>JAJGRX010000083.1:0-1200000 GCA_025461125.1 Carex kokanica | reverse complement strand
TTTTTACTATTTATTAAGTATTTAAAAAACTGTTGTTTTTAGACAAATCTGAACCACTGAAAAACAACCGTTTTGTAAAATACTTAATAAATAGTAAATTTTTTTTAAAAAAAAATGTAAAATTTGATCTCCAAGCACATTTTAATATAGAGATCATGCTGATCGGTTTGGATTGACTCTTTGGACTTTGAAAATCACAAAATCGAATTGTTGTAAGATGTTGTAACTTACAAATGTTGTAAGTGGATCCCTCCTCAAAGAAAATAACATAAATCACATCCAATGATTTTATTTTGACTTTTAAGTTTTAAATTTTGAGTTATTAAAGTTTTTAAAAATGGAGGCATAGTGGAGGCACAAAAAATAGAGATATTTGAACCCTCCTCGTTAAAATAAATATATACATTAACAATTCGTAACTTTGTATAACAATTTCATAAATTTTGAAATGCATAATATTATGCAATTTAGTAATTATCTTATTCGATATATCAATTTATGCAATTCAGTAATGTTGTCATTAAATTCAAAATTATTAAGGGTAGATTACAAATTAATTTAGGGCTATTACTTTTATTTTGCTATGTAGCATGTTGTATTGTATTATTTATAAACAAGAACAATAGTATATTTTCTATTTTGGAATAACTTTCAATTTATATTATAATGATTTATTATGTGAGATGTTTAAGAAATCATAATAATATTTAAATGTAAAGGCTTTCTTAAATACTTGAGAGTTGTGACATGTATCCGCTCCGTATCTGAACCAGACCCGATAATTCACAAACAAGTTATGGGTATCTATCTACCCAGAATTGAAAGTCTGGATCTGAAATATCTACGGGTAGAAAGATATCCGGATCTGAACCTAATCCGATTTGAAATTAATAAGTATATGAATCGAAATTCGGATCCAAACACTTTTAAGGTACGGGTCCAAATATAATAGTATCCGGACCCTACCCGACCTGATAGCACCTCTATATCTTATTCGATTAATCAATTATGCAATTTAGTAATGTTGTCATTAAATTCAAAATTATTGTGGGTAGTTACTTTTATTTTCATGAGTGAGGCTAGCGTTAAAAGAGTTTGGTGAACTTAATTTCAAAATTTAATAGATTGATTTCAAACGACAAATTCAAATTATTGAATTCATTTATTTCACGAGTGATGTGTGTACATATAAAATTTTAAAATTTTCGAATTCATTTAGCAAAATAAGTTGTCAATAAATAATATATAATGAATGTACTAAAATAACTTATAAACCTTATTTTTTGAGCAATTGACCAAAGCTCGGGTATATGATCTAATAAAAACAAACGAAATTTAAAATTTCCACCTACCACAACTGTTCATCTTTATTTGGAAAACACATAACATCCAATAGTATTGTAAAAGGAGCTGTATTCAAATTTAGTTTGGTGTAAAAGAAGTTTGAACCACCTCCTAACGCAATGAAACCATCCATAACAATACTACACAATCTCACACAATATAAACACATGCAATTCAAATTATTCTTCAAATTCCTCAGAATTTATTTATCAAACAAGATCTACATCTCACAAACTCAAAATCCACAATATGAATAAAATGGCATTTTCAATTTTGGTATTATTGAGTTTGAGCCTCATCGTAAGTCATCATGGCATGGTCTCTGCTATGAGCTTGTGTAAGGTGGGCAATGATGGCCGTGCTTGTTTGCCAGCCGTTAAGGGGTCGAATCCACCGCCACCAACCGCTAAATGTTGTAATGCTATCAGAGGTGCAGACATGAAGTGCTTATGTTCGTACATTTCATCTTCCCTTGTTCGCATATTATTTGGAATTAATACTAATGAAGCGAAGAAGTTGCCGGGCAAGTGCGGCATTGCCGGACCAACATGCTAAGGCCTTAAGCAACCTTGGTTGCCTATGTTTATGTATGTATAAGGTTTATGATTTTTTTTGTTATGTAAGAAATGATGAGGATCTGTAAGTGCATAGCGTCTGCCTAATTTGTTTTTATAATACTATGAATGAATTTTATTGTGTAATATTTTTTCAATTTCAGTTTCTTCCTTTCAATAAGAATATCACCAACATTTTGTGGGTTTAAATTCACATGTTGATTTCCCATATACAGTCCGACGCATGTAAACTTTTATTTAATTTTAAATTGTGAATAGATCTTCCTTTCAATTTCATTATACATTTGATTTGGTTTACATTTTTTTTTTATGAAATCCGACAACATAATATGAATAAATAAAATGGTCCAATTGGATTTAAACCGTATAATTTACAGGTAAACAAAATAAAGTATGTAATGAACATATAGATTGTGTAACAATAAAATTTCATGCAATTTTAAGTATCATTTGATGAATACAAAGTTAAGCGTTGAATTATTAAAATTTCAATATACTTGATGTACGAAGAAGTATACATCAAAATTCATCATATTTTATAGACTCAATATATGAAGAGGAGGAATCGGATTACACCGTTTTTTTGACACATTTTGACACCTATCATTTTCAAAGTCCAAATAGTCGATCCAAACCATTCAACATGATGGATATATTAAAATGTGCTCGGAGATCAAATTTTATATTTTTTTGAATTTTTTTACTATTTATTAAGATGGTTACAAAATCGTTGTTTTCAGACCATTGAAAAACAACGATTTTGTAACCATCTTAATAAATAGTAAAAAAATTCAAAAAAAATGTAAAATTTGACCTCCAAGCACATTTTAATATGGTGATCATGTTGAACGGTTCGGATTAACTGTTTGGATTTTGAAATCGCAAAATTGACCTATAAAAAAAACGTGTCAAGATGTGTAAAAAAAAAGGTGTAATTGGATCCCTCCTCATATATGAATAATGTAGACATGTTTATAATTTTGGATTTTAAATGTTAGTTTTATTTTTGAAAATTGTCAAAATAAAAATATGTAAAGTAATTCTCTTTATATGAAATAAATTATCCTGAACTAGTTTTGTATAATTCGTATTTTAATGGTGTCAGTCCTAAGAATCTATATCGATAATTTCATTCTAATTCATATTTTAGGTGGAAAATTCATTTGCAATTTCAGAAATATATTATAATTTCAAAAATATGAAGATTTTTTTGGATGAAATTACTTCTAAAAAGTCGTTGACAAAAATATTAATTTTAATTCACTCATCCATTCCATAAACTAATTTATGAGATGTATGATAATTACTTTTATTAATTTTTGAATTATACAAGCATTAAATGCATGAATGAAGTGTTTTTAAAATTAGCTTTTAAATTTATTTCAGTTGTTTTTATTTTAATTTCATTCTAGTTTTATGAATGTAAATGCTCTTATTCGACTTCATTAAAAACAATTTCCGGCCTGTCACGTGTTTGCACGTGATGTTAGAGTTGCAAAAGTCACTAAATTTACCAGTTTTGGTTACCAGTACATTTTTTTTTTCTTTAAAACTTGATGATTTGTTTCTGTTTGTTGGTTCAGGTTAGCATTAATCTAATGCATTCCATTCAAGCTTGAATTCGTATTGTCTCTAATAACTCAAAATTTTAAATTACTGCAGAAAATATTTGGATCGTCCATTTCGAATTGGCACGAATATCAAAGGAGTTTTGTTAGTTTTTAGACTGATCCCAAAATGCCCCTGAACCCCAAATACCATTCTGGGGTTCAGTGTGGTATATATGAAGTACATGTATAGTTATTTGGACTAAATACTGGTACCATACCACTTTAGAGTTTAGACTAAATACTGGTACCATACCACTGTAGAGTTTAGACTAAATACTGTGTACTGATCTCGAAGCCCTGCCATTATCTGTCAAAAAAATATAGAATGAAATTGCATTTTTGCAGTTTTTGAAATTAAGCAAGAGCAACATATGCATACTGGTATTGACTGGTACTTGAGCAAATTTCATATAGAGATCATATTGAACGATTTAGATTAACTATTTGAACTCCAAAGTACGCACAAATCTGCACCATGCATGCATAGTACCATAGTCTCTCTTTTTTTGTTGTTGCAAATAATGGAAATCAGCACGTTGTAGTTTCTTGAAAATGATCTCCAAAAATTTGATCAACAAGTATTATTTTATATGGAGATCATGTTGAACGGCTCAGATTGATTGTTTGAACTTTAAAAATTAATATATTGATTCATAGTATGGAGTCTATGCACCAATATGCGCTATGCATTGTACCATAGCCTCACTCAAATACTATGGACATAAGAGAGATGATTTTATCAGATAGTTATTATTACCAGATCTCTATTTCATGTACCAGTACAACATGTAAACTAGAATATATAGGAGATAAGATTGTTTATCCAGAAGCAATTGGTGCATAAATCCAAAATAACAACACCCTATCCCAAATGAAAATTAAATTTAATAATTTTCAGGGACCTACAAGTGAAGTACTATAAAGTAGAGAATTGTTACACTGATCAGTGTTTCTCTTAATAACTAAGGGGCATTATGACAGGTATTTTACTCGTCTCTCTCTCTCTCTCTGGAATGACAATTGAGTGGGGAAAGATATTAAATCTAATAAAAGAAGCTTGTTATATCTGTCTTGTAATATCTTATGATGTTAGGGTTCTTTTGGTAAAATATACACAAAAAGATATTAAGATTATTAAGGAGTCTGGTAAAGGTTGTATCGACCTCTCTTACTTCTCTCTTTAATTTGTTCTTTAAAAATCTCTCCATTACATTCAGTTCAATGTGTGATGAATTCCATCAAAACACAAATCTCAGTTCAGGTAACAAATAACAATTCATATTGTATAGAGATGCTGAGTTAATACATACATAGCAAAATGTTACATCAGCATATTAAGCCTAAATACAGTTCTTGATTCTTGTCAGGTCCTAAAAGTCAAAAGGTATGTTTTTGAAAACTACAAACCCTTATCTATGCAAAACTAAACATATTTAGCATCAATTTATCTCTGAGCAGGAGTCTGTTGAGTATTGTAATGTGTACCAGTCACTGGTGCATACTGAGCAGTGCCATCTGGCATACTTTGAACCTGAGCCAGAAATAAACAGTCAAATGATCTCATATAACCATTGCAGAGTAGTCAGATAATATTTGCACAAACACACAATACCAGTGGATACAAATCTACTACAGTCAATACTTGATGCTATGACTGGTACATAGCAGCACCAGTGTTGGACTACGTGTAATTATGGGCATGCATGAAAGCATGAAAAAGATGAATAAGAGTAGAAAGATCACAATATTCAGAAAACTGGGGTCCAAAAGTAAAAATTTAGACAAAACCAACCTGCCTATAAGGATCAGGATAAGACCCATATGCACCAGCCTCGGGAGGAGGATTGCCAAAGGCTCCAGGATATCCTAAAAAAAATCAAATACAGTAGGTAAGCTTCTGGTATCACCTGAAAAAATTCCAAAATTTTCAGATCTACCCTTTAAAACCGAAACATCATGTAAGTGTCATAAGTAGGTATGATTAGGGGTGTTCAAACAGTCGGTCGGTTGAAACCGAAGTAAAATGAACAAACCAAAGTTTTCTTCGGTTTTTAAAAATAGAACCGAACCGAACATCGGTTCAAACCGAAGTAAACCTTACCATTATTAACGAAAAGAAAACATTGTCATACACAACTGTTGAAGTTCGGCTCGGTTCGGTTTAATGAAATCATTATAACACCTATAAAATTAGAGTCGAACCAATATAAATCGGCCAGTTCGGTTTAGTCGGTTTATGAAAAATCTAAACCGAACCGATCAATTTAAACCGAAATTTTCCAGTTCAGTTAAAAATCAAACAAACCGAACCGTTTGAAACACCACTAGGTACGATGATAGAAGTACCAGGATTAGCTGCAGCAGCTGCCTGAGCTCTCTTCTCCGTGTTAGCTAGCTCAGCACGTAGCTTCTCGATCTCACGCATCACAGAAGCCATACTGCTCTCCATCTGCTTGCTGTGTGCTTCATTATCTGCATGTACCTTCTTCTCAAATTCGATCGCCGCCCTGTCACCAACCAGCGAAAGAGATGAACACTAAGTTTCCCCTTGGCTGTCCCCAAATTGCACCCAAAATTGTATTTGTATCTTGTATCGAAATCTATATAAAATCAACCGTTTGGAGATTTTTTGCGTTCTCTATATCAAAATTCTCAATTTAACGCGCAAAATATTATCACAGATTTTATTTTCAAGAAATCCAAATTCCATTTTTGCGAACTTCAAGAAATTAGGTTTTAAGGCATTGATGTTGTAATTTTAGTTTTGTTGAATTTTTTTTGCAACTATATATGGGTGCATTTGGATGGGTGAATAATAGTCACTAACCCGGGTTAACACTATTCCGAGCTACTATTCTTCATATGGGTGTGTTTGGATTAGCAAATATGGACTATTTTTTGCTTGTCTTTTGTGGGTTTCCTCACCATTCTATAGCTACTATTCTCAATCTTGGAGTTAGCTCTATTCTTCTATATATGTTCGCCTACCCCGGCAAAATTCATGGCTTCACCACTGACACTAACACTGAATCACTGAATTGGAAGTTGAATATCAACTAATTAAGTAGCAAAAGAGATGAATGATGAATACCTCCCTTTTTGAAGCTCGTGTTGCATAGTATTGATCTCCTTGGCAACAATGTCGAGCTGGCCATTCTCGGCCCGCATTCGGCCTAGTTCGCCCCGCATCCCTACTAGTCTCTGCACCATTTCGTCTCTCGACAGGGAGAGTCTCCTCACGTCCTCTCCAACCCTAGCAATCTCCGATCGCACTGCCTCCACTCGCCGTGCAGCTGCCTCGGCATGTCTGGATCTGTCCACCACCTCCCTCAGCTCTGCCTCCTTGGCCTCCCGTGCACGCGAGGCCGAGACGGCAGCCACGCGGAGGTCCTGCTGGGATTGGTGGAGTTCCTGGCGGAGCGCCACGTGGACAGCGGCTAGGCGCTGGTTGTCGAGGAGAAGGGCTTGGATTTCACGGTCGATGGCGGATAGGCGATCCTCCAGAGCGGAGACGGCCGGAGAAGGAGGAGGAGCGCCGCGAGAAGGTGTGAGTTGGTGGTGGCGGCGGCGGAGGAGAGGATCGTCGGGATGGGTAGTAGGAGGCGGCGGCCCGCGGCCCAAGAGAGGGCGCTGGTCGCGTAGGTCAATGACATGTGGGCCCCGCCGTGCAGCCATTGAGAGCTGCTATGTGAGTTTGCGAGAGAGCGTTTTGATCGGAATCAACTCTCACCCTTTAAATATATGCTCATGGGCTCATGGGTTGGGCCAGATTGGATTCAGCCCAAATAAATACTGGGCTGTTTTGGGTTTTGACAAAGAGATACAAAAGTGAACTTACCTACTAGTCAGACCTTAGAAAGTTAGCTTCGCAGCACAGCATTTGATACCAGTGAAAAAACAATGAAAATTCTGAAGTGTTTCAAGGGGTACTCAACTTCATGGATCCAACAAACTTTATCAATAGATCAAATACCTCTAATGGAAATAAGAGAAATTTGAGATACTTTTTATCAATTTGTGTGGGAAAGCTTTTTGGCACAGGTAATTCTATATTATTTGTTTGTGCACACAAGGTGTATGGTGAAATGTCCAAATGAGAAAATTACACTAACCTAACAATTTGGAATCTAGAAAACTTTTATTAACTTCCATTTGGTTTCTCATTATACTTCCTTTACATTTCTATTAAGGGAATAATGACGGGGAATTGAGGTCGAATGAAGAAAAGAGGGTATGTTCATGGATATATGCATTGGCAAAGGCTGATAGAGATATTGCTTTTGAGTTTGTTAGATCAACTGAAAGAGGTACTTTCAATTTTAAAATAAAAAAAGATCTGACAGAAAAAATGGCATTATTAATTTGATTTTTGAACTCGGTGGAGGAAGGGTTGAGTTTCAAAGAGGCGGAGAGAAGAAGACGGGAGGAAGGACCCAACATACCTTTTGACAACTCGTTTTTGAACCGGCGTCAGCTCTTGTGGAGAGCCTTCTTTCATCCTTTCAACATAATACTTCTTGTCATGGCCACGCTCTCTTACTTGGCTCGAGATAATGCAAACGGAACCATTATGCTCGCGTTGGTTCTCATCAGCGTAGGTCTTAGATTTCATCAGGTGTGTATATTTTTCCTTTCCTGTGTGTGTGTTGGGGGTGGGGGTAGGGGTGTTAACGGGTACGGAACGGGTCGGTGGAAGCATTTTTATACCCTTACCTTTTAAGTTAATAAAAAAAACTTTACCCTTAGTTGTACCTGATAAACTAACAAACAAATACCTTACCCACACCCGTCTTATCCAATATGGTATGGGTCTGGTAAACAAATAAAAGGGTGCCCTTTAATAATACCTATAGCGGGTACAAAATAGTCTTTACCCGTACCCAATAAGCTAATGAAAAAAAGCCTTACCCGTACCCGTCTTATCGAACACGATACGGGTCGGGCAAATGGATCAAAGGGTACCATTGACTCCCCTAGGTGGGGGGTGGGGAGGTCATGTCTGGCCACCTAATTTTTATGTTATTCTTCTTGTTAAGTTTTTCATTCCAAAACATCTTAAATTGAGTAATAATTAAGCTTAGACGGCTGAATCCAATTTGGACTCATTTGAGCATACTACCTACTTGTCAGGAATATAACAGTTCGATGGCAGCCAAGCACTTGTTTGAGCTCCTGAGGTCACCGGTGCGAGTGCAAAGATGTGCCGGTAGAATCAACCAGACAGAGCTAGTGGTACAGATTGATCAGAGAGATGTTGTGCCGGGTGACATTGTCCATTTTAGCCCTGGTGATCTTTTTCCTGGCGACATCCGCCTCATAACATCAAGAGACCTGATTGTTAGGTAATATTATATATGTAATTTCTTTCCGCTTTCAATAATCCTTCATGTCAGAGCTTATTTGGTTTAGTTTGTACTAAAAAAGTGGAATCTGGTAATTTTTCATTGCATTTTAAAAGCAACCATGCCTCCTTGATCACAGTTTGTGTTTACTTTAATTTGAAGTGTCATTTTATATGGAGGTAGTGTGTTGCTTGACAAATATTATTCCATATGAGGTGTGTTTGATTGAGGCCTAAATTGGTTATTCCCACTATGTTGTTTGGTTGTGACTAAAGCTAAGGGGGCCTAAGTTAGTTATTCTAATTTAGGCCGGTCTAAATTATTTGTGTTTGGTTGTGCCTAAAGTTATATTATGATTTAGGCTATTCCTTGTTTGGTATGAATTTGGAGGCTTAAAGCATGACATAATTTATTTTTATTTTTTTAAGTTTAGTTATTGCTGCTATTTTTTGTTATTGCTATGTACTATGTTATTTTATGTGTAGCATATACATTAATTACTGCAGCAATTTTTTTTTTATTTCGTGTGTAGACAGAACTGTATAGTTTCAAAAGTTGATGTACTAGTTAAACTTGAGCCTATTTTATCTTACAAGCATAAAAATTTTTTGGACCATAAACAAATCTGATTTTAAAAATTGAAGCAATCCAATAATCATCTTACAAAAGTCAAACATAATAAAATAAGTTCATACATAAATAAACATCTTACAAAAGTCACAATAGAATAAGTTCATACATAATAAAATATTAAATAAGGTTGTACATAATTAAAGTAACATCCAAAATATAAATAAGGTACCAGCAGATTTTCTACAAGTTTTTTTTCTAATTGACAGTAAGGTACAAAGAAATAGGCCAGACTAACTTTAAAGTTATTCCATGTTAGGCCAGTCAATTTAAATCTCGTTTGGTAGAATAAGGGAGGTCTAAAGCCTTTATTCCACCTTTAGTCCACATGTTTGATTGAGGTTTAAAGTTATGTTATGGTCTAAGCTATTAAGAAATAGTATCGACTAAACAAGAGAGAGGGGAGTAATTATATAGTCGTTGACAGTGGGGCCGTAGCAGGACCAATTCTTAAGCCACTTGGCGAGGCGGTTTAAATTTAGAGGATTAATTTTAGAGTTATGCCTAGTTAAACCAGCCTAATTAATCCGCATTTGGTGGAATAACTTAGGCCTAAACCCTTTATTCCATGGTTTACACCTCAACCAAGCACCACCAAAAAGCAATTACTACTAATAGTGCATATTTGCACTGTATAGTGGCCATATTATGACAATTGTGATAACCTCGTTGAAACAGTCAATCTTCATTAACAGGAGAATCAGGGACAGTACAAAAAACAGCAGATGTAAAGGAAGATTTGAAGACCCCTTTATTTGAGCTCAGAAATATTTGCTTTATGGTACGGAAACTTTGTTAAATTTTAAAGATTTCTATAGTTGATCAATTTTTGTTTTTTTTGCACCCTAAATAAGAACTTGAGTGGCCTTCTAGTCAATACTTCGACTAGTGACCAAGGGAAGAGAAATAAATTTCAACACCCATCTTTTTTTTAACTGTACCAGTTTTCACCAATCTTTGCTTTTCTACATTTTTTCTCCCTTATTTTTTTCTCTGCATGCTCTGTAACTGCATATGTCGAATGAGTACAAATATTGTTTAATTGAGGTTTAATTCCACAATTGGGTTGTCATCGACTCGTATTATATAATTTATTGTCTTAATGGATTTTAGAATTAATTTCTCATTATGTAACAGCATACAAAAATCTTTGTATGTACCAAGCTGATATTGAATTCCTATCATCTTGAAGTAGGATCTAAAAGAAACTATTTGCACTAATTATATTGAATTATTTTAAATCAATAAATCAATTGCTCTAATGAATTCTAGGGAACAAGTGTGGTATCAGGAATCGGTACCGGGTTGGTGATATCAACCGGATCAAACACCTACATAAGAACTATCCTCTCCAAACTTGGAAAAGTACAGCCCCCTGACACTTTCGACAAGGGAGTACAATTCATCTCTTACATGCTTATTTGCATCATGCTTGTGGCTGTACCGGTTCTGATCCTATCCACCTACTTGGTCTCAAAGAACCTGAGTGAAAGCATCATATTTGGTATCTGTGTTGCTGTTGTGCTAACTCCCCAAATGCTCCCTTTGATTGTCAATACCAATCTTGCAAGGGGAGCTGTTGCAATGGCAAGAAATAGGTGCATAGTGAAGAGCATTTCAGCCATACAACACATGGGTGCAATGTAAGAGTTAAGAAGAAAAAGACTGAGGCTATGATACTATGCATAGCGCGGAATGATCCATACTATGGATCAATATCTCCGTTTTCAAAGTCCAAACAGTCGATCTGAACCGTTCAATATGATCTTCATATGAAAATGTACTTGTAGATAAAACTTTTTTACTATTTTTTAGATAGGTAGAAAATCACTTGATCTATAATTCTAGACCATTCAAAAGTAGTGAGTGATCCATAGTTTGCAAGTACATTTTCATATGTAGATTATGTTTATTAGTTCACATTTACTATTTGAACTTTTAAAACAAAGAATATTGATCCATAGTACCGACCATTCTGCAATATGTATTGTATCACGGCCTTAAAAACATTTTTCATATATATATATATATATAGGTTATCAAAAGTTTCATATAAGCATTTAACATCAAATTAATGTAGGGATATCCTATGCATTGACAAGACGGGCACGCTCACCATGGATCGTTTCATAATGGTTCATCACTTGGACATATGGGGCTTCCCTAGTGAAACTGTACTCAAATTTGCATTTTTAAATTCGTACTTTAAAACGGCACTCAAAGGTCCTGTAGACGATGCAATTCTTGCGCACACATACACAAATGGATACCGATTTCATGCCTCAGCATGGAGAAAATTGGATGAGTTTCCCTTTGATTTCATGCGAAGAAGAATATCTGTTGTTATTGAAGCAATAGACATGGATGTGAGATATGTTGTCACCAAAGGAGCTTTTGAGGAAGTTCTTGGTGTATCCGCA
The DNA here is from genome assembly GCA_025461125.1 of Carex kokanica. Taxonomy (NCBI): domain Eukaryota; kingdom Viridiplantae; phylum Streptophyta; class Magnoliopsida; order Poales; family Cyperaceae; genus Carex; species Carex kokanica. The sequence goes on along the minus strand of JAJGRX010000083.1, from coordinate 1,188,079 downwards.
TATATGGAGTGTGCAAATGGAAGGGTGATAAGCTCGACACTGACTATAGATGAACGGTTGAGATTGCTTCAAATGAGTGAGGAGATGAACAACGATGGATTGGTTGTGTTAGCTGTTGCCATAAGAAAAATTCCCAAGGTAATTTCTCAATCAAGTCCTTTAAGAATATGTATTTTATTTTGGATTGTTCAGTGATTCTTTTGGATCAAAACACTAACCACCTTATTGAAGCTCCAATTCATAAAAGTGTAAAACATATATGAATGAATGCAGATAATAGAATGAAAATACTTGAAAACTTGGCACAAATTTTCTGTTGTTGGTATTATTATATTACCTCATTGGGACACATCTAACTCTCCTCTCTCTCTAGGCAACTGACATGCTACTCTTAAAGAACACATCAATAGAGTCGGACATGACCTTCCTCGGGTTGATCTCATTTTTTGACCCGCCTAAGGACTCGGCAAAGTATGCACTCTATCAACTTGCCGAGCGAGGTATAAGCCCAAAAATCCTCACCGGCGATTCTCTCTCCCTCACCATAAAAGTATGCAAGGAAGTCGGCATTGCAACAACTCATACAACCACTGGTGCGGATCTCGATGTACTTGACGAGACGGAGTTTCATGCGACTGTTAATCGAGCTACAATCTTTGCACGCCTTACCCCGACCCAGAAGCTGCATGTTGTGCAATCCCTGCAAAAGCATGGAAATCACGTAGTTGGCTTTTTGGGTGATGGCATAAATGATTCATTGGCACTCGATGCAGCTAATGTTGGTATTTCGGTCGATTCAGGTGCCAACATTGCGAAAAAAAGTGCCGACATAATCTTGCTAGAGAAAGACCTAAATGTTCTTCTTTTCGGAGTGGAGCACGGCCGATTGACTTATGGAAACACGATGAAGTACATAAAACTATCCTTGGTAGCAAATTTCAGCAGTGCAATGTCATTGCTTGTGGTAACCATTTGCATGCAAATCGAGCCGTTGTCACCGAGGCAACTGCTAACGCAAAATTTTATTTACAGCTTGGGTCAGATTGCAATCCCATGGGACAAAATGGAAGATGGCTATACCAAAACCCCTCAAATTTGGTCATGGAAGGAGTTACCAATTTTCATGCTTTGGAACGGCTCCATATGCTCAATTTTCGACATTTCCATGTTCATATTTGTTCGGCTGTATTACGGAGTCGGTAAGGTAGCATCATCATATTTCAAGACGGCTTGGTTTGTGGAAAGCCTAGTGATGCAAACGCTCATAATTCACATGATTCGAACGACAAAAATATCGTTTTTGCAGGACATGTCAGCATGGCCTGTTTTGGTTTCAACTCTTATTGTTATTGCTGTTGCAGTGGTGATACCATATACTCTACTTGGCCAAATGATGGGGCTTACTCAGCTTCCTGTTTCTTACTTTGGATTTTTGTTTGTGTTATTTGTTGGGTATTTTTCACTTGGGCAGGTTGCCAAGAGGATTTATATCAAAGTTCATGGAAGATGGCTTTGACAAAGATCATTGTGCAATCTTTTGAAATGTAGTGATGAAGTAGAAGTACTTTGGTTCTCCCTTTTCATTTGAAAGGTGTTTTCCTTTGTTTTTTTTTTTGGATGAAGTACATATAGTCTACCTTCATGACATATTAATTTTGAAAAACAAAGATTTTGTTTGGTATTATACTGAATCCTGCTCTTCACAAAATTTGGCTTTTGAAAAAGAATGTTGCATTTTATTTATTTATTTAAATTTGATCATTGAAAATGTTAGTTAAATCAGAATTTTTTATAAAATATTTTATTGGCAAGGACATAGATGGGAAATATTATTTCGATTCCATGGAAGGAACTGAATCTGGTTCCTATAAAGATCTCCAGTTGCTTTGTTCCTTTAAATTTAGAATTTTCAGTGATCAAACTTGGAGTCCTGCATCACTGCCTAAAAGAATCATAATAATGATTATGTTATTTCCAGGGTTCTAAATAGCGCGTTATAGCGTTTTCGGACCATAAAAGCTATGGCGCCATTGACGCTATAGCGGCGCAATATGGGTATAGTGTCGATTTTTTAGCCGTTCCGCTATGACGCGATAAACGCTATTTAAATCTTTGGTTATTTATATGGCATTGAAAAAAATTACCATCTGTCTCCTTCACGACAAAATATTTATTCTATTTCTAAAAATAAAATTTCTGAGTTAAATTACTGCTGGGTCTATCATGGATTTGTGATGTTGCATGATTGAACACTGAGATGACATGACATTAAACCATCTTTTGCATGAGAGGTGTTATTTTTGTGATGTGCATGATAAAATTGGTGGAAATTATATGAACCCAAAGTCTTATAATTTGTAATATTTAAGTTCTTCAAAAACTTCTTTATTCTTATATTTTGGATAGTTGGCTGATCATTTTTGTTTGTTTGTTATGAATATGATTATTGTAATATTGGATTTATATATCATTTCGAATTCGTTTATCATTATATCCGATCCTATGAGATACCAGAGGAAATTAATTAATGGTGACGATTTTTTGCATTCAAATAAATTGTTACTCCTATTATCCGATCCATATGCTTGTAGGTATACCAAAAGTTTAAATCACAGATTTGGTTTTTCTCAAAATAATCTAGTAGATTAGTATCATGTCCACCAAGAGCTCTCAATTTGCCCCTCTTGTACTTATCAATGTGATTTCGAGCATCCTTTCGTGTAAAGGTACCCTTAAAATACCCACCAGCCATTTTTAACACAAGTTCAATGTTATCGGCCGGCGACAACCCTTAATCTGAATTAAATTCCAACATATCCTTGAATCTCTTTGGAATATAACGATAAGTCGGGATTAAAAATGATGACCCTGGAATGAGTTCATGGTTATGCACTAAATACAACTTACTCGCCACGATTCTGTCAGCTCAAAATATTTAATTTTTAGAAACATCTTACAATTTGAGTTTCCAGAAGGCCTCCGCCTCTCTGGAAAATGTTCTTCATCTTCAACTTTTTCACGTTTTTCTATGAATTTGGTGCATTGAAATATACAAGCGACAATATTATCACCCTTCTTGTGACTTGTCCTCTTGCATACACTAAACCCAGTTTGAAACCCATAAAGGTTCCAGAAATCGTGCGCTTCCTCAACAGAAAAGAAATCATCACCAATACCTCTTACTATATCTACCAATTCTTCTGGTTCTGCATTCAAATCCCATTCATATATGCCTCTATTTTCTGCAACTGGATCAACTGGAACAACATCAGCTATCGAAATATCACTTCCAATATCTTCATTCAAGTCAAAGTCCATTTTAAAAAAACATGTAAAAATCAATAATAAACCATGTAAGAGACAATAACAAATGCTATAATGTAGAATAATAATATGTAATAGTTGATACTGACATTCAAAACAATATGTAATTATGTTAACCATATACTGTAAATCAATGTATGCAACAATGTAAAACAAATAGTCTAAATGAGCTAAATTTTCAAATGGAATCATGTAATTTTGTACATCCAACACTGTAAATAAACAAATTGTATAATCCAGAATAACAATTTATCATAAAACAATATAATTGTGTATATTATATCCTATAAAACAATGTAAAGAAGACTTCAAATCTGCAAAATTTACATGTCGAATTATATATCCTGTAAAACAATTGTATATATCATGTAGAATATTGCATATATCTTGTAAAACAGTTAAACTGATCATGCAAAATAAATAAAATAAAAACAATGCATATATACTATAAACTGTTGCACATATCTTGTAAAACTGTGAAATATATCATGTAAAATACTCTACATAACATTTAAACCTGATTCATAGATCTTGTAAAATATTGTATAGATCATGTAAACCTATTAGATAAATACTGGAAATTTAAATCAGTAAATTTGTTAAAATAGACCCGGTAAATATTGCATATCTCTTGTAAACTATTGCATATATATCCCGTAAACTATTGCATATATATCCTGTAAAACTGTTAAACAGATCCAGTAAAATAAAGAAAAGAAATACAATGCATAGATCATGTACAATATCTGATATATCCTATAAAACAGTGAAACAGATTCTAAAAAATACTATAAAGAACATTTTAACCTAACTGATAAATCCTGTAAAATAATGTATAGAACTTGTAAACCTACTACATGAATCCTGAAAATTTAAATCAGTAAATAACTCACTAAATTTAAATTTCACTGTTGATTTTCAATCCGAATCGCAAAGTTCGTCGGAGAATACAAATTCTGTCGTGTTCTTCTTTCGAAATTGAAATCGAATACTGTAAATCAAAATATCGAATCCTGTTATTTCTTACATCAGACAATTCAAACAACGATATTAAGAAAACAATCTATGTAATTTTAATTTCAAATATCAATTTCTAAATAAAAATTCAAATTAGACATTCATAATTTGAGATCTGTTATTGGACAGTAAATAAAACAATTGAAATTGAAATCAAAGTTCTTATAATGCGAGATCCGATACTGCACCAATTCAAATAAAACTTCAATAGAAGGAAGGAGATCGCGATTATCAATTCAAATCAATAGAAGGAAGGAAACTTAAATAGATCAGTAAAGAGCTCACTCAATTTCTATTTCGCTGTCCTCTTCAATCCTATCGGAGATGATGAAAATTCAATTATTGCTTCGATTGAAGACACGCCTGAACCTTCCGTCGTGCTCTTGTATATAAAAGAAGATCATCTCGGAAAAGGAAGGAAAGAGCGAAGAGAAATAAGAAAATCGTCCGAAATCGCCACGAAATCGCAGAAAGATTTAGATCGGAATTCAAAATGAGTTTCTGAAAAAGGAAATAGAAGGCGGCGAAGGAAAGATTTAAAAGCGGGGAAGGTGGGGACTGGACGAGGCCGTTAATCAGTGGGACCGGACGACAGTTAATTACAGTTAATTAGAATTTAAAGCTGATCGGATTAGCATGGGTAAAAAGCGGGTAGAAAGTGATGAGTATAGAAACCTTTTCTCTTACTAAAATTATAAACTATTATTATTATTTGATATGTTACAATATAATTATTATATTTTCATTGTTGATTGTTTAAAAACCTGCATTCAAATAAACATTCACATTGATATCATGATTTAAAAATAGTCTTATTATAATAATCATTTGCATATTTTAATTTTCACCGTTAATATATCATCTGGCAATATTTTTTTTTCATTTCTCTGAACTCTCTCATCTCGTTTTCTATCTGATTTTTAGTTGCAAATCAATGTTATTTTTCTTCAAGTCTACCAAAATTTCAAAATACTAAGAAAACGAATACAAAAAAAATAAGACTTGAGCTAATGTTGTGGGTAAGTGCAAGTCAAGTCTGCATAAAAGCTCATTTTGTTCACAACCTAATTAAGTTAAAGTTTCAGTGATTAAATTATGCATCACTCATGTGAAATCAAATTTTAATCATGAATTAGGCCAGCAGGTGAGTTGTGCGCGCAAGCAGGTAAGTGAGACGAGCAGGAAAATGATCGAGAAACGAAGAACAAAAAATAGAAGCAAATTTGTTTTAGGAAGAGGAAGAAAGCTGTAAAAGGTAGGAAAAAATGAAGGCAGAAAAATGTTGCAAAGAGAGGGAGGACGAATTTTCGAAAGGACGAATAAGATTGGGAAGAAATTAAAACATTTTGCTCATTCGGAGAACTCATCTGTCATAGACACTATAGCGAATAATTTTCATTTCTGGATCCAAAATTAATATATAAATAGATATATATTGGCAACTTCAAAAACAGTTACCTTTTTGAAAATATTAATTTAACAAAGTTAAATTTTGCATGGTTATAATTAGTTTTAAAATTGAAAAAAAAAGATTTGAACACTCCTATAAAATAAATATAAACGTCAATAATTCGCAACTTATATACTACAATAATCTATTTTATTCGCGGGGTAAATGTGTTAGTGTCGTTACTCTCGCAGATATTTCTGTAAATAATGGCGATATTTTCAGAAATAAAAATTTATATCGGCTTACATTCGAAAATAACAATTTATATCAGCTTCTCAACAATAGTAATTTTAACCACGAGAATAAAATAGATTTTTGTAGTTACATGCAATTTAATAATTAATTATCTTATTCGATACATAACACTTTTACACAACTAAAAAACAATTTCGGAATTCGGTAATGTAATCAATAACTTTATAATTATTGTGGGCAATTATTTTTAGGCATGAATCGTTGGAACCCTATTATTTGCAAAACCAATGTTTTACAAAATTGTTGTATAATTATGTTGTCAGACGGCCAAGTTGTCAGAAATCTGTTATTCACACAAATAAATTTGCTGAAATTCATTTACAGCACATTTTAAAAATTTAAAAATATTGTTAATCAATATATACTTCATTTCAAGTCTAACAATCACAATAATTTACAAAGATGCTCGTGAGTTGTTTTGCACAAAATAAATAGATACAACGTATATTACGCATATAAATATGCTGGAATTTATTTCCATCAAATTGTGAATTTTATTAATGTTTTCATTTACCAACAATATTATTTTCACAGGTATATTTATCATATAAATTATACATCATGTTAAATTTCAAGTTTGTTTTTATTTTTATGATTATCAAAAGTATCAAGATAATTTATTATCAAGTTATTCATTTCGTTTAGACTAAATAAACTTAAAATTAGCACAAAAAAATGTTCCATAAATTTTTTGTTTTCACAAATAATTAAGGAGCTGAACAGATCACAGTCATGAGAAAGAAGCAAAAACAAGAAAAAGAGAACAAAAAAAAAAGCATCAAGCTTGGGCTGTACCTGTAATTAATTACTGCCTTATATTATCAAAATGAGAATCTGCTTCTTTTTCAAAAAAAGGAGGGTCCTCTAAAAACTACTTTTAGGGAGAGAAAAAAAGAGAAGGAGAGGGAAAGAGCGAGTAGGAGAGAGAAGAGCAGATTTCTTTCCAAAGTATCAGGTTATAGTTACGTATCTCCATTTCTCCATTCCATTATTAAGCATGTTGATGTTCTAATCCGCCAATGGCTACGATTGATTGATGAAAATTCGGATTTAATATGAGCCCTCCAATCAAATAATCTGTCTTCTTTTGATTGAATGCATCTTTTATATATGTAGAAGTCTAAATTTAGTTAAAAAAGTACCCGCTACACATATTACCACAAAACTAATATCACTAATATCGTCAATTAATATCGTGCGACGCCTCTTTTTTCTCTGATCTTCCCATCCCTAACGACGAGTGCGTATCCTCTGAGATATCTCAACTTTTGCGTGATAGACGTGCCCGGTGCCTATTTGGGGATAGCGCAAGGGCCCGGTATTATTTGTGCTTCGAGATTCGTGCAGAATGTATTTGAATGATTGAGATTTTCCATAAAGTCACGCAAAGTTTGAGATATCTCAGAGGATGCGAATTTCCTAACGATGCTCCTTTTCTCTGCCATGAGAGTTTAAAGTTTAAACCCTAAATGCTCCTCTGACCAAGTTTTCAACAGTTAGCCGCTTCTCATATCTATTATCTTTCTCGCTGCACTTTGGAATCGCCGTTCTCCTCCTTTTCGACAGCCGTCGTGGAGTACCCGTGCTCCGCTCCTAATCGGTGTGGAAAGTGGGAGGAAGAAGGGCCTTTCTGAAACTGGAGGTGAGAAAAGGTTGGTGTGGGGGGCTTGAACCGTAGTGATGGTGGGCGTGAGGGGAAGGCGTCGAATTTGGTTTTTGCAACTGGAGGGGTCCCGTCGGTTGGTGCTGGAGCGGAGGTTTAAGGAGATGCGACTTGTTTTGAAAGAAATGGTTCAAGAGGAAGGTAATGTTTAGACGTATGAATTGCCAGATTGATTCTCTCTCGTTTTTTTTTTAACATTAACTGGCATTAGACAATAGTGAAAGCTTTGAAATTTGTAGGTGTTTTTATTGACCACCGGAATAACTAAACATTGTTGTTGTTAAATGGTTATATTTAGACTTTCTTATTAATTTCACCCTCTTTTCATTTTCATTTTTACATTTTCTCTCGGTTCGTTTGATTTCATAGGTCAAATTTGTTGGCTATACCAGACCTGCATAAAGTAAGATCCCTTATACCGAACATATATTAAGTCTTATTCCTTAGATTTATTGCTTGTATTGTAGGTATAGGAGGATACACATACTTGCTAGAGCCTCTATGGTGGGCCGGAATTATTACAAGTACGCTGCTTCACATCTTAATTTCTTTTAGCAGTTCACAGCAAGAAACACAATACACCACTTTTAAATGCTTGATTAGAAATTTCACGTGCTACTGATTAATGTACAATGTTGCTCGGTGAGGTGGCAAATTTTGTGGCCTTTGTTTTTGCTCCATCCGTACTTGTGACCCCACTTGGTGCTTTAAGTATCACAGTCAGGTAAAAGATTTACAGTAAAATGTTACATTCATTTATCTTCTTCATTTGTTTTGCAGGAATTCTGTCTAAAGCCGTTCTAAATTTGTGTCTTCACTGTCTTCGGAGTATTGGTAGTCAATATGAACAAAAACTTTCTTATTCCAATATTCATTATTTGTAAATTTTAATTAATTCATGTATGAACCCTGTGTTAGAATATACTTGTACTAAATAGAGTACTGCAACATAATTACATATAGAATAGTTTTGTATTTGAATTTTTTATGAGTAGAACAGGAGTGATTCTTTTGTATATTGTAATTAGATGTTCACAGATATACTTTTGTAAATTTAATATGTAAGTATTTTTTTTTTGAGGGTCAGGGGCAAGGTGCCCTCCGACATTTTTGTATTAAATAAAATAAAGAGTAATATTTACAAAGTCACCTCAGCACAGCACACGCCTATTACAGAATTTAACTAATCTACCTAATTTGCATAAGCTGCCGCCAATAAAATACAAAATCTCCTCACGAAGTCTCTCTCTAATCCACCTCCTCTAGAAGGAGTGAGCAGCTTATAAAACCGCTTGCCAGAGCTTGATTTGTGAGCACGCTTCATTTGCCAGTATTCGCGCCGACTTCCTCTCTCCTGCGAATGTTCGCCTATTTCGCTCGCGCCAGAGGGCCCATGTAGCACCTGCCCATGTGATATCCCAATTTCTTTTCTCCGAGGCCCCAAGGTTCCTGCGCGTTCGTAACCAAATCCTGACGATGCCCCCCTGCTGGGTTGTGTCAAGTTGCATTTGCAGTGAGATGGAGAGGAGCTGCCAGAATTGCTTGGCATAAGGACACCGCCAAAGAATATGGTCTCTTTCTTCTAAAGTTGAAGACCCACATAATTGACATGAAGGAATGATTGGGATTCCTCTATTCTGCAACACCTGCTGAGTGAGGATCTTGTTTCGGATTACTAGCCAAAGAAAGATGCGAACCTTGAGTGGAGCTCTTATCTTCCATAAGACAGTGTGGTATGGGCATATCATCCCGGAATTCTTCAATACCCTATAGGCAGAGGAGCTGGTGAACTCCCCATGAGAGCTCCAGCGCCAGATTATTGACCCAGCTTCATATTTAATGGATACTGTTGTGAAGGGTGTGATTGATGAGAGTGAACTCAAGAAGAATGGTAGGTCCGGCGAGGTTAGTTGGGATGCCGAAGTTATGTTATAGAGGGTGTCAAGTGTTTGAGCCCACTGACCATCTCTATTATTTTCCAATTTCCATATCCATTTGGCAAGCAAAGCTTTATTTTGGGTTACCAAATCCAAGAATCCCATACCTCCGCTCTCTTTTAAAGAACAAATGGTTTCCCAATTTACTAAACAATTTATTCCTTTGCAAATCTCGTTGCCCTTCCATAAGAAGCACCTTCGCACAGAGTCAATTTGCTTGATTATCCCTTTTGGAATTTGGAAAACCTGCATGTAATGGAGAGGTAATGCAGACAACACCGAGTTGATCAGTGTTACTCGTCCACCATAGGAGAGCAGGTTTGCTTTCCAACCTGCCAATCTCTTTCGTACCGCGTTTACAAGCGGTTGAAATTGCAGCATAGATGGCCTTCGCTTAGTTAGTGGCAAGCCAAGATATTTCATTGGGAGGTCAGATGGTTGACATGCGATTAAGCTCTGAATCGTGGTCGTGAGGTGGTCAGGAATCCCCAAAGGTACAAAAGTGCTCTTGTTCCTGTTTATTTTTAAGCCTGTGATTTATTCATAGTTCTCTAAAATCAGGGAGAGTACCTTTAGGGTGGTGGGGTGTGGCTCAACAAATATTACCGTGTCGTCTGCATATTGTATGGCTTGGGGTTGTAGAATCATAGGATGATGCATTGATGGTGTTGAGTTCTGAATAAACCATTGTAGTGAATCGGCCACTAAGATGAAGAGAAGAGGGGAGAGCGGGTCTCCCTGTCGAAGCCCACGTTTGTGTTTGAAGTAGTTAGTTAACGAGCCATTGTATCGGATAGCTGAAAAGGATGAGTTTAGGATGTTCAGCACTGCGGCAATCCATCTCGGTGGAAAACCTCGCTCGATTAGTAAATTTACTAGAAAGCACCAGTCGACCGTGTCGAATGCCTTGGCGAAGTCAACTTTTAGCATGATTGCCGGTATTTTATTCGTTGAGTAGAAGTTTAGTAGCTCTCTAGTAACTACAAAGGACTCCATAATAGATCGGCCTCTAATGAATGCAGTCTGCTTTGGGCTGATTAATTTTTCCAATTCCGGTTGTAGTCTGTCTGCTAAAATTTTAGTCACAATCTTCGAAACAGTGTTGATGACGCTTATCGGACGAAAATCTCCCACTTGTATCGCTCCCTCTTTCTTTGGAATTAGAGTGATAGAGGCACTGTTAATTTTTTGCAGGCTACAACCATTCTGATGAAAGTCAAGGATTAGGTGAGTTAGGTCCTCTTTAATAATCGGCCAAAAGGATTGAAAGAATTCTGCCGGTAAGCCGTCCGGCCCGCTAGCTTTGTTTTTTGGTAGTCCCATGATTGCCTTATGGATTTCATCCTGAGTGATTGGACTGTCTAAGTGGGCCAGTTCTTGTTGGAATGAGGGACCCACCTTTCCAGCAAGGTTGAAGGGGCGAGTGTTCGGTTTTCTTTGACCCATCACTTCTCTGTAGTGATTAAGAAGGGCTGAAGGGATAAGGCTTTGAGGCACCGTGGAGCCGTCCTCATTCTGAATTGTTGAGATGTGATTCCTGTTTTTTCGTTGGTTCGCGATTGCATGAAAATAACTCGTATTATTGTCTCCGAGCTTCAACCATCTACAACCTGCTCTCTGCTTCCACCTTGACTCTTTCTCGTTAGTCAAACGGTATATGTGTTCCCTTAATTTGATTCTCAATCCGAACTCAAGTTGATTCAAATTTCTCAATTCTTCGATTCGATCCAATTTTTGTAATATCCATTTCGATCTATGAATAAAGGAGTCCCTGTTTGCGAATTTTGCTTGAGACCATGAAGTTAGAGCCTTCTGAGTTGCTCTCCCCTTTAGTGAAAATGTGGTGGCTGTAGAAGAATCGGCTGGAACGGAATGCCAAGCGGACCAAACTATTTCATGAATGTCGCTATTCAGAAGCCAGAAATTCTCAAATTTAAAATTACGCCTTGATTGGTGAAAGTGCGATCTGAGAGTTAGTGTTAACGGCACATGATCGGATGTGGTGGTTGTAACATCTGTGAGCGAATAGGAAGCCCCTAAACTAGTCCAGTGAGGGGATATGAATGTTCGATCGAGTCTGGAGAATGTTGGAGAAGGTCTTTTATTTGACCAGGTGAACTTCCGACCTATTAAAGGTACATCAAGCAAATTAACATCATCAATGAAATGATTAAATTGGACCATATTAGATATGCTTGGAGAAGGCCCTGTTGTGTCCCCATGAGTTCTGATCAAATTAAAGTCACCCAGAAGTATCCAAGGCAAGTCATTGCGATAGCGGATTAATCTCAATTCCGCAAGGAATCTCGCTTTATCAATATCATCTTGAGGTCCATATACACTACTTAGCATAAAAGTAAAAACACCTCTTCTCAAAATCACTGTAACACTATGCTCATCCTTAAAAGAATTAATCTCAGTAAAGGAATTTGTCCAAGATAACAAAATTCCTCCTCTAGTTCCCGAAGCATCCAAGGCCGTAAAATTACTATATTTAGCTGGGCACGCTTGCCTAACTTTAAATATAGAAATTTGACTCCATTTGGTTTCTTGGAAGGAAATTATATCACTATTAATATCTAGCACAATATCCTTAATCACCGCACATTTTTTGACATCACAAAGACCACGCACATTCCAATTTAGAATAGTAAACGGAAAGTTGAAATCATTTTGATAATTCATCATCATTTTTAATGAGTTACACAAGAAGGCTTGGCTTGGGCAGAGATTAAGCTAAGCAAGATGAAACCAAAAAGCCCCACATAGGCTACACAGACAGCAAGAAAAGGAAAGCACAAGCATTGGGAAACATAAAACAACATAAAAAAGGTAAAACACAAAAGGCTCTGTATCATGTAGATACATGGGAGCATGACTCAGATCCGACCTAGTCAGACAGACCCTCCACATCGGAGAGTTCCTCTGGCTCGGAGTCCAAAGCTGGGAGGACAGATTCCTCGTAGAGCTCATTGTTGGCCGGAGGTGGGTTGGCCGGTGGTGGAGCAGTTGTGTCAAGTTGGGGGCCGGTGATGCCGCAATACTCCTCAATCTGTAGAATCAAATCCGGCTGTAGAGGATTGTCTTTGAGGTTCTCTTCCTCCAAAGCTAGAATTACCTTTGCTTCTTTGACTTTCGAGCGAGTATCCTTGATTTTGGCTTTGTTCGAGCAGCCACCTTGCTTGGTGTTCCTTGGGAAGAAGCAGGTTTGAGGGATTTTACCTGCAGTTCTTGCGCTTCTCCTTGGTGTTTGGAGTGGGGAGATGGTCAATGACTTTCCTGATCTGGTTCTGTGTTTAATCGGTGTGGTGGCGACTGCCTTTCCTTTATCAGCCTTGCTAGGTTTGGATGCCACTGCCTTTCCTTTTTTGGACTTGCGGTTGCTTTGGGGGGAGGGAATAGGAGATGCGGAGGGGTGTGGAAGGTTCTCCATCTCCACCGAGTTTTCAGGGGTTGCTAGCGGGTTAGGGGTTATCGGGTTGTTAGCGGTTGTTTCTTTATTCTCCATCGAGTTTTCAGGGGTTGTTATCGGGTTGCTAGCGGTTTCAGGGGTTGTTAGCGGGTTTTGGTGAATGTTTGGGATTGGGCTTGTGGGCTGAAGTAGAGGAGTTGGAGAATAAAGAGAGGAGGTCTGTTGTGTGGTTTGGAGGGGGGCAGGGTTTGGGCTTGCTGTAATGAGATTATTGTAGAGGCCCGGGTTCTCAATGTCAAGGCCCAGTTGTACTGTCTGAAGAGGTTCTGCTAAGAGGGACTGCTCTTCGAGCTCCATTTGATCGGCCCAGCTCAATTTTTGAAAATTTGCACTGTTTGAATTAAACTCAGAAGTGAGGGGGGATGTTACCGTTTGATTCAGCAGCATGGGGCCCATGTTGAGGACATTTTCCAGCTGTGCCACACCGATTGTTTCAAAGAATTTTGAATTCTTGGGAATAGAGTAGCTCCCTTCTCCAGTTTCTATCCCAGCCGGCTCCTCCAGTTGGGTTGTCCTTTGTGGTGTTGCTTCTCCAGTGGCAGCTTGACTGGAGACATCCATTGCGCAGCCACCAGCTTCAACTGGGTACCTCCGGCGCCACCAGCTCCAGGGGCGTCTATCGAAGACAGGAGACCCGATTGTTCCCAGACCGTGAAACAGGGGCTGGTTCTGAGCAGCTGCTCTATTTTGTCTCGCTTGTGACCTGGTGGCATGTGACCCCAGACTCCAAGTAGAGTGTTGAACTCCACTGAAATCGTTTCTGGTTTCTGTTTGTCGGCCTCCAATGCTGCCATAGTCTCCAAATTTGAATCCCGAACATTATCAAATAAGGACTGGTCCGGAGTCGTATCCTTAGGATGGTTGAAAGGCGAGTCTTCCTCAATCCAGCCATGCACCACGATTTCAATAATTTTTGTCATACTTCTGACCCACAGCATGATTGCTTCAGGAATGCTTGACAGATCGGTTAATGCAACGACCACCATGAGCTTCTCAAGAGAGCGAAGATTGACCATTGGGGTATGATCAAGAACCACACCAAAGGAGCTAACTGCTGGTATGATATGATCAAGGTTCCAAGCTTGAGGGGCCACGTTCCGCAATTCGAGCCAGCATTTGTATTTCAGTTTCATCGGGAAGGCATTGATCGCTGGTGTCCAAGGGTAGACCACCAGACCGTGGTCTTGAATGGACTTGGAGTGTTGTGACAGGAACCTGTGACGCTCGGTTGCCGGTGACAAGAGGAGTAGGTATTGGTACCCGCACATGTGGGTTATGGGATAAGGTAGTTCAGATTTGGTGGCAGCCATAAGGCTGGATTGTACATGATGGTAGTTGTGGTCAGGTATTAGCCTAGCATCAATCACCACTGCTCTTGTCAGTTCGTGCCTTTCTTGTTGCATTTGACGGGTTTCCGGGAGAAATACCATAGCCATTTTGGGTCGGCCAGAGGGGAGCTTAGAATCACCTAGGTTGCCTCTAGGTTCAAGGGGGTCAAAGCGCTTCCTTTTCGCAAGAAGCGTTTGAGTACAGTCCCTTGCTTGGTGACCTCGGGTCCAGCATTTTGCACAGACCCGATCAGGACAGTGACAGTCATTCTGATCATGTCCAAATTCGAGACAATTGTAGCAGCGGCCCTTCCAATAAGGACTGTTGGGGTTGGGGGGTAGAGGTAGAGGTTGACGGATCGGGGCAGGTGGCTGATCAGGGTTTTGAGTAATGTCCGGTGTAGTGATTTCAGTCCATGGGTTGTTGTCAAGGAAGAACTGCCAAGGGGTGTTGTGAGTGAAGGTTGGGGAGGGAGAGGTTCTATTGTCAGCGTCATTTCTCAAAACTGATGCATAGGTGGGGAGGTTATTGTTTAGGTGAGCAGGTGGGGTGGGTGCGAGGGCATTAATGGCGTAATTGATGGGTTTGCGACCTGGCAGCATATTTAATTTCGGTGTTGAGTAAAGAGGGGGGTTGTGAGGAAGAGAAGTGGTTGTTGGAAGGGGTAGAAATAATGGTCCGGTGGGAGGGTGGTTGGGACGGGGTTTAGGGGTGAGGTGGAGTTGTGCTGGGCAGGGAAATAGGTCAGAGATGCTCTTGGTAAGCTTCCCGTTGTAGCTCGGCGTGAGGTGGTACTGTAGCGGCGCGAGGCGGTACTGGAGCGGCGCCGAACGGGTCCCTGATTTTCGCCAGTTGAAGCGGCGGTTGCAGGACTGGACGGGTGTAGAGGTGCCGTGGCAGCAGCAGCGGCGCCGCTGGGGGCGCATAGGACGGTTGTAGAGGGAGGGTTGGTGGTAGCGGCGCCGCTGGTGTTGAATCCGCTTTGGTTGACGGCGATTTGACACGATGGTGACCCATCCATCTCCCGTAGGAATCGCCTTAGTTCGGCCGCCCATCTTCTTCACATTTTTCTGACACATATCAATTTGTAGGCTTGAGCTCCGGCCTACCCGCAGCACTTGTCCTAAGCATTATTGGCTTCATTCTCTATGGAAAACAATGCCGGCTTCGACTAGCAAGAGAACGACTAGTAAAAGAGAGAGAACAAATATTGAATCTAAACAACATGACTGGCCTCTCCGCAAAAAGTTTCACAAGTCGTGAGATGAAACAAGCAACAAACAATTTCTCCAACCTCCTCGGAGCCGGAGGGTTTGGTGAAGTCTACAAAAGGGTGCTCATTTGAATTAATTCTTGGAGACATTAATGTAAATATTAGGTCACCCACCCACGCTGCAACTAATTAAACTACATGTTGTCACGTTAAATTAGGTTGTCTTTTTGTGCTTACATGCACTTGTTATATTGGATCGATAAAACATCCAAACAAAATCAATATTAATTATATGTTCCGGATTTATTTTACTTCCTATAAAATTAACCTAGCTATGAAGATTAGGTCCTAAGAAAGTTGCAGACTGTGGCGCTATTATTGGTCAAAGATTATTCAAATTTTGTTGTTTTGTGTTGCTTTGTGTAGTTTTTTTTTAAGAAGTGGTTTATTTGAAAATTGCATCCAGCTGGGTATATTTTGTTGTAGTGTATGGGTTTGACCAATATGATATCTTCCGATCTGTCTGTTCCTAAAACTTTGCATATTTTGGTGTGTGTGTGGTTTATTCCAATTTCTGACACTAATTATTTAAGCTTAAATTTACAACTTACACTTACCAAAATTCATAGTAGTATTTTCAAACCTGTTATTTATAAAATGAATAGGGATCCAACAGGATCAATCCGTCCATTCATCTATGATTTGAATGGTCATAATTGAAATATAGGTTGTCTTTTTAAAACTCAATATATGGTCTCCTTATTTCAATTATGACTATCCAGATCATAGCGAATGGACAATAATTGTACGGTACAGTCACTAGCCGCGTACGGCATAGACTATGTCGTCTTTCAGGTACTCCGCATACAACACTGTCACTACCACGACAGTATATTGGTATATTAGTTCTGCTATATGAGGATTTTCTTACCTTTCGATCAGCTCTAGAATGATCTGTTAATTATTGAAACTGAAAACTTTTGAAAAATATCAAAACAAAATGTTAATGGATTTTGACCACATGTAAAAAAACAAAAACAAAAATTATAGAAAAAAAAAAAAACCTTTGTCCTCTATAGTGTAGGACGAGTTACTGTAGTTCTAACCATCGGTGTAGGTACAATTAATTGGTGCCATTCAAATGCATCCAAACACACCCGTCTATATAACTGCATATAGATTCCAAGTTTTTAAAAGATATATACGATCCTAATTGTAGGGTTAGTGTTGGAGAGCATTAACACAAACCCACGGAGAATTAATTCTTGGAGACATGAAGCATAAAGTGAAGTGCAAATTGTACTGACATTAGTTCATTTCTTTTTTCAAACTTATTCCTTCATTTCTTTTTTCAAAATTGTAATGACATTAGTTCGCCTCTTGTGTTGAAGAAATTCAAATTAAGTTGTTGCTCTAGTATTCTGTGATTTCCTTTTCTTTATGCTTTGCTGAGAGGTGCACAAACAGCGCTTGAATTAGTGGAATATGTTCTCTGCTTGCACTGATAATTTTCTCCTTTCCCTATCTGCACTGTGTGCACCTTAACAAGCATCTTTATTTCTTTTTCAGTGGCGGAACTAGAAAATTTTGATAGGGGTGGTTGAAAATTAAAATGTACAATTATAGTATACTTTATCCCTCTCAAATAAAGAAATACAATGTTAAGAGACACACAACACAGATTCGCTATAAGTTAGGAATTTGCTAACAAGAAATGAAACAAAAAAGGGTAAAACTTGAAGTTATGTCAAATTACAAAATTTAGAAGGGAATTATTGTTAAAAGTTCCCCAATATTTCAATTATTGAGTGGGAAGCCTTCCCCTTAGAGTATGTTTGGTTGGATTGAGAATATGCTATTTTTGGAGTTAGGCTATTCGGAATAGCTTATTCGGTATTTGGTTGGGTTAAAATAGCTAGAATAGTGAATTCAAATTTTTTGTCTTATTAGAATAGATTATTCCTAAGAGTTTTGAGATTTAGCTATTCTAATAAGACAAACAATAACTATTATTGATTTAACTATTCTAGCTATTCTTGTTTTGCAACCAAACATACCCTTAGATGTCTCTTACTGTAACCGTAATCAGGCTGTTCAGGCCATTTCTCTCAAAATCGACTCTGTCATGAAACAGAATGCATGAAGAGCCACGTGTGTAGCTTCACGCCATCGGTCGATTTCGATCCCATTTGGAATTTTCAGTATCAGTCTACAGTTAAGAAAAACAATAAACGTACTCCTCTGGCCGCTAGAGGAGGAGAACGGGAAAGAGAAGAGATGGGATCAGGAGAGAGATTGGGAAAGAGGAGATTGAGAAATCAGATCGGGAAAGTTCTTTTATTTGTATGACAGTTAAAATCTGTTTGAAAACATGTTAAACTCTTGAAAATAATTTGGAAGATTTTTTTAATATTTATTTATTAAAGTCCTCCAAATTATTATTCCTCAAGCATTCCCAATGAAACTCTTGAATAGAAAATTGTTTTCTTCAAAAGAAAATTACTTAATTATCACCTGCCAATTTCTTTGCTGCAAATTCAAAGAAATCATTCAACCCTTTCCTAGATGTCCCATCTTCACACTCTTCATTCCAAGCCTTCTCCATGACCTCTTTAATCTCTCTGGCTTTCATCTTCATCTCCTTTCCCTTCTCATTCTCCCCCATTACTGTCTCCACCACCTCCTGCACCCAATCTCTTTTCAAATCAGTTACAACCCCCCTTGCCAATTCCATACCAAGCCCCAATTCCTCTAACATCTTTGAATTGTAAAACTGGTCAGCTGAGAGAGGCCATGCAATAATCGGCACTCCATATGTTGAACTCTCCAGTGTAGAGTTCCATCCACAGTGGCTAAGAAATGCACCAGTAGCTGCGTGTGCCAGAATCTCAACCTGTGGTGCCCATTCATGGATTAGTAGACCTTTTCTTCCTAGTTTCATTTTTCCCTCAAACCCCTCAGGTAGCCACTCGTGTTTGAATTTTTCTTCGGTTTCAAACCCTATTGGTGGCCTAATGACCCAGATAAATGGCCGGCTCATATGCGCTAAAGCACTTGCGAGCTCTATCATTGGCCTTGCATGTATCGTGTGCTGAGACCCAAATGAAATGTACAAAACCGATGCAGCGGGTTTGGTGTCGAGCCATTCTGTTATGCCACTTTTTTCGCTTGAAAGAGGTGCTGAATGGAGCAATGGACCAATGGAGAAAACAGGCATAGGCAGCTGTTTTCTTAACATCTGCAACCCGATAACCTCAAATCCTTCCATGGTATTGACCAAAGTAGCATCCGACTGTAAGACAAACTTGATCTGACGCTGAATATATGCCGAATATTGGCAGTTACCATCAGCTTCTAACATTTTGTTGCCACATTGTGATATATGTATCTTCACATCTGAGAACTCCGGCAACTGAAATTCATCAGCCACTTGCGGTATAAGACCAAGAGGAACATTTAACCAAAGAGAAGACCACACAGTGGTACCATATGCACCAGAGCTAAGAAAAACAGAATGGAAGGTATTGAATTTGCGCGAAACTTCGACTGACCATGCAAAGAAAAGATCAGATATTATGTACACCGGGCCGGTAAGAGTAGAGATAAAGTTTTCAAATGCAGGACGCAGAGACTCGGAGGCATGAAAAAATGTGGTCAGTAGTGCATATGGGATGTCGGCAGTTGATTCGGTATTTGAAGGGAGGCCGTAAGATTCAGGGAAGAAAGCTATGCTGTGAAAATTCAGAGACAAGGATGAAGGGATGGTTGAACGGACGGTGGCGATGTTGCCGGGGGTTGAGACGAGGGTAATGGTGTGGTCGGGATGTTGTGTGTGTATACAATTAAACAGAGATTGGAAAGGCCTTATGTGGCCTTGAGCTAAGAAAGGGAAGAGGACTATGTGGGGCTTGCATATATCATTTGTATTTGTCATGGCTCCAACTTATAAAAGAGAACCAGAGATAAGCAAATTAATGGAGATTAGTTTTGTTGAGTGTTGTTGAGAATAATTGAATAATTAAAGGGTAGAATTGTAAATAGGAGAGTTATAGGAAGTTACCGTTAGGTACTATGTGAGTACCAACGGTACAATAGGAAATTGGAAATATAAAAAGGGCTCATCTCTCTTGTAAGATATACACAACAAAAATATACAAAAGATTTATGTTCAATTTCTCAAAAATAACATGGTATCAGAGCTTTAAGCTCGATTTTGATAACCAGATAAAGCTTCAAGCTTCCGATAAACTCAAAGCTCCAAGCTTTAAGCACGATTCTGTTCGATCATATATCCATAACCCGATAACCCAATAACTCAATAATCTTACATACCAGAAAAAGGGGCAGTTGCGTATCAGAAAAAAAACCAGAAAACAAATACCAGGAAAAAACAACAGCAAACCAGGAAAATTTTATACCAGTAAATATCCACGATCAAGTAAGAATTCAAACTATACAGCGAACTCACCTCAAATCATGATCCAAAGGGAGTCACGGCAGCGCACTGTGAGTTTCTCGCAAGACAATGCAGAGGAATTCGAAACACAGGCGCTCGCAGGGAAAGCTCCAAATCCCAGCTTTGGTCCGCACCAAAACCCTAACTCCAAAATTGAACCCGAAAAATGCACCAATTGCAAAATAGAAGGTCACACCCAAAGTCGTTGTTGGTTCCTCCATCCTTGTCTCCGACCGACGTGGTGGAAAGCAGCAAAGAGAGGAGAGGCGAAAGAGGGAGCTGATCGGTTAGAGGAAAAGCGCAAGGAAGAAAGAGGTGGAGACAAGAACATGAATAAAAAAATGGAGTCTGGGGGGTCGCGTGTGGAAAGGGGGTTCCTTGAGGGATCCCATGCTGGAGGGGCTCAACCGCATACAGGAGGGGTTTTTCTCACTGATTTCTCCGGGGGATCGCATGCGGGAGGGGCTCAATCGCATGCGGGAGGAGGTTTTTTCGCTGACGGGTTAGGCTCAAACGGGTCTGGTAGGTCAGCTGATCAAATGCGAGCCCTTCTCCTGCAACTTTCTGTGCTGCTTGCTAATCAAAATCAAGTTCATAACTCATGTGGTATTGTATCTCACTCTCAAAATTTTAATCTATTTGACAAAA
Organism: Carex kokanica; assembly: GCA_025461125.1. NCBI lineage: Eukaryota > Viridiplantae > Streptophyta > Magnoliopsida > Poales > Cyperaceae > Carex > Carex kokanica. The sequence continues at coordinate 1,167,315 of JAJGRX010000083.1, read as the reverse complement.
TAATTATTGACAGTGGTGCTACCGATCACATGTTTGGAAATAAAAAATTTCTTACCAATTTAAAATTATCCGAACATAACCAATATGTGTTAGTAGCAAATGGTATGAAGGAAAAAATCAATTGTGTAGGTGAAATTAATCTTTTTAATAAGAAAATTAACAAAGTTTTATATTTAAAAAACTTTCCTATAAATCTACTTTCCGTAAGACAATTAACACAAGATTTTAATTGTAATGCAATTTTTTCTTGTAAAAATGTTATATTTCAAGACCGAAAAACAGGAGAGAAAATTTGTGAAGGTTTTCTTGAAAATGGACACTATATTTTAGATTTACAAAAATTAAATCTTTGTGCTTCCGCTAAATCCATTAATATTGATCTATGGCATAGAAGACTTGGGCATCCATCCGACAAGATTTTAAATTGTATTTTGGATTGTAAAAATTTAAATTGTATTAATTGTGAAATTTGTAAGTTGGCAAAACAAACAAGACTTCCTTTCCCTCATTCTATTAGTAAAAGTGAAGCTATGTTTGATTTGATCCACTCCGATGTATGGGGTCCGGCCCCGATTGAATCTTATAATGGATTTAAATATTTTGTTAGTTTTATTGATGATTTTTCAAGAACAACTTGGTTATATTTACTTAAATCGAAAGATGAAGTTTTTTGTAGATTTAAAGAATTCTTTTGTCTCATAGAAAATCAATTTAATGTCAAACTCAAAATATTTAGATCAGATAATGGAACGGAATTTGTAAATAAAAATTTCTCAACCTTCTTCAAAGAAAAAGGAATTATACATCAAACAACTTGCATAAACACTCCCGAGCAAAACAGAGTGTCGGAAAGAAAAAATAGACATTTATTAGAAATGACAAGAACATTTCAAAAAAATATTCCTAAAAAATATTGGTCGGATGTCATACTTTGTGCTACACACTTAATTAATAGATTACCAAGTTCAAAACTAGAAAATAAAATTTCACTAGAAATTCTCTATCAACGAAAAATTACTTTTGATCACTTAAAAGTATTTGGATGTACAAGTTTTGTACACATTAAAAGGAAAGACAAACTAGATTTCATGTCAACAAAAACTATTTTTTTAGGATATTCATCATTTAAAAGGGATACAAATGCTATGATCCTATTAATAATAAAGTATTTATCTCTAGAAATGTCACATTTTTTGAAAATGAATCATATTTCAAAAAATGGGAGGAAACTCAAGTACCTTGTCAAAATGAGAAAATTGATTCAGTAATACCATACTTTGAAAATCAAAATCTTTTTCAAAATGAGAATCATGAAAATGACACAAATAACCATGAAGAAGAAATAGATGAAAACAATGATAACACAACTCAACTCGAATTAGAAAACATTTCGGAACCTAGATGGTCATCTAGAGTATCACAACCATCTAGTAGGCTTAGAGATTATGTGACCTATACGGTTCAATATCCCATACAAAATTTCGTTTCATATGACAAAATTTCGCCTTCATACCAAGCATTCATCACAACCATAGAAAAGGAAATAGAACCAAAAAATTACCAAGAGGCCGTTCAAAGTCCAACTTGGGATAAAGCCATGAAAGAAGAGCTACATGCTCTAGAAAAAAATGAAACATGGATAATTGTTCCATTACCAAAAAATAAAAAATCCGTTGGTTGCAAATGGGTTTACAAAACCAAATATAATTGTGATGGTACAATAGAATGGTATAAAGCAAGATTAGTGGCCAAAGGATTTACACAAACCTATGGCATAGATTACAATGAAACCTTTGCACCGGTTGCAAAAATGAATACCGTTAGGGTTTTATTTTCCATTGCCGTAAACAATGGTTGGAACCTATACCAAATGGACGTTAAAAATGCTTTTCTTCAAGGAACACTTGAAGAAGAAGTGTACATGACACTACCACCGGGCCATAAAATGGAAAATACTTCTAACCTTGTTTGTAGGTTAAACAAATCAATTTATGGACTTAAACAATCTCCAATGGCATGGTATGGCAAGTTATCTCAATATTTAGTTTCTTGCAATTTTAAAATTAGTAATGCCGATCACTCATTGTTTACCAAAAATGAAGGAGAAAATACAACCCTTGTGTTAGTATATGTAGATGATTTAATAATTACCGGAAACAATTTAGAAGAAATTAGAAAAATCAAATCCCAATTAAAAGAAAAATTTGACATTAAAGATTTAGGGTATTTAAAATATTTTCTAGGAATAGAAGTAGCATTTTCAAACAAAGGTCTATTAATTTCACAAAGAAAATACACCTTGGATTTGTTAAAAGAAACCGGTAAATTAGGTTGTAAACCGGCCTCTACACCAATAGATAATAAGTATAAATTAAATACCGAGGACGGCGAACCCTTAGAAAACATAAACCAATTTCAAAGACTTGTAGGAAAATTAATTTACCTCACGGTTACCCGTCCGGATATCTCTTTTTCCGTAAGCCAAATTAGTAAATTTATGCATTCACCAAGGACACCACATCTAGAGGCCGTAAATAGAATTTTAAGATATTTAAAAGGAAATCCCGGAAAGGGCATATGGATGAAGAATAATAATTCTAATGCAATATGTGGCTATTCCGATGCAGATTGGGCCGGTAGCTTTGATAGAAAATCCACCACCGGTTTTTGCACATTTGTAGGCGGGAATTTAGTCACATGGAAAAGCAAGAAGTAAAATGTTGTGGCACGATCAAGCGCGGAAGCGGAGTATCGAGCCATGACATCTACTGCAAGCGAATTAATATGGCTCAAACAATTGCTCAAAGACATGGGAATCAACGTTAATCAACCCATGAAAATGTATTGTGACAACAATTCGGCACGTCACATTGCACTAAATCCCGTATTTCATGAACGGACCAAACACATAGAAGTTGATTGTCATTTTATTCGAGAAAAGGTTCAAGCCAAGGAAATAGAAACACCGTTTGTTCGAAGTAAAGATCAACTAGCGGATGTTTTCACTAAAAGGCTGGATCCAAAACCATTTGAAGAAATCGCAAGCAAGCTAGGATTACTCGACATTTATAATCCTAGATTGAGGGGGAGTGCTCATCTCTCTTGTAAGACATACACAACAAAAATATACAAAAGATTTATGTTCAATTTCTCAAAAATAACAAGTGTATAAGTCGAGGAAGAAATATATATCGATGATATATATATAAGAATTAATTAATAATTTGTAAAAAGTCAAACCAAATAAATAATAGAATAATAAATCAAATCGAGGCAAGCATGCTTTAATTTTTAATTTTTAAAGGGTGACCGATCAAGTCAAGTGTTTTAAGAATATAAATGATGTCCTTTAACTCAAAGAAAGGGTCGGAGGATCAGATTCGTGCATAAAAAATAAGTGTTATTGAGATTCGTGTATTTTAAAAAATGAAGTGGTAGATTTGGAATCACAGCAGATTTATTTCCAACACTCCTTTTAATATCGAGAAGAAATTTTTCAACTGATTTCAAATCTGCGATTTTTTATACGATTGAGAGTATTGTCTTTTGTTACTAGATCAAACCCTGATAACTAGTTGTAAAGATTTATTACCATAACAACTAACATCTCATATAGAATATATAAACTAATAATTAATGAATTTGTGGGAAACAATTTTTAAAGTAGAAGCATGCATGGCTTCACGGAATTCTATTACATTTATATATATTTCACAATTTAATTAGAATGATTCATACATTTATATATAGAGCAAATTTAGGGTGTGACGTGCTTATCAAGAGAGTTTGGTGAGCACAACTCCAAAAGTCTATTTGATTGGCTTCAAACGACGAATCCAAACTGTTGAAATCCATCTACTTCATGAGTGATGCATGTACATGAATTTTTTTTACAGTTTCGAATTCATTTAGTACAAGATCAAGCGGTAAAAAAAATGAATCTTTTATAAGTTATTTTATAATTTGTTTTATATATTCATTTTTCATCATTTTTTTTACCGCTTCATCTTGTACGAAATGAATTTGAAACTTTAAAACGTTTGCATCTATATGCATCACTTATGAAGGAGATGTATTTCAACGGTTTGGATTCATCGTTTGAAGTCAATCTGATAGACTTTTAGAGTTGTGCTCACCAAATTCTCTTAGTGAGCACATCACACTCTAGCTTTGTATATTGACAAAAGTTAGGATACCTATCGGTTTCAATACGAAACTTTATAAGTTTTTACAAAAATAGTGGCTCTGAGACAGAACCACTGGCTAACCTAATCATCAACAATCTAACCTCAGTCCATCCATAACAGCTAATCAGCTAGTAGAATTTTGCTAGGAATTAGTACAAAAGATGATAACAAAATACAAACTTCCCTTGCATATCAGTAATGGATGTTTTCAAGATAATAAATGAGATGAAGGGGATTAAACAAGTAGTCTATATATTGAATGAGATCCAGACTGTTTATTTTAATCTGACACAAATTTACACTGGACCTCAAGCAAACAAAATTGTTCTGAAATAATTTATGCATATATATAAGAACAAATAAACATAGTTGATTTAATAAGATCATCATATAGAAATTTAGCATAATTTAATTCTCGGTTTGTCATCTACCATGCACATTTTTAATATATCTAGAAATCTTTTTAATGTGCTATATTAGCGTAGAATATTGAAAGTATTACTAAATATATATCAACTAGGAAAATGACCAAACATTCCGTTTGCAAATTAAATATATTTATTTGCCAACTCAACAGCATATTAAATAGCATATCAACTAGGAGTATGATCAAATATTCCAGTAGTTGGGACAGCATATTACATGTGCTTGCATATTGATTTTCCAACTCAACACAAGAATGTGATAGTATATATCCGCTAGAGTAAAAAGTGACTATTCGCGAGGGTATACCGACAGAAAGGTGTTTTTTCTTTTAGTTACGGGAGTATCTGCGAGGGTATACCGATAGTACTGTCCCATTATTAGAAGTATGGCTGACCAAATTTGGCTTTTGAAAAACAATGTTGCATTTTATTTATTTCTTAAAATTTGATCATTGAAAATAATAGTTAAGTCAGAATTTTTTATTTTTAGAAATATATTAAATATTTTGTTGGCAAGGAGATAGATGATAATTTTTTTTTCGATTTCATTGAAGGAACTGAATATGGTTACTTTAAAGGTCTCAAATTGCTTTGATTCATTTAAATTTAGAATCAAATTAATGATTCGGTTATTTCTATGACATTGAATTTTTTATCATCTATATCCTTCACGACAAATATTTTATTCTATTTCTAAAAATAAAAATTCTGAGTTAAATTAGTGTTGGGTCTCTCACTCTCTCATGGATTTGTGATGTTGCATGATTGAACACAGAGATGACATGACATTAAACCATCTTTTGCATGAGAGGGTGTTATATTTTTGTGATGCGCATGATAAAATTGGTGGAATTTATATGAACCCAAAGTCTTATAATTTCTAATATTTAAGTTCTTCAAAAACTTCTTTATTCTTGTATTTTGGATAGATGGCCTGATCTTTTTTTTTTTTGTTATGAATATGATTATTGTAATATTGGATTTATATAAGTGAATGCATTTCGGATTCGTGTATCATTATATCCGATCCTATCAAATATCAGAGGAAATCAATTAATGGTGACGATTTTTTGCATTCAAATAAACTGTTACTGCAATTATTACTAATATTATAAACTATTAGTATTATTTGATATATTATAATTATTATTATTTTTATATTTTCATTGTTGATTGTTTAAAAAACCTGCATCCAAATAAACATTCACATTGATATCATGATTTAAAAATAGTATTATTACAATAATCGTTTGCATATTTTAATTTTCACTATTAATTTATCATCAGTAAATTTTTTAGTTTTCATTTCTCTGAACTCTCTCACCTCGTTTTCTATCTGATTTTTAGTTGCAAATTAATGTATTTTTCTTCAAGTCTACCAAAATTTCAAAATATTAAGAAAATGAATATAAAAAAGTAAGACTTGAGCTAATGTTGTGGATAAGTGCAAGTCAGGTCTGCATAAAAACTCATTTTGTTCACAACCTAAGTTATTAAATTTTAGTGATTTTATGCATCACTCATGTGAAATCAAATTTTAATCATGAACTAGGCCGGCAGGTGAGGCAAGCACGTGGGTAGGTGAGGTGAGCAAGAGAAAGATCAAGAGACGAAGAATGAAAAATAGATGCAAGTTTGTTTTTGGAAGAGAAAGAAAGCTGTAAAAAGTGTGAAAAAAATGAAGGCAAAATAAGGTTGAAGAGGAATTCGCATCCTCTGAGATATCTCAACTTTTGCGTGTTTTTTTTGGAAAATATCAACCGTTCAAATGCGTTCTGTACGAATCTCAAAGCATAAATAATACTGGCCTTCTTCGCTATCTCCGAATAGGCACCGGACACGTCGGTCACGCAAAAGTTGAGATATCTCAGAGGATACGCACTCGTTGAAGAGTTGGTTAAACAAAAAAGGTGAACCTTCGAGATGACGAGTTAGATTGGAAATAAAACGTTTCGCTGATTTGGGAGACCCATCTGTCCGAAACACTGTAGCAAATAATGTTTATTTCTGAATCCAAAATTAATATATAACATAGATATTGGAAACTTTCAAAACAACTGCTTTTTTTTGAAAGTATTAATTTAATTAAGTTATATTTTGCATTGTTGTAATTAATTTTAAAATTGATAAAAAAAAAAATTCAACACTTCTATAAAATAAATATAAACGTTAATAATTCACAACTTTGTGTAATTTTTTATAACAATTTAATTAATGTATATACTACAAGAATATATTTTACTCGCCAAGATAAATGCGTTTAACAGTGTCGGTACTCTCTCTGATACTCTTGAAAATAATAGCGATATTTTCGAAAATTACATTTTTTTTATCGGTTTACACTCGAAAATAACAATTTATATCAGCTTCTCAACAATAGTCATTTTTAAATAAATTTTTGTAGTTACATGCAATGCAATTTAGTAATTACTAATTATCTTATTCGATACATAGCACTCTTACACAACTAATCATCAATTTCGAATTCGCTAATGTTATCAATAACTTTAAAATTATTGTGGGCAATTATTTTTAGGCATGAAACCAATGTTTTACAAAATTGTTATATAATCATGCCTTAATTTGTGCAGCTCATGGATTGCCAAACTATCATGTTGTCAGATTGCCAAGTTGTCATAAACCTGTTATTCACACAAATAAATTTGCTGAAATTCATTTACAACACATTTTAAAAATTTAAAAATATTGTTAATCAATAGATACTTCATAGAAGCTCGTGAGTTTTTTGTGGAAAATATAAAATATACGACATATATTACGCATATAAATATGCATGAATTCATTTACAAAACATATTATTTTTGTAGGTATAATATATTTATGAGGTTTATTATATAAATTATACATAAATATAAATTTAGATTTTTATTATTTTTCTGATTATCAAAAGTATCAAGATACTTAATTATCAAGTTATTCATTATGTTTAGACTAAATTAAACTTAAAATTAGCATAAAATATTGTTCCATAAAAAAATTACTTTTCACAAATAATTAATGAGCTAAGCAGATCACAGTGAGAAATTAAGAAACAAAAAAAAAAAGAGAGAACAAAAAAATGCATCAAGGTTGGGTTGTACCTGTAATTAATTACTGCCACCTACACCATGTACCAGTATAAGGTTATAGTTACGTCTGCATTTATTACTCCTGAATTATTGATGCCGTTATTTTTTTTTTTTATAGTTTGAGATTACCCGAATTTTTGTTACCATTTAAAAAAATAATAATATAAACAATTTAACCATTTTTTTTTTAAATTACAGTTTTTACCGTGTTGTTAGTAGATTATACCTGCGGAACCAACAAGTTGATTCCGCAAGTATAACATGCGAGAAATGCATTAAATATGACACTAACGTGAATTTGGTCCTTCAGATTATACTTGCAAAGCCAACCCGCAATATAACGTGCGAACAAGTCCGCATCGTCTGCATTAACTCAAACGAACACATTTTGAGTTAATACATTTCGGCCGTCTGATTTTAAACGGAGTCAATCTGGCATTCACCTATAAAGCAGAGTCTTTTAATATTAGTGCAGATCTAGTCGGCACGTATCTTAAAGCTAATTAGATGATACAGATGAATTGACTCAAAAGATTTTTGTTTAGTTAATGCAGAGGATATGAATTCCGTGCGAACAGGGTAAAAACCAAAATTTTCAAAAAAATTAGTTATCTGGTTTATTTTTTTTAAAAGATAGTAAAAAATGTCAGTGAGTAACACATGTGAATTATTTTTGCATGCTAATTAAAATAAAAGGAGATTTGTAAGTGACTTAATATATATTTATATCCGAAGAGATAGTAAGTAATTACTTTTGACAAATAATTTTACTTCTCATTTTGAAAAATGGTTAAAATTTAAAATAATTATTTATAATTTTTAAAATTTTTACCAATTTAACTAAATAAATTTACAGTAAAAAAAAATTGTACGAGATAAATAATACTGGTTCAAAAAAAATTTGAACGGAATAAATAATAATAGCTCAAAATAATTTTTTTTAGTTGATTATTATATTATTTTTCAACATCTTGCCGTAATAATACCACCAATTTAATAAATTAGTTTTTAATGTTTCCACGCCAACCTCGTGCTTCCATTCCAATTTCCACGACTCTTCCGATCTCAATTAGCTTTTCGTTCCTATATGGCATGCGTCAATATCAAATCATATAAACGAGTTACGAAATCCAGGTGGCATACTAACATACGTTAAATTGTCGGGAATTTTCCTCAGGGAACATACCCGCCACACAGTAGCCTTCTACCATCCTGTCACATATAAACAATCCTTCGGTCAATTCAGACTATTCAGTCTTTTGAGTCCATCCTACATAGATCCCGATCCTGTACAGTTACTTAAAATTTGAGTTTAAATCTTTACCGTGCGATCAGAATCCGGACAAATTCAATCTTTGATTAAATTAACGAAATCCTTTAATATTCGTGCATAATTTAAATCGGACGGCTCAGATCTAATCAAACTTCGACTTACTTTTGGATCTGAATTTCAACTTGTAAAACCGAGACAGAAGAGAATTCGCATCCTCTGAGATATCTCAACTATTGCGTGTTTTTATGGAAAATCTCAACCGTTCAAATACGTTGTGCACGAATCTCCAAGCACAAATAATGCTGGCCCCCGCGCTATTCTCGATTAGGCACCGGACACGTCGGTCACGCAAAAGTTGAGGTACCTCAGACAATAGGACTCGACAGTAGACACTTCATTTTTCTAATACAATACTCTGTTTCTCTTCCCCATTAGTTGCGTCTCTACTCCACTAGCCTCTAGCAATGGCGACAATGGCGCGATCTATTCTCGCTCCCAAACCCCAACCTCTCTCGGCAACTATTGTCAACACCAGAAGCGATCGCCGTGTTCAGATCTCTCTTTCACCTCTAAAGATCGCGAGATCAACGAGTATTACTCTCCAGCGTGGCGGATCGGTGCGTGTTTCTGTTGCAACGGAGGCGTCCAGTAAGGAACCCGTTGACTCATCAGTGAACAAAGGAGATGCTAAGTAAGTGTTCTGAGAAACATTTTGTCATTGAGACCACTGAATGATTAGAAATTTTAGGTGTCAGATTATTATGTGTGACAGTGAAACTAAATAAGTTTAATAGAAAAGTCAGTAACTTGGGTAAATATGTGAGTTTTTTAAATTAGAAGGGTATATATGATATTATGAATTTTAGAGGGGGGGGGATACATAATTTCAAGGTTTTTGAGGGGTATACATCAAATTACCCCTTTTTTGTTGCTCAATACTTAAAAATAAAAATACTGATGATATGAAAATGAAAAATGTGCAATTAACTTGTTGTAATTTGTGCTCACAATTTGTCTGATTTTTGTTAAATTAAATCATATTATTACTTTAGAATTTCTAATTTACTGATTATTACCTGCATATAGACTCTACTACTATTATTATTAGTCTATTACTCATGTTACTACTGTTATGATCACTAAATTTTGTTTGTGTAGGAGCAATCCAGCAACAGTAGTTAACTCGTCTGGTTTGAGCATTCAATTTCCAGAGATCCCTTCCACATGGTATGAACAAAAATACCTGTCAATTTTTCTTTATTTTAATTCTTTTAAATCTGTGTTATAGAATTCTATATAATTTGCTTAGAAGTATGCCATTCATTTGAAGTTGTCAATCAGTTTTACGTACTATATTGTTTCCAGCAGCTATATCAGATTATCAGTAATTCAAGATTCTGTTACCATGAGCTGAGCAAAAATGTCTTACAGTTTCAGTCAATTAGCAAATTCCTCTTTAGCTTTTTAATCATGGCATAATCATATGGAAAAAATAAAATTGTGCAGGCAAGTGTTCTAAGAGTACCAATTTGATCAATTAATTATTTTGTTGTCGTCCTGTTGACTTTTCATGGTTTTTTTTTTCGGATAATTGAGGGGATCAAGATTGGTCAAATTTGAAGCTGAATTGTACATAAATCCGTACATTTGTATGTCAATTAACACATTTAGTAAGGCTAACACAGCATATACTGAATTAATGTATGTAATGAAATAATGTTGAAGGAGCACATGGCTGATTGGTGCTGCAGTATTTCTCTCTGTGCCACTTTACAGAAGAATAAAAAGGGTTGAAGGTAATGCATCTGACTCTCTCTCTTTCCTAAATGACACATTAGTATTTTCTGGTACAAGCTACATACCAGCACAGTAGATGGCAGTAGACCTGATCCGGAGTTCTACTGGTTATAGATACTTCTTTTAGAGGCCTATTTGGTTATTTATTTATTTAGTTTTGTTATGATTTTCATTAAATTAGAGGTGGTAGAAAAGGCAGAGGAAGCAGCAGAGACAGCTCTAGAAGCAATAGATAAGGCGGCTGAGGAAGTAGGACATTTAGCTGCTGACCTGGCAAAAACATCGAGCAACGGAAAAATTAAAGAAGTAGCTCTCAAGATCGAAGGCATTGCTGAGAGGATCGAGAAAGATGCCGAACATGCCGAGGAGGTTTTGCATAAGGTACACTAATTAAAAGATTAATTACTTTACAAATCTAATCTCAACTTAGCACCAATCAAGGCTCAGTGCAGCCTCATTTTACCCAACTTTGTTTCATTTGATTCCTTATTGTGCAATGAGGCCTCAATTAAATATAACGAACTAAGAACAAATTGTTTGTACTGTAATTGAATTGGGCATTACCCAACCTCAATTTAATAAAAGATTCCATGAATTAACATGAATTGTTCATTTGAAGTTTTCACTTCACACAATATCACTCTGTTGCTCAACTGAGATTTAATTAAGGCTTGGTTTAAGGATAGCAGTGCAAATGAAGCATTCTAAGGTCAAGCATAATAAAAGAAAAGAAATGATTAAAGTATCTCAACAGGTAGAGCATATTACAGAAGAGATAGAGGAACTGTTGGAGCCTATAGTTGAAAGGGCTGAGGCTAAAGAGAGAGAAGGAAAGCATGAGAAGGCTAACAGAAGCACTAACAACTCTGAGACTCATAATAGCGATCTCTAGAGAGAATCATATTTTGCAGAAATACCATTGCAATCTTCATTTTTACATTAGACTGGAACAGCCATGTTTCCAACGGTGCAAGGATACCTATATAAAATTGGCATGAAATTAGCAATCATTGTGCTGAATGAGTATCACTGATCATAAATTTGGTATTTCTGGCATTATTTGTTAAATTTTTTGCTAGATGTTTAATGTGCAAAAACTAATGTTTGAAACTTTGTTTTCAATGCTTGAGAGTCACTATTGTAACAACATCCATAGCTTGCAGTATCAACATCCTCCATAAATTGCAAATTTTGTAAGATAGAACAGCAAATTGATTTTTCTCATTACTCATTAGCATTACTAAATCTCCTAGTAAAAAAGTGTTTAATATTACCACAATTCTATACAGTAGTAACTGAGATTTTATCATTTTTAGAATGAGCATAAACAAGAGGAAATTGAACAACCATAGAACAAGTTCCACGCCAATTGTCATGACAGAAATTAATGTCACTTCCATTGGCTACAACTTTTTAGTTCCAAAATGTAAGAGGCTGCCTTCTAAAATACAAAACAGGATTCTTAGTTGCTCATTGATAGAGTGGAAAAAAAAGTCTTATGTCGTGACCGGCTCTGTCACGACATTGCATGACACACACGTGCTCCGTGCCATACTTATCTTATGAAATAAATGATACGACACGACATGACACACGGACCGGTCTGATGACGGTACAATACAGTCAAGGGGTAGAGCCGGACTTACAAGCAATTGGGGTTAATCATATAAATTTTTGCTGCGAATGGAAGTCAATTTTACCGTATTCATACCATTTTACTCTAAACTATATTGAAAATTATGTACAAGTACAATTTTTTTGAAAATAAATAAGGATCAATTGACCCCTATTCCGTAATACTTCCCTTTGGGCTTGGATACGGCATAGGATATGTGAGTCATAACACATTTTTTTCAACAATATTTCTTTATTTTACAAACTTTACAAAAAGTTTTTTTTGGTATTTTACATAATTTTCATATTTTTTTGTGATTTTTTTTTTCAATAAAATGAATTTTAATTATGAGAAAATAATTAAGGGTGATTAAACGTATCAGGGACATTTGGCCATGACTCGTGTGTTCACCACACTGCTGTGACCGTACCCGTTATTTTGATAACAACACTGCACGTAAAAAAATTGAATTTGTGAGCAGGATATAACAAGGGAACAAAATTATAATTTGTTAGTCACAACATGACACAAATTTACTTTAATTACTACTCGCTGATACTTATGTTTAATCAGTTTGATATATCAATAACATTCAGTTTGTACATTTGTAACTTCATTGTTTGGTTCTGAATAGAAATTAAATGTTAAAAGGAAACAATTTGGGCTTCCAATTTGTCAGCCCAAAATTTGAGCGCCTATCCCTCTTTCTTTCTTTTAATTTTTCTGTCACCCCCTTCTGTCTCCCCTCCAGTGGGGTTCATCTCTTCAGTAGTTTAGCCCAGATGGAAACTGGAGAGAGTGCAGAGCAAGAGCATGCTTGCTTTCATCCACTCTCAATCTCCTTCGTATCTCTCTCACCGTTTAACCCCAATTTACTCTTCTTCTTTTTTTCCTTAGATATGACATTTTGCTTCCTCTGCCTCAGTTACCATCAAATTTACTGAAATTCTTTCTCTTTTGTAATAAAGGAAGTTTTATGCATAAATGCTGATCAAAATGACAAAGTAAAAGGGATGCACTTAAGGTGTTTGAGGAAATGCTAATGAAATTTGTGCTGTGCAGTTATGCTTAAGTTAGAGAAGAAGTACTCTCTGGCAGTATACTTGATCCTTATTTATCTCTGGATTCTGCAATTAAGATTCAGTTTCCCTCAATTCTACATATTTTTACTGGGCTAATTATAACCGAATATGCTGTAATTAAATTCTTCATTAAGCTGCACCATATGAAAAAGAACCAACAGACCTTTTACCCACAATTCTCCAATTCAGCACCAAATGAAGAATTATCCGACTTAGCCTAAATTATAATAATATATTTTTATTATTTCTTTGTTCTTATGAAACAGGTTACTCCTGAAGTCATTGAAGAGTTAAGGTGCATTGAATTTTGATGCCATTTCAATCTGGTAGCGAACTGAATGAACCGTTGTTTTAGGTTTGAGTACAGGTCGTAGAGATGGGAGAAGGCAGGTCTGATCGGGTCGGATCTGGTCTGGTCCCTACAGGGTTTCTGATTATTATAGGTTGGTCACTTTTGGAATTGGGCCTTTTTGTTTTAGATTCAGGTTAGTTTAACTGTCTCAAGTCTGACAAGCTGTTGAGTTAATGTATCTGGACTGTCCGATTTGCTTTAAGATTCGTGCAGACTAGATCTACACTAATATTAAAGGACCCTGAAATATAGGCTGTGGCCGGATTGGCTCCGTTTAAAATCAGACGGCCGAGATGTGTTAACTCCAAAGATGCTCTTTTGAGTTAATGCAGACGATGCGGACTCCAACAAGATTGGGCTGAATCAAATCAGGTCAGGGCTTTTGTTTGAGTTAGTCAAATTGGTCTTTTTTCTTTAGTTTGGTGGGGTTGGACTTCATTAGTGAGAAGTCAGATCGGAGACTAATTCTGATCTAAGAAACCTTGGTATTAACCACTGGGCATTGGCGTTGGTTTATTGACTTTTGTTTTGATCTCATTTGTAGAAAAAGTGCATTACTGATGCTGAAAATAGTTATGAGGCCTTCGCAAGAAAATTAGATCCTAGTTCATTGCTGAATTACTGCAAAAGATGTGAAAAGGAAACAAAAGAAGGTAAAACTTGGAAACCAAAAAAAATCAAAACCCAGTGGAGTTTGGATTTTATTCTGATTTTTAAAGTAGACTTAATTACCGAATCAATCTGTAAGATGCCAGATAAGGTTAATTTTCTAGGAATTAAGGTATATTTTGAAGAAACACATATACTGCATAAGTAACATGCATGAAGAGAAGTATACAAAATTAAATATTTAAACAGCTATATGTCCTTAAAAATGACTGTATGCATATGTCAATTTGTATAAAAACCTTCATACTGAAGATAAATTTTTTACTTTCCCATAATAAATTACCTATGAATATCATCTGTACTCTTACATAGGGCTATATTTATCATATGACCCTCTAAAATATGTGGGGTCCACAATTCAAATGCATGAAGAGAAGCACACTTCAAATAACAAAGTCCCTTATTCGTTCCGACATGTGGGGTCCACAATTCATTATGTCTTTGCGAGACCGACCGACGTGTCAGCAAATGATAACAGGGTTTATTTTGGATAGGCAGCTCTATTACAGACGGCCGGGTTGTCTGTTGCACAATACACATAATAAAGTCTGTTATATGTTCCTGACAAGTGGGTCCTGAGGTTAGTTTTGACGCAGGGGACCGACAAGTCAGTGAATGGCAACAGGGTTTGTTATGGAAGTTCCGTTACGGACGACTTGGATGGAGAGGAAGCGAAGAAGCGAAAAAACGGTTTCTGTGATTCTATCTCCTGTCGGCTGTCGCGTTCTTCCTCTTCTTATTTTTCTTCTTTTTCTTCTTATTTATTTATTATTATTATTATTTTTAGAAATATCGTGTTCTTCTTCTGCCACATCATTCTGTTTTCTAGTTCGAACTGCTACGATTTACTATTGCGTTTCTTTTGTATCAATTCGTGTGGTTGTCAAGTCATGGACTTCAAAGTTCAAACTGCCATACCAATGCCAAAATTGTCGTTATACGGTACATTTTTATGCAGATTCGGGTAGGCGGGATTTGGATTTGGATGAGGGAAAAGAAAGTTATAAAATATTGCATGGGAGGTGGGACAACATCAAATCTACATCAGCGTTAATTTTAAGTTATTACAGTTCACTACAGCAAAACCTGTCTTCAGGAACCGGTGTCAGCGACCGGTTCTGTCGCCGGTCGCTGAAGACTCCCCAAAAAACAAAAAATAAAAAAAAAATTAAATGCATCGGAGACGAACCCTTCAGCGACTGGTTTGGCCCGGTTGCAGAAGGGTGCCTCCTAAAAAAAACCCCGCGCGACTTTTTCTTCTTTTTCTGTCTCCTTCCGCCTATCCTCCCGTGTTTTAGGTTTAGCCAAAAAAAAAGGTGGGTCGCCCCCGACTCGCCCGACTCCCCGCCCCCGCTCCGCTGACCCCGACCCCAGCCGACCCCGCTGATCCAGCCCCCCCCGACCCCCGACCCCCTACCCCAAGACCGATCCCGCTCCGCCCCCGACCCCAGGGCCGACTCCTCCGCCCCCGACCCCGCTGCTGCCGACCCCCTGCCGCCCAATCCCCGTCGCGCCAACTCTCTCTGCCTCGCCGACCACCCCGCGCTGACTAAGGTAACACCCCTGATTTTCATTACATTGTTATTTGCCTTTTTTTATTTCTAAAATTGCTTGTACCTTGTTGTCTGCTGCCTTGTTCTGTTCCCGTTTGGCTTGACTGGTATATACCAGTACCGTATATGGAGCCTTGCTCCTGTTGTGTGCTCTTTTTTCATTTTTTTTGTGCTGTGCTGTTTTTGTGGTTTCCTTTGCCTCTGGTACTGAACTGGTACCGTAGGGATGCATTATGTGTGCTGTGTTGTGAATTGTGCCATTTGAGTTGCCTTTTTCAATGGGCTTTGTTTGTGCTGATTAGAGGGATGCTAACTAACCGAAACTTGAGGCAAAGGTTGCTGAGCTTGCTTCAGCCGCAGATGCTGTCTAATTATCTATTTAATTAATTTAGTTTGTTTTGGTAATTAAAGTTGTGAACCAGTAATTCTTTTTGGTGGTGACTTGATTTTCAATTTTGGTATATTCTCTAACTTACCATCACTTGTGGATAAATTTTTGGATGATTTAAATCAATTTTTGCTTGAACCCATGATGAAGTATAACTAAAGCTATCAAACTAGAAATTAAAGAAGGATCCGACACACTAGATCATATATATATATAGATCAAACTAGTTTCGATCGATGTTCGTAATTATCGGTAGTGATTGTATTGAGATATATCATACGCGGCTTGTTGATTTTCTTGCGTTTGTTCGACCTATTTTACTTGTGATATTATGGCATTTTAGGTGCTAAATTTTCTGGTGTTCGGTACCAGTCGTACCAGCCCAGTGTTGCTTACTGGTACCGGCCTTATACCCCTTTGTGCTTTGTTGTTGGTTGTGCAGTTCGGTACCGGTAAATGGTACCAGTGACTCTTTGAAATGCGCCTCTATTGATTATGTTAAATTGGTGAATTTGAAATATTGGGAAAAGGGGGCCGAACCATCTATAGGAATTGTTTTGGGAATTTAATTAATGTGATTTTCGAAATTTAGGGGACAAATTGGTCAGATGTCGGATGTCGGCGATGATGGGGAGGAGCATTGGTTGGATGTCGGCGGAGATGGTACTGCTTAGATGTATAGATATTTATATATTTAGATGGTACTGTTATTGTTTATGTTACTCGATATTAGATGGTACTGTTACTCGATTTTATGGTACAATTTCTCAATGTTTATGTTTTCCCGTGATGGTAAATTGTTTATGTTTAGATATTGTTTATTATTTGTATGTTTATATTGTTGTTTATGTTTATGTTTATGTAGTATGCTGATATGTGTGATACCAATTATTAAATGGGGGAAAAGTAAATAACAAAAAGAACCCATAAACCTGACATAAGAGTATCAGCGATCGATTTTGAGTATCAACGACCGGTTATTTTGGTATCTGATGCCTTTACATGACGTCAGCAAAACCCAACAGCGACCAAGAAAAATTGGTCGCTGAAACGTCATCAGCGACCGGTGACGTCATCAGGCGAGCATCAGTGACGATGCATTTAGCGATCGGTCTATCAGTGACCGGTTGTTGTGATCAGCGACCGGCGCCTTAGCTATCAGCGATTAGTTATGTTACTAGTAAAGTAATAATTAACACTTGCTTAGTGTTTTAAGTCAACGATTTGTTTAGTATTGTAATACTTTTACTAGGATTCGATTTAATAAAATTATAATTCAGATAACTAGTTGGTTTATCAAATTTAATTTGAATAGTTCTTGATGTAGCTTTAAATTAAATAAATAAATAAAGAAGAGATCAAAGAATCTGGAAAATTAATTTAATAGTAAAACAGATAAAATAATAGAGTTTGTATTCGATTGAATATTAATTATTTAGCTAATCTAAATAATATAGTATAAACCTAAATATTTCCATAATTACCATTACTAACTCTCCTAGTTAAAAAGAGTTTAATATTACCATAATTTAATACAGTAGCAACTGAGAATTTATCATTTTTAGAATGAGAATAAACTAAAGGAAATTGAACAGCCATAGAACAATTTCCACGCCAACATGTCATGACAGAAATTAATGTCCCTTCCATTAATTAGTTACAATCTTTTAGATCCTAATTGAAGAAAATATTTTTAATATAAGAGACTACCTTCTCTAATAGAGAAGAAAAAAAGTCACGCCGTGGCTTGCTCGACATGGCAATACATACATGTATTATGTATCATAATTATTTTTTTGAAAAAGAAAATAGTATAACACGGTACGACACGTAAATTAGTCTGATTATAGTACGATACAAACACACAGTACAAGACAAGTGAGTCACAACACATATTTTTCCCAATATTATTTCTTTATTTTACAACCTTTACAATTTTTTTTTCCATTTTTTCATATATTTTTTAAATTAATGAACTTAAATTATGATAATAATAGTTGTATGTGATCAAAACATGACCAATCATGATAGATGTCATGATCACAACATGAAATAACACAACCATAATTAGAAAACATGACAACCATAATTAGAACGTGTTAATCATGACACAAGTTTAATCAGTTTGATATAACATTAAGTTTGGGCTATGTTATATCTATATATTCTCGTCCATTGTACATTTGAACTTCATAGTTTGGGCTCACAACAAAATTTGAATAGAAATTCTCGTCTGTAAAAAGGAAACAATTTGGGCTTTCAATTTATCAGCCCAAAATTTGAGTGCTTGTTCTCGTCGCCAGTGGTTTCCCTTTTCTTTTTTGTTAGTCATCTCAACACCCTCTCCTCTCCAGTCTCCAGTTATTTAGCCCAGATGGAAGCACTGAGGAAGCTGGAGAGTGTTGAGCAATAGAGCATGCTCCCTTTCATCAACTCTCATGGCCTCTCCTCTGGCCTCCATCTCCACTCTGATCGCTTTCTCGCTCATCTCCTTCTCTTTGTATCTCTCTCACCGTTTTAACCCCAATTATTTTGTTCTTCCTTAGATACAAAATTTTGCTTCCTGTGCCTCAATTACCATCAAATTTGCTGAACGTCTTTGTTCCTTGTAGTTGAGAATTTTTGTGTATAAATACCGCTCAAAATAACAAAGGAAAATGAATGCACATTTGTTCGAGGAAATGCAAATGAAATTTGTGCTGTGCAGTTATGCTTTGTATAATTGTTGTTACTTTCTTTTGTTGTATGTAGGTTCATCCTTGTGGCATGCTAAGTGTAGAGGTGAAGTACTCTCTGACACTAGACTTTCTCAATAAGGCAAATTTAAATTAATTTTGTTAGAATATATTTTAAAAACTTTATGTAATCCAATTTTCAAAATGTCCAATGGGTTTTATAGGTGGGGTATTGATGTGGTGCTGGTACTGTTGCAATCGTTATTTAGCTCTTGATTCTGCAATTAAGATTCAGTTTCCCTCAATTCTATAAATTTTTACTGGGTTAATTGTAACCGATTATGCTGTCAGAAGGACCATATGAGAAGCAATCACAACAAGCAATCAACCATAATGAAAATAAAAGAGACACAATATTTTACGTGGAAACCCTTGCGGGAAAAAACCACGGGAGCACGGTGCAAAATCACTATACTTTGATGTTTTTGCAATACAAGAAGATTATCAAACCAAAAACACTCTCTTACAATTTCATACACTAATTTTGATATTTCCTAGTATATTTTTGTGGAAATGGAACAACAGAGAGAGAACCCTAGTACAAATTATAATTTCACTGTATGGAATTGTCTGTGGTGTTGCTTGCATCTCTACTTTCCTTAGGTTCGTCAATGGCTCCTTCCCTGGAGACAAGAAGGTGCTAATATTAGACCTATGATGTATATCAAGAATATCACGTAAGACTTGACGACAATTATAATTTCAAGGAAAAATCAGAAAACTTAATTGAAAGAAGCATGGTTAGTCCATAACCTTCCTGTCTTTAATATCTTGATGATGTAGTGCTCAATTTTCTTTTCTGCTCCAAAACAATCATTAGCTATCTTCAGTATATTCATGGAATCACTTGTGAATTGAGCACTGCTCCAAAGCATTGATTTACTGACTAGATTTTCTCCTTCTGTTGCTTCATTTTAACAAGGTCAGGTTGGAGATGTCACACATGCTTTCACCAACATGTGACCATTCTGAATACCGAATAACTACCCTGTGGATGGGTGCATATCATCACACTGGTTAGCAGTATATAAAATAAATCTATAGCTGTGCTGTACAATACGATTACTGGTACTGCATATCGTACTTGTATGCTACTATATATATACAATGGACAAGTCATGGAAAGAAATACAACAAGTCAACGTGAGTTGTAGGGGTGGAGGTTGGGGGGCTGATATTAAGATTTTTTTTTTTAAGAGCGCAACATGTATCTAATTATTCTTTGGACAATTTGACCCTTCTTTAGTTATTTCCTCTAACAACTATCTTGCTTCAATAAATGTCTATCTTATTTCCTTACAGTTATCATTAGAGTAAACAAGTAGCATATAGGATTTTTTACTTTGGAGTCATGTTAATGAGTAATGAGTAATAAGTAATAACACAAATTGTTGTATTAGTCTATCTTAGTTTTTCAAAAAGTTTCTGGATTCAAACCTCAATGAATGGTATCAGAGGGATATGGTTGGGCTTGCAGGCCTTCTTCATCACTTGAGGCCTTCCTCATCACTCGAGGGAGAGTGCCGGATCAGAGGGAGGGGAGCAGGGTGGTAAATAGGCAAGGGTGGGTGGTAGCACACATTGTTAAGCAATTTTGATCACTCTCTCTGCATAGACCACAATTTAGGGCAATGTTAGAAGCATGATATCACTGCTCTACAAGAAATGCAATTCAAATGCTTACTATTTGGTATGATTGGCAGACCATTTTGCTAACCGATTTCTTCATATGTCTCGGGATTAGCTATAAAAAAAAATACAATGGAGACATATTATGAAGATATCTCAGAAATAGATAAGTTAGGCTTCCAAAGATATCTTTTCCTTTTTTTTTTTTAATGAAGGGGCTCAGACCTCCCTGTTCTAGTACCCAGCTGAAACCAACTAACTGATTTGGAACCTGCATCTCTCGGAGGTGAGGCGAGGCATTCGAGCCACCAAGTCCCTTGCATTCATCTAAATTTGTAGTTCATAAGGGTATTGTTGTTCCAACACATCATAGAACTATAGCATACCATGATGTAAGTACTTATTTTGCAACATCATGTATCAATGCAGACTTCCTTCAATTAATATTTTTCTGTTAGACCATGTATCGCAAGCTCAAAATTATACTTGCCCAAATCACTGCAACAAAAGCAAGAGATCAATATTTCAATAATATTGACTAGGATATTACAGAGCAGCTTTAAGGGATTTTATACTGAAAAGTAACTACCGTACACAGGTGAACTATGGAGAGGAGCTCTTCGATTTACAATTTACAAGTTACAACAGCTCACAATTGCATGAATTTGGATCGTCAAATGAATAGTGCAAGTGTACTGCTGTTCAGAATAGCATGTAAAAATATTGTGAGAACTAAGAGTGTAATTTTTGTTATTTAAGTTGTCTGGATTGTATAATTTGAAATAGCATTAATCTAAAGAGTTCTAATCTTGTTTTTCATGGTTAGGTTAGGTTAGTGCTATTTGGGTGCATCCAAACAAAGCAATGGTCTCTGGAATCTCTAATGATAAATTAGCTATTATCCAGATGCAACAATATAAAAATATCTTCTTACTAATTAGCATCGAGGTAGCGCATATGTTGAGGGATTTCCTTGACGAGGAAAAATATCATCCCCTTGTCCATGATTGATCTAGTAGAAAACCTAGTAGTAATATATTGAAAATTTAGAATAATTCAATTGGAAGAAATATATGACTTAGCTAATATTACAAAGAACAAACCAACTGATGATTTTCAAGTTCATGAAAAATAAGAAGAGAAAAAAGAAAAGACCAAATACTCTTCCCAGAGGCGTAGTACCAAATCTCTTTGCTCAAATGTCTTACCGCATGATGCACATGCCTGTAGCCCTGGGAATGAAAATTGCAAGAAAAACAGAGATAAGTGTTAAAAATTGAAGACGGTATTGACTATGGGGGCTAAGCCACTGATATTAAATGGAAGAGAGATATTATTATGAAACTAACCAATCGCATCTGAAATTTGTGGCTTCTGAATTTCCATACTTCCAATTTTGGCAGTATCTGTTGGAACTGCATCCTTACGATTTGTATAATCATCAATATGGATTACAGGAATGCTGGATATGAATTGCTGGTCTTGGCCCTCATATGCTTTGCACAGTTGAACCAAATTCCGGGAGCAATCCTTTATATTTAACTCCTGTAGGTTGGGAGGCATGCTATCTGATAGAGATTTAAGCCTACGACACCTTTCTAATGCCATCTTCTTGAGTGCGGAGAGCTGGGTCAAGCTGGCTGGAAGGTGCTCTAACTTGCATAAGGAAAATGTGATCTCTTTCAATGCGGTCAGCTCTTCAAACCATAAATTTTGATTATTTGTAAACTGGGTAATCCCTGAGAATTTCAAAACCGGGAGGGAAGGAAGACTCCCTAAAATTAGGTGGAACTCATGATTCCAAAGACTGTAGTGATCTGCTTCTATATGGGTAAGTGATCGCAACCCTGCATCCTGATGCACTTGTAAACCCTTCCCTTTTTGTTGGTCCCTTGTAGAATACGTGCTAAAAAGGTTTGGACAGTTATCAAGTCTGAGACGTTTAAGGTGAGTAAGAGATTGCAGATCTCCTTTGATTTTCAAAAATGGGCAATGCTCGAGATTTAGATCCTCCAAGAACGGCATGTTAAGGGGGTCTAAAGAGATGCTCACATCTATGGATTTAAATTCCAAGTGGGTAATAGAGGATAGATTGGGCATTGAATTTCCAAGTGAAATCAGGCTGCGGCATTCACGAATTTTCAATTTTTTGAGGGTTAAGCAGAAAAGGTGAAGTGGTGCTTTTATCAGGGTTCTGTTGTTTTCAATAGTTAATTCAGAGAGACGTGGAAAAAATTCTCTAGCTCCTGCATCAGTCCATTCTTCACAGTTGGACAAGCCGTCCAAAACTAGTACTTCTAAGAGAGGAAAAACTGTTTGGTTTTTTCCATACAAATGAGAATCAATGAGTTTGACAGAATCAAATTTAACGATCTGAAGATGTTTCAGAGAGGGAAGTTCCCCAAGTGGCGGTAGGACCTTTACATTGACACACGAAACTAGATATAGTGTGTTTAGATTTGGAAAACGATCACCCATTTGAATAATCCAATTTGGAAAATCTAAACCAGCATAACTTTCAATTCTTAGGTCTTTAATATCCTTGTTTGGTTGCAGTTCTTGGAGTACCTCCTTATCTTCATTGGAATTTCGATATGCATGGTTTGCAATTATGTGAATGCTATCAAGATGATTCTTGTCGACTAATTTCGCTTGCGTGGCCTCATCTTTGTTTTTGATATTCTCAAAATTCTTAATTGTTAGAGTCCCTCTGATCTCTCTCAAATTTCTCAATTCCGTTATTCGGTGTCCCTCTTTTTTGCCAACAACAAAAACACCAAGTTCTTGGAGGTTAGTTAGTTGACCTATACCAGAAATTTGGGCAATGGTTTCTTCCTCAGCAAACAAGTGACGCAGGTTTATCAATTTGTTTATGCCCCTTGGTAATTCTTTGAATTTGCATTTTCGAATATATAAAGCTTGAAGATGATAAAGGTTAATAGAAGAATGGTTAGTTAAAAGTTTGATTCCTGTGGAAGATAGATCCAGGAAACGAAGATGCTGCAAGTTCCAAATGGCGGATGGTGGTTCGGAATAATTTTCCATGCACATATAAGATAAATCAAGAACCCTAAGACTATGTAAATTTGATAACGTCTCATTTATAACACTATAATATATCCTTTCATCTTCACAGAACCCAAAGTGTAAGAATGAGCGCAAGTTTTTATGTTCTTTAATTCTCTTTATGACCTCGAGATTGTTGGTATGTACTGCCAAGTGCCGAACACCCGGAGGAATATTTTTATCTAATCCCTCCCCAAGGTAGAAACATTCACCTGAAGAGACAATAACCGCCAAATCATGCATTAATTCATGCATGACATAGCTATTGTTGTCCCATGCACGCTCAAAAAATGACTTCTTAACCAACTCATCAAACCATTGCCTCCCTATATCTTCGAGTCTCCTCACACCATGGACATCGGATTGAATTATAAAATTTTGGGCTATCCACATATGGACTAACCTATCTTTTTCTATCAATGAGTTTCTAGGGAATAAAGAGCAGTAGGCAAAACATTGCCGTAAACTAGGTTTTAGTTGTTCATAACCAAGTCCAACAGATGGAAGGATTTCGCTTTGGCCTTCTGGTATGTCCCACCATTCACTTTCTGAAATATCCCTCCATCTATTTTCATCAAGGTCAGAACTTAATACGTTTCCAATTATTTTAGCTGCCAAGGGTAAACCATGTAACTTGTCGGCTATTTTCTTTCCAATGGATTTTAAAATTTTCCTTTTTTCATCAGACATCACTACATTCCCAAATGAAAAACGCTCAAATAATTCCCAAAATACACCCGAGTCTAGTGCACTCAATGCTATGGGACCAACGGCTCCTACTGTATTTCCAACTATCCTATTTGCAAATACCTGATTCTGAGTTGTTATGAGAATTACACTACCTGGGGCACCACGAGATAAGATTTTATGAACAAAACCCCAATGAGATTCAAACATATCATCGAGGACAATTAGAAATTTGCCTTTCTCAATGTTCCATGAGAGGTAAACAGAAATGGACTCTAGTGACCAATTGGAAATTTGGCTTGCGCAATGTTCCATGAGAGGTGAAGAGAAATGTTCCATGAGAGGGAACTTTGTGAATGATTCATAGATGTTACCCATCAGCAATACCAGATCACGATTGTTAGAAGCAGAGACCCATGCTCGTTTTGCAAAAGTTTCTTTTACCTCAGAATTATTATAGACAGCTTGAGCGAGTGCTGTCTTTCCTACCCCACCCATCCCAACAATAGGAATAACGAAAATACCATGGTAGTTTTGTTCTCCCTTTTTGCTGGATTCTGACTCTGAACGTAATATAGTATCGAAAATCAGATTTAATTCATTTTTTCTGCCATACAAACCCACTTCTTCTAATGGTTGGGAAATGGTTTCTTTTGGAGCACTAACTTCACGATTATGTGATTCATATTTTTTATTCATGCTTACCAACTTCAAAATTTTTGGGATATCAGCGGAGAGTTGCTTCAGCTTATCCACAACCTCTCTTAAACTTTTAAGGTTATTATCAGGATTAATGATATTCCAAACAGAGGAAGCAAGTTTGCGAACCTTATTTTTTCCCTGAACTTCATCCTTGATAGATTGGGCTTCCATGTTGTCCAACACATCTTCCGCCTCATAAGCAGCCAGTTTGAGCCTCCTCAGCAAGTCTGCAAGAGCTGGATTGTTGATAATCGCTCTTTTTTCGACCTCCTTGACTGTTGCTTGACAGACTAAAAGTGTACCGGTCAAGTCCTCAACCATCTCTTGAGTGCCTTTCTGCAACTCCCAATTAGCCCCGAGATACTTCTGTGCTTTGTCATGCACTGCTTGAATCACTGGGGATGCAAACCATCCCCCAACCAACGACTCTAGTCCTGCCATTATTGAGATTTTGGGTATATGAGCTCTTGGATTTTGGATTGAGTTATGTTAGGTTGAGTCAAGTGATAGGACTCTTTAGGGGTATATATAATGGGTTAGGGTCCAATAAACAATTGAATTTATTATGAATAATTGTACTACCAATATTTTTTACGAGCCATAATTTTTGCTTGAGGAGTCATAGAAAGTCATAAAGTTGAAGATCACATATTATCAGCCATGAGTTAAATAAAAATAATTTGATGAGAAAAATAATCAAGCCCAACAAAAAAAGGATTTGCAAAAGATGTTAGGATACATTATAATTTCTAGTAGCAAACATTAATTTCCTATATTTTCTATTAACTCAAATGAACAATGTCATTATTGAAATATATATATATATATTTAAACTGTTTATGTCATAAGTGTTATAACAGATCTCAAACTATATGTTGCTGCATATCGCAAGTACAATTACACTAGTTGATAATTGAGAAGATTTCTTGTTTTTCTTGTTTGATATTTTCTATTCAAATAAAGCACTTCTCTAAAAAAAAATACATAAAACAACAAAATATGAAGAATCTTTGACCAATAGTAGCGATACAGTCTGCAACTTTCTTAGGTCCTAATCTTGATAGGTTAATTTTATAGGAAGTAAAATAAATCCGGAACGCATAATTAATATTGATTTTGTTTGGATGTTTTATCGATCCAAAATAACAAGTGCATGTAAGCACAAAAAGACAACCTAATTTAACGTGACAACATGTAGTTAAATTATTTGCGGAGTAGGTGGGTGACCTAATACTTACATTAATGTAGCCTCTCTACTATGGGTCAAAGATTCTTCAATCAAACAAGTAAAAATATCAACAAATAAGGAATCTTGTCAGTTACCAACTAGTGTAATTTTATACTTACGAGATGGAGCAAGATAGATTAACTTGAGATTTGTTATAACACTTGATAGTATAATCATTATTACAATTGACAAAATTACTAGAATAGTATAACAAAGAACACCAACACAATCACTCTCACGAAACTCCATTTCCCTTTGTTTAATTAATTCATAATAGAATTACGTATAATTATTTTCTGAACAACACCTTCTCATATATAAATCTGATTGCTAATCTATCCTGCCTTAAATGAATATTTCCTAACAGATACATATTTTCTTAATAACATATTTCCTTAATCTAAGATTGCCTAAATATTACATTGAAGGTAAGGAAATCTTCTGCAATATTGTGCCTTGTTCGCCAATCTTATTATGATCTTCTGTGACACACGTCAACGTGTCATGGTGTATATTCCGACACTCCCCCTCACTATGACACGTAGATATCCTTCATCATTAGTTTTTCTTGAGCCATGTTGAATTCTTTACTGGCTACTGCTTTGGTGAGGATATAATTACACTAGTCGATAATTGAGAAGATTTCTTGTTTTGCTTGTTTGATCTTTTCTATTCAAATAAACCAATTCTCTAAAAAAACTACACAAAACAACAAAATATGAAGAATCTTTGACCAATAATAGCGCTACAGTCTGCAACTTTCTTAGGACCTAATCTTCATAGGTTAATTTTATAGGAAGTAAAATAAATCCGGAACATATAATTAATATTGATTTTGTTTGGATGTTTTATCGATCCAAAATAACAAGTGCATGTAAGCACAAAAGACAACCTAATTTAACGTGACAACATGTAGTTAAATTATTTGCGGAGTAGGTGGGTGATTGCTTCAGAGCCAAGTTTACTTCGCTATTTTTGGCTCCATCTTGCAAACTTGGAGTGCACTCCAAGTTCTCACCTTCTCCACTAACTCCATCCCTCTCCCTCTCATTTAGGAAGGCTATAAAAGCTCCTCTTGTAATTGAGTTTGGTGTGAGTGTTTAATTGTGTTAAGTCCATAGAATCGATTAGCATCCTCATGCTAGGTTAGGTTAGAGAGTTACTTAGAGAGAGAGGAGTAGCAATCAGAAGCCAAGCAGGAGAAGAAGGCGTCATCTAACGAGACAGGGGTTCATCCATCTTTAATTAGGTTATAATTTATGTTCTCTTTATTTTATTCATTTTATTTTGCTATGGCCATGAGTAGCTAATTCTCTCATCTCTAAGGTGAGAGTTGTAAGAATTCTAAGTTATGTTTTAATATATGTTTATGTTTTGTGTATGTTGATTTGTGTTTACTTTATTGTTTGAACCCTTTTTATAATATCCTTGCATACATAGTTTTGTCTACTATATGTCAGTGAAAAAGTTTGTGTGAAAAAGGCGTGCTGGGCCTTTGGGATAATTAATTGAGGGGTAGAATAGGATATGAACAATTAGGTTTGTGTGAGAAAGTTAATTGCATACTCATAAAACTCTGAAATGTTAGCCCAAAAGCCGATCGCAAGATCGGAAAACACTTCAAATCACGTACACAGAAACCTAGCTAGCATGCCCTGCGGGGTAGTGATAGTGACGCATGCGAGGTAGCTGTGGGGCAAATCTATGCCATATACGAAGGCCGCATGCTGGGTAGAGAGACGTCTGAATATATACTTTTGCATAATTTAGAAGGAGAGAACCTAAACCTTAGAGAATCTCTATTTAATTGTTTAACCCAAACCTTAGCACAATTAGCGCCTCCGCATTAACCTTGAGGGTATTGAACCCTAAAAACTATTTTCAAAACCACTACAAACTGTTTTCTAACTGATTTTAAACCCCCCCTATAACCTAGAACTAGTGAAAATTATTAGATATCCGATACACTATCCCTCTGGATCGACATCCCAATTATACTACACAGTAGGATCATGCGCTTGTGATCTGAACACAAGTACAGTTAGGGTTAAAAGGTATATTAATTTATACTGAAAGTTAGTAGTTCAATTTGGACTCATCAGAGAGCGCCGTTGATTTGGTTCTTCCATAATGTCAATGCTCTTTAGAGAGTTCCCTTTGTTTCTGTTTTCTCCAAAGTCTCTCACAGTTCTCTCTAATGGAATAAGATAAATGAATTCAAATTGCCTTGTATTCTAGGGACCAAATCATATATATACAGTCCAAGAAACCACTTGACTGTCTTATGTTGTAATTATTCAATTTAGTCCATAATTAAATTGAATATTTAATCTTAAGTTCTATGAAGGACCACACCCTATATGACACATTAATGCTCAATAAATTATAAACCGCATAGGATCACTTTTAAAAGAGCATAAAATTGACAGTATACAATACATAATTATTTTACATATTAGCCCAATGTTGGATTAATGATCCAATAATCTCCTACTTGGACTATATGTGAAACTTTATAATTATGTATTGTGCAATATCCGTAGTCAGCTCAGCTTTTCTACCATTACCGTAATGTATCCCGAAACAATTTTGTCCATTAATTATATCAATATAGGATCAAAGCAGCTTTTGCCACATTTATTCATAACTAAGCCATCAGTGGTCACATATATTGACATAACTGAATGACATGAATCATGATGTGGATGTGTAGCATGGAAATTTCACGCAATGTGATCATAACGTGTCTATCTCCAGCTGGTCCACCCTTAAATGAGATCATAACGTGTCTATCTCCAGCTGGTCCACTAAAAATTGAATATCTTCAAAATTGAAGATCTGTAATTCGCATGACACCAATACGAGCAATATGCTCATGAAACCTTTTGGGTGATAATCCCTTAATATGCATGCAATCACAGAGTTTGTGCCAATATGCTCAATAGACAATCGTACATTCTGAACACTTTTATTTACAACTAAGAACTTGATCTCTATACTTTGACCTTGGAATATAAAATTGTCGAGTTATTGTCACAAAATTAATAACTTCAGCAGTATTTAATTCTTATCCACTTTACGCAGCCATGTGACAAAATTTCACAATCATAGTCCCCAATTAGATGCCTCATGCACATGTAATAACATGTGTATGATTGAATTTCTAGAAAATATTTTATTAGTTCAAGATATATATATATGAGATCGACTATGGTGAGTTGTGAAGTAAAACGTCGTTTTACTTCACGCTCATACTCCATTTTGAAAATCTAAACAACCAATCCGAACCGCTCAACATGTTCTCCATATTGAAATGTGCTTGGAGACCAAATTTTATATTTTTTGGAATTTTTGTACTATTTATTAAGCCACTTTGAAAATCGCAGATCCGGATGAACAGTAAAAAACAGTAAAAAATTCTGGATCATTCGATCAGCGATTTTCAAAGTGGCTTAATAAATAGTAAAAAAATTCCAAAAATTATAAAATTTGGTCTCCAAACACATTTCAATATGGAGAACATGTTGAGCGGTTCGGATCAGTCGTTTAGATTTTCAAAATAAAAATATGAACGTGAAGTAAAAATGACATCTTACTTCGCAACTCACCATAGCCCAGCTATATATATATATATATATATATATATATATATATATATATATATATATATATATATATATATATATCTATATATATGTCTATATATATGTTTATGTATATGTATATGTATATTATTTTTTTATGTAAGTTGAATGTTGAATAAATATGATTGGTTTCTGTATGTTGTGATGTTGAATATATATTGAATTATGGATGTGTAATATTGCAAATGTATGTTTAATGGCTAGCAAATATGGGTGTAGCCTATTATAAGTCGTTTAAAAAAAAACACAAAACATACACCGGAGTGTCCAAAATAATACACGGATGATAGAAACTGTGCATATACACCTAGTTATTGTACACAATTACTTGGACCATATGTAGAAACCACCATTTTCAGTGCTTTTTTTTAAGATCTGAAACGGTTGGATTTTATTAACCGTGTATGTTAGAACTATATAGACACGATTCGAAAACGGTGTACAATTTACCCCTTATTCACACACGACGCTCGCTGACTGAAACCGTGTGTCATTAGCTTTTCGAACCGTGTATGGTCGCATTTTTTGTACTAGTGTTTATTTAGTACAAAGTCAATCGGTAAAAATAAAATAAAAAATGAATGTATTAAAATAACTTATAGAACTATATTTTTTTAACCGCTTGACTTTATACTAAATAATTCAAAATTTTGTATGTACACGCATCACTTACAAAATAGATTGGTTTCAACTATTTGAATCCTTCATTTGAAGACAACCGATAAATTTTAAAGTTATGTTCGCTAAATTTTTTTTGATAAACACAACAAACTAACTACCTTTATTCACTGTATTTTGTTATATTAGGTTATAAAACACCGCTATGGATTTTGGTAAGTGTTGATGATAAATATAAGATTTAAGTAATTGCTGTCAGAAATTGAAATAAACCACACTAAAATACGCAAAGTTTTAGGAACAGATCGGAATATATCATTTTGGTCAAGCCAATTCCACTGGATGCAATTTCATCTCGGCTTTGTCTAACCATGTTGACATGTTCATTTAATTATGTTTTAAGAAAAATAAGGATATACCCTTATTTTCTATAGGTATTTGCTCAGGTCGTGAAACAAAAATATGCAAGTTGGCATGTTCATTTTCTTTCCTTATATATTATATATATTTGTTTAAGTTGAAGAATTCACAATATTTTTTCTTACTTTTTGTTACATCTTATGTTGGAAAGCATAGATTTGAAAACTTTGGTCAACTTGTATTCTTCAACTAAAAGATCTTATGTTAAATAATTGTTCATAATTTCAACTAAATTCGGTCATATGCACCTAGTTATTGTAAAACCACCGTATACAGTGACACGGTTGGTTACAACTAAAAGATCTCAAGTAAAAGTCTAATTATGAACAATTATCTAATGCATTCTTCAACTAAAAGATCTTTTATCTAATGCATATACACCTAGTTATTGTAAAACTTTGGTCTTCACCAAAAGAGAATGCATTAGATAATTGTTCATAATTAAAGTTTTACAATATTTAGTTACCAATTTACAAACAATAAAATACTTTACGACGACACAAGACAAAAGGAAAAGAAAAAAACTTTCTAGTATAATATTGTTCATTTTCTTTTCTTTCTTTTTTGTTAAATAGCGATCTATTTTCCACTAAAATTGCATAAAATAACCTGAAGACGACAAAATTCCGATTTTTTTGCCATGTTTTACAAAAAGAAATCATTTTGCCAGTCTTTTATCTTCTTCTTAAATTTCAATTTTACCAGGTCTGCAGGTAATACCTACACAATCAGCAGGAGGATACGCAGGTAGAACCTGCAGGACCAAAATGGTACTGCAGATTGTATCTGCGCAACTGGCATTTTTTTGTTGGGTTCAAAGAGTGTAAAAACTATTGGTGCTTCATCGATATTTTTGCAATGCAACATCAATGCATGCTGCTGGGATTAACTAGAAGATAAAACATCGATACATTGTTTTCAAACTTTAAACGACCATAACTTTTGATAGAAAACTCCAATTTAAACGTTTGACCACAATTTGGTAATATCGCGAAGATACAGAGGGCGTGGTGACTAGGGCTTTTAACCCCGACCACCTATAAAGCTGAAGCAATCTGAGTTGCAAAAAAGTCATTAGGTGTCTCAAAACTTCACTTGAAATTTCTGATGAATAATTAATGATACTCAATTTTAGGATTGCGCAACCTACTGACTTTTTAATATTGGTACTCAATTTTATAATATTGTTTATTGGTACTCAATTTCTTCTTCTTATATCCTTCTATTGTATTTTTCTTGCATTTAACAGACGACATTTCCTTCAAATTGAAATTGTAGCTGAAAAAAAAAACTTGTTGCGCAGGTATAAACTGCGCAACCATGCATATATATATAGTCCCATAGGTTATACCTGTGCAACCTCTCTGCTAGTTGTGTAGATATTATTTGCGGACCTGTTAAAAATTAAAATTTAAGAAAAAGAAACTGACTAAATGGTTTTTTTAAACATGATAAAAAAAAAATCGAGACAAAATGCCACATGGATGAAAGTGCAGTCAAATGTTCTAGCACTACTAGAATTTGGCGTATTTGTGTGGGACAAAAATTACTCATTTTGGGTGGGATACCCATGCAATTGGTGATAATTAAATGAATGGATATTCCATGCAAATGAGTCTATATAGTTGACCTCCATGATGACTCCTATTTGCATGGACTTATACAGTTGCTGAACTCCATATGGCTGCACAAACCTATTTTGCATGAGCCAAAAAAGTACGACCCATGCAAATGAGTTCCCATATAATAAATTTAGTATCCATGCAGATATACACATGCAACATAAATATGACATGTCATTATTGAATTGGCCGCTAAAAATTAATGCACCAAAAACTTTGCAAACTTACGAAGAATTTGATTTTTGGAAAATTCATAAAATTCATTTGGTAAATATCATGAAATTTACTAAAAACCCTTCAAATTGAAATTTGAGTTAGCTAGAGGGGCGTTTTATGCTTTTAATGAAAGGGTAAAATGGGTATTTTATATATTTAGAATGAGTTTTAATATAAAAGACAATAAAATGAGTAAATTTGTGAGTTTTTGAAGTTTAGAGGGGGAAATACGTAATTTTGATGTTTTTGAGGGGTATACGTGAAATTCCCCCTATTGTTTATTACTCCAAATTTAGGGGCTGCCAACAGCAGTTCTGCCGATAGAATACCTAATATTTCAGAACTTGACGGATGTCACTATTTCAATGTGTTCGTTTTTATTTTTTGAAATGGAAACTTGGATCCTAAAGAGTTTGCCAAATTTAAAAAAAATTACAATGCTACACGAAGAGGACTGTAAGTTTTATGAGCACATAATTCTTATTTTCTCACCCTAGTATTTTTAATTATATGGTTAAGTATTAATCTCATTAGTTTACAACAAATTGTTTCCAGTCAATGAGGGAGGAGAGAATGGAAATGCAGAGGACGTTCATGAATGCTTGGTTTCTTGTGCTCCAAATTGTCGCCAAAAGAGCGCATTGAGCTATGAAATCCCTCTTGAGTATTGTTATTAACATTAATTGCCTGTGAAGTACATATAATGTCTATATTTGTATATGAACCCGTTGATGGAAAATTGGATACTGCAATTAATATGATTACTTGGTTTGCCAATAATTTATCTTGTTAATTGACACCAAAGTGCTTCTTATGAATATTATTCTACTTTCATTTTCATCCAATGAAGGTATATAATCTGCAATAGCTAATAATTAGTTTAAGTGTTACTTGTTTAAGTATTATAAACTGAAGCTTGGTTGTCTAATTTGATTTGATCTTCCGGTCAAAGTAGATCTCGAGGTTCATGGATAAGAAGTTACTTGTTTAGTTCCTTTATTACTTCTTACAAATAATAACTTGTTTAAGTGTTAGGTATGAAATGCAGATATCGATGGGTCAATTCAAACTAGACTATAAAGTGTTTTGGTAAAGATTCCTACTCACAAGAAAAAAACAGGTGATTCCTACTGATAAGAAAAAAACAACAAGAAAAAAACTAGACTATAAAGTATTCACTTTATATAAGATTCCTACTGATCCATATTAATTAAAATCCCTACTCCCAATGCATTTAACAATAAGAAAAAAACAAGTGATTAATCATTTAATATTGATAAGTTGTAGTTCCTCAAGAAATGTCCTGTTCACGTGACCACATATACGGACTGCTGTTCCCCACCATAGTAATTATGCATGTTACTGCTCGGAGAACTCACCTGTTATTTTATTTTAGACTATTGTGCCAACTTTGTTAACGTTAATTATTCTTTACACGGCAAATCATGGCAGAAGGGATTTTAAGGTGGAATGATATATCAACAAAATTATTATCAAAAAATTTCATTTTTGGCTAAAAGTGTTTATGGTTCAAGTTGATCCGAACCATTTTCAAAATTTCACGCTCATACTCCTATTTTCAAAATCCAAAACGTTGATCCGAACCATTCAAATTGTTCTCCATATTGAAATGTGCTTGGAGACCAAATTTTATATTTTTTGGAACTTTTTTTACTATTTATTAAGCCAGTTTGAAAATCGCTGATCCATTGTGAACAGTAAAAAACAGTAAAAAATTCTGGACCAATGGATCAGCGATTTTCAAAGTGGCTTAATAAATAGTAAAAAAATTTCAAAAAATGTAAAATTTGGTCTCCAAGCACATTTCAATATAGAGAACAACTTGAACGGTCGGATCGACGTTTTGGATTTTGAAAATGAGAATATGAGCATGAAGTAAAATATTGGCTTTACTTCGTGAAGTACAATAGCAAAATTCTATATATATATATATATAGACACACACACACACACATACTTTTTTGTTATATTAATATCTAATGTTGGAACGCCAATTTTAAAAATTTTGGCAATCTGTATAGGATGTTACATCTCTAGAAGATACAATGAATTATTATTGTTCATATATAGTTAGACTTTTACAATATTTCTTTTGACCAATTATTCACAAGCATTAGTATCTTACGTTGAAACGCGTATGTTATTAATTCACAAACATTGAAAGAAGGAAAATTAATTAGTCTCTCGTAAACAACAAATTAATTAGTCCCATTAAAAGAGAACAAACTTTTGTCTAGACTGTCTAGTGCGATAGGTACCCCTTGCACCAGCAACAAATCCTTTACATAGTCTGGGCCTCCGTGCATGGTGACTTTTTCTTAGGGGTAATAATAGAGATAATAAGCCCAACATGTTCTTGGGCCACAACTTCCTCAGAATCCACCTCCTGCATGATTCTGCCAATTTATTAAAGAAGAATACCCTAAATAAATCAAGACATCTTAATTGTTTTTTTGTGTAAAATTATGTTGTTCGGCCTTTAAACTTTTGGAAGAAGTATAAGTTGTTGCATCTTTGTTTCTCATTTTTTGTTCACAATATTATCTCTATGTTTTTTACCTGAAATACAATGAAAAAAAATTCGAATTCCTTTTTTTTTTTCACACTCATCAAACAGGTCTTAATTGAACTTGTTGTCTATTATACATTTGAACCAGAATATAATTTGAATTAAGAAATTCTCGTTTGTAAAAAGGAAATAATTTGGGCTTCCAATTTGTCAGCCCAAAATTTAGTCTTTCTTCTAATATCCTTGTCTATCCCTCTCTCTTTCTTTTCTTTTTTGTCTCATCTCATTCTGTCGGACAAGTATCCTCTCTAATATTGTAAAAGATTCCCTTTATTTTACGGTTTGAGATTAACTCCCAACCGCTTTGAGATTTGGACTAGCGCAGGGGCAGTATTATTGGGCTTTGAGATTCGTGCCAAGTTAAAAAGAACAGTCCAGATCCAATAATTGTAAAGGATTTCCTATTACGGTACTGGGGAGGATCTGAATTCCATTCTGTCTCCTCTCCTAAAGCTCGAATACAAAACAATAGCGTAAGCAAAAGGCCGAAGTGAGACACTCAAATTACAATATATTTCTCTATTTTCACTCTACAGATCGACTCCCTACTTATAAGTAACTTCAACAGTGAAACAAAATCATGAAATGGTAAACGAGGAATTCGTATCCTCTGCATTAACTCAACTCTTGAGTTAATACATAATGAATCTGGACCGTCCAATCTATGTTGGCACGAATATTAAAGATGCTCCATGCGTTTTACCTCGTGCCGGATTGGCTCGGATCTTGATCAGACGACTGAGATGAATTAACTCAAAAGTTGAGTTAATGCAGAAGATGCGGACTCCACGGGATCAAATAAATCACTCGCGATGCGCCACGTGGCTTGACAGGTCAGCTACAGATGCTGACCTGTTCGAACAGATCATGAGTCACTCGTTCCGGCTCTTCTCCAGTATTCCTCGCATCGGTTCTACCTTTCAGCGACGGCTCCCCTTTAACGTTCGCGGTCAGCCATTTTAAAGTGGGTCCTGAGTTCAGCGCTTCAGAATTTAATATCTTTCTGCCCGAGTCACTTTCTGCGCTGACCGAACCACCCGTTCTTTTTTCTTCTTCATCGCGACGTTCTCCCGGGTCGCGACTGACCTGTTGGCCCTTTCCTCTGCGCGAGGGACGTAGCAGCTGGAGAGAGTGTAGAGCATGCTCGCTTTCATCGACTCTCATGGCCTCTCCTCTGGTCTCCATCTCCACTCCGATTGCTTTCTCACTGATGTCCTCTTTTTCGTATCTATCTCAACGTTTAACCCCAATTTTTTTTTCTTTTCCTTAGAAATGACATTTTGCTTCTTGTGTCTCAATTATCATCAAATTACTGAAATTCCCTTTTCCTTGTAGTAGAGGAAATTTTATGTATAAGCACCTCTCAAAATGGCAATGTGAAAGGGATGCACTTGAGGTGTTCGAGGAAATGCTAATAAAATTTGTACTGTGCAGTTATGCATTGTTTAATTGTTGGTACTTTCTTTTGTCGTATGTAGGTGCAGCCTTGTGGCATGTTAACTGTAGAGAAGAAGTACTCTCTGGCACTCTGGACTTTCTGAATAAGGCAATTTTTTTAGAATGGTACTGGTACTGGTACTGTTGCAACCCTATACATTTTTACGGGGTTAATCGTAACCGAATATGACTTACTTGAATTATTGATTAACCAGAAATGGACCCCGTGTTTCTTTAGCTGTTCGATTTTAAGTGCATGGACAGGATCAACCTGCTGACGTCATTGATGGGAGGCTCAATCCAGAAAAGCAGGACCCTAATTTATAACGATTATCAAGATTTAAGGTAAATAGTTCTCAATTGGTCCCTTCCCTTCATCTATTATGTATGTTTGTATTTGCTAAATTTTTTTGTTACTAATTTTGACTGTCAATTTTCCTTTTAATTTAAAGTCCATCTTTTATGAAAAATTCTAAGTTTAATGTCTGATTATACCGATTTCAAATCAAATCTGTGGATTCCAATTGACAGATTACAAGCCAATTGTGTTTTAGACCCAGAGTTCCAGGACCATGCTCTGGAGCAATGAAAGTTAATTAAAGCAAAGAAATTCTTGCAAATCAAATTGTCATGAACATTTTCAGCAGAAGTTACATCTTATAGTCAATTCTTTTTTATAACTTGTAGTTTGTGGTAATTGGTGTAGTAATAAAAGAAAAATGTGCCAACTTGACTCACTAGTCAGGACACACCTGTAGACGGGCGGATTCAGGATTTCGGTCAGGAATAGACACAAAATGCTAACAAGAGTACAAAATAATTGATTTTTACTATAGAATATAATACAAATATTATAATCAAAAAGTTAGCTAAGTGATGGTATTTATATTCAATAAATAAAGAAGAAAAAATCCGACCTCTTTAAAATAAGTGATGGTCAGAAATCACAAGGGGAAACTAATTTATTTTTTTTTTTTTAAAAGGCCAAAAAGCCCATTTCATTTCTGAAATATGATAATTACAAAAACCAGTTCAACTGGCAAGAAGCTAGGCTGAGCCTCCTATAGGCATAACATATAGTTGTGAGATCACTTCAGATAGAAAAATCTGACGACACATGAGTTTAATTTTTTTTTTTTTTGAGATGAACATGAGTTCAATTCCATTACATTTAGGAACTACATTCAAATCTGTCTAGATTTATTCAAATTCGGTCCGGAGCTTTACTTAGTCCCAGAAATGAGAATCAATAAAGAATTGAGGCCTTTATATACCAAGAACCACCTTACACAGCACGTTTCACGTGAAGAGCTCTTCACTTCACGTGGGGATCCGAATATCCCCTTGGAATGTGTTGCCCTTGAAAAGGGAAAGTGGTTTCAGTAAGAACGGAAATAAAAAACAACTAGTATCGTGCCCGCAACGGGAATATATTATAAAATTGAATAAAATATGAAGAGATTTTTTTGTTTGACATTCACACAAAATTAAGAAAAAATATATTTAAATGAAAATAAAAGACACAAATAAAAATAAAATGGAGATCCAAATAATGAATAACAATAAAAGAAACAACAACAAATGAAAAAAAAGGATCAAATATAACATGAAAAAAATTCTTGAAGTATCAGTGTACGATTTAATATCTATTTTTTCCCACAAACAAGACAGGTTATTACATGATTCAGAGGAGAAATGATCTGTAAAGAAACAAAATTGGAAAAGATATAATTAAATGATTCAAATAAGAATTTTCCCTATAGATATATTTTTGATGGAAATTATTTTAATAATGAAAATTTCTCTCCAGATCGGAAAGATATGATTGTTTCCATCAGCACAAGATTTGGTCTTCATCTATTCACAAAGATACAATAGCTCTAAACAAAATTCGGAAATATATGATTGTTTCCATTTTCATTGTCGAAAAATATAGAGGAAGAGGAGAAATGAAACGGAGGAAACAGATAAATAAGGAAATAATTTAATTACAGAAATCAGAGATAGCTGTAAGGAGAAATATGGAAACAGATTGTTAGGATTCATTCAATTTTAATTGTGACAAATCATGTTGTAGTATGTGTGACAAGTATGTTTTTAACTAAATTCAGACTTCTACACATAAAATAGATATATTTAATCAAAAGAAGACAGATTATGTAATTGGAGGGCTAATATTCCATTCGAAAATTAAAATAAATCTATAACAACATTGTACAATGCTACTACTGGTATTGTATAAGGTACTTGTATGCTACTATCGATATACAGTGAAAAATTCATGGAAAGAAGTACAAGAAGTCAACATGAAAGAAAGAACTATAAACAATCGACGTAAGTTAACGGCGTGGCTTGCCCGTAGACAATTACTAACAAGAAAGTATCAATACTTGAACTTGATATTAAACTGATTTAATTGAGTTGTAGGGCTGGAAGTTGGACTTAGGCCTGTTAAATGAGTCGGGCCGGCTTATGGACTTTGAGCTAGCTAGCTGGGCTTTAAAATGAGTCAAATTGAGCTGAGATCAATTCGAGGTGAGTCCAAACTCGGCTCGAACTCGAAATAATTCTTTGTTTCTCTAATCGAGCCGAGTCGATCTGATTCGAGCTGAGTTGCCGAGTCGAATTATTTCAATTTAATTTCTTGCCGGCTCCTAGATTGAATTATAATATATTGGTTAATTAGCGAATCAGTAGATTTGTCTGAATACAAACACGTACAGTAGTGATCTAAGTTCTATCAATGCAAATTAATCAAATTATATCATATTCAATTTAGTCCAAATTTCTATTGGACACGGAAGTTTTATTTAAAAGGCCGTCTCTGATTAAAAACATTTTTGCTTAAAAAGAAGGTAATTGCTCTAACAAAAGGCACACGTACTACACGCCTATAATTAACACAGCCTTTCACTACTTGAAAATTTTCAGTATCAATACCAGTATTGAAAAGCCCCAATGGTCCATAACCCCATTATTAATGAACCGGGTTCGAGCCGAGTCAAGAGGATCAAATGGACCGAGTCGAGCCGAGCTTTTTCCTTCGTATTTGATCTGAGTCCAAGTTGAACCTTTAATGAAGGTTGATAGAGCCGAGCCGAGTTTTGGGTTTGATCCGGCACATTAGCAGGTCTAAAGTTGGTAGGCTGAAATTAAGAGCATACTTTTGTTCACTAGTGGAAAATATGGAATCAGGATCGGTTATATACGAATATTAGTATCGGAATAAAACCGATCCTGATGAAGGCGATACTGATTACTACAATAATCTGGATCGGTTAAAAAACCGATCCAAATAGTTACAATAATCTGGATCGGTTAATGAACCGATCCTGGTAGAAACTATTAGGATCGGCTGTTTAATTTAACCGCTCACATATGAATGAATCTGGATCGGCTCTTTTGAACAACCGATCCAGATTAGTATACAGCAGGATCGGTTGTTAAGTAGAACCGCTCCTAATAGCTTTTTTATCCGTTTTTTAATCCCATTAAGATATAACAATCAAGATCGGTTCTTTATAAAAAACCGATCCAGATAATTATCAGGATCGGTTTTTAATTAGAACCGATCCTAATAGATTTTTTATTGAAAAACCTTTAATAACAATCAAGATCGGTTCTGTATAAAAAACCGATCCTAATAGATTTTTTATTGAAAAAACCTTTAATAACAATCAAGATCGGAGTTTTAAAAAAAACCGATCCAGATAAATATCAGGATCGGTTCGTAGATGAAGAACCGATCCAGATAATTATCAGGATCGGTTCGTAGATTAACAACCGATCCTGATAGTTATCTGGATCGGTTCTTTACCAAAGAACCGATCTTAATTGTTTATCTGGAGGTTTTTTTTTTAATAAAAATTAGTATCTATATCGGTTTTTTAATAGGACCGATCCTGATGTTATATTGAATCTAAAAAAAACATTTTTATTTATTTGGCCAGCTACCATATACTGCTGGCCATATACATGCACATACACATCCTAAATTGTTGTTTTTTGCATACAAATATATCACATACACACTAAATTATCACATACAACATCATAAATTAAATATCACACACAAATCATACAAATCCTAAATTATTACAAAAAATTCATGTTTATGCAAATTAAGTATACATCCTAAATTGTTGTACTTCTTCTCGACTTTAATTCTTTCATCAAAAATTGAACCCACGTTTGGCGAAAGTCGCTCAAGCGTTGTAAAGTATGTTTCGCGGGAAGACTCTGCATAATTGAAAAGATAGAAGAATGCACATTTAATTGTGTATTTTGTTATGTTTGAAGCGACGATGCTTATTGAAAAATATATAAATACATATATACCTTTAAGTTCGGAAAGTCATCGAGGAATTCACTTATTATGTCTTGCATGAGAAACATGGCATAATATCCACATTCCCAGCCGGCTGGTTGTTGTGGGCACTATATAACAAGTTTGAAAAAATTCAAATGTACGTTAATGAGAATACAAATGGCTTATTCACAAATTTTTGCATATAGGTCCCTATAATCATATCATAATAGAAACTATTACCTTGCAATCCTTGTGAACCGTTAAAGAAGTACCAATTTCCCTGATGAAGACACTGTTGAAATATGAACACATTGAACAATCAGTACTTACGAGAGATATTTAAAATGATAAAATAATAAAAAAAACATTAGCATTCTAAACAAACGTAAAATTTAGGAAGGCACTTACTCCTCGACCGCAGCAGTGATCATTAGCATTTTATTGCTCCTCTTATCCGAATCGTACACGTACAATGCACGTTCTCTTGGCATAAGCACGGCCAATATCCAATGATTTCTGCATTTTAGGTTTGTATCATCTCATATTCTATAATTTATATGAATTGAAAGAAATAGAATAAAATTAGAATATATATATATATATAACACTAACATCTGATGGTAAGGTATGAATATCAATCTCTTGTCCCGATTTTCTCTGAGTGTTTTCCCGATGTATTGAAGTACTACTCCTCGGTTATCATTCAATATCATGGCATTCGTTTGACCGGGGTCCATGAAACCAACCTGCTCATCGGGAAGTTCCTCCTTCATGAATTTGTGCAAATACCTGCAAAAAAATGGTTTACAGGTGATCTCAATTATGTGAAATTTGGATTTAAATACTAAATTTTGCAATTATTACAAATATTAACTCACAGCATCCAGATCTGAACAACTGGTGCAGAGAGCCACTCCTTTGGTGTAAGCAAGGCCGCATAATCATCTGCAAAAACGGATATGGGGTTTGCTGAACAGAAAAGATCAAGTGGCGGATCGATTTTGACTGGAGCGCCATCTAGCTCCAAGAAATGATCACGCAGCTGCTTGAATGTTCGTCGACCCAGCTTGTCAAAATCGATATGCTCGAGCGCCTTGCAGTGACCCGTTGCGTTTCGACTTCCTGCAAATTTCATAATAAATTGGAATAAAATACAGGATCAACTACAACTCTATCATGTAGATACAAATTAAGAAGTAAGAAGTTGTAATAACAATATACCTCATCTGGACCTATCGATATCATGGACATCGGCCATGCAGTGTAACTGCCGAGGACTGATGCAAGGGTCTGCATCTCGCCATTTGGTACAGGTAAGGCCATTTCTATGAAGTCTGCGTCCTGAATAGCATCCACCGTTACTCTTGCATGGTCGGGCGGCATAGGAATACTGTGAATTGTTCCACCTTGTACAACTGGAACGTGAATTGTCCCTCTGGCCACTACAAGAGTCTTCCCATCTACATCCGCATGGAGTCTGCACTGTAGTTCTGCCTCCTGTACAAATATAAATGTTTTTACTCGAATAAAAAAATATGTGTGAAACTAATTAGACATGTAACGGGATAGGACTAAGGCATAGGACTACTGATTGAAATATGAATTTGCATTACCTCAGTAAACCCGGAAATATCTGCCCTTGGTTTGACTGACTGGCAGCTGCTCTGAACAACTGTTGGGCTAAACGACTTTTCTTGTTGGCCCATTGT
This sequence comes from Carex kokanica, assembly GCA_025461125.1. Taxonomy (NCBI): domain Eukaryota; kingdom Viridiplantae; phylum Streptophyta; class Magnoliopsida; order Poales; family Cyperaceae; genus Carex; species Carex kokanica. The sequence continues at coordinate 1,124,273 of JAJGRX010000083.1, read as the reverse complement.
CTGCTGAAGCATAATTGCCATTTCTTCTCTCATTTCTTGTCGTAATTTATCCTCTAGTCCTCTTACTCTCTCCTCCACTCTTTGATCCAGCATTGCGTCAAATTCGTCTTGGGACCTCGAGGAAGTGCGTGTCTTCCTTCTTGAGCCCGTCCCGAATGTTTTCTTCATTGGAACCAGGCCTCCCACTCCTCTCACCCTCCCAGCATGTTCTGGATTTGGCAGAGATTTTCCCAGAACATCGTCGTACCGTTCGACTGCCAACAAGCCTTGTTTCCAAGCCGCTTCTTGTTCTTCCTGAAATGACAACATGCATGTTATAACATAACAAAGTAAAGTTCAATTTAAATGCATGACAATATCTAAATACTCACAATTCTGTTGATGACCGGTACGTATTTCTCGGGATAAAAGCGGTCCTTGGTCTCGTCACTGAGCTTCTGTCTTCCTAGTTTCCATGTGACGTGCCTATGCTCAATCGACAAATCCAGGACATCGTCTGGTGTCAATGTAGAACTAGTTGACCCTTGGGAAGACGGATCACTAGATGCTTTCTCGTTTGCAATCGCCTGCATAGCATCTCTAAGCCTACTCTGGAAACCCTCACCGCTATAACCTCTGGATCCTAAGAAATGCGGATACTCGTTGCGGGCCTGATTCGCCTTTCCAATCTGGCTGGCAGCCTACAATTTGAACAAAGCAACAATTGGCCTCAATTATAAAAAAATTTGGATTATTAATTAGAGATAAGCTAGATAGGTGGTAAATAGAAATAAACATACATCAAATGCCTCCGTCTCTCGATACGCGACAAATATTGCCCAGTCTTGTGGTTCAATGTGTTCCTTGGCAAAATCTGGAGTCTCACCCGCGCGCCACACTTTAGTCATCTCGGTTCGCCACTTCCGGTGACTAGTAGCCATTCTCTGATAATAATAATGCTGCACTTTTTTGTCATCCTTTATACCCCAGTCCAACTGCCAAACAAATAGAAATCAAAATATAGAGTTAGTTAATATCAAATGAAAACTTGTGAAATTAATTAGGATCATGTTATTTACCTTAAGTGTTTCCCATATTGTCTGCTTCTTCTCTTCTGGAACATCTTTCCATCGTTGGTATTTGATAGAAATATTCTTTCTTACCAATATCCCAAATTCCGTTGGAAAACACGTTGTGTCTCTAGTAATAACCGGCCGGTAAAATCTGTCCATTTCTAGTGTTTTGCCTTTCTCGTTAAACTTCTCCTTAATTTGGTTACGCCATCTTCCTCGTTTCTTATCCGGGACTATCTCACCACCACCATGACCACTATCACCTTCCATATCTGCTTATCATTCAAAACAGAAACTTACAATTTTTGATTTGCACAAATGGTGCCAAAACCTAAATTAGGTCAGAAACCAACTCAATCAATAACTTCCATAAACCTAAATTAGGTCAGAAACCATTTAATCCATTTACTCAATTTTACATCTAAGCCCTTACACTTAATCCATTTACATCTAAGCCCTTACACTTAATCCATTTACTCAATTTTACATCTAAGCCCTTACACTTAATCCATTTACATCTAAGCCCTTACACTTAATCCATTTACACAATTTAGGGGTAATTTGCACATCTAAGCCCTTACACTTAATCCATTTACATCTAAGCAATTACACTTAATCCATTTACTCAATTTTACATCTAAGCCCTTACACTTAATCCATTTACATCTAAGCCCTTACACTTAACCATTTACACAATTTAGGGGTATTTTGCAAAATTTATACTATCAGATCAATGACAGCACCCCCACAACAGATCAGAACAGCCTCAACAAGGCGTAAAACAGTGTCTTTGCCGGGAAAATCAACAACCCGAGCAAATCTAGATAAGCTACTCAAAATCTAACAAGCAACAACCGACCTAGAGTTAAAGTGTTAACTAACCCGAATGTCAAGGGAAGAGATGGAGAGGCGGCGGGACGGAAGAGAGTTAACCCTTACCCGGCCGATTGCAACTAGGGTTAACGGAGGGGCCGGCACAAACGGTGGCTAGGGTTACGAGCCCGACAGAGGAGAGGGAGTGGCTTGATGGAGACTAAGACTTCAAGGAGGCGATGGCGCTACGAAGGAGGGAGAGATCCCGGCGGAAAAGGAATTTTCGGAGAAGAGGGAGGAGAGAAAGAGAGAGTCCAAGTGAGGAGTGGAAATGAAATTCGCTAAGTACTCAAGAGGCGCGAATACAAAATTATAAACTGTGAAATAAACAACTGGATCGGTTCTTAGCTCAGAAACCGATCCAGATAACTATCTGGATCGGTTCTTAGATAAAGAACCGATCTTGCTAGTTATCTGGATCGGTTCCTCATCTAAGAACCGATCCAGATAGTTATTTTTCTATTTTTTTGAAATTAATAAATCAAGATCAGTTTTTGCAAATAACCGATCTTGATAGTTATCTGGATCGGTTATTTGCAAAAACCGATCTTGATTTATTAATTTCAAAAAAATAGAAAAATAACTATCTGGATCGGTTCTTAGCTGAGGAACCGATCCAGATAACTAGCAAGATCGGTTCTTTAGCTAAGAACCGATCCAGTTATTCAATTCTATTTTGTTATGATTCTGTTGGGATGTGTATGTGTATAATATTTTATAATTTATTTTAGTAAATTACTTTATTATATTAATTATAAATTGTTTTTATAAATTATCTTGTAAATTATTTTAGTATATTATCTTATAAATTTTTTTTTGTATATAATGTTAATAACTTGAAAATTACTTACAACATGAAATAAGCTCCTAAAAATGAACCTTAAAAATAAAAAAAAATAAGCTACAAGAAAAAATAAGCTAAAAATTTACATGAATTACAAAAGTCACAAATATTGAAGAATTATAACTTGCATGCTTCCCGTTGTCCAGTGTTACAATGCATCTCTGAAGAAAAAAAAATAAAATTCTTCAATCATCAGTATTGTTGAATATTACATTTATTTTTATATTTTGAAACCAATAAAAAAGTAGGATGTATGACATACCAATAAAAATTAGGTATGAATTGTTTCATTTTAATTGTTGCCAATAGGAACTTCTTCAACCCATTCTCCTTCATTGTGATCGTTGCGCACGTGACTTGTTTCATTATCCACACCGGTTGGTAAAGATGTCATGCCTGTGGAAAACGGCGGTATCTCATCAAAATGATCGTACGCTTCTTCGTCTTCCACATTGTCAATCCCAATGATACGTCTTTTTCCGGAGAGGACAACATGTCTTGAACGATCGGCCGGATCAGTTACGTAGAACACTTGCGTGGCTTGTCTTGCAAGTATAAATGGATCATCCTTGTATCCAGCCTTACTGAAATCCACTAAAATAAAACCATCATCGTCGACTTTAACCCCCCTACGGTTATCGACCCATTTACACATAAATAACGGGATGTTAAATCTTCTGTAATCTAGCTCCCAAATTTCTTCAATAAACCCGTAATATGACATCGATGCATGCGATGGTCCGGCACCTTTAGGATCTGAAAGATCGCTTGAGACGGCTACTAACGTCACTCCACTATTTTGCACGGTACTCTTTGAATCTTGATTTCTTGTGTAAAATGTGTACCCGTTGATGTCATATCCTTGGAAGGTCCTCACGACATGGACTGGACCAAGAGCCAATAATTTGATAATTTCCTTGAGATTTTCTGTTTCCGGAGCTTGCATGACTCTACGTGTAAACCATTCTTGAAACTTGCTATTGTGTTCCCCGATCAACCACTTGTCGGATTTCTTAGGATTCTGTTGCCGCAAGAGAGTCATATGCTCGTTCCAGAAATGTGCTAGTGACATGGTTTTAGTATCAGGCACAAATAATTTCGCACCGATTGTGCCTACCCCGTGAAGTCTACCCTCGTGACGAGATTTAGGGATGCCGATAGCTTTGACATCATCCAGATAATTAGTACAAAATTCAATAACCTCTTCGGCAGCATAAGCTCTTACAATGCTGCCCTCGGGACGATATCGGTTCCTGACATATCCCTTTAACAATCCCATGTATCTCTCGAACGGATACATGTACCGCAAGAAAACAGGTCCACACATCTTAATTTCTCTTATCAGGTGAACGGTTAAATGGACCATAATATCAAAAAAAGACGGCGGAAAATACATTTCCAGATGACAAACAGTGACAACAACCTCCTTCTGCAGAGCATCTAACGTGTCAGGATCAGTTACTTTGCAACAAATGGCGTTAAAGAAAAAACAAAGCTTCGTGATGGTCTGCCTAACAGGAGGTGGCAATATGCCCCGAATTGCAACGGGAAGAAGCTGTGTCATTAAAACATGACAGTCGTGAGACTTCATTCCTGTCAATTTTAAATCTTCCAGTGAAACTAGGTTTTTAATATTTGAAGAATATCCAGATGGAACCTTGACACCATGAAGGCATTCGCATAAGCTTTTTTTTTCTTCTTTCGACAGCGTATGCATTGCGGGTTTTAGATATGTACAAAATTTCCCTTTTGTTCTTTCCTTCTCTGCTGGTTGTAGATCCGGCCGTATGTTCAAGAATTGCATGTCTTTCCGAGCATTGATACCGTCCTTAGTCTTACCCGGAATATTCAATAATGTTCCAACCATGCTGTCACACACATTTTTAACCACATGCATCACATCGAGACAGTGTCGAACATCTAAGTGCTCCCAGTATGGTAGATCCCAGAATATTGACCTCTTCTTCCAACAGATTTTCGGTGCCCCTTTCTTTCTCACCACCCTTTTTTTAAATTTTCCAAATTGAACTTTGATATCCTTCACTTGCAAATAAATAGCTTTACCGGTCAACGGATACTTTACTCTGTTATTCTCAGTCTTTCCATTGAATTCTATCTTTCTCTTTCGGTGTGCGTGGTTGGCAGGAAGAAATCTACGATGACCCATGTACACATTTTTAGAGGAATTAGGTAGCCACAGATCGACTGTATCGTCCAGGCAAACGGGGCACGCTTTCTCTCCTTTGACACTGTAACTCGACAAATTTCCATAAGCCGGAAAATCATTAATGGTGCAGAAAATCATGGCCCGTAAAGTGAATTTCTCCTTGCTATATGCATCAAATATCTGCACTCCGGGTTGCCATAATTCTTTTAAATCCTCGATCAATGGCGCTAGATACACATCTATGTCGTTCCCAGGCTGTTTGGGTCCTGATATGAGCAAGGTCAACATGATGTATTTGCGTTTCATACATAACCAAGGCGGAAGATTATAAATGCACAACAGAACCGGCCAACTGCTATGCTTACTGCTCATGCTACTGTGCGGATTTATTCCATCTGCACTCAGCCCAAGCTTTAGATTTCTCGGGTTACGTCCGAATTCGGGAAACTCTCTGTCAATATTCCTCCACTGAGGAGAATCAGCGGGGTGCCGTAATTTTCCGTCTTTTTTTCGGTTATCGGCATGCCAACGCACTAGTTTCGCATCTTTAGCATTTGAGAACAAACGTTTGAATATCGGTTTCACGGGGAGGTACCACAATGCTTTTGCCGGAGGTCCCTTATTCGGTTTACCATCATCACTTTTATCGCCGGTTAACTGCTTTGGTTTGTAACGTGAGGCACCACATTTTAGACACTCGTGAAGATCTTTATACTCATTTCGATATAATATACAATCATTTGGACACGCGTGTATTCTTTGAACTTCCAAGTCCACTGGACACAATATTTTTTTCGCTTTATAAACATTAGGTGGTATCTCGTTTCCATCCGGAAGCATTTCTTTCAAAGTCTGTAATAACTCAGTAAAACTTCTATCACTCCAACCGTTAGATGCTTTAAGGTTATACAATTTTAATACACCTTTTAGTTTTGAAAATTTAGAACAACCAGGATACAATTCCTTATTAGAATCTTCGTACAAATTCTCAAATAAACAGTACTGCTTATCATTATCAAAATCCTCTTCTATATCACGTAACATTTGATCAAAATTATCACATTTATCTACCACCATATCATCATTTTCTTCGGTATGGTATTCCTGATGCTCAGCACGAGTGCCTATGTCGGTTTCCAATCCCCGTAGATCATTCCCGCGGTCATCTCCACCGGTATGGTGTTCCTGATGCTCAGAACCAGTACCTATGTCGGTTGGCAAACTCTCACCATGCCATATCCAACACTTATATCCTTGCTTGAATCCACGACGGATTAAATGGTTCCTCACTTGGTTCGGTTTGGAAATTTTTTTACCATTGCTACAATCACGGCAGGGACACGACATCAGTGCACTCCCATTGTTCGCCATATCTTCCATAGCAACTCTGATAAATTCCTCGACACCCGTCGTATATTCATCCGACAGACGTGATGCTTCGTACATCCAACTGCGGTCCATCTGCAATTATAATAAAACACAATTAATTAAGAACAAGGTTGGTGTACTAAATTCTGTTCACAATATGGCTTACATTGGGCCGGTTACCATCCTATCCCACTCTTTGAATACTTTGTCTCAGTAGTGACCACGTGTTAGTCGTGTTTTAGTATCTAAGAAAATTTCGGCAGCATTTCCTTATTAGTTCCCCGAATAGTCGGGGAACTAATAAGGAAATGCTATCGAAATTTTCTTAGATACTAAAACACGACTAACACGTGGTCACATCCTAATTAAGACAAAGTATTCAAAGAGCTGTCCCAAATCGGGGACTATTCAAAATTAATCCCTAATGGATTAATTTTGAACGGGTATCATGACCTAAAGGCATTAACCATGCGGTTGTGGCTCATAAAACAATACTCTAGGCACATACATAATACAAATACACATTTACGTACTCTAGCTATCTATACTCTTATAAAAAAAACACATTCATGCACAAAACTAATTAAACATGAGTTTTAGGTTGTACTTACAACTTTTTTTTGGATGTCGGATCGAGTGAGATGAAGATCGATGCATCAAATCTCTCAATAATAGCCGATCTACAAATTAAACCATCGATCGGAACCTAATTAAGAGATGTATATATATATCATGCTATTCTAAAACTTGAAATAAAAAAAGAAACTCAATAATAGCTCATTTATAGCATAAATTAGCTCATATATAATATATATAGCTCATATATAGCATATATGCATATAATATCTGCATATTCATCATATATTTAACATATATATATATAGCATATATATGTAAATCTCCACATATAAAGAAAAACTTGAAATTAGAAGAGGTATTCAAATTTAAAAGCGTGTGTAATCAATAAGAGAGCTGAATCAAGGCCTATATTTAGATTTTGAGCCGGGATCATAGTCACTTCTTGCATGTAAAGGATTTAGGGTTTTGAGCCAAATCGGATCCAATAAGATCCATTAAAAGCAAACTTGATAAAAGAGATGACCAATTAATTAATGTACCTGATCAGAAAAGAGAGCTGAGCTAGATAGCTGAATTAATGCAGGGCGAGATAGCGCGCAGCTGGCTGCTATGATAATTAATGGAGGCGAGGACTGACGAAGAAAGAAAGGTTCTGTCAAGAATCGGACTTTAAACTTATTATGCACTATTATAGGATCGGTTTTTAACAAACAACCGATCCTAATAGTGCATAATAAGTTTCTGGATCGGTTCTTAAAAAAAAAACCGATCTTAATGCATAACAATCTGGATCGGTTGTTGATGAAAACCGATACTGATACTATCAGGATCGGTTTTCATCAACAACCGATCCAGATTATTATTTTCATTAGTTTTTGGAAAGTAATATATCCTGATTTATAAACTATTAGGATCAGTTGTTTGGGAGAACCGATTCTGATACTATCTGGATCGGTTTTCAGCAACAACTGATCCTAATATAAATTCTGCAATTTTCTTTACATTTGAGAATTAAGTAGTAGATATATTTTTAAGAAACTAGAAAGATATAATTTTTTTTATTCCATAGAATAAACATATGAAACTTGATATGACATACTTCACTTGCTCTCTCTCTCTCTCTTTCCACACTCTGAACGATTGCAATTGAGAAATTATTCTCGGACGACATGGAAGGCGAAGGCGAAATGGCCAAGCGGAGAAAGACTAACGACGGAGGAAAAACTTTGAATATTTCGTCTTCTCAGAGTAAAATCAAGGAAGTAAGGACTTTGAATCCTCCGTCTTAGAATAAAACCAAGGGACGAAAGACTTTAAGTCCTACATCTCCTCAAAACGAGACTGGAGAAGTAAATGAGATAGCCACAATCCATACCGACTTCCTGGAGAGCTCAATTTGCTTCAAACTCATGTACTCTCCATTAATCAAGTAATTTCTTTTTCACTGTTATTCTCTGGACGTACTACTTCAATTGCAGCAGTAACGGCACCCACATCGAATTTTTTCGCCATTGCAACCATTCAGAGTGTGGAGAGAGAGAGAGCAAGTGAAATATGTGATATCGGCCAATTTTGCATTTCATGTGTATAACTCATATGTTTTTTCTATGGAATGAAAAACAAAAATTTCTTTCTAGTTTCTTAAAAAATATACATCTACTACATTCCTTGTGTAAATCATGTATTAGGATCGGTTATTAGTAAAAACCGATCCCAATAGTATCAGGATCGGTTCTACCAAACAACTGATCCTAATTTCTGAACTATTAGGATCGGTTGTAAGTTAGAACCGATCCTGATAGTGTCAGGATCGGTTTTATATAAACAACCGATCCTAATTTCTGACTTATTAGGATCGGTTGTGTATAAAAACCGATCCTGATAATATCAGGATCGGTTTTTACTAACAACCGATCCTAATAGGTATGAAATTAGGATCGGTTAACCTAAAAACCCGATCTGATAAGTTTTTAAGATCGGTTTTGTTAAGAAAACGGATCCAGATACTTATTAGAATCGGTTGTTTATTATAGCCGATCCAGATAGGCCGATCATGATTCCTGTTTTTCCACTAGTGGTTATTGGCTCAACATTATCTAATAATTTTGCGGACAATTTTACCCTTCTTTAATTATTCCTCTAACAACTACTCTCGCTTCATAAATGTCTATCTTATTTCCTTAAGCATTGTAGTTCTCATTAGAGTAAATGTGTATCATATACAATTATTTATTTTAAGAGGAGGGATCGGATTATACCGTTTTTTTGTGACATCGAATGACATCGTCCATTTTCAAAGTCCAAACAGTCGATCCAAACCGTTAAATATGATGGATATATTAAAATGTGCTTGCAGATCAAATTTTACATTTTTTTGAATTTTTTTACTATTTATTAAGATGGGTACAAAAATTCAATGGTCTGAAAACAACGATTTTGTAAAGTACTTAATAAATAGTAAAAAAATTCAAAAATATGTAAAATTTGATCTGCAAGCACATTTTAATATATCCATCATATTAAATGGTTTGGATCGACTGTTTGGACTTTGAAAACTTTGAAAATAGACGATGTAATTCGATGTTACCAAAAACGGTGTAATTCGATCCCTCCTCTTATTTTAAATAAGTAATAACACTAATTATTGTGTTAGTTTCAACCCCGAGAAAGATTAAAGAGCAAAAAAAAGCTAGTACTGCCATAAAAAAGGAAAACTCAGGCAGAGTATGGATAAAGTACAAGGATCGCTAGAATAACTATGAAAATGATAGAAGACATAACAAAATAAGTACAATGTGTTTGCATGGAGGACTAGAGGGAGGAAATAGAGTGTATTCCTCTAGAGGGGAGAACTAGAGTTCGATTCTCCACAGGCGCAAGAAAAACCTTGTTTTTTGCGTGGTCCACACGTGGTCTACAGGTCTACAGCTGAAGCCACACGCGGTCTACACGGTCTACAGCTGGTTCAGTGCTGGTGTGCACGTATCCAGCCCCGGTTCACGTATCCAGGCCGTATCAAGAGTTAAGGATACGCCAACGTAAGCCGATACGCCAACTGGCGTATTCGATACGTATCGGACGTGTATCCGTGTCCGATACGTGTCAGATACGGGTACGGAACCTATATTAGAGTATCCGAGTAACATAGATTTCAACTAACCTTTTTGCTGTTCGACAAGAATAGACGTGCAATTCTATTCAATTCCCCTATTCCATTAGCGCCCTATTCCATCAGCGCCGAACAGGCCCTATGGGTTTCAATTGGATTTTGAGTTTTTTCTATTTTTTTAACACGCGGGCACACACATTCATTTAAGTTTTGGTCCCACCGTTAATCTTGACTCGCCGACTTGCAGCAATCTTTGTGAAGGCGTACTTGTAAAAATGTTCACGAGTCTTTATAAGGGTCCAGCCGACAAGAAAGGCCGTGACAATAAAAGCCGAGCTTAATCGACAGCTGTTTGCTTGCTTATGTGCATGCTGACGTATGTTTTTATTATTCACTAATTTCAATAATGACTGCTTTCATTAAGAGCATCTACATCCCAGCAACTCAAATGAGTTTCTAAATAACTGTTAACCACTTTTTAGAAATTAAGGTCTTTAAAGTTTCTAATTCTCACATTCCTGAAATTAATTTTAGAGTTTCTATTAAGCCACGTCAGCAACAAATTAAAAAGGAGAAATAATTTGAGCCAATCATTTGACCAACATGGAGTTTATAAACAGTTTCTTAATAAGAAACTTTACTACATAGTTTCTAAATAAGAAACTCTCCCACATCCCTGAAACTGAATTAGAAACTGCCACATCAAATTAGAAACTCTAATAATACCACGGATGCAGATGCTCTAAAGCGTAGATGATGGTGTCATACTCATACCAATATAATAATAAAAAAGATACTGGGCCCACATAACACGGACAGCAAGGGTGGGTCCGAATAAGGGAAATTTTTTATTGGTAGAAATTAATAGAAAAAAAGAGAGAAAAATAGAAAGAGTACATCAGTTCTTATATTGGTAGAAAGATCAGTAAAATTCTTACCGATTCAAAAACTAGTTTTGTTTTTTTTTTTCCTTTCATTTTTTTCTAGTAAAATATTTTTTTTTACAAAAATAGATAGAGTATCTTAAAATTTAGATATAATATAAACATTCTATCTATTTTTTGAAAAACATTTCATATTTTACTAGAAATCTAATATAAGAATTCCCTCCATCTATACATCAGATTTAGAAAAAAAGAAAAAAAACTAAGTTTGGAAAGGTATAATTCGTACCAATCCAAATTTTTTAATGTTTAGGATCGGTGGAAATCCTACCGATCTTTCTACTAATATAAAAACTGATGTACTCTTTCTATTTCTCTCTCTTCTTTTCTATTAATTTCTATCGATAAAAAATTTCCTTGAATAAGAGAGGTTAAACTGTTGAAGAGAAGCCAAAATTCTACGTAATTCATCATCATTTTGACTCTGATTACGTCTTTACAAGAAAAGATACAATTATGTTGATATTGTCTTACTGTTCGTCCACATCTTTTAATATAGCGGCTTACAAAAAATAGTGATCTCCCTTCACTACAGGGTTTCCTACACAAGAAAAGAACTAGAATCCATTATAATACCAAAATATTGATATGCATGCTGCATTGCTGCTTAGAATAATGAGTCAGCATTGATCGTTTGTGGTTTATTTTACGCAGAAATGTGTTGTCTATTTTTTTATTGAGGTAAACCTTACATGTCCAGCTTCCGCATCAACCGATGCACGATTGAACCATAGAAAATCATTCACAAATTCGGTTTGCATTATGGATCAGATTCCAAATTCCCGACAACTTTGCTCGTGCAGAATTCACTTTAATTAACTTCAGTCAAATTTTTTGACATATAATTAATTAATGTAAAAATGATTATTGACTTGCTCTTGTTTTTAAGAAGATTGGATTCGATTTAATAATTATTTTGCACTTTTAATTTTTTATCTTCAGGTTTTTTATATTTAATCTAAAACTGTTTTTTCCTTTTCTTTTGGTTTATGCTCAAATGTTTTGAGCAGAATTGTTTTTTTTATTTTAGTTACATATCTTTTGTAACTTCAAAATGATTAATGAATCAGGGCTAGACCCTTTTTTCTTTGTCAAAAAAAAAATTTATCGTACCTATAAAAATTAAATAAGTCTCCAATATTTATAATAATGTTATATTATTTATATTTTCAATCGTCAATTCATTTATAAGAATATGTATTTGAATACCTAACGTACAATATGTATTTTAAAGAAATTCAATCCTTTTTTTTTGTTCTTCTTCGTGCATAATGCGGAATAATCATATTGTTTTAAAAAAAAAAGTATTTGTACCTAAAATTTGCTGAATACAATATTTAATATTATGAAATTATCTTTTAATAAAAATTCCATATTTGTCCGAAGCGAAATTCGAAAACATCCTCTCTTTTTTTAATATATGAGTTTCATTTTGCACAATTTCACATGAGCGATCATATTGATGCGTGCAGTAGCTATATAGCATGCAATATGAGCCTTATAATCGTAATCTGACTCATATTCACATAGGAAATAAAATTATGTGTTATAGTTACAATTAGTGCTTTAAACATAGTTTCCAATAAAATAAAAAAGAAACTCATTGATTATCTTTCTATTTTATCATCTCTTCCTTCCATTTATCTTTTTAAATGGGCCTTTTATTTGTGAACAACCCCTTAGTTGCTTTGGGCCTTTTCATTGTGAAATGAGCGACTGATTAACGGGCCCATAAAATTTCGAAACAGGTGTCATATCCACTTGCAGTAGCTCATGAACTAGCACTGACATTTTAGTTTAAGTGAAATGTTAACTTCTATTGTAGTCAAAGCTGTCGCCCACTCAGTGAAAAACTACCCAAAAATCAAAAATTAAAAAAGAAAAAAAAGGGGTGTCTAGTAAATTTAAAAAAAAAAAAATTGAGAATAAAAAGAACTTTGTGGCTCAAGAAATAAGACAGAGATGGTCATTGCTAACAGTCAACTCTTGCAACGTGGCATGAAATGATTTGCTGCAATGCTAACAGTCCTCGGCTCCTTCGCTTGTGATGTTCACACGTGTCTCTCCTCCGCCACATCATTCTGTCTTCTAGTTCGAACTGCTATGATTTTCTATTGTGTTTCTTATGTATCAATTCGTGTGGTATCAAGTCATGGACTTCAAAGTTCAAACTGCCATACGGATTCGGATCGGCGGAATTTGGATGGGAGAAAAGAAAGTTATAAAATATTGCATGGGAGGTGGGGCAACATCAAATCTACATCAACATTAAATATTTTAAGTTACCACAATTAGTTATACAATTAGTTATGTTACTAATAAAGTAATAATTAACAATTGCCTAGTGATTTAGGTCAACTTTAAATATTTTACCTGGTTAAGAAAATTAATTTGTATTATACATGTGTAAGGCAGATATGGAATATAATTATTACGCAATGACCAGCTGGATATAATATGACACAACACAATACACAAATTGATCTCATTATATTACGAGCTGGTATAAGACAAGCGACTCACAACACGCATTTTTTGTTTCCAACATCATTTCTTTATTTTAAAAATTTTACAAATTTTTTCTCACATTTTCATATTTTTTTCTGATTTTTTTTCAATAAAGAATTGAAATTAGAAAAAATAGTTGAATGTAATCAAACATGATCAATCACGGCACGTTTGGCCATAATACGTGTCATGGTTACAACTTGACTAAAATGTTGTGACCACCCCTTGCTATTTTGATCACGACAAAACACATCATGGTACGTGAAAAAATAGAGTTGATCACGGCACAAAACGACACATGACTAAAATCACGACATGTAGTCACCGGTGCACAACATAGACACAAATTTACTTCACTACTCGCTGATACTCTAGTTTAATCAGTTTGATATAACATTCAGTTTGGGCTATATCTATACATTCTCGTCTATTGTACATTTGAACTTCATAGTTTGGGCCCTAGAACAGAATTTGAATATAAATTCTGGACTGTTAAAAGGGAACAATTTGGGCTTCCAATTTCTCAGCCCAAAATTTGAGTGTTTCTTCTTTTAATATCTTGCCAGTGGTTCCCTCTCTCGTTTTCTTAGTTTTTCTCCTAACCCGTTCTCGCGAATTCCTTCTCCGAGTCGTATCTCTAAAGTAACTCAATTTTTAAGTTTTGATACGGACCGTCCGATTAGAAATTTGGATCAATCCGACTCGTAGTGGAACAAAAATTCGTGTTAGAGCAGATCGGACGGTCCGGATCAAAACTAAAAAATTGAGTCACTTTAGGGATCGGAATTCTTCTCTCCCCTCCGGTGGTTCAGTTTTCCAGATGGAAGCACTGAGGAGGCTGGAGAAAGTGCAGATTATGCTTTCTTTCATCTACTCTCATGGCCTCTCCTCTGTCCTCCGTCTCCACTCTGAGAGCATTCTCTCTGATCTCCTTCTCTTCTTTGTATTTCTCTCACCGTTTTAACCCCAATTTTTTTTCCCTTGGAAATGACATTTTGCTTCCTTTGCCTCAATTACCATCAAATTTACTGAACTTCTTTTTCCTTGTACTATAGGAAGTTTTATGTATGAATGCTGCTCAAAATGGCAAAGTAAAAGGGATGCACTTAAGGTGTTCGAGGAAATGCTAATGAAGTTTGTACTTTCTTTGGTCGTATGTAGGTGCAGCCTTGTGGCATGCTAAGCATAGAGAAGTAGTACTAACTGGCACTAGACTTTCTGAATAAGGCAAATTTAATTAATATTGTAGAATATAATATAAAACTTGATGAAATCCAATTTTCAAAGGTGTCCAAACTTCCAAATCCAATTTCAACTGTTGATTCTGTAATTATGATTCAGTTTCCCTCAATTCTAAAAATTTCTGCTGGGTAATTAATTGTAACCTATTATTCTGAAATTGAATTCTTGGTTAAGCGGGACCATATGAACAAGCATCAACAGCCCTTCTTTTACCCACAATTCAGCACAAAATGAACCTCAGACTTAGCCTCAATTTTTTGGAATATCTTTTTATTCTTTCTTTGTTCTTATGAAACTGGTTACTCCTGAAGTCATTGAAGAGTTAAGGTGCATTGAATTTTGATGCCATTTCAATCTGGTAGGGACTTGATTGAACCGGTGTTTTAGGTTTGAGTACAGGTCGTAGAGGTGGGAGCAGGCAGGTCTGATCTGGTCAAGACAGGCTGTGGATTCATGTACGGTCGTTATCTGACATTTCTCTATCAATGTGCCCAGCAAGCATGAGCTGAATCAAAGCAGGTCAGGGCTTTTGTTTGAGTTAGCCAAATTGGTTTCACGTCAAAGTATTACTGGTGTGATTGGTCATGAAATTATCTTTTTTTTTTTTGGTGGGGTTAGACTTCATTATTGTGAAGTCATATCGGAGACTGATTTTGATTTACTTCAGGTTGATAATTTGATATTGGTTTTGTTGACTGATCTAAGAAATCTTCGTTTTAATTTGATATTGGTTTTGGCAATGGCATTGGTTTATTGACTTTTGATTTGATCTCATATATAAGATAAAGTGCATTACTGATGCTGAAAAGAGTTATGACGCCGTATTGTTGAGAGTAATGTAATAGATTAGTCAAAGGGCAATTATGCAATAGGTTAGGGACCTATGTGTAAGATGTGTACTCCATATAACTCCTAGGGGTGAATTAATCAAATTATTCCTTTTTCCAAAATCAATTCTTATCAAGAAAACTAGATGGAACTTAGCCAATGTTTACATACCTTGCTTTCATGACAATTCACATTTCAGATCCTGAGTATGTCAACTGATTTTCAGATAATATTCTCCAAAATCAATAACTATATAATATTCTCCAAAAACCAATAGCCATCACTGCAAATTAATGCATACGACAATACTATATAATGTTGCACTAAATTTTATTCAAAAAGATAATAAGATTGCTTTCTGTAATAACATCAATAACTATACTTGGCAGCAGCTGCCAAGGTTTCAAAAAAAAAAAAAAAAAAATCAATAACTAATACAACATTCTGTTGGATCCTAATTGATAACGTGCCACATTGTACTACACAAAATTGCACAGGATATGAACTAAATAATAGAAGGTACTAATTATATGTTATAACAATTTAACAAAAGCAGTAGTGGAATTCACATTCATTGTTGTAGTTAACATGGGAGCTTGCTTCACTGTATGGAATTGTCTGCGGTGTTGCTTGCATCTCTACTTTCCTTAGGTTCATCAATGGCTCCTTCCCTGGATACAAGAAGGTGCTAATATTAGACCTATGATGTATATCAAGAATATCACGTAAGACTTGATGACAATTATAATTTCAAGGAAAAATCAGAAAACTTAATTGAAAGAAGCATGGTTAGTCCATAACCTTCCTGTCTTTAATATCTTGATGATGTAGTGCTCAATTTTCTTTTCTGCTCCAAAACAATCATTAGCTATCCTCAGTGTATTCATGGAATCACTTGTGAATTGAGCATTGCCCCAAAGCATTGGTTTACTGACTAGATTTCCTCCTTCTGTTGCTTCATTTTAACAAGGTCAGGTTGGAGATGTCACACATGCTTTCACCAACACGTGACCATTCTGAATACCGAATAACTACCCTGTGGATGGGTGCATATCATCACACTGGTTAACAATATATAAAATAAATCTATAGCTGTGCTGTACAATATGACTACTGGTATTGCTTATGGTACTTGTATGCTACTATTCATATACAACGGAAAAGTCATGCAAAGAAATACAACAAGTCAACGTGAGTTGTAGGGGTGGAGGTTGGGGGGCTGATATTAAGAAAAAAAAATTTAAGAGCGCAACATGTATCTAATTATTCTTTGGACAATTTGACCCTTCTTTATTTATTTCCTCTAACAACTATCTTGCTTCAATAAATGTCTATCTTATTTCCTTACAGTTATCATTAGATCAAACAAGTATAAGTAATAAGTAATAAGTAATAACACAAATTGTTGTATTAGTCTATCTTATTTTTTCAAAAAGTTTCCGGATTCAAACCTCAATGACCACAGAATGGTTGGGCTTGCAGGCCTTCTTCATCACTTGAGGGAGAGCGCCGGATCAGAGGGAGGGGAGCGGGGTGGTAAATAGGCAAGGGTGGGTGGTAGCACACATTGTTAAGCAATTTTGATCACTCTCTCTGCATAGACCAAAATTTAGGGCAATGTTAGAAGCATGATATCACTGCTCTACAAGAAATGCAATTCAAATGCTTACTATTTGGTATGATTGGCAGAGCATTTGCTAACCGATTTCTTCATATGTCTCGGGATTAGCTATAAAAAAAATACAATGGAGACATATTATGAAGTTATCTCAGAAATAGATAAGTTAGGCATCCAAAGATATCTTTTCCTTTTTTTTTAATGAAGGGGCTCAGACCTCCCTGTTCTAGTACCCAGCTGAAACCAACTAACTGATTTGGAACCTGCATCTCTCGGAGGTGAGGCGAGGCATTGGAGCCACCAAGTCCCTTGCATTCATCTAAATTTGTATTAGTTTACATTACTGTTTATAGTTCATAAGGGTATTGTCGTCCCAACACATCATAGAACTATAGATGCCATTAGATTTTATGACACCCAAAAAAATCAATTGCATACCATGATGTAAGTAGTTATTTTGCAACACCTCAGTGCAGAATTCCGGTCAAACTAATTTGAGACAAACACATCAATGCAGACTTCCTTCAATTAATATTTGTCTGTTAGACCATGTATCACTGCAACAAAAGCAAGAGATCAATATTTCAATAATATTACAGAGCAGCATTAAGGGATTTTATACTGAAAAGTCACTACCATACACAGGTGAACTATGGAGAGGAGCTTTTCGATTTACAATTTACAAGTTACAACAGCTCACAATTGCATGAATTTGGATCGTCAAAGGAATAGTGCAAGTGTACTGCTGTTCAGAATAGCATGTAAAAATATTGTAATTTTTGTTATTTAAGTTGTTTGGATTGTATAATTTGAAATAGCATTAATCTAAAGAGTTCTAATCTTGTTTTTCATGGTTAGGTTAGGTTAGTGCTATTTGGGTGCATCCAAACAAATCAAATTGCTTATTATTTGTTTGTTAAAAAAGCAATGGTCTCTGGAATCTCTAGTGATAAATTAGCTGTTATCCAGATGCAACAAAATAAAAATATCTTCTTACTAATTAGTATCAAGGAGGTAGCGCATATGTTGAGGGGATTTCCATGATTGATCTAGTAGAGAACCTAGTAGTAAAATATCAAAAATTTAGAATAATTCAATTGGAAGAAATATATGACTTAGCTAATATTACAAAGAACAAACGAACTGATGATTTTCAAGTTCATGAAAAATAAGAACAGAATAAAGAAAAGACCAAAAACTGAACTGATGCTTTTCATATATAGGTGAACTGGAAGTCACCGTCGCCCTGATACTTTTCCCAGAGGCGTAGTACCAAATCTCTTTGCTCAAATGTCTTACCGCATGATGCACATGCCTGTAGCCCTGGGAATGAAAATTGCAAGAAAAACAGAGATAAGTGTTAAAAATTGAAGACAGTATTGACTATGGGGGCTAAGCCACTGATATTAAATGGAAGAGAGATATTATTATGAAACTTACCAATCGCATCTGAAATTTGTGGCTTCCGAATTTCCATAATTCTTATTTTGGCAGCATCTGTTGGAACTCTTTCCTTAGGATGTGTATAATCGTCAATATGGATTACAGGAATGCTGGATATGAATTGCTGGTCTTGGCCCTCATATGCTTTGCACAGTTGAACCAAATTCCGGGAGCAATACTTTATATTTAACTCCTGTAGGTTGGGAGGCATGCTATCTGAAAGAGATTTAAGCATATAACACCAATCTAATGTCATCTTCTTGAGTGCGGAGAGCTGGGTCAAGCTGGCTGGAAGGTGCTCAAACTGACACATGGAAAATGTGATCTCTTTCAATGCGGTCAGCTCTTCAAACCATAAATTTTGATTATTTGTAAACTGGGTAATCTCTGAGAATTTCAAAACCCGGAGGGAAGGAAGACTCCCTAAAATTAGGCGGAACTCATGATTCCAAAGACTGTAGTGATCTGCTTCTATATGGGTAAGTGATCGCAACCCTGCATCCTGATGCACTTGTAAACCCTTCCCTTTTTGTTGGTCCCTTGTAGAATACGTGCTAAAAAGCTCTGGGCAGTGAACAAGTGTCAGACGTTTAAGGTGAGTAAGAGGTTGCAGATCTCCTTTGATTTTCAATTCTGGGCAACACACGAGATTTAGATCCTCCAACAACGGCATGTTAAGGGGGTCTAAAGAGATGCTCGCATACATGGGTGCAAATTCCAAGTGGGTAATAGAGGATAGATTGGGCATTGAATTTCCAAGTGAAATCAGGCTGCTGCATTCACGAATTTTCAATTTTTTGAGGGTTGAGCTGAAAAGGTGAAGTGGTACTTCTCTCAGGGTTATGTTGTTTTCAATAGTTAATTTAGAGAGACGTGGAAAAAATTCTCTAGCTCCTGCATCAGTCCATTCTTCACAGTTGGACAAGCCGTCCAAAACTAGTACTTCTAAGAGAGGAAAAACTGTTCGGTTTTTTCCATACAAATGAGAATCAATGAGTTTGACAGAATCAAATTTAACGATCTGAAGATGTTTCAGAGAGGGAAGTTCCCCAAGAGGCGGTAGGACCTTTACATTGACACATGAAACTAGACATAGTGTATTTAGATTTGGAAAATGATCACCTATTTGAATGATCCAATTTGGAAAATCTAAACTAGCATACCTATCAATTCTTAGGTCTTTAATATCGTTATTTGGTTGCAGTTCTTGGAGTACCTCCATGTCTTCATTGGAATATCGCTCTGTATGGTTTGCAATTATGTGAATGCTATCAAGATGTTTCTTGTCGACTAATTTCGCTTGCATGGCCTCATCTTTGTTTTTGATATTCTCAAAATTCTTAATTGTTAGAGTCCCTCTGATCTCTCTCAAATTTCTCAATTCCGTTATTCGGTGTCCCTCTTTTTTGCCAACAACAAAAACACCAAGTTCTTGGAGGTTGGTTAGTTGACCTATACCAGAAATTTGGGCAATGGTTTCTTCCTCAGCATACAAGTGACGCAGATTTATCAATTTGTTTATTCCCTTTGGTAATTTTTCGAAATTGCATTTACGAATATACAAAGCTTGAAGATGATAAAGGTTAATAGAAGAATCATCAGTTAAAACTTTGATTCCTGTGGAAGATAGATCAAGGAAACGAAGATGCTGCAAGTTCCAAATGGCGGGGGGTGGTTTGGAATAATTTTCCATGCACATATAAGATAAATCAAGAACCCTAATACTATCTAAATTTGATAACGTGTAATTTATAACACTATAGTATATCTCTCCAACTTTACAACACCCAAAGTATAAGAATGAGCGCAAGTTTTTATGTGTTTTAATTCTCTTTATGACCTCGATATTGTTGGTATCTACTGCCAAGTGCCGAACACCCGGAGGAATATTTTTATCTAATCCCTCCCCAAGGTGGAAACATTCACCTGAAGAGACAATAACCGCCAAATCATGCATTAATTCATGCATGACATAGCTATTGTTATCCCATGCACGCTGAAAAAATGACTTCTTAACCAACTCATCAAACCATTGCCTTCCAATATCTTCAAGTCTCTTCACACCATTGGCATCGGATTGAATAAAATTGTGGGCAATCCACATATGGACTAACCTATCTTTTTCTATCAATGAGTTTCTAGGGAATAAAGAGCAGTAGGCAAAACATTGCCGTAAACTAGGATTTAGTTGTTCATAACCAAGTCCAACAGATGGAAGGATTTTTCTTTGGCTTTCTGGTATATCCCACCATTCACTTTTTGAAATATCCCTCCATCTATGTTCATCAAGGTCAGAATTTAATACGTTTCCAATTATTTTAGCTGCCAAGGGTAAACCATGTAACTTGTCGGCTATTTTCTTTCCTATGGTTTGTAAAATTATCCTTTTTTCCTCAGACAACACTACATTCCTGAATGCAAAATGCTCAAATAATTTCCAAAATTCACCCGAGTCTAGTTCATTTAATGCAATTGGGCCAACAGCTCCTTTTGTATTTCCAACTACCCTATTTGCAAAAACCTGATTCTGAGTTGTTATGAGGACTACACTACCTGGGGCACCACAAGATAATATGCTATGAATAAAATCCCATTGAGATTCAAACATATCATCGAGGACAATTAGAAATTTGACTCCCTTAATGATCCTTGAGAGGTCCTCGGAAATGGACTCTAATGACCAATTGGTCAAATCTGAAACCGGGTAGTTTCTTAATGATTCAATGATCTTACCCATCACCAATACAGGATCACGGTTGTTAGAAACAGATGACCATGCTCGTTTTGCAAAAGTTTCTTTTACCTCAGAATTATTATAGACAGCTTGAGCGAGTGCTGTCTTTCCTACCCCACCCATCCCAACAATAGGAATAACAAAAATACCCTGGTAATTGTCGTTTTGCTCTCCCTTTTTGATGGATTTTGACTGCGAACCTAAATCTTTTTCTAAAATGGAATTTGACTGTGAACCTAATATTATTTCAAAAATCAGATTCAATTCATCTTGCCTGCCATACAAACCCACCTCCTCTAATGGTTGGGAACTGGTTTCTCTTGGATTAGTAAATTCACGGGTCTGTGATTCCTTATTTTTAATATTGATGTTCGCTAAGTTAAGAATTGTTGGGATATCGGTAGAAAGTTTCTTCAGCTTATCTACAACTTTCTCTAAACTTTTGTGGTTCTTTTCAGAAAGAACCATATTCCTTACAGCAGAAAGAGAATCGGAAACAAGTTTGATAACCTGGTTCTTTGTCTTTCCTTCAACTTCATCCTTGATAGATTTGGTTTCGATGTTGTCCAACACATCTTCGGCTTCGTAAACAGTATCTTTCAGCAACTTCAGCCAGTCTGCAAGAGCTTGATTGTTGGTAATCACTCTTTTTTCGGCCTCCTCGACTGTTGCTTGACAGAGTAAAAGGGTACCGGTCAATTCCTCAACCATCTCTTGACCGCCTTTCTGCCACTTGTAATTAGCCCCGAGATACTTCTGTGCTTTCTCAAGCACACTTTTGATGACCGGCGATGCAAACCATCCGCCAACCAAAAACTCTACTCCTACCATTATTGAAATTTTGGGATTACGAGCTCTTAGGTTTTGTACTGTATATGGTGGATTATCTTAGGTTGAGTTGAGTTATAGAAGCCTCGGAGCTATATATAATGGGTTAGGTTTACAGAGACAATGGAATTTATTATAATAATTTTAGTATCAAAATTATCAAGTTGATGATATGTTAAGGGGATCGAATTGTAGTCTCCTTAGATGATGTATTTCTAGAACCGTTTTTTTTTTTAGTTACCACCGAAAAAAATAAAAATTAAATGAATATCACTGTTTGGGGACTTATTTTCAAACCTACCACCCACGCGTACCCAGTTCGCTCACCAAATTGGACGGTGCGCGTGCTGGGCAGGCGCACCGCTGGGTGCGCACACTGGGCACGCGCATCGCGGTAAAATTGACCCGTTAAATCCGGTGCGCGTGCCCAGTATGCGCACCCAACGGTGCGCCTGCCCAGTACGCGCACCGTCCAATTTGGTGCGCGAACTGGGTACGCGTGGGTGGTAGGTTTGGAAATAAGCCCAAACAGTGGTATTCATTTAATTTTTATTGTTTTCCATGGTAACTAAAAAAAAAACGATTTCTAGAATGACAGTGTATAATTTTTCTGCTTTCTTAATTTTTTTTATCAGGAAATGGTTGTTTTTTATGATTAAAGTATATATTTGTGTAATTGTGGTACTTCTGCAGGGAAGAAGAGGACGTTAAAATAAAGTAAATTATCGAGGAACTTTAAAAAGGGAGAGACGATAAAAAAGATAAATTTGGTGAGTGAACCCGATAAAAATGTATACTATATAAAAATAGATAGATAGGTTTCCTTTGGGAAGATTTTCTTATATAAGAAGAAATTCTCCATTGATGGCAAAAGCCATTCAAATCGATATTTGAAATGTTGGAATAATATGTTCTTTTTATTGATTGGCTCTAAGTTATTTTTTTTATTAGTTTAGTATAAAAGTCCAATCTAGTGCATGCATGTTCATTTTTTTTAAGGAAAAATAATAGTCTAGCCATAATTTTCCATTGGTGAAAAAAAGAAGTAATGCTAGTAGGCATGCTCATTAATGCATCATCGAAAAATAAATTAATGGAAGTAATACTCTAATCTGTATCGACTTACGTGTATTAATTAACATAGCAAGTCAGCTACACATCACAAAAAAAAAAAAAAAAATGAGGCATACATTTTACCAGCTACATGAATTGTTAAAATCTAATTAAGAGCTATGTTGCTGTCGATGTAAATTATAATTAAGTTGATTGAGTTCAGAGATACACTTTTTTTCAATTATTTATTTAATTAAAAGAGCCAAAACAAACTCTGTAGACAGGATGTTTTCCTTTGCTGGAAACATAGGTGCTCCATAAATATAATTGAGACAAAAATTGTTAAAAAGTAAAACTCAAATATGTCTTAATAATTTTACACCAGTAAAATATTTGAATCCAGTGCAACTTGTATTGTACATTTATTTTTCTATTGCATTGTTATTGTCAGGTTACTATATATATTTTATAGGAGAGATCCACTTACAACATTTGAAAGTTATAACATCTTACAACAATTTAGTTTGCAATTTTTAAAATCCAAACCGTTCAACATGTAATCTGTATTAAAATGTGTTTGAAGGTCAAATTTTACATTTTTTTTGAATATTTTTTACTATTTTTTAAGTTTTTTACAAAACTACTGTTTTTAGATAATTCTGGACCACTGAAAAACAACAGTTTTGTAAAATACTTAATAAATAGTAAAAAATATTCAAAAAATTTGACCTTCAAACACATTTTAGTACAGATTACATGTTGAACAGTTTAGATCAACTGTTTGGACTTTAAAAATCGCAAAACAAAATTATTGTAAGATGTTGTAACTTTCAAATATTATAAGTGGATCCCTACTCATTTTATAAATAACAGGTTTAAAAATACTACCATGAATTTTGGTAAGTGTAAATTATAAATTTAAGCTTAAATAATTAGTGTCAGAAATTGGAATAAACCACACACACCAAAATATGCTAGTTGATTTTGTTTTAAGAAAAAAAAATATGCTAGTTGGCTTGCTCATTTGTTGATCGTGGAAAAAACAAATATGCCAGTTGGCATGTTCATTTTGTTTCCTTATTATATTGGAGTTGAAAAATTCACCATAAATTTTGTATTTATTTTTGTTGTATTATCGCTGTACTCAATTGTTGATAATCAATTCCTCAACCATCAACCATCAATTCCTCAACCACCAACCATCAACCATCAATTCCTCAACCATCAACCATCTCTTTACCGCCTTTCTGCCACTTGTAATTTGCCCCGACATACTTCTGTGCTTTCTCAAGCACACTTTTGATGACCGGTGATGCAAACCATCCGCCAACCAAAAACTCTACTCCTACCATTTTTGAGATTTTGGGAGTATTGGTTCTTAGGTTTTCTACTGTATACGGTGGATTGAGTTGTCTAATAAGTTAAGATCCCACACACAATGAAACAAGTATTCTACATTTATTTCTCTTATATGTGATCTTCTTTATAGCAAGTTACTATATTTTTCATGATGTTTTTCATGATGTTCATGATGTTCATGATGTGGGGTATTGATGTGGTGCTGGTACTGTTATATTGACTAGGATATTACCATCTTAATAAATAGTAAAAAAATTCAAAAAAATGTAAATTTGACCTCCAAGTACATTTTAATATGGAGATAATATTGAACAGTCGGATCGACTGTTTGAACTTTGAAAATGAAAATATGTTCATATTACAAATAGGTCCTTATGTCCACCGAAGCAAATGCCTTTCTTAATAACATATTTCATTTTTCACATTATTTCCTTAATCTAAGATTGCCTAAATATTTCTGCAATATTCTGATTATCACTCTTTTTTCGACCTCCTCGATTGTTGCTTGACAGATTAAAAGGGTATCGGTCAATTCCTCAACCCTCCCTTGAGTGTCTTTCTGTAACTCACAATTAGCACCGAGATACTTGTGTGCTTTCTCAGCCACACTTTTGATGACCGGCGAAGCAAACCATCCGCCAACCAAAAAATCTACTCCTACCATTATTGAGATTTTGGGAGTATTAGCTCTTTGCTAGGTTTTCTACTGTATATGGTGGATTGAGTTGTGTTAGGTTGAGTCAAGTTATAGAACCCTCGGAGGTATTATATAATGGGTTAGGATCCAATAGACGATTAAATTAATTTATTATAAAAAATTGTAGTATCAAGATTTAACTTGCCATCAAGATGATTTCATACAAAACTGATTTTTCCTTCATTTTCATAAAACATAAATTATTCTTTACCTCCCACTCTCTACTTAATATTCAAATTATTTATATGTCTGAATTCACAAAAATTATTCTTTACCTCCCACTCGGTGAGTACAGTACAACCTTTTTCGATGGAGATGATTTGACTCAATTTTTTGACTTAAAATATAATGTTTTTTAGCTAGTAATGCAAGATATAAGTAATTTGAAGTATAACTATTTTAATGAAATATCAACACAACTGAAGTGCAAATAAAAAGTGCATCTATCTATCTATCTATTTATCTATCTACTAATCCGAAATCGGTGTTATAAAAACCTGACCAGATTGGGTGGTTCAACTAGAACAAATCGCATGCGGGTACCAATCTGGTATTTGTTCTTTAAAAAAAAAAAAAAAATTTGCACTGGGTTTAAAAATTGCACTGTGTTTACAAATCGCATCTTTTTTTTTTTTTTTTTTTTTGAATAATTCATGCCCTTAGGCCTCACAGTATCATTACAGTCAGAAAGCTAGCAAAATCGCCCTATTACATTCATCTAGATAGGTGTATTAAAACAACCTTTGAAAGCATAAAGTAAAAAATAATAAAGTAGGATCATTTCCTATTCTATTGGGGCTGTAGAGCAAATTGGAAAAGTGAACCCCAGCGGGTACCAATCAGTGTTATAATTGAACTGGGCTTAAAAAAAAAATCGATGCTAAAAAATCCAGTTTTTAGTGACCTTTATTCTTTCGTTATTTCTCTTCTTCCGATACTTATAAGTTGCACACATGCCATATTTTTCAAGGCTGAGAATGAAAATTATCCAAATTTTGCAAATTTGTGGAGGAAATCACGAAAATTAGCTAAATCATCTAATATTTTGCGTTATTCTTCGCACTTTGTTGATTTTCTAGCCTCTATTACTCTTGACAAGACTACACAATTAATGGCCAACAAATTAAACAGAAGTTCCAATGCAACTTTTGTTTTTAGAATAATTATTTCAGTACCCACGCTACAGTACTCGCACTGTACCCGCACTGTACGTACTACAGTACTCGCACTGTTATTTTAGGAAAATTCATATATCATATGTAGTTCATTGTATAGGTATAAATATTTGCCCTGTTTGAGCTATATACTTCACAGTGTTACTATTAAAATTTGTAAAACAAAATTACAGTTTTGGAATAGTTGCGGTCCCCACAAGAAGTTATGGCAGTTTAGGTGTAGGTACAGTGCGGGTACTGTAGCGCGGGTACTCATATCAGCTTCCGTGTTTTATAGACTATAAGTAATGTATTCTATCACTGAATTTAAGTTTTTAGTTAGTATTTGAAATTAAAAACAATATATTTGACTATATTATTGAACAATTCGATTTTAAAAATTATGGTATCCATATCCTCTGCATTAACGCACCGTTTGATTTAATTTCTGAACAGTACGATCAAAATTCGGGTCAATCTGGCCAACACTTGTAATCTATGTTACTCGGATACTCTAATATAGGCTCCGTACCCGTATCGGACACGTATCGGATACCGATACGCGCCCGATACGGCACCGATACGCCAGCTGGCGTATCCTACCTCGGCCGATACGGTCGCCGATACGCCGTTGAAATTGCTGGATACGGCTGAAACGCTGAAACGGCCGATACACTTATCCGTGAACCGCGCCCGCGCCTGTGAACCGCGCATGAACCACTCCCTGTGAACCGCGTGTGAACCAGCGGAATTGACCTTTTTTTTTGCCCCACGCGGGACTTGAACCTGGGCTTCCCGGATTTGTGTCAAAAGCTTTATCTACTACACCAAAGCTTGGTTTGTGTTATATTCTATATATTATAGTATATATTATATTCTTATGTTAAGCATTTAATTTTTTATACAAATATATAATATAAAATAATAAAAAGTAATATATATAATCGACGTATCATATTCTTAATTTTTAAAAATTGCCGTATCGCTGTATCAGTATCGTATCCGATACGATACCCGTACATATATCCATTCAACATAGCTTGTAATGCACGGGGCTCTTTATATTCGTGCGGATATAAATCGGGTGATGCATATCTTTTGAGTTAATGCAGAGGATACGAATTCAATATCAATGGCGAAGTAATCAATCATTTCCATTGGATGATTGGTGCTGACGTCTGGACTGGATAGTGGCATGAAATAATTGCATATTATATTTCATGAAGCTGTTGTGGGCCAAACCACGGCATATAATGCATAATAATCAATACCTAGAGGGCTAGGCCCGAAATTTTTATTAATAACCTCAAACAAAAGAAAAATATCAAATATTGTTATGAATAAAATTATTAATGTGGATGTCCATGACTCCCAATATTCATTTCTCCACTACTCCCACTACCATTGGAATTCATATCCCACTACTATTTAGAATTCAATGTCTTATTTATTATTGTAATGGCTTTTCATTCACAATTTGTAGCCTATAAATAGAGGCTTTGTAATATTGTATTGTACACATGAGAAATATATGAATAAAGAGATTGCCATCTTTTATGTGTTCTCTATCTTGTTTATTATTCTTTGTCTTTATTTTATAACACGTTATCAGCACGAGAGCTCTACTAGTTGAAGATTCGAGGTAACTTTGATATCTTTTATTTTAATATCATTTAAATAAATGATATTTCTTAGTAATTGCTAAATGAAATAAGTTATCAATTTATGTACATTTATTTTAAGATGTTTAGTATAATTCATATAATTTATATGAAGTGCAATATTTTTTTATAATTTCTTCCGGAAGAAGATTTAAAGATATCTTCTTGAAGAAGATTCATATGATGTACAAAAATTAAT
Source organism: Carex kokanica (assembly GCA_025461125.1). NCBI lineage: Eukaryota > Viridiplantae > Streptophyta > Magnoliopsida > Poales > Cyperaceae > Carex > Carex kokanica. The sequence goes on along the minus strand of JAJGRX010000083.1, from coordinate 1,096,013 downwards.
ATGAGAAGATTTATATGATATACAAATTTTAATTAAGAAGATTTCAAGATTTCTTCCTGAAGAAGATTTTTATGATGCACAAAATTTGTATGATGTTCATATTAATTTGTTTTTCAATAATTTAATCTTCCTGAAGAAGATTTAAAAAATAAATAAATTGTGTTAATATCAAATAGCCCGAAGCTATCTATTAATTCTCAATTCTCAATTTTATCAAATGACCCGAAATCATATGTTAATAATAAGTTCTCAATTTTATCAATTGGCCCGAAGTCATTTTAGCAATTTTATCAATTCATATTATTGAAAAAAAATGGCCCGAAGCCATTTCAATTTTAAGTTTAACGGATGATAGTATTGGTATTTAACGGATGTCGGATTATTGGCCTGAAGCCAATTCAATTAACATTTATTATATTTTATCAATGGATGACAAATGCAAAGGAATTTCTAACATTTATATAACGTATAAATAAGCCAAACGAAACTTGCCTAGCCTAATGAAACTAGTTCTTAAACTACACTAGTTGATACACTGGCTTTTTCTACTAACTTATTTTATGCAACAAGCAACTTTTATTCAGTTCTTTCAATTCGGATGTGTTACTTTACGTCTTTAATCTTCTTAAGGCTAGAAATTTCTTTACCAATTTTCGTCCAAATGCCTCCAGTAAAAGCCTTGGCCCGAAGCCATACTATTTAAAAAAAGAAAAAAGAAATTATGTGATGTTCATATTTTTTTTCTAATAATTTAATCTTCTTGAAGAAGATTTCTAAAAATATTTTGAGTATATTTCTTGTCTCTTTATGGTTGAACAAAATAATAATTCCACCAGAAGTGAAAAATAATTTAATGGACAAACTCTTAAATATTAATGTGGTAATGAAGAAAAGACGCATCATTCCATCAGAAATGGAAAAGTAATGAACAAAAAGAATTACCACCATAAGAGAAAAATAATGAACAAAAAGAATGAGAAAAGTGACAGAATAGCGAACAAGAAAATTCATGCTATCATTATGGTGCTAAAGCTCATTGGTCACGTACCCGTCGTACGCCGACGTACCTATCGTATGTCAAAAATATATTGTTGACCTATGTCAAGCATCATTAAAAAAATAATGATAAGGAGAACTAGATCGAGACAAATTTTTATTTGTGATTGTGATCTCGATCTTAGCCAAATTGGTATTACTCATTTAAAGGTTGTTAATTTCTTTAATGAAGAAAATGAAAACGAATCACTTGATTAATGATGAGCGGAAAAATATATAAATACATTTTTGTTATTGTTGAAGTCATGTTTATGATACTTCTTTCTTATTTGTAATAGTTTTTATTATTTTAGTATTATTTATTATTTTTCTCAATTGCAGTTGTTAATAAAAAAAAATGATTGAAAGCTTCGGAAGAGCAATATTGTTGTTATATGGAGGAACACAAATTTATATTGATGATGCATTATATTCTTCTAAGTCTCAAAGGAATTTGTTAAGATTAAGAATATCCGCCGAAATGGATATCATGCTGAGACAACAAATGAAAAAAATGTTGAATATATGTATATAAAAAACAATGCATATATTGAAAACAAATTGCATATGTTTTCCTCCGACTTGTACTGCGCATATATTAGTACAATTGAAGCACATATTATTGTAAACCAGAAGTTTACAAATAAGAATATGTTTATAGTTTGGCATGACCGGTTGGGCCATTCCGGATCAATAATGATGCGAAAAATAATAGATAATTAATGTGAACATTCATTAAAGAACCAGAAGATTCTTTAATTTGATGAATTTTTATTTTATTTTATTTCTAGAATGTATACAATGTGATATTTGTGGAATACTATATCCACCATGTGAACCATTTGAATATTTTATGGTTTTAATTGATGCATCAACAATATGGTCACATGTATGTTTATTATCAACTCGCAACCTGACGTTTGCGAGATTAATTGCTAAATTGATTTGATTAAGAGCATAATTTTATGATTGTCTAATTAAGAATATACATCTAGACAATGCTGGTGAATTTACTTCTCAGATAATGCATGTCTATTAGAATTGATGTTGAACATCATGTAGCTAATGTTCATATACAAAATGAGAACATGTTATTTTGCATGTAACAACACTAATTCGCATCATGCCAACAAGCTATTATAAAACTTCCCCTTTATAATTGGTTTTTGGTCACATACCTAATATTTCCCATATAAGAATTTTGGATGTGCGATATATGTTATAATTGCTCCACCACAACGCACTAAAATGGGATATCAAAGAAAGTTGGGAATTTATGTTGAATTCGAATCTCTATATATAATAGAGTATATAGAACCATTGATGGTAGAATTTTTCACGGCTAGTTTTGCCGATTGTCATTTTGATGAATAAATATTCCCAACCTTAGGGGGAGAAAACAATCAGCTGGAAAAAAGATAATAGTTGGAATGAATTATCAGTGTAATTTAGATCCTCATAAATAATGTGAACTAAATGTTTAAAAGATAATTCATTTGGAAAGATTAGTTAATCAATTGCCAGACGCATTTACAAAGAAAGTGACCAAAACACATATACCAGCTGTTAATGCTCCACTTAATGTCGATGTCCCTATTGGACAGACTAATAAAATTATAACACGCATGAAGCGTGGAAGATTAATCGGTTCCAAGGAGAAAATCCTCGAAAAAGAAAAGGAGCAAAGAATGAAAATGGTCAAGTCGAGGATATGATAATTTCAGATAAAATTCCAGAAGAGAATTAAATTATAAATAATATTGGAGTTCCAGCAGAAACTTAGGTATCTGAAATTCATGAAAATGAAGAGATCTCGATAAATTATATCATAAATGGAACAAGATAGAACCGAGATGAAATTGATGTCAATGATATTTTTGCATATAATATAGCGCTAAATATAATAAATAATGAGGATCATGACCCGAAGTCTATAAAAGAATGTCGACAAAGAAATGATTGACCAAAATAGAAAGACGCAATTGAGATAGAATTAAAATCTTTTAAAAATTATAATAAAAGTTTTTGGGCCTGTAGCCCCAATACATGAAAGCATAAAGTCCGAATAATAGAAATTGATATTTATGTGAGAATAAAATGAGAAAGGTGAAAATTTGAGATATACTCACATGTGGTGGATGCAATATTTTTTTTTGGTAATTAATTAATCTGGCAATACATGAAGGACTTGATTTGCGTCTAATGGATGTTGTCACAGCCTATTTATATGGCTCGCTTGATAATGATATATATATGAAAATCCCTGAAGGATTTAAGATGCCTGAAGCATGTAATTTAGGTTCTCGAGAACATTATTCAATTAAATTGAATAAGTCTTTATATGGATTAAAGCAATTTGGACGCATGTGGTATAACAGTCTCAGTGAATATTTATTGAAACATGGATATAAAAATGATACAATTTGTCCATGTATTTTGATGAAAAGATATGGAAATGATTTTGTTATAATTGTAGTTTATGTTAACGAACTAAGTATCATTGGAACTCCTGAAGAGCTTCTAAAATCAATAAATTATTTAAAGGAAGAATTTGAGATGAAAGATCTTGGGAGAACAAAATTTTGCCATGGATTGCAAATTGAACATTTTAAAAATGACATTTTTATGCATCAAGAAAATTATATTGCAAGAGTACTAAAACGATTTTATATGGATAAAATCACATCCATTGAGCACTCTAATGATTGTAAGATCATTAGATGTGAATATATATCTTTTAGACCTTGAGAAAGTGATGAAAAACTAATTGGTCCTGAAGTACCATATTTTAGTGCAATAGTAGCATTTATGTATCTTGCTGGACATACAAGATCTGATATATCATTTGCTGTAAATTTATTAGCAAGATATAGTTCTTCTCCCACGCGAAGACATTGAAATGAAATTAAGCATATACTTCGCTAACTCTGATAAATTTTAGCAATACACGAAGCAAGTCGAAAATATGTTTGGTTAAGATATGTGATTCAACACATTCATTAGACATGTGGTTTGTCTTTTGGAGAAATGATCCCGACGATCATATATTAAGATAATATTGTATGTATTACTCAATTAAAGAAATGATACATTAAAGGAGATAGAACAAAATATATTTCATTAAAGTTCTTTTTCACACATGATCTCCAAAAATGATAATGTTATTATTGTTCAACAAATTCGTTCAAGTGAAAATCTAGCGGATTAATTCACTAAGGCGATCCTTATTGCAATATTCGAAAAGCTAGTTTGTAATATTGGAGTTCGTCTACTTAAAGATCTTGATTGATGTTGTCATGAGGGGGAGTTAATATGCACTATATTTTCCTTAACCATGGTTTTTCCCACTGGGTTTTCCTGGTAAGGTTGTAGTTGTATATTAAAAGGAATATTGTACTCTTTTTCCTTCACTAGGTTTTTATCCCATAGGGTTTTTCCTAGTAAGGTTTTAATGAGGCATATTCTTATATAATGGACATCCAAGGGGGAGTGTTATGAATAAAATTATTAATGTGGATGTCCATGACTCCCAATATTCATTTCTCCACTACTCCCACTACCATTGGAATTCATATCCCACTACTATTTAGAATTCAATGTCTTATTTATTATTGTAATGGCTTTTCATTCACAATTTGTAGCCTATAAATAGAGGCTTTGTAATATTGTATTGTACACATGAGAAATATATGAATAAAGAGATTGCCATCTTTTATGTGTTCTCTATCTTGTTTATTATTCTTTGTCTTTATTTTATAACAAATATAACTCCAATTCTCAAAAAATTTCAAATCTAACCTAACCGCCCCATTATTGGGCGGTTCACCCTACCCACCAAACCGCCCAATGGTTGGGCGGTCCACACGGCCAAGCAAACCGCCCAATGGCTGGGCGGTTCAGCTTTTTTTTTTTTTTTTTTTTTTTTTTGAGATTTGAGAGACAATATGAATGAAATAATAAAAATTCGAATTTTGTTTTTAATATTTGTTAGATTAATTCTTTTGATGTATAAACCGACATTTTTAAAAATACCCAAAGTTAATTAAAGATTAATAAAAATGTCCAAACCGGCCGGTCCCTTGACTAAATAACTAAAATGCTGAGATTAATTCTTTTGTTAGATTATATTTGTTAGATTAATTCTTTTGATGTCCAAATCGAATTGTTTTGTTAAATATTTGTTAGAAAATACGTTACGAATAGAGCCGATTTTGTGCTAAAATACGGTAAATTACAATAATTATACTAAAATACAGTAAATTTACTAAAATGCTGAAATTACAATAATTATGTAGAATTATGCTAAAATACGGTAATTTATTGAGCTACGTAGATTGAAGAATAGAATGAAAATCTTAATCCAAAATGATGCAATATGGGCCTGTGCATGCTTCACGAAAAGGAGCGTAACTTTTAATCCGTCCGTCGGATCGGGCTGAAATTTTGACAGGAGATCCCGAATTCAAAAACCAAGCTAACTTCCTTTCCAGTCTGATCCGACCGTCGGATATAGAGTTTTCGAATTTTACAATATTAGAGTTTTTAGGGTCTTTTCGTGCATCATCTAACAAATATTTTAAAAAACAATTCGATTTTTTTGTGTTATATTTCATTTCAGCATTTTAGCTATTTTTCTCTAAAAAAAAAAAAAAAGAGTTTCAAACCGTAAATAATATTTACGGTTTGAATTCCGAATTCAAACCGTAAATATTATTTACGGTTTGGGTAAAAATTTAATTTTTTCAAAAACTTGGTTAAATATATTAATTTTTATTTTTTTTGGGTAAAAATAAAAATATCGGATTTTTTTGGGTAAAAATAAAAATATCGGATTTTGCATATTTTACGGGAACCGTGGGCATATTTATTAATCTGTAATTAACTTGGGGTATTTTTAAAAATGTCGGAATTCTCAAGTAATTTAGTGTATTTTAGTATAAATATGCTATCAAAAAAGTAATTTGACAAATATTTTAAAAAAATCAATATTTTAGTGTTATATCTCAGCATTTTAGTTATTTAGTCAAGGGACCGGCCGGTTTGGACATTTTTATTAATCTTTAATTAACTTTGGGTATTTTTAAAAATGTCGGTTTATACATCAAAAGAATTAATCTAACAAATATTAAAAACAAAATTCGAATTTTTATTATTAAATTTCATTCATATTGTCTCTCAAATCTCAAAAAAAAAAAAAAAAAAAAAAAAAAAAAAAAAAAAAGCTGAACCGCCCAGCCATTGGGCGGTTTGCTTGGCCGTGTGGACCGCCCAACCATTGGGCGGTTTGGTGGGTAGGGTGAACCGCCCAATAATGGGGCGGTTGGGTTAGATTTGAAAATTTTTGAGAGTTGGGGTTATATTTGATATTTTTCTTTTGTTTGGGGTTATTAATAAAAATTTCGGGGGCTAGGCCATCAAGAAATTGAATGCTTCAAGTAATATTGAGCATATAACTTTTTATCTTTTTACCATTACATATTTCAGTGATTGCGTAGTATTACACACTTTAACGTGATGTTTTTTGACAGTCAAGTCAATTATACCATGATAAAATCGAAAAGACATGACTATGTTAGTATGTCTGTACGAGGTAATTACCTAATTATAGGGTTTTAATAAAGGTAGCTGATAACAATACTCGTGCTACAGTACCTGCACTGTACCTGTATCATAATTACCATAACTATTTGGGAAGACTGCAAAAACTCTAGCATTTAATTTTTCTAAAGTATTTATACTTATGCACGACAGTATTTATATCTATGAGGTGAACAATTTTTACGTAAATAATTGTCTCTCCAACTAAATCTTCCAAACGTACCCGCACCATAAATATCTGTGTGGGGGGCACTCAAACTATATGGGGGACCATACACATTATTAGAGGTGGGATTTTTTTTTTCCGTTCAATCTCGTTCATATTTCTGACGATCTGTGAGCAATTTTGCGAATCTAAAACCACGAACGTCTTCTACGTAATTTTCTCTTTCAAATGAGATCAATGATGATGTACTTTCAAAATTGTCGTCATGCAAATATTTATACCTCATCGTGCAAATATTTATACCGATACTTGCAAGTATTTTTTTACATATCACACTGGATGATATCTGAAAGTATTAATATCAAGTACTACAAATATTTATACCTATGCACTAAAGTATTTATACCTATGTGGTCAACTATTTTTGTTAGAGGAAGGTTGACGCGAAACGATTGTGGAAGGTTGATGTGGTGATATGGGGTCCCCACTACTTTATTAGAGGAATGTTGATGGGGGGGGGGGGACGATTGGGGACTGGAAAATGGATGATCATAACAAGTTACTCATCAAAGTATTAATATCTTATTTTCAAGTGTTAATATATTATCTTTCAAATATTTATATATATGAAGGTTGACGCGGGAAATGGGGGACCATAGAGGACCATATAATTAGTGGGGACCATAGAGAAATAGTGCTGCGAGAATTTTAGAATAATAATTAGTGGGGACCATACAATTAGTGGAGACCGTAGTATATAATTTCTCTAAATAAGATGAGAAAATTTTGAGAGTATTGAAGTGAGGGTACTAAAATAATTATTTTTTAATAAATAGGTATAAGCAGGAGTGAAATTAATTGGTAAGTTAACTATAAAATTAGAATCGGATGCATTGGTGTGAATAGAACCGGATTTTTTTTTTTTTTTTTGAAAAGTCTTATTTTGCGCTAACAATATGAAAAAAAATATAAAACTTAGTTATACAGAAATTTAAGTTGAGTTAAAATAATACACTCAAGTGACCCACTAACGTAACATAATGCAAACATTCACAATTTAATAGATAACCTTATAAATTATAGATTATGTGGAAAAACAAACGATAAATTATTAAAGTCAAGTCATAGAGAAAAACAAATCACACTACCCTCTTTTTTTGCATCTTTCTGTCACAAAGCTGCTCAAAAGTCACAAAGGTACAGTAAAGTCACAAAGATACAGTAAAGTCACATGCATTCTTTACTTTAGTCATATCATTAAGACAAACGACAAATTATTAAAGTCAAGTTACGTCAAAAAAGAAAGACAAATCACAGTACCCTTTTTTTTTTTATCTTTCTGTCACAAAGCTACTCAAAAGTCACAAAGGTACAGTAAAGTCACATGCATCCTTTACTTTAGTTATATCATTAAGATCATAAATAAAACAACTATTTTTTAATAAATTAGAAAATCGATTTGTTAAAAAATTGAAGGTTTTCTTTTCTTCCAAAATAGTAAAAACCTAATCATTGATTTGTTCTAGTGAGGATGACATAACGTGCTCCCTGCCATAATTATCTTACCAAAATAATAGTTTGATGCGACACATCACACACACCAGTCTGATCACAATATGGTATGGCACAAGATATGCGAGTCACAACATACTTTTTTTCAATATAATTTTTTTATTTTATAAACTTTATAATATTCTTTTCACGCTTTTCATATTTTTTATTTTTTTTCATTAAACGAATTTAAATTACGAAAAAAATAGTTAAAAGTAATCAAACATATCACAAGATATTTGGTCATGACTCATATTGTCACGACATTGGCTATTAGATGAATCTAAGAGTGAGGCTATGGTGCTATGCATAGCACCAATGGCTAGTGTACTATGGCTCAATATGGTACTTTTTAAAATCCTAACGGTCGATCCGACCGTTCAATGTGATATCCATATGAATATGTACTTGCAAACTAAATTTTATATTTTTTCGAATTTTTTTACTATTTTTTTAGATAGGTAGAAAAATCAGTGTTTTTTGAAAATTCTGGACCATCAAAATTCTACCTATCTGAAAAAATAATAAAAAAATTCGAAAAAATATAAAATTTAGTTTGCAAGTACATATTCATATGGTTATCACATTGAACGGTCGGATCGACCGTTAGGATTTTAAAAAGTACCATATTGAACCGTAGTACACTAGCCATCCGTGCTATGCATAGCACCATAGCCTCACTCTGAATCTAATGCTTCTAATGTTAAAAGCTACTAGATGAATCTAATGCATGAAGCTATTAGGTGAATGAATCTAATGCATCCAAGGGGTTCTCCACGCTATTAGATGAATCTATTGCATGAAGCTACAGTTAATGAAACAAACTATACAATCACCAAATATCCATACTACCCCTCTCATTGCAAAACTTCAGTTTGGGCTATTTTTAGAAATTCTCGTTTATTGTACATTTGGACATTTGAACTTCATTGTTTGGTTCTGAATAAAAATCAAATGTTAAAAGGAAACAAATTGGGCTTCCAATTTGTCAGCCCAAAATTTGAGCGTTTCTTCTAAAATCGTCGCCTATCCCTCTCTCTTTCTTTTAATTTTTCTCTCTCCCCTCCAGTGATTCATCTCTCTAGTAGTTTAGCTCAGATGGAAGCTGAGGAAACTGGAGAGAGTGCTGAGCATGCTTTCTTTCATCGACTCTCATGGCCTCTTCTCTGGCCTTCATCTTCACTCCCATCGCTTTTCGCTCATCTCCATATCTTATTCGTATCTCTCTCACTGTTTTAACCCCAATTTTTTTTTCGTTAGAAATGACAGTTTGCTTCCTTCACCTCAAGTACCATCAAATTTACTGAACTGTTTTTTCATTGTAGTAGAGGAAGTTTTATGTATAATTACTGCTAAAAATGGTAAAGTAAAAGGAATGCACTTAAGGTGTTGGAGGAAATGCTAATGAATTTTGTGCTGTGCAGCAATGCTTTGTATAATTGTTGGTACTTTCTTTTGTTGTATGTAGGTTCATCCTTGTGGCATGCTAAGTGTAGAGGAGAAGTACACTCTGATACTAGACTTTCTCAATAAGGCAAATTTAAATTATTTTTGTAGAATATATTTTCATAATTTATGTAATCCAATTTCCAAAGGAGTCCAATGGGTTTTAGATGTGGGGTATTGATTTAGAATGGTACTGTTACCGTTTAAATGTTTATTTAACTCTTGATTATGCAATATAGACTAAGTTTCCCTCAATTCTATAATTTTTACTGGGTTAATCGTAACCGATTATGGCGTATTTAAATTATTGATTAAGAAGGGCAGTACAAACAAGCACCAACAGCCCTTCTTTTACCCATAATTCTCCAATTCAGCACAAAATGAACTTCTGGCATAGCTTCAATTATTTTAATTTATTTTGATTCTTTCTTTGTTCTTATGAAACAGGTTACTCCTGAAGTCATTGCAGAGTTAAGGTGCACGGAATTATGATGCCATTTCAATCTGGTAGGGAACTGATTCAACCGGTGTTTTAGTTTTCAGTACAGATCTGATCGGTCGGATCTGGTCCCTACAGGGTTTCTGATTTAATATAGGTTTGTCAATGTTGGAATTGGGCCTTTTTGAGTCAGGTTCAGGTTAGGTTAATTGTCTCAGGTATGATAGGCTGTGGATTCAGGTAAGGTTGTTATCCTGGTTATCATTTTTCCCCTTCTTGCAGATTAAAAAAGGAAAGAAATGGAGCCTGTTGGTGGTATCGGAACTGGAGAAGAGAAAAAAGAGGGGTCGGAGCCTCTCTTTCTCATTAATCCTGACTTGTGGCGCCGCTCCCTTGCATTATTCTTATGAGCCTGTTTCACAAAGCCCCTTTACAAATCCTTTTGCGGAACATATATGCCACGCCTAAATAGACGAAGGGATCGTTTCCCTCATTTTTAATTCCGAAACAATGTTGGAAGAAAAAAGAACACAAAAGCCGAAGAAAAGAAAAAAGGCGGAGGAAAGAGGAAGAGGAAATAAGATAATGAGATCCTGGAATTTCAGCGTATTGGGCTTTTGGGGGTAACTTCTACTTGGGCCTCCTTGACCTCCCCAAAGCCTTTAGATAGTTTGGGCCTTCCTGGTGACGTTTCTTGTGGGTAATAATTGAGGTAGGCCCAACATGTTCTTGGGTCACAACTTCCTGATAATCCGCCTCCTGCACAATTGTGCCCATTTATTAAAGAAGAATACCCGAAATAAATGAAGACATGTAACAAAATTTTTGTGTGAAATTTATGTTGTTCGGCCTTCAAAATTTTAGAAGAAAAGTCTTTCCCGCCTATTTCAGTTTTTTCTCCGCAGCACCTACGCATTGTTATCTCTACCCGCTTCCTTTGACGTCGCCAACCACTGCCTTCTGTTACAATTTTAGGGATTTTTACACAATTGAACATTTACTAATTAATAGTGTAGCTACTTCAAGTATACATACATCATATAATTCATAACTGTATACTAGTATTTTGCTGTGCTTTGCTACAGGTTCAAAATTCAAACAAAAAATACAAAAATAAAAGCAAATCCGACCAAATATTTTTATCTTTGACAATTTTATAATTTCTCCTTATTCAATAATGAAATGAATTATTTTGTCTTTACCTCTCCGTTAAATAGGAAGGTAATCATAATGAGCAAACATGTTAATTACTTTCTTATTTTGTTGTAATTAATAACATAAAAAGAAATAAGTAAATGTTATCAATTAATTGTTTTTATAGCAACATTTATATGAAAAAATTATAAGGATAATCCCTGGGCGCGCATCAAGGATTAGTTTTATCAAACACATTGCATACATACACTACTACCCAATCAAAATGGAGAAAAATGAAATGCACACGAGTCATTTTTGTTAAGTATGTTACTGTAGTTGAGAAGTCATATTAGAGTCATTTCTGTTAGGAATTGCATCAGGGCTGAGCTCTTGGGCTGAGCTCCCCCGGATTTTCAAGATCCCGTTCATCTTTCAAGATCCTAGGCCCGTCTCTCCTGATGGGCTCAACTAATCCCATAGCAAATATCCTACGCGATCTCCAATCTTCTTTGCAATAGCTATCAGCCTCTTTACTCCCACTATCTGATTCACAACCTTCCCCTTCACCCTCACACCCTACCCAAACGCTCCCTCACCTCCAGGCGGCCACCGTACCCTACCTCCCTAAACTCAACCCAATACCCTCTCGACCTTGGCCCCCGCCTTCAACAAAATCCACTGTCCCCTACACCCGTCCCTCCTACACTGATGTCATCCGTGCCGATATCCTATCTCAACCCGTCCGACAGCGTCCCCACCCTCCAGCACCCTCCAAAACCACCCATCGATCCCCTCCTACAAAAAACCCGGCCTCCGTCAAACTAACTCAGCTACGCTCTTTATCTGAAAAAGGTCTTCCCGTTTGTTATAAATGTGGAGACCAAGGTCATTATACAACTTCTTGCCGCAATCCCCTCATCTGTTTCACCTGCAAACGAACCGGCCACCGAGCTTCCTCTTGCTCCTCACCGCAATTCCTACTTAAACAGCCTCCTCCCCCAAAATTTCTACCTCAACCTCCAGAGACTACACCCTCTACATTCCTTAAACCTCCTTCCTTCTCCATCGAAACCCTACCTCCAATCACCATGTACCCTCGCCCGATCCCAACCCCAGAGCACTTGCATGAAGCTAGCATTCTCCCACCAATGCGATACTATGCCACTCCAGCTACATCTCAGTTCCGTCACTCGCTCTCACAAGGTCTGGTTCTTTCTGATTCACGCAACCTAGGAGCTCAATACATCCAAGCTCATCTTCAACGCCTCTTTCCTATCCCTCGCTGGTCTTGGATAGCACGAGAGCTCCCCAATAACCAATTCCTGATCGCACCGCCTGACCTAGATTGGCGTAACGCGGTACTCCGTGAGCGCCAGCTGCTTTTAGGCGACATCCCCTTCCCTGTTCAAGCCTATGATTTCTCTAAATTCAACTTAGGAAGCGATTTAAAGAACTACTGGATCCAGATCTTTAATTACCCACACGATCTCTGGCGCAAACCAGAACTTAACCAACTAGCCCGCGATCTTGGTGGAATCTTGATCGATACAGACCCTCGCTCCTTAGAACACACCAACCTAGTCCATACTCGCATCAAAATTGCAGTTCCTGACAAAGAAGTCATCCCCGCCTGTCGCAACCTAATCTTTACAGATGCAAACGGCAAAATGTCTAGCTACTTGATTCAGATAATTGTAGAAGATGACACCTCCCTTCCCCCATGGGGATACTCTCGTAGCCAGCATTTCTCTCTTACCAGAAAAAGATCCCGCTCCACATCCCCTCCTCCGACCACCGCAATCTCCAGTTTCCAGCCAATCCATCTTCATGCCAGAAACCCCCCTGATCCATCTCACCTAGCCCCACTCCCAGCTGCTCCAACTACTACAGTCCCTCCTCTAATTCAATCAATTCCACCTACTCCCCAACCACTAAACCCCACTCCCGACATACTATTGCCACATCCCACTGCTCCTTCACTCACCTTGCTCCCGCTTGATTCGGTCCCTAATGCCCTTCATAACCTAGAAACCCCAATACTTGTGCAGTCAACCGATTCTGACACCGTCCCTGCTCCATCAGCACTGGATCCAAATCCAGAGATACTTGTGCAGTCAACCGATTCTGAGATGGATATTCAGATCCCTTCAGCAGAGAACCCGACAAAGTCTCTTCCAGCTCCATCAGCACTGGATCCGACTCCAGAAATAGTTGCTGCAGCACTCTCTCAGCCTCCGACAACTTCTAAACCATCTCAAGACCGTGGTAAAGGTCAGTCAACTGTCTCTGAAGAAGCTCGCCATAGCCTCCGCCTCAAGGTTAAGGAAGGCACAGCCAGGAAAAAAGGAGGCAAGTCAGGAGCTAGTTCTGGTAATGTCATTATCTCATCTTTTCCTTATATACACCTTTCTGATTCGGAGCTTATCCAATTATATGATATCAGTGGATTTCATTTAGGCTCCTCTGAGGAGGAGAAATTAGAAGCAGTTACTCGCTTAAGAGCTTTATCTCATTCTAGGTTTCAATCCTCTTTCTCTGATGTTCTTTCCTCTAAATCCTCAATCCCTTCATCTAAATCAGTAGACTTAAGACCTCTCCTTTTTGACAATACTTTAGATGACACTCAAATCAATAATGGTTAATCTCTTAAGCTGGAATGCTAGAGGTTTAGGATCTTCTAATAAACGTAGAGTACTCAAAGATTTACTTCACTACCAACACATTGATATTGTAGGAATCCAGGAAACCAAAAAAGAACTCTTTCAAACTAGAACATTAAATGCCCTCAGCTCTTCTATCTCTTATTGGATTCCCAAACCATCTCTAGGAGCTTCAGGTGGTATTTTATTAGGCATTAATGAATCAAAATTCTGGATTTTAAACACTTGGATTATGAATTTTACTGTTACTGCTCATATAAAAAATAAGGCTGAAAACTTTGAATGGCTAATTACAATAGTTTATGGACCAGTTTTATCTAATCTACGTAGTGCATTCCTTACTGAAATTCGTTCAATACCATCCTTAGGCCCTCCTGCATGGCTCCTATTTGGTGACTTTAATCTAATTAGGCATAGATCAGAAAAACAAGGTCCATCTTACAATTACATTCTTAGCAATAGATTTAATGATTTAATTTCAGATCTCAATTTAATTGAATGTCCTATCTCTGATAGAACATTCACTTGGGCTCGATCCATAACTTCCCCTTCTAAAGCCCTATTAGATAGATTCTTATGCACTCATGATTGGCTATCTCATTATTCTAACTCTATAGTTACATCCTTACCTAGAATATATTCTGATCATAACCCTATTATATTACATACTGATTCTATTTCTACTAACACTAGATACACTATTAGATTTGAAAAATCTTGGATTTCACAAGAAGGCTTCTCTGACTTAATAACCTCCTGGTGGTTAGCATTTCCATTAGAATCAAATTTAGGCATTTCATGAAAACTTAAATTACAACATTTAAGACAAAAATTAAGAGGATGGAATGCCAATCTCCAAGGAGAAAAAAAAAGAAAAAAAACTGCTCTCATAGAACAAATAGACTATTTTGAAATGCTCCAAGATTCTGGTTTACTCACCACATCAGATCTTGCCCAATGGAGAGAATGCCAATCCTCTCTTTACAAAATTTATCATGAAGAGGAATCACATTGGCAACAAAGAGCTCGACTTAAATGGTTTTTAGAAGGCGATCTTAATACCAGATTTTTTCATTTAACAGCCACCATTAGAAAGAAAAAGAATACCATCCTATCCTTAGAAATTGATGGAGTACAAGTCTTTGATCCCATTGCTTTACAATCTTACATAACATCCTATTATAAAGAACTGTTAGGTACTTCTAATGATCGATTTCTTTCCTTAAATCCTAATCTTTGGTCTCCATCAGAAATGCTGTCACCCCAACAACAATCTATTCTTGAACAAAGCTTTACTTTAGATGAAATCAAAGCTACTGTCTTCTCTTGCAATCCATCTAAAGCCCCTGGCCCTGATGGAATTTCTTTCTTATTTTACCAAACTTATTGGGATTTAATCAAATCTGATTTGTATCTTCTCTTCCAATCCTTCTACAATAGACAATTAGATGTTTCTAAACTAAACTTAGCCTCTATTTGCCTCATACCTAAAAAATCAGATGCTCCTTCAATCACAAACTATAGGCCCATTAGCTTGATTAATTGTAGTTTCAAACTCATTACCAAACTTTTAACTAATAGATTATCTCAAATCATAGACCCTTTAATAGATGATTCCCAAACAGCTTTTATTAAAGGTAGACTAATAGGAGACAATATTGTCTGTGCACATGAGATATTACACCAAGTAAGACTTAATAAACAACAAGGTATTCTTCTCAAACTCGATTTTGAGAAAGCATTTGACAAAGTTAATTGGGATTTTCTATTAGAAATTCTAGCTGCTAGAGGTTTTGGCACACTTTTTATTAATTGGATTAAGGATATACTATATAGTGGTAGATCTTGTATTTCTTTCAATGGTTCCCAGGGAGCTTATTTTCCTTGCAAAAAAGGCCTTAGACAAGGAGACCCTATGTCACCACTACTCTTTGATTTAGTTGCAGATTCATTAAATAAAATTTTAAATAGAGCCCAATCAGCAGGCCTCATTTCAGGATTAGGTAGTGATCACAATTCCCAAAAAACTCTCAATCTTCACTTTGCAGATGACACTTTACTTTTCCTTGAAGCTAACCCCTTGATGACTGAAAATCTCAAATTCTTATTACTTGGTTTTGAATCTCTATCAGGATTAAAAATCAACTTCCATAAAAGTGCCTTAATTCCCCTTAATATATCCAATGAATTAGCTAATACTTTTGCATGCCAATTAGGATGTCAATTATCCTCCTTACCCATTACCTACTTAGGGGTTCCCCTCCATTGGAGGAAACTTAGTACAGCAGATTGGGAACCTTTGGTCTCAAAAATTGAAAACAAACTTCAATCCTGGAAGGGCACACTACTTTCATTAGGTGGTAGAGTAACTTTATTAAATTCTGTTCTCTCAGCAATTCCACTTTACTGGCTTTCAATTTACAAACTACCTGTTAATATTAGACTTAGAATTGATAGAATTAGGAAAAAATTTCTGTGGTCTGGTGCTAATACCTCTAGAAAAAAATACCATCTGGTGGCATGGGAACAAGTATGCCTTGCCAAAAATCAAGGAGGTCTAGGTATACTAAACTTAGATAGAATGAATATTTCCTTATTAGCCAAATGGTGGTTCAAATTCAAGGACCCCACCTATTCGGGCAAATGGAAAGATATTTTAATTGGTAAATATAGTCTCTCAGGTTTAGAGATTTCTCACTGCTCTCCCTTTTGGTCAAGCATAATTTCTATCAGATACATTGTAGATTTAGGAATTAATAGATCTGTAGGACATGGTAATCACACTTCCTTCTGGTTAGATCGCTGGTTTGGAGAATGTGCCCTATACTGCCTCTACCCAAACCTTTTTAGAATTACAACAGATCCCCTAATATCAGTATCTAGGGCTATTACCTCTACATCTATCTCAATCCAATTCAATAGACAACTTACTGGTATACTCTTAACCGAATGGCAACACCTTACCTCCACATTTTCTTATTCCACTGTTTTTACTGATATTACCACTCCTGATACAATACACTGGAGATGGACCTCCTCTGGTCAATTTACTGTACACTCTTTATATCAATGGTTAGAATTTGGAGGCTTCAAAGATAAATCACATACTACCATATGGAAATCAAAAATACCCCTCAAGATTAAGATTTTTATGTGGTTAGTTAAGGAGGGCAAAATTTTGACCAAGGACAATTTATCTAAAAAAGGATGGAATGGAAATCAAAACTGCCATTTCTGTGATTCATTAGAAACCATTAATCACCTCTTTGTCACTTGCCCTCTTATATCTTCACTGTGGAATTGGATAGCAAACCATAATAATTTTACCTTTAATTGTACAACCATACAAGATCTGTGGCTGCTTGATGCATGGATACCTCTAAAAGATTGCTTATTAATAGAACTAATTAGAGCTGCTACTATCTGGACAGTCTGGTTAGCTAGAAATAGAGTTTGCTTTAATAATGCTATAATACCATCTCTTGCTTCATTAGGCTCTCAAATTATCTCTTTATCTACCTTTTGGTGTAAATCTAATTCTGATGAGTCTTTTTTTAAACTAACTTTGGTTCTACCTATGGATGTCACATTTCTGTCCCAGGCAGGCAGTACTACAACCCTCTCGGTGACAGATACATCGGGAATGGAAAACAATACTTGGGATTTAGAGGAAGAACCATGTCTTGGGTTAGAGGAGTCAGACCTCTCTGAACTTAGAAACAGCACTGCCGCTTCTGACCCTTCTACCCTTACCAACTCTCCCTCTACTGCTGCCTAATTCCCTCTAAAAAATTTCTTCATTTACTTACTGTTTTTCTTGCTGCTCTTTCTGTATTCATAGTCGCATGTTATATGCTTAGCATAAATACATTTTACCTTATTATTTCTTAGTTATCTCCTAGCTGCTTCTCAGCTTATGAGATTATAAGATTCTTTAGTTTTAGTTAATATAGCTGTTACTATCTGTAATTGCCTCTAGGCATTTTTGTAAGGACAAATAAGTTTCTAATGAAACAGGTGGTATATACCACTTTTCTCAAAAAAAAAAAGAGTCTATGAGAAGATAGTATGCTGCATGTAATTAAGTGAAAAGAAAGCGAAACAGTGGAAAGGAGACGAAGAGACTATACGAAATATTAGAACATGAGAAAAAAAAAAAGTAATTCTTAGAGTATATTCGTGAAATTTTTGAAATTATTTTTATTCAACAGGTGGTCAATGATTTTAGTTTAAGTGAAATGTTAACTTCTATTGTAGTCAAAGCTGTCGCCCACTCAGTGAAAAACTACCCAAAAATTAAAAATTAAAAAAGAAAAGAAAAGGGGGTGTCTACTGTCTAGTAAATTAAAAAAAAAAAAAATTGAGAATAAAAAGAACTTTGTGGCTCAAGAAATAAGACAGAGATGGTCATTGCTAACAGTCAACTCTTGCAACGTGGCATGAAATGATTTGTTGCAATGCTAACAGTCCTCGGCTCCTTCGCTTGTGATGTTCACACGTGTCTCTCCTCCGCCACATCATTCTGTCTTCTAGTTCGAACTGCTATGATTTTCTATTGTGTTTCTTATGTATCAATTCGTGTGGTTATCAAGTCATGGACTTCAAACTGCCATACGGATTCGGATCGGCAGAATTTGGATGGGAGAAAAGAAAGTTATAAAATATTGCATGGGAGGTGGGGCAACATCAAATCTACATCAACATTAATTTTAAGTTACCACAATTAGTTATGTTACTAATTAATAAAGTAATAATTAACACTTGCCTAGTGTTTTAGGTCAACGATTTGTTTAATATTTTAATATGGGATGGGAGTCTGATATACTATACCTTAGTTACTGTTATAGGATTCGATCTAATACAATTATAATTCAGTTATCAAATTTCAATACTTCTTGATGTATCGTTAAATGAAAATAAATAAAGAAGAGAAAAGAATCTAAAAAATTTAATTAATAGCAAAACAGATAAAATAATATATGTTCTATAAAAAGGATTCAAATTAACAGAGTTAGGAGTGGATTGAATATTAAATATTTAGTTAATCTAAATAATTTTTTATGTTACTATACTAATAAAGTAATAATTAACACTCACTTAGTGTTTTAAGTCAACGATTTGTTTAGTATTGTAATACTTTTACTAGGATTCGATTTAATAAAATTATAATTCAGATAACTAGTAGGTTTATCAAATTTAATTTGAATAGTTCTTGATGTAGCTTTAAATTAAAAAATAAATAAAGAAGAGATAAAAGAATCTGGAAATTTAATAGTAAAACAGATTGTATTCGATTGAATATTAATTATTTAGCTAATCTAAATAATATAGTATAAACTAAATATTTCCGTTGTAATATTTTATCTGGTTAAGAAATTTAATTTGTATTATACATGTGTAATGCAGATATGGAATATAATTATTTGCTTAAAATAATCCTACATCCTCAACAAAATAATTTTTCTCATTCCTCATTACCATTACTAACTCTCCTAGTTAAAAAGAGTTTAATATTACCATAATTTAGAGTCCAGCTATTGTGATTTCGGCAGCATTTCAGCTGAAGTGCGGTCAAGACCGTAGCCTTTGGATCTCCATTCAGATGCGCATCCGATGATGACTTAAAATTGTGGAACGGAGCGCTGGACGGACTCCGTCAGTTGGGAAAAATGGTCCCTTCTCCAGACTTCTCTTGTCGTTCCCCTTCTCCCTCAAATCGCTCTTTCCTCTATTTCGCTCCCAATTTCTCTTCCCAGCAGCAGCAGCAGCAGCACCAGCCCCCCCGCCCTACTCTTTCTTCTCCACCCACGCCGTCTCTGCCAAAACCCCTTCTCTTCTCAGGCGCATGTGACGAACCCAGCGCCTAGGAACTCCCGACTTCCTGCGAGTTCTCTCTTTTCCGGCTCCCTCGCCCCATTCCTCTTCTCCTCGCTGAGACTTGCGACCAGACCGCACCCTCCTCCTTACCACCTCAGACCGCACTTTCGCTGGAGACGTCGCTCTTGAAAATTAAATGGGGTGATTTTGAGGAATCGCTCTTGGAGACATCGCTGGAGACTTCTACTTTACTTGGAAGTAAAGGGGGTGATTTTGAGGTTAATTGTTTTACCAAATTCTTGATGTAATAATTAAACTATGTTGATTTTCGTGATTTTGAGATGATATCTCACAGTTTCAATTGGATTTTAGTCACTTAATTTACTAGTATTTAGCAAATTGAAGTACAGATGTTTCTTTTTTACAACTCTAGTGTCAAACGATTAGAAATGTTCTAATAATTATTATTTAAACTCTAGTGTGAAACGATTTGAGATGCACTAATTTCAAAAAAAGCTTTCATTGTGTGTACTGGTACGATTAACCTTCTTTGGATCTGATTTGACACTGGTACCAATGTCTTTTTTGTGCGGTGGTATGAATTTGTACCAGCTCCTATACTGACCTGGTATATTAACCAGAAACTATATATAAAGAAAATTATAAATAGCAGATGCAGCAAATATAGAAAATTATAAATAGCAGATGCTCCTAATTTGTATGTTTTTGTTACAGCTTCAGCAGAGATATGTGTCTCTTTTAATATAGGAAGAAGCAAATACAAATAAGCTAAGTACTCAAGAAAAGAAACAAATACAATTGCTAATCTCCTAAAGATAGTAAACAATCACAGTGATATATCGCTAGATACTATTCCACAATTGCTTATGCCAGCCTGTATGTTGCGCAACACTCCCCCTCAAGTTGACCCGTAGAGATCATCGGAGGTCAACTTGTTCTTCAATGCTTCAAAAATTCCCTTGGTCAATGGTTTTGTGAAGATGTCCGCTATTTGATCAGCACTTCGGATGTATGCTGTTTCAATGACTTTGTTCAAGATCTTCTCTCTTACGAAGTGGCAATCCACCTCAATGTGTTTAGTCCTTTCGTGAAAAACTGGATTCGTTGCAATGTGTATTGCAGCTTGATTGTCACAGAATAGTGTAGTAGACCTGTTATCCGAATTGTGCCCCAACTCTTTAAGTAATAACCTTAACCAAATGATCTCGCTTGCTGCCGCTGCCATAGCCCTGTACTCAGCCTCTGCACTAGACCTGGCCACCACTGCTTGTTTCTTACTTTTCCAAGTAACTGCATTTCCTCCTACAAACATGCAGAAGCCTGTAGTGGACTTTCTGTCAAGCGGACTTCCTGCCCAGTCAGCGTCAGTATAACCCACTATATTAGCATGACCATGATTTCTCATTAAAATGCCTCTTCCTGGTGCTGATTTTAAATACCTTAATATTTGATTAATGAGTTCCAAGTGTCCCTTCATAGGTTTTTGCATAAACTGACTCACGTAACTTACAGCATACGCTATGTCGGGTCTGGTAATAGTAAGGTATATTAATTTGCCCACTAGTCTTTGAAACATGCCAATATCTTCAAGGGGTTCATTATCAGTAGTACTTTTCTGACTAAAGTCCATAGGAATATTAGCCGGTTTGGTGCCTAACTTACTTGTTTCTCTAAGTAGGTCCAAAACATATTTCCGTTGAGAAAGAAACAAACCTTTGTGGGAGCGAGCAATTTCAATACCCAAAAAATATTTTAGATTACCCAAGTCCTTGATGTCGAATTCAAGGCTCAGGTGACGTTTCAAGGTTTCTATGCCACTTAGATCACTTCCTGTAATCACCAAATCATCTACATATATTAAGATAACAATGATACCTTTGTTTGAAGTTTTAGTGAACATGGAAGAATCTGCCTCACCCTTTTTAAAACCGACCTTAACAAGAGCTGAACTCAGCTTACCGTACCAGGCCCTTGGTGACTGCTTCAAGCCGTAAATTGCCTTTTTTAATCTACAGATCAAACCACTCTCTCTTGGCACAGGTAAACCAGGAGGCAAGTCCATGTATACTTCTTCTTCGAGATCCCCTTGGAGAAAGGCATTTCTCACGTCCATTTGAAACAGTGGCCAGTCGCAATTGGTTGCGACCGACATGAGAGTGCGGACAGTATTCATCTTAGCCACAGGAGCAAAAGTTTCCTTGTAATCTACTCCGTAAGTCTGGGTATACCCTTTGGCAACTAGTCTGGCCTTATACCGTTCTAATGTTCCGTCACTTCTGTACTTGATTTTGTAAATCCAACGACACCCAACAGTTTGTTTTCCATTAGGTAGTTTGACAAGATCCCAGGTTTGGTTTCGTTTTAACGCATCAAGTTCATCGTTCATGGCATTAACCCAATTTTTATCCATTTTGGCCTCCTCAAAGTTGTTTGGTTCAGAACCCTTTTCAATTTGGGTTAAAAAAGAATAGAACTTGGGTGAGACTTTATCATACCTGACAACTTCCTGTATTGGATACAGTGTGGTGTGGTAAGTCACAAAGTCTTGGAGCTTGGCGGGTTGTTTAGTTACACGGGTTGATCTTCGCACAGGTGAGGTTCTTGCATGAACTTCTTCATTTTCGAGCCTACTAGAATCAGCCATAGGGCTTCCCCCTGATTCGGGCCGAGATGGAGTGTTCTCATTCTCATCCGAAGTGCTTGAATCTTCATAGGTTGAATTTGTTCCACCAGCTGAATTAGGCCCATCTCTAGTTGCTGTGTCATTCGAGCTCATTTCTAGTTGGTTCGGCCCATGTTGGTGATCTACTGGAATTGGGCTCAGCCCATATTGATGATCTACTGGAATAACAGCGATCTGAAAATCTTTATATGCAGTTTTCTCCCCCTGATTTTCTGTCGCATAAAACATCTTACTTTCATCAAACCGTACATCTCTAGAGACGAAAACACGTTTCTGTTTTGGGTCGTAACACCTATATCCTTTCTGTGTTGAAGAGTAACCAACAAAGATACATTTTCGTGCATGTGAATCTAATTTTCCTGCATTTTGTGAATGTACATAACAAACGCAACCAAATACACGTAGATGAGACAAATTGAATTTCCGGTTGTATAGAATTTCCATTGGGCTTTGAAAATCAAGAATCCGACTAGGAAGTCGATTGATCAGATAACACCCTGTGAGAACGGCATCGGCCCAGTAGGTTTTAGGTAAATGGGCCGAAAAAAGCAAAGCACGGGTTATTTCAAGGAGGTGTCGATTTTTCCTTTCAGACACACCATTTTGTTGGGGAGTACCAACGCAAGACGTTTGATGCATTATACCATTGTTACGTAGAAAAATTTGAAATGCATGATTCAGGTATTCAGTACCGTTATCGGTTCTAAGGGTTTTAATTTTTCTATCAAATTGATTTTCAACCATTTTGCAAAAAAACTGAAATTTTTCACATACCTCCTTTTTGGATTTAAGCAAATATAACCAAGTTGCACGGGATTTGTCGTCAATAAATGTCACAAAATATTTAAAACCCTCTTTAGATTCCACAGGTGCATTTCCCCACACATCAGAATGAACAAGATCAAACACATCATTAGATTTATTAGAATGCTCAGGAAAAGGTAGCTTATGGAGCTTAGCAAACTGACAAGGTTCACAGTTATCGAAATCATTAATTAAAGACAAGTTTAAATGTTTCAAAATTCTGTCTGATGGATGACCTAATCTCTTGTGCCAAAGTTGAGATGAGGTTGTATTTACTGTAGAGAGTGCCAGCTGATTCGGCTTTAATACATATAATCCATTGACTAGGCTACCTTCACCAATCGTCTTCCCTGAACTTCTGTCCTGAAAGACTACTTTCTGAGGAGTAAAAAGGACATTGCAACCTAGTTGATTAGTACATTTGCTGATGGATAGCAAATTTGCCTTTAAATCCGGTACCACAGTAACATCTATATCTTTTGAAAAAATACGGACTGTTCCTGTTCCTTTTGTAGGTATTACCATACCATTTGCTACAGTAACATGTGGGTAACTTGTTCCGGGTTGAAACTTTGTTAACAATTCACTGGAGGTGAACATATTGTCGGTGGCTCCTGAGTCTATAATGATTTGAGAAAATGAAGTAGAAAGTGCAAAAGAATTACCAGTATGTTGAGCAACATGAGATTCTCCACTTGGACCAGCATGAGCCAATTCACTGTCAGTGGTGCACTTCTTCATCAGAAAATCGATCTGTTTAGTGATATGCTCCAGTTTATGTTGAATACCATCATTCTCAGAGTTTGCCGCCAGATTTGCCTCATTAGAACGATTGCGTGAGGGTTTGAGGTGAGGATGCAACACCCAGCACCTTTCTTTGGAGTGCCCATTTCGATTACAATGATCACAGAAAAACCGAGCACCCTTCTTGTCCTTTCCCTTGGTCCATTTGTTACTGTCACCAGTTCTAGAGCTGGAGTAATGTGCATAATTTTCTGAATTCTGAGAAGAAGTATTTACCTTTTTTCCCATTACTCTCTTGCGGGTTTCTTCACTTTGGATGATGGCACACACAGAGTTGAGTGATGGCAATTCTGGTCGCATCAAAATCTCTCTTCTTACTTCTTCATAATCGGTGGTAAGGCTAGCCAGGAGGTAAAAAATTTGGTCCTGTTGCTCTCGCTTGATGTATTCCATCACAGTTGCAGCGATGGGTCGGTATTGACGAAGCTCTTCCCACTTCTGCTTAAAGGTTCCAAAGTGCTCCAGAAAGGCCTGATCTTGTTCTTGTTTAAGAGAAGAGATACTTTGCTGTATTTCAAAAACTCGAGAGGAATTGTTAGCATTTCCATACATTTCAAAAATAGAATCCCACAATTCTTTAGAGTTGTTTGTGTAGGCAAAAATACCATAGAGTTTCGGTTCTATGGAGTTTAGGATCTGTGACATAACCCGCAGGTCATTCACTTCCCACTCAATGTCTGCCTTTGTTGTTGGATCTTTATCTGTTGCTGGTGTTTTATCTACAGTCTTAGTTCGGCCAAGAATGTGCTCGAGTTTAGACTGCCCTCCAAGTGCCAATTTGATGGCTCGGGCCCAGTTTAGGTAGTTATCACCATTTAACAGAAAATTGACAAGGGATTTATTAGACTTTTCTTGATTTTCATCAGCCATGGGATCAATTGGAAGAAAAATAACTCTGACAGTACCAGAAAAGTTTAGCGGGTCGGGTACAACCAGAAATTTATGCTCGTTAGCAATTGGAAGAAAAAACCTGATATATCGTTAGAAGGAGGGGCAAGGCAACTTCGTCAAACAGCGAAACGGAAGCCAAGAGATGTAATATCAAGAACGGAATAGATGGAGTATCTAGATCACCTTCGGCATAGCCATCAGCAATCAGTACAACCAATCAACTCCTGCTCTGATACCATATGGGAAAAATACGAGGTGACACGAGACTCCCAGAAAGCTCCCTCCCTCCCAGATTTTATTAATCATGAATTTCTTGTATGTTTTTGTTACAGCTTCAGCAGAGATATGTGTCTCTTTTAATATAGGAAGAAGCAAATACAAATAAGCTAAGTACTCAAGAAAAGAAACAAATACAATTGCTAATCTCCTAAAGATAGTAAACAATCACAGTGATATATCGCTAGATACTATTCCACAATTGCTTATGCCAGCCTGTATGTTGCGCAACAAATTCGTCCTACGCAGTAATATATAATAACCTATCATGGACCAGCTGAGAAATTTTTTGAGAAAACAACTGAAGTTACATAACAGAAGTTGAGAATTTTTTGCCCTAAGCCACAGCCGCTCTCTCCGTTCTCTTACTGTCTTCCATTTCTCCTCACTATTGCACATGGTGAAAAAGAGAACATGTAAAACATTTCCTAATTAAAAAACTGAACGGGAAAAATGTAAGAAATGGTTTTCCCTAATCGCGGGTGCAAAAATGTTTTTTCTGGTGTTTCAGTACATGGCAAACTCACTATCTGTACTCAAATTACAGCCTTTCATATCTCTTAATGGTCCATTATCTGTTTTATTTTGGATCACCACACCCGATAAGATAACGACAAAAACCTTACGTATCCATACCCGTCTTATCAAATATAATAAGGATCGGGTAAACAAATAAAAGGAGTGTCATTGACACCCCTAGAAAAATCGTGAGCTCGTGACAATTCTATAATAAAAAACACATCATGCATAATAAAAAATAAAATAAAAGAGTAAATATACCATTTGATTTAAAGGTATCAAATCCATTAAAAATATTAAATTTACTCAAGGTAAATCCCAAACATACATTATTATTAACAGAGTGATATGGAGAGCACAACATACAGTTAAAACAGAAACATAACAAACAAGGGACACACATCCAGAACGAAAAAATAAATAAAAGGAACTGAATAAAAGAAAGAGACCGAAACAGCATTTCAATTTTCTATAACCTTATCAGTAACATGCTCTAGATTAGGAATGTTCTCGAGTTTCAGGCATTGAGCAACACGCAGTGTAGTAAGCTGTGACATAGCCATCGGGTTCACCTCCCAAATCTCCAAGTTCTCCAATTTGGAAAGTTGTAAGAACTGCAACTGTGGAAACCCATTCGAGGAGCAAACTATTTTATTCCCTGTGTATGCTCCATCTTGTAAGCTCAGATATTTCAGTGTTTCTAGTTGTGCTAGTCTCGGCATGGGATCTTCCTTCAAGCCAGACTTGGTTAGGATGAGCTTTGTAAGATTTGGTGGAAATTTAATGTTATCTATGAAAAGATTCCTACAATACCATTTACCCTCAAATTTCATAGACTTCACCGTCTTGAGGTTTGGGAAGGCCCTTAAATCAGAAAACTCTGATGGTAAAGTGTCGCCTATAATTGACAGCGAGAGGAGATTGACCATGTGACTCAACATGTCAGAAATAGATTTCCAGTATGGATTAGATTTTTGGTTTGGATTATTGTCCCTATTTGAAAGTGCTAACTTTCTAAGGTTGATCAGGCACTGCGGAAAGTTTTCTTGCCACGACTCAGGAACCACAACTGTTTTTAGTATTTGTAGGTCGGATATAGTTGCTGTAGAGGGTGGGCCTTTGATTTGGGGGCTAGGATTGACATATACATGTCGAAGTGTTTTGATGTGCCACAGAGATTCATCTAGGGTTTCTATATTTGTATTTCTAACATCCAACGTTTGGAGAATTTTCATGTGCCCTATATCTTTAGGAAGCTCAGATATCTTACTACCTCTCAAACCCAAATACCGTAGGGAAGACATGTCCTTGAAAGCTGATTGTGGGACTGTGGAATTCCTCAATTCCAACACACACAGATTTTTCGTGGTTTGCAGAATATCCCCACCAATATCAAAAGCTAAAAAGGATTTTGGACCATACCTTTCAAGATCGGGGTATTGTAGCTTGTTATCATGATGGATTGCTAAACGGGGCATGTTACTCCTTAAATTTAAACCTGGATTTGCATCCAAAAAAGTTTCCCTCAAGGATTCTCTGATGGCAAATACATGAATAGAGTGACGAACTCGGCAACATTTGATTGTGCCTGAGAATGATCTCTTCGAAACACAAACCAACGACCTGCAAGCAACAAGGAAAAAATAAATATCAAGTACAAATTTATAAAAGAACAAAATTTGTAGATGGACATGAGGACCTTTATATCTATAAGAAAATAAAGAGTCAATTTCCAGAAATTAATATAAAATTGCTTTGTTCTTGGGGTATTGCTGTACGGTCGCTCAAATAGTTGGTGTTTTGCAGCTAGAATTGAAAACCAGTAGTGAACCATGGTTAGTCTCCTTTCTAGAGGTAGTAGAGTCACCTTAATTCTCAGCTTAACTAATTAAACAATTAAAAAAGAGGTGTTTTTATCTATCATCAAGTAGAGTGGAGAAAATTAAGCACATGTACTATTTTGTAATTAAACAGACAAAATTCAGTTTTAATGATGAACTTTGATGGCCTAATGTTTAAAATTAGCAATCATTCTATTACTATTGGGATGTGATAAATTTCCTGATTTTTTTTAGAATACCTTTGAACAAGTTGCTCCAGGTACTTGAATGCTGTCTCCTCTACAGTCTCTCCTTCCTCTGGTGCAATAAAATCTTCAGCAATCCACAACTCAGTTAGAGACCTCGCAGGAATCTCATAATCTATCGGGTAACATGCTAAATAAAGAAAGCACTGTTTGAGCAAGTAAGGTAAATTCTTATAGCAGTAATATATAATATGCCACTTTTGATCATTAGTAGCACCATGAGACTCTTTGATCTTGATGAGATCATCTTTCACCTCGTTCCATGTATCGTAGGTCATTGGTTTGACCGAAAGGAGACCCCCTATATGGACAACAGCCAGAGGTTGTCCTTCACATGCCTCGCAAATCAGTTCAGGGAGATTGTCCAGTTCTTTGGATAACTCTAATAATAACTCAAGCATTTTAGAAAATTCTTTGAGTTCACAAAGAGCTGGAAACGCTGCCATGAGGAGGAGTGCTCGGGGTTTCTCCTGATTTGTTAAGCAGTTTATAACTGCTTCTATGCACTCTAACTCACTTTCTGTTTCTAAATGCTTCAAATAAATGCTGGAATCCACTATAGAACCTAGGGCTCCCTTCCATCCTCTTCTCAAATCATTCCAACTTACACCACTACTGGAAACACTTTGAACAGTCTCCCTCATGAAATTTCCAACTCTACGGGCTGCTAATCGCAGACCCTTAATTAGAGCCAGCTTTGTGTCCTGATTGGTCGTCTCTCTCAATTTCATAATGCTTAGGTTATGATGGACATTTTGTAATAAACGATTTATTGTTTTCTCATTTTCACCGGGAAGAGGGACATTGTCTGATAAAAAAACTCTGAGGGCGGGTTGAGATAGCATTTCTTTTATGAAAGGTACGGTATACAATTCTTTTTCAACTTTCTCAAAATCAAATATCTCTCTTGCCCAAGTTGCTGAATGAAAATCCTCTTCATCCGATTCTTTTATCCAAAAAAAAGGCATATGCTGCATCGAAAGACTGCAATGCAATAGAAACATTTATAAAGTACTATAAACAGTGAATGACTGAAATCTGACAGTATGGATTTGCTAAAATTTATAAATAGTGAATGACTGAAATCTAGACCTTAGAGTCCCTGTGATCAGGCCTCACCATGAATGGAGGCGGAACAGGACAAAATGGGCAGGGATTCAGTAGGAGAGATAGAAAATTAAAAATGAATTTCAGAGAGAGGAGAGAGAAGACACTCACAGTGAATAGGGAATAACCACGTCCATGGGTTCGAAGTCCAATTGTACTAGATCTGGCTCGGTGTCCATGAAAAGACGGTGAGGAGCGAGAAGGTGAAGTGGGATTGGGATTGGGAGTGGGAGTGGAAGTGGTGTTAGATTGGCGATAAAATTTGCTTTGATAAATTATGTATCAGAGAGAGGGGGTTCGTGGGTTCGAGGTTTATATATAATTATGAATTTAAGCCGAGCAAACACATGATGTTCCACAAATTTTGCAACTGAAAGCGGAGAGACTTCGGTTATATATGTTGGAAAGGATTCTTACTTTTAATAATTGTGTTGTCATTAGTGTTGTGAGTGCTAGAATTAAGATATGTTTAGATTTTTATAAATTACTTTTTTTTCTTTGAAGTGGGAAATTTATTTTTGTACCGAATTATTTATAAGTTTGTATTTCTTAACTTTTATGTTTTTTATGTTTTTTAATTTATAATTAATTATATTATGTTCTTTTTATAATGTTTGTATTATATATATTATATTAGTGGATTATTTGAGTATAGTCATTTGTCTAAAATATATTGCTGACAAATTATTTTTTTATCATTTTTTTCCTATATTTTAGTACAAAAAAACTTCTAGCAAAAAATATCCGACTTTTCAGCCGATTTCTACCGATTTCTATAGATTCACCCGATTCTGATTCTACCGTGAAGTGACCGGTTCTAATTTCGATTCTGATTACTAAAACTTGCGCCGTGAAAGATTGGTTTCAGGCTTTCAGCTCATAGAATCAAATTGTAAGGATCATTATCATTACACCAATCCCGTTTTCCGTATTAGTGAAAGCATATATATATCAATACCCTGTGAATTTTAGGGTGAAAATCTAAGATTCTCCCAAAATAAAAAAGCTTGTTTCAATCCTTTAGTTTAGAGGTTCTCGAGAGTAAACCCGGTGAGGATTTTACGTGATTTCATAGTACGTACATGTCCCACAACATTATACAAAACTAGACACACATAAAACCGGAATGCTCATGGTTAAGGGCACATAAAACCGGTGAGGATTTTACGTGATTTCTCGTTTTTATATGGTTAAGGGCACATGATCCGCAGTGTGCTCTCCCGCTTGGAGAACAACAAAGTCTTCATCAATTTTAATTATTGAGCCGTTGAGGAAATGTCACGCAATTATTTATATTCTCAATTATTGAGCCGTTGAAGGTATATATAATGGGTTAATAATTAGGTTCCCATAGGTAATAGGTTCCATAATTATCATTTGAATCTGGTCAATCCACTGGATGCTTTTATTTGATCGTGGAAAAAGTAAAAAAGGATGATTACACGTTAGGCACACCTAACCAATTAAAACAGATTATAATTGATCATGGAAAGATTTTTCTCTTGTTATTATAGTCAGGTGGTCCCCTCTGAGACAACATTTATTTGACTCAAGGCCTACTTTCGTTATTATATTTGTTAAGTTGAAGAATTTGCAATATTTTGGCTATATTATCGCTGTAGCCAAACAGCTGAACAATTAAATAATATCTTATGGTGTTACATCTCTAAAAGATAATGGGTTATTATTGTTCATAGTTAGACTTTGCAAGATTTATTTTACTAATTCACAAACATTGAAATACTCTATGATTACACAAAACAAAACGCAAGTAAAGTAAAAAAGACTCAGTAACTTATTGTTAAGGGACTCGATAATAGTTCTCCACAAAAATCTTTGATCAAATCCCTTAACTCTAACTAACTTTGACTGGGACATTAATTCTTCTAAAAAGTCGACAACAAATTTACAGCTAGCGCGTGCAAGTGTTTGATATATAACATATCAACTATTTATACCTAACATACTAAGTCTTTTGAAAGACTAAACATATCAACTCTTTATGAATTAGAATCTTCCATAAACACTCTGCATCAAAAGTAGGACTAGCTAGTGTAAAATATTAAAAATTAAAATAATTGATTTCAAACTTTTCACTGATCACGCTTGTGCAAAGAAATACATGTTTTCCAACTTCGGTTAGGAAATCAAAAATGTATTTTTTTTTGAGACAAAGAAATACATGTTTTTCTACAAGAGACCTCTATACCCAAAAAATGCTTTAAGCCACCCATGTTTTTTTATCTCAAATTCCATACTCAATTTTCTCTCAAGTTTCTCAATCTCAATCTCATCATCTCCAGTAATAATCATGTCATCAACATAAGTTATTAAAATGACAATTTTAACTCCCGTTTTTTTTATGGTATCAGAACAGAAAATAAAAAAAAATATGAAAAGAAAATGAGTTAAAAATCAAATAGAAAATTAAAAAAGGAAAGAAATGGTGCCTGTTGGTGGTATCGGAACATAGTGTGTCGATCCAAACAGTAAAGTGATTTACGTTCATAGTGTGAACAAAAGAACAATGGATCAAACCATGGCAGTTCAAATCATTTCATCGGCTTATGTCATCTCGATTATCAAAAACATTAATTAATTTACAATTTGTAAATGTTATCGATCGTACTCGGCCAAATATTGTCTCCATTAGTTCAATACTGGACACATCCAGCTCTTTTAAAAATCACTTTATAAAGAATATTAAAAAAATTCAAGTGAAAATCCTAAATAATAAACCGAACAAGTGATGTCAATCCGACATAGTTGCGTGGAGGAATTAATTTTTCTTGATTTTTGGGATTTGTAGAATATATGTGCAACATGATTTTTTATTTTGGCAAAGGAAATGTTTTTTTTTTTTTTTTCAAAAGGCCAAAATAGCCCATTTCCATTTCTGAAAATGCTGTAAATACAAGAGAACGTTTACGGCAGCAGCTCTGCTACCCTACCATCCAGATAACCAGAATCTTAGCTAATATATCTAAGTGCATAAAACAAAAACTAAGAACAAGTTCATATAACCACCACAATCTAACAATATCTAATAACCAGAAATAGCTAAGATTTGCTAATACTAAGCCACTGTGAATCGGGCTGAGGTTAACTATAGCTAGATAGCAAAATTGAGAAGTAGTCCTCATGAGATGTTTATGGCAGCAGCTCTGCTGCCTCACCTTGGTCTGCTCCTGTATGCACCACCACATCTAAAGGCATGTAGTGGTTGAGAGGAATCGCATCTTCGATAACCGGTAACCATTCCCCAATAGCATCTTGGTACTTTTTGTTCACATTACCTGCCCAGTAAAGACATAGAGATTTAATATTTAATATCAAGGTTCGAGCAGTTTTAGGTTGACAGTTATTAAAACAAAGATCATTTCTATATTTCCATAAGCTCCAGCTAACAGCACATAACACAATTAGAAAACTAATTTTTTCAGCCAATGGAAGAGAAACCGCAAACTGAATAAAATCAGTCCAAGTTATCCACAGATGCATCACTTGCTGACTTTTACCTAACCAAAACCAGACTTGTTGAGCTATGGTGCAGTTAATAAAGAGGTGGTCAACAGTTTCAAGGCTGGAGCATAATTGACACTGAGGATTTCCAATCCAACCTTTTCTAATCAAGTTTTCTTTGGTCAGAATTGTGTTATGAGAGACCAGCCACATGAAAATTCGAATTTTGGGGGGTACTGGCAAGTGCCACCATATCATGGATTGTGTAGGTTGTATCCCCCCAAAGTTAAGTAGTCTATATAAAGAATGAGTAGAAAACTTCCCTGAGGATTCCCATTTCCATTCTATTTTGTCATGAGGCAATGTGAAAGAGGTGGAGCTGAGGATGTGAAGGATTTCAGTCCAATCTGAATAGTCTACCCCTGTTAATGAAACCCTAAAATGGACTGATTGCCCTTGGGAACTTATGACATCAGCTAATAAGATGTCTTTGTTAGTGCATTTACTAAATAGAGTGTAATATCTAATGGCTAATGAACAGTTCAGATACCAGTGATCTAACCAAAATCTGACTACAGATTGAACCCCTGGTGTATATGAGGAACTAAATTCACCTATATGGTTAACTTTCAGCATAGTAGACCAGAAAGGAGAAATGGAGGTAAAGTTATGAACTAGATATTTCTGTGTAATGATCTGTTTCCATAATCCAGAATAGAAATTATTTTTTAACTTCCACCACCACTTAAGTAATAACGAGATGTTCATTTGTCTAAGATCTAAAATACCTAACTCTCCAAAGTTTTTTGCTAAACTAGATGTATACCAATCTATAAGAATATATTTTTTTTTTGTGGAATTACCTTGCCAAAGAAATCGTCTCCTAATTTTGTCTATTTGTTTAATCACAGTGAGTGGAATTCGATAAACTGAGAGAGCATACAAGGGAATAGACGTAAGGACTGAATTTAATAAAGTTAACCTACCTCCTATGGATAGCATATTACCTTTCCATTGTTGCAATCGGCTTTCTACTTTTTCAACTAAGAAGTTCCAATCAGCTTCACTAAGTTTTTTGAAATGTAAAGGTAAACCTAAGTATTTAATAGGGAAATCATCCCAGGAACATCTAAAAATCTGGTTTAAAGCTACATTCCTATCTATATTTAGGGCATACATAGCAGTTTTGTCATAATTCATCCTAATACCCGAAATTGACTCAAAAGCAATCATTGCCCACCATGCAGCCTCTATATTTTCCTCTTGGGCTGCCAAGAATAAAATTGTATCATCTGCATAGTGGCAATTAGTAATTGCCTTATCATCAATACATTGTGGACCTAATCCTCTAAGTACATTTGCTACTCTACCTTTGTTAAAAAGTTTACTAAGAGTGTCAGCGGCAAGTATATATAAGAAAGGTGACAAAGGATCTCCTTGTCTTACACCTCTTTTACAATAGAAATATTCAGTGAGTTCACCATTTATATTAAGACATGATTGTGAGCTATACAGCCACTGAGTTATCCATTGTATCCACTTTTTTCCAAAATTCCTAGTTTGTAATACTTCCACTAAATAATCCCAATGAATCTTGTCATATGCCTTTTCAAAATCTATCTTAATAACTACTCCTGGTTGTTTATTAGAGTGACAAGAATGTAAAATTTCTTGGCTAAGAATCATATTATCTAAGATATATCTATTTTTAAGAAAAGCAGATTGGCTATCATCTATGAGTCTATCCATAACTATCTCTAATCTAAGAGTAAGAAGTTTAGATAAAATCTTAAAACTACAATTAACTAAGCTTATAGGTCTATATTTTTTAATATTAGTAGCATCTTTTTCCTTAGGTATGAGGCAGATACAAGACTTATTAATTCTATGAAGATTTAATTTATTTTCATAAAAGAAATGTGCTAGTATCATCAAGTCAGACTTAACTAAAGACCAAAAGAATTGGTAAAAAAGGAATGTGAAACCATCTGGACCAGGTGCTCCATTTGGATTGGAGGCAAAAACAGCTTTTTTGAGTTCTAGTTCTGTAAAAGGTCTTTCTAAATCCCATTGTTCTAAATTTGTTACTTTATCTTGTATCTCCCAGAAATTAGGGTCAAAAGAACCATACTTACATCCTGTGGTACCTAACAACTCTTTGTAATATTCTACTATATGTTTTTTAATATCTATTATATCACTAGAAAGAGTACCATTAATATCTAATCTATGAATTTGGTTTGTTTTAGATCTATGAGAAGCTATAGTATGAAAATATTTAGTATTGGCATCCCCTCCCTCCAACCATAGTTGTTTAGATCTTATTTTCCAATGATCCTCTTCTTGTTGTAACAAAGATTCTAATCTATTTGAATGAAAAATCCATGATGCTTCCTCTACAGCTGAAAACTCTCTATTTTCTTTAACTTTTTGAAGAGCATGTAATAAGGATTGGGACTCTCTTTTTTCCTTTTTCTTTTGACCATAAATTTTTTTTGCCCATCCTTTTATTTTGGCCCTAATCTTTTTCAACTTGTTAACCCAGCTTTGAGCTATATCAGGAAGTTTAAGAGGTATGGCATTCCACCACTTAGTAAGTAATTGAACAAAATCTTCTTGTTGAGTCCAAAGAGGATCAAATCGGAATATAGGTGGAGTTTGTGTATGCAATTTATTAGATTGGATAAGAAGTGGACAATGATCTGATCCATAACTACATAAATCAGTTATATGACTAAAGGGGTAATGTAAATCCCAAGCAGATGTAATAAATACTCTATCTAAAAGTGCAAATCTACTACCATTATTCCAAGTATATTTCCTAGAAGAAAGTTTAAGTTCTAAGAGATGAAAATCATTAACAAAATTATTAAATGTTTTACTGAGATTCAGATCAAAATTAGATCCTGATTTTTCATCTTTTTTCCTAATAGCATTAAAATCACCACACAGAAACCATATGTCTAAAGTAGAATTTCTAATAGACCTTAATTCAGCCCAAAATTCTTGTTTATATTGTCTAAGTACTGGTCCATAAACTATAGTAAGTTGCCATGTTACATTAGCATATTTATGTTCGATGATTACATTTAAACAGAATCTATGCAAAGAGTGAGAGACTATGTGTATCTTATTACTATCACTACCAAATAAAATACCTCCAGATCTTCCCAAAGAAGGTAACCACAACCATTTATCTATTCTAGTTGATATCCCTTTCAAACACCTATTGGTAAATGTTTCTTTCTTAGTTTCTTGAATAGCCACTACATCTATCTTGTTATCTAAAATGAGATCCTTAAGTATTTGCCTAGTTTTACTAGAATTTAAACCTCTACAATTCCAGTTAAGTACATTCATAAGAAACTATCTGTAAATCCAAAGAGTTATGACTATCTATACTTCCTACATTATCTTCTACTACTAGCTGATCTACATTAAGCATGACATTGTGTTGTGTATCTCTAGCTGAACTAACCAATTTTTTGATCACTCTCTCAAAATTACTTCTATCCATTTGTTTTATACTAGAGATAATAGTCTTACTATCTTCTACAGAGTTGCCAAGTTGAATTTGATAAACTAAGAAAAGATTAACTATTTGTTCAACTGTTAGCCTAGAATAAGGAAAGGTAGATATTAAAGACATACCTGTTGAGCTGCAGCTACCTTCCTCCTGTCTTCTCTTTTTGGCTTTACTCATCACTGAACCCTGATCCTCTTGTGTCTGCATTCGCAAGCTCCTTCTTGGTTCTGGCGGCTGGTGGTGAGCAAGAGCAGGTGTGAGTGGTGTATTAGTTGGTGCTGCCAGGTCAAGTGTAAGATCTGGTAGAAGAGGTTCAGAGTCAGAAAGATAATTGGCATTGGTAGGAGAAGAGCCCGGTCCTTTACGGGCACTCCTAAGTCTAGCCCCTATGCCTACCTTCTTTCTGTTACTGGGCAAAGAAAAAGTGGCCTTTTTCTTCATAGAGATAGATTTTCTGGCACTGGTAAGTCTTTTCTGCCTTGGACCAGATTTAGAGGTAGGATCCTTCCCTTTTCCACCTGAGGGTGTTGTTTTAGGATTTGGTGTGACATGGATCTCTTTGGCTGAATGAATTGAAACCACTGGAGTACTGGGTGCAAGTTTGTATTTAGTAAATTTATCTATGATGGTTTCATCCTCTTCACTATCAAAATCTAGATTTGGTTCAGAGGTTTCCTCTTCAGGTGCAAAAGACATGTTAACTTTGGAAGTAAAACCCCATTCATCACAGGGAGGTAGATCAATTGAAACTGGTAAAGACATTTCTGGAAATCCTGGAATAGCTGGAATTTTCAGTGGCTGTTCAGGTATAGCAGAATCTGACAATCTATTGTTGCGATAATGTTGGTCCCAGGCTGCCAGATCTTCACTAAGGCTAACTGGTGGGGTTAGTTCTATTGTCACTCTATTGTCTGAGGAACTATCCATTGAAAAATCAGATATAACAGTATCAGAGGTGGCTTCTGTTGGGGCTAAGTTCCTATTGGTTTGTCTCAGCACCAAAGCGTTACCTGATATTATAAACCCTCCTTCTGATTGGGTATGAGACAGAGTAGTATCTTGATTTGTCACAGGGTTATGCTCTTGACCAAACTCAGTTCCATTAGGGTAAGGGCGGCCTCTTTTTCTACCCGCCCATGCATTGAGACATTCTGATTTAGGAGTCTCAATTTCTATCTCTAAATCATAGAGTCTCCTTTGGCCCAGAGAGTTTTTGTAAGGAAGCAAGTGTTTAGCTGGTATTAGGGTTTTATCACATACCTCCAAGCGAAGTCGAACAAATCTGACATCGTAACCACTCTCAGTACCAGCATCAACTTCTAGGACATAGGCTCCCCAAGGGTTAAAAAGTTTTTCGTATTCACTCAGTAAATTCAGAAACAAAGGATACCCGAAAACCCTTACCCAGATGACTTCTAGAGGAGTACCTTCGTGGAAATCTTTCTCCCACGCTACAATCGGGAATTTAACAGTATCTAACCTGAGAAAACCAAGCGAAGACATCGATTCTAACCAGACTGCCGTAGGAGCTTGAATGAGGTACTTGTAATCATCGAAAACCGACGCACGCCAGCGATGATTCTGATGAGGGAAGTTGTGCTGAAGCTGGGTCTCGATTTTCTCCGGCCCCCAGGCCGCGATGTCGTCGAGCACAAAACTTTGTAGGAGAACTCCCTCAACCGCAATCGATCGCGGAGTAGCCTCCATTTGGATGATCGGGGTACGGTAAGCCATTGTTGCACTGAGGTTCGGCCGAGAACAGCTCCCAGGAGATAGAATCGGGGTTTTTTTAGATCTAGGGTTTGTGGGGGAGTGAGACGTGGTGGAGTGAGACGAGCTAATTTGTTTAGGAGGGGATCGTGGTGGCACAGATGTGATTTTGCGACAAATGCTCGCCTTATGCCCAAACCCATTGCAAACAAAGCACAACTGTGCGTTCCGACAAAACCTAGCTAGATGGCCTTTACTCCCACATCTAATACACCATGGATGCTCTGCAGTTGATCTGGAACGGAGCTCCTCAACTCGTCGTTGGATGAGTTGCGATCGAGATTCCTGCGGATGCGATCGTGATTGTTTTGCTTGCCAGACAGCAGGGGGTGTCCGAAACGATCCAATTTGAGCTAGACCGCGTGTGTGCACCGTATGGCTATGAATTTGTCGGGACTGAGAGATATGATGAGAAAGCCCACGGTCAGCAGAGAATTTATTAGCAACTAATTGCAATTGTCGCAGACGTGTTTGAGAGAGAATCGCCATTATTAAGCTACATTAATGAAGGTTTTTGGTGTTTTTTCTTTTTTTGGTGTTTTCTCATAATCGCCTTTTTTCGCCTAAAAATCGCCTAAAAATCAATTGAAACCATTATTGAATCGTTAGAATTAAAATCCCAACTGGATCATTATATGCACCAACTGGATCATTATATGCACCAACAACTTTGGTTATCTCAAAGGTTCCGGACTGTAATTGGCCGTAAACCAAATTAAAATTACCAGGCAAAGGAAATGTTATGTTATCCTAGTACCAACTTGACAAATATTATATCAATGGATTAGTCCGCTAGCTGATAACCTAGCTAATGGGAATTAATTAGATATTCTCATCTTGTGATTTCCTTCTCTCTTCTCTCTCTCTCCTCTCTCTTGAATGATTGAAGGAATCGTTTGGTGGTGGGGCCATTCACTTTTACTAGATATTAAATTAGTAAAAATTAGGAAATGTGGTCTACGTAGATTTTCAAAGATATTGGATCAACCAAATTGTCAACTAATTACATAGGAATTGAATGTGTGTAAATTGTGTTTCTCTTTCTAGGAATTATTAAAGAAAAAATATCTGAAAATTGTTGACCAGCGAAAAAAGAAGAGGGAAATAGATTCATAATTTTTTTTGGTGCCAAACAATACTAACTTTCTTAATTGGTGTTTAAATTAATAAATTAGACTATTGGATGTATTTTATTACATCTCAATCACATATTTATAAAAAAGTTGCAATTTAAACTTTATTTCTGTATTCATCAGCGATGAAAAAATAATGACAGATCTATTAGGTTAATATTGTTAACTATTGATGCATACCAAAATATAAATCAAGCGATGCAAATCTTTCTGTGCACTTAATATATAATATGGATAATTATATATATTCAATTAAAAAAATTCACAAACATGATTATTCAAAATTGAATTTTATTGAAGCTAATTTACTTCCCAATTTGCACTAAATCCCTTTCCAAAAAGAAGTACAATATGCTGGCGAGTTTTTGAAGTCTTCGCTAATTCTTATTTAAGATTATGAACAAATTTAGCGGTAATTTTTTTGAATTTGAACAGATTTACAGTAGTTATTGGATCTGATTTTTGAACAATAAAGATCCAACAACCTTACGCAACGAGGAATGAGTTTCACTGGATTATGAGACAGAAGGGGAAATGAAAAACAAAACCCAACAATAATTAAGGCAAACCAACTTGATTTTCTTTATTCAAAATAAAGCATTAAATCGTACAACGTAACCATCATTTGGACATTTAAGCAATTCTTAGTGGATGTTAATCATGCTGACCCCCTAAAATTTAATAATTATTTTTAAGGTTTTGTGCTCAATCCCGTGATGCCTATTTGTCTAATTAAAAAGATGCCTTCCCCTTCCACCCAATAGCTATCAATCTATATTACTATTACTAGTATCGTGCCCGTGCGTTGCAACGGGAGCGTATTATAAGAGAACAAAACAATTGTTGCTAACTTTTCTAACTACCCGCCCATTCAAATTACAGAAAAATGAAAAGGTGAGGGATCTACTTGCAACTTTCCTTCTATCTCTGACAGCCCATCTCATTTACCAATAAGTTAGGGAATGCTCCTGTGATGTCGCCATGTTCTCGATACTTACCAGCAGACTTTGTTCCTCATTTATATCCCTGATTGTGTTTGGGCTTGCTGCTTAATTTCCTATCTTATCTAGGATGAAGACCTCATGGTGATCCAGTTGTAGACCACTCTGTTTTGTAAAATTAATATAAGCATTTTCTCTTCCTGTCCAGTCCATGGCTCTGTTGGGTTTTGACGGTTCAAACCCATTGATTAAGTCTGTTGGGGTTTTGACTGTTCAAACCCATTTATCTGCTTAAGATGCGGAAAGAACGTAAAACAAAAATTTTACTTCTAACTTAAGCCAATGACAGATCTACTCCTTAATTGATTTCTAAAACTTTAATCTACTTACCAATTAAATAGATTAATATAACATGTTTATACCTTGTTTCCAAATCTCAGTTGGAAAGCAGACCGAGCGTGAAGAGCTACACCTGGGAATGATTCGCCTCGGAGTATCAGACGTCTGATACCTCTATTGGTTATCCACCAGGAACTACCAGAGAGTTGGTATTTCTTTTGCCAGAAATACTATACCAACGGTATTCGAAAAGTCGCGGTTTTCGGTAAATCACTATTCACCGAAAGTACGAAATTTCTGACAAAACACTATTCACAACAATAACTTTTATTCTCGCAAGAATATATATATGGATTATCAGATTTTCTGCAAATCACTATTTGGGAGAGAAAATTAGATACGAATCGAATCGGATTCTGATTCGTACTTTGATTTGAACTTAGATTGGATTTCTAATTTTTCTCAAAGTTTCATGCCTTTAAATAGGAAATATTGTGGCGGTTTCCAAATTTCAAAAATGCCATTAGTAAGTCGGTTTAGAAGAAGAAAAAACGAATTTGTATTTTGGCCATTTTTTAATATATTTAATTTGGCCTTTTTTCATTTAATTTAATTTAGGCTTTTAATTAAATTCTAAATTTAATTAAGGCCTAAATTCAAATTGGACTTTTGGTCCAAAATATTAATTCATAATTAATATTTTAATCCATATAATATATATATATATATATATAAATAAACATTCAATTCATGAACAAAGCTTTATGATAAATTATTGTATTATTGACTTCTAGATTATTACAAACTAACAGGCTCTTGATTTACTAATGGATCCTCAAAATTTAGCAATGTAGAAAAAAAAATACATTTTAAAAGTGGTACTACCAATTAGTTTTTGCAATTTTAAAATTCAAATAGTTGATCTGAAGTGCTCAACGTGTTCTCTATATTAAAATGTGCTTGGAGACCAAATTTTACATTTTTTTGAATTTTTTACTACTTTTTATGGATTTTTGAAAATCACTGCATTTTATAATAAAAAATAAATAAATAAAATCTGAAGAACAATGATTTTCAAAAATCCATAAAAAAATAGTAAAAAATTGCCAAAAAATAAAAAATTTGGTTTCCAAGTACATTTTAATATGGAGAACACGTTGAGCACTTCAGATCGACTATTTGAACTTTGAAAATCGTAAAAACAAATTGGTAGTACCAAAGCTTTGGTCATACCACTTTGATCTTAGCCAACCTCTATATATATATATATATATATTTTAAAATTAATTTTGTAAGTATTTTATATTTATTTTTTTAATAAGAAAAGTGGAGACCTAGCCTACAACTTCCATTTAGTGTAAATGACCTCTCATTTGAGTTTTCGAACTCACAACTTCCCACTCAGAGAATGTTACATTTTACACTTTAGTTCAATAAATAGTTTACTATAAAAAGAATAATTTATGGTCTTCTTTTCCTATTAACAGACAAGGGATGTGCAAAATGTTGGTTATTTTTTTTTTTTTTGCGCTGTAGTAACATCTTTTCAGTAAAGTTCCGGTTATCATTGAAAAAGAATAAATAATTTGTACCTCTTTATGTATTTGTTTTCTCTGGCACTTTGAACTTTTACTGTAGAGACAATTTTTTTTTGTTTATTTACACGAAGTCAGTTATCAATTCAGACTTGTATGAATATATTTCGAGTCAGATTCAAATTTTATTTCGAATTTTGTATGAATATATATATAAAGTAACAAAGAATTAATGACATGTGTTACAATATAAAAATACCAATTAAAAGCACAACTGTAATGCAACTAAGTTGTATGAAATGACAAGATAAAATTTATAATAAATTACAACAATTATTTGCTATTTAAAAAAGTGGAGAATTTTTTTCATAAATATTATTATCAGATCAATAAGGAATT
The DNA here is from genome assembly GCA_025461125.1 of Carex kokanica. Lineage (NCBI taxonomy): Eukaryota > Viridiplantae > Streptophyta > Magnoliopsida > Poales > Cyperaceae > Carex > Carex kokanica. The sequence goes on along the minus strand of JAJGRX010000083.1, from coordinate 1,053,868 downwards.
TTAAATCAGATCCAATAAAATATGAATGCGAATATAATAAATTAATGACATGTGACCTTTCTAATTTTGTTTTCTTTTCCTTCTTCATGTCCTGCTAATTTGTGCTTCTATGATTTTCAATTGATATGTATAGATTTGTATAGAAACAATTGATAATTTATTCTAGATTTCTCACGGTAATATCTATAGAAACAAAGAAAGAGAAATAAGGAAGTGAAAAAAAAATTGATTTCCATTGTGATCTGCCATATAAAAACGGAAGGTGGAATTGGTTTAATTGGAGAAGGAGAAATAAGGAAAATAAATAAATAAGGAAACTGAGAATTATATCGCTAAATTTCAGATTTGTTTAATTTTAATTGTAATGCATCTTGTGGCGGTACGTGTGGCGAGTATGTATTTAGCTAAATTTAGACTTCTACATATTATTCAGATGTATTTAATAAAAAAAAGACATATTATGTGATTGGAGGGCTTAGATTAAATCCGAAATTTCATCTTTCAATCGTAGCCGTTGGCGGATCGGACACCCAACGTGCTTAATAATGGAATGGAGATACAAAAGTTAGATCAATAATGAAATTATATTTTTAAATATTTCCTTTTTTGTGAGAACCTTTTGTTTCTCTTTTCTAGATTGCTACGTAACGACTTCTGCTAGAAAATATAGACTGAGAGACCGAGGGAAAGTCTCTTAAATTGTAACATTCGTGTCAGTGGCATCTTTTTACCCATTACTCCGACTCGTACCATATTCGATTAGACAGATACGGATAAATTTTTTTCGTTTATCTTATCGGGTACGAATAAAGGTAAAGTTTTTTTTTATTAACATAACGGATAAAGTTACAAGTAATACTATTTCTTACCTGTTATACTATACGGTAATAACTAAAAATTACAAAATTATATATATCGATATATATTTATACGGAGATAATTAATGATATGATATAATTTTATTCACAGCTCATATATATCTTTTCGATAGCACCTTTTTACTCGTTTATCCAATCCGTACCCTTGAGAAGAGAAAAAAAGAGGGGTCGGAGCCTCTCTTTCTCATTAATACTGAGTTGTCGCGCCGCTCCCTTGCATTATTCTTATGAGCCTGTTTCACAAATACCCTTTACAAATCCTTTTGCGGAACATATATGTCACGCCTAAATAGACGAAGGGATCGTTTCCCTCTTTTTTAATTCCGAAACAATGTTGGAAGAAAAAAGAACACAAAAGCAGAAGAAAAGAAAAAAGGCGGAGGAAAGAGGAAGAGGAAATAAGATAATGAGATCCTGGAATTTTTCAGCGTATTGGGCTTTTCGGGGTTACTTTTACTTGGGCCTCCTTGACCTCCCCAAAGCCTTTAGATAGTTTGGCCCTTCCTGGTGACTTTTCTTGTGGGTAATAATTGAGATAGGCCCAACATGTTCTTGGGTCACAACTTCCTGATAATCCGCCTCCTGCACAATTGTGCCCATTTATTAAAGAAGAATACCCGAAATAAATGAAGACATGTAACAAAATTTGTGTGAAATTTATGCTGTTCGGCCTTCAAAATTTTAGAAGAAAAGTCTTTCCCACCTATTTCAGTCTTTTCTCTGCAGCACCTGAGATAGGAGTAGGTCCGATGGGCATCGGACCTACATTTAGGTTCAATTAGCTCTTTAACCGTACGATTAGTATCAAGATCTATGTGCACGGAAATTGATACGACTTGTACGTATTTTGATGCAGAGCACACGAATATTGATGTAGATCGAATGGTCATCACACCCATCGAACCAAGATAGGTCCGATGGGCATCGGACCTACTCTGATTCCGTAGCACCTACGCATTGTTATCTCTACCCGCTTCCTTTGACGTCGCCAACCACTGCCTTCTGTTACAATTTTAGGGCTTTTTACACAATTGAACATTTACTAATTAATAGTGTAGCTACTTCAAGTATACATACATCATATAATTCATAACTGTATACTAGTATTTTGCCTGTGCTTTGCTACATGTTCAAAATTCAAACAAAAAAATACAAAAATAAAAGCAAATCCGACCAAATATTTTTATCTTTGACAATTTTATAATTTCTCCTTATTCAATAATGAAATGAATTATTTTGTCTTTACCTCTCCGTTAAATAGGAAGGTAATCATAATGAGCAAACATGTTAATTACTTTCTTATTTTGTTGTAATCAATAACATAAAAAGAAATAAATAAATGTTATCAATTAATTGTTTTTATGGCAACATTCATATGAAGAAATTATAAGGAGAAAATCAGAGTACCGAGTGTTCAGAGAACTATATACATATTTCAATACAATAAATATCAATACATTGTCACATAAAATCACAATTGCAGAATTTTTTTTATCTTAATCGTTTCAAATCCAGCGAATTAAATCACAACCATTGATGGATTAGAACATATACATGCTTAATATAAGAGGAGAGATGTAGAAACAAAGCGAAATTAATTAATTAATTGATTGCTAATATGAGCCATCAACTTTTTATTGAAATTAACATATTATACAACTAATTAAACCACAACATTCCCTCATACTAATTGTACACTAATATAACAGCTTGCCTCTCAAGGCCAACCACTGCATCCCTCAACAACCGCCTCCTCCACCCCCACCACCGCCACTGCTACCACCTCCCCCACCACAAGCACCTCCACCTCCACAACCACCTCCCACAGCCACCACCACCACAACCGCCACCTCCCCCACCACAACCACCTCCACCGCCACAACCATCACCTCCCCCACCAGCGTCACCTCCATCATGGTTTCTCTTCCTGCCTTTGCCGTGATATTGAATTTTACTTTGCTTCACCGGCAGTGGCGTCTTCTCCGTCTTTCTCATTATACAATATATGAGAAGAACGTATTTAATGATGAATGCAATAACAAAGATTATGAGACATATACATGCAATTAGCGACAACATGCTGTCATAACTTTGTGGGGATACATACGAGATTTCAATCAAGCAAGACTACTTACGTATACATACGAGATTTATCTATTTTAATTGACCGCATAATTAATCTAATCATCAAAATACAATTTGAATTATATGAACAATATTACAATATTTTGATATATGCAATGTTGGCTACTATGTCGATCATCTATTGAGCTATTTTTTCATATAATGGATACAGAATTTGCATATATAATTATCAAATTTTTAGTGGTAAATTACAAATTATAATATTCACTGTTATTACTTTAAATATTTTTTTTATGATGTGTATTATCGTTGGTAAATAATTTATACTTAAAATTATTGTAAATATAATAAGTATGTATATATTAATATATAAAGAGGAGGGTTCAAATGCCTCCACTTTTCATGCCTCCATGCGTCTCCAAATCTGAACCGTTCATCAACCTTTCGAATCAACGGATAGATACAACTTTTTTTTTTTTAATTCTCTTGCCCTCCCTTTCCCGTCGTTTCCTCTCCCTTATTTCCTTCTAATTTCATTCATTTCCCTTTTCGTTCCCTCCATTAAAATTTTGGCACTGCTCTCCTTTCTCTCTCACCGCTCTCTCCTCTTCGGACCCTCCATGGATGAATCTCGAACTTCGCACCGACCCCATCCTCCCTCTCTCACCGCTCTCTCCTCTTCAGACCTTCCATGGATGAACCTCGAACCTCAAACTTTGAAATCCGTGCACAGTTCTATGGCAACAAAGTCTCATCCACACTCGATCCCAGAACAACCCGACTCTTCTATTCTAGAGCATAATGTTGATTGTTTTACTGGTTGCTTGCAATTGGAACATTATAGTTCAGCAGCTCCTCAATCAGCAATAGAAGATAACTTGAACACTACAATGGTATGAGCTCTTCTTCATACAACCTCTTATTATGTTAGTATCCATCTGATGGAGTAAGTTGAGACTTTGCAAGAACCACTAGTTAGAATTTCAGTGGTCAATTATCACACAGTTTTATAATTGAGATGGAAATCCAAAATTGGCTTGACACTGAACTGTTCCACAGCACAAACAATGCATGATTAAAGTTGTTATTTCATTTCAATATGCGTTGCTGCCTAGGTTATTTTAGCAATTTATGTTTCATAGTACTTGGAACTATATACTACTGTCTTTTTAGTTAGTGAAATACTAAGTGTTTTAAATAAAAAAAAGTTGAGACATTGAATTATTGCTGTGTTGAAAAACTGATTACATAATAATTGATATTTGAAAAAAAAAATGAGACTAATCAATGTTTAATTGCATGAAAAATCTGTCCTTTACTTAAAAGTTACACTCAAGCACAACTAAAATAAATTATTCTACCTTTTAGGATTTTACTTGTATGGATGGTGGCAACCTTGTGAAGATGATCAATGCTCCAGACAAGGAAATTAAAATTCTGGAGGATAGAGAAAATCATAACCAACTCAATGACACAACCTCGAAGAATAACCAACTCAATGACACAACCCCGAAGAAGAGAAGTAATGATGAGATTGTACCTTGTGAAGGTATGAAGTTCACATCACTTGAAGAGTTTGAGAAGTATTACTATGCTTACGCTTTTTCCGAGGGATTTACTGTGCGGGTCAAGAAGACACTTAAATTTGATCTAACAAACATTGTTCGGTACCGTCAATACGTGTGCTCGTGTGCTGGATTTTGTGATGCAAAACAGAAATAAAATGATGAGGCTGATGAGGATGAAGAAAGGAAAAGGAGAAAAACCTTGACTCGTAGATCTGGTTGTCCGGTAACCATCACTATGTCAAAGAATAAAGGTGTGTCAAAGGATAAGCGTGTGTGGGAGGTGAGAATTATGAACAACAAGCACAACCATTTATTAGTTAGTCCCAACAGTCGAACCCACTTAAGACAGCATGGCGGTATTCCCTCAATAGCAAAAAGGCTTGTTCAAAAATTCAGTGAATCTGACCTACCAATCGGCAAAGTACCAGCAATATTGAATTCTGATGCTGGAATTAATGTTTCTCAAAGAGACTGTTGGAATCATAGAAGAAATCTTAGGCTAATGAACTTGGATAGAGGTGATGCAGATGCCGTTTTTCAATATTGCAAACGGAAGCAAGTACAAGATGCCAACTTCTACTATGCTATTCAAACTGATGATGAGGATCGTTTGGTAAACTTCTTCTGGATTGACTCCACAGCTCGACAATACTATGAGAGGTTTGGAGATGTTGTGGTCTTTGACACAACTTATAAAACTAACAAGTATAGTATACCTTTAGGAAATTTTGTCGGTGTCAATAACCATAGCCAATCTATCATGTTCGGTTGTGCTTTGTTGCAAAATGAGGAAGAAGAGACATTTGTTTGGTTGTTCCAAACTTGGTTAGAGGCACTGAGTGGAAAGTTGCCTATATCAATCCTTACGGATCAAGATCGTGCGATTAAAAATGCCATTGATAAGGTTTTTCCGACTGTTACTCATAGGTTGTCTTTGGCACATTTTGAAAAAATTTCCCGAGAAATATGGGTCCATTTACAAGGAGAATTCACCATTTAGTCGAGAGTTGCAAAATTGTTTGTATCGTTCGATTATCACCGAGCAGTTTGATAGTGAGTGGAACATGATCATGTCGAAGTACAAACTTGCAAGTGATGAGTGGCTTAGAAAGCTATTTGATATTCGGCAGTCTTGGGTTCCGGTATACAACCGTACCATATTTTTTGCCGGTATGAATATGACGCAAGGCGGTCCCGATACTGTCTTGCCCGATAAGCTCAAGTACTCGGTTTAATGGTAAGAGACAAGAGTAAAAGAAACACAAAGAACACAACTCAAATTCATATATAAACTTCACTGCCTACATCCTTCATCTCCGAACTATTTTATAACCAAACATTACTTAACCCCTAAGATAAAATATTAAATGCTAATTAACTAAAACCCAAAACCCAAAGCAATAAATTTGCCATGCAAGAATATATCCCGCTGGTCAAAAGAAGTAAACAAAGATTGTTGAACAAAACAAATTCCAAAGAAAATTAGTAAATGTCCTAGAAGACCATCCATGCCATTTATGTGAATCAGATTTCAAGTTGTACATACAACTCTTTGATTGGAATGGATCTGTTGTGGCCATCATTTACATCCGAATCTGAATTGGATATGTCTTCAACACGCACCGCGTCAGGCTTCCCGGGTTGGTTGAAGCTTGACCTCAAGCTTGCGTCTTCCTCATAGTACTTGTGGAGATGACTAACATTGAACGTGTTGGAGATATGTAAATCATCGGGTAATTTCACGCGGTAAGCATTTGCTCCAAACTTCTCCAAAATCTCACACGGTCCCACTTTTCGTTTCTTCAGTTTGTGATATTCACCTCGGGGAAACCGTTCCTTCGGCAAGTAGACCCAAACCAATTCTCCGACTTCGAATTGTACATCTCGACGCCTTTGGTCTGCTTTAGCCTTGTACTTAGAGTAAGTTTGTTCTAAATTTTCGCGAACTGTTTTATGCAGTTCCCACAAATCTTCAAGCCTTTCGTTCACCTTCTTAACTTTAGACTTCGGTCCTTCAATAGAAAGAATATCAAGAGGACCTCGGGGAATGAATCCATAAACAATTTTGAAGGGTGCGAATCCTGTGGAGCGGTTTACCGAACAATTGTACTCGAACTCAATTTTCGGTAGCAAAGTGTCCCACATGCCGAAAGTTGTAACTTGTGCACGAAGCATGTTTCCGAGACTTCTGTTTACAGCTTCGGTTTGACCATCTGTTTGAGGGTGGAAAGTCGAACTAAACTTCAGTTCGGTTTTTAACTTCTTCCAAAGTTCTATCCAGAATTTGCTCAAAAATTTTGTATCTCGGTCAGAGACAATGGTACTCGGCAAACCATGATGTCGGACAACTTCATGAAAATATAGTTCGGCAACCTTGGGAGCATCTACAGTGGTTTTGCATGCAATGAAAACTGCCATTTTGCTAAAGCGATCAACTACTACCATGATGCTATCGTTCTTCCTTCTTGTCATTGGTAACCCGGTCACGATGTCCATTGAAATGTCGCGCCAAATTTCAAATGGAAGAGGCAACAGACTGTAGAGACCCTGATTTGTGTTGGTGCCTTTAGAAGTTTGACATACTTGGCATGCTCGGACAAAGTGTTTAACATCTCGCCATAGACTTGGCCAAAAGAACCGTTCTCGCACCAAGTGCAGAGTCTTTTCCAACCCGAAATGGCCTTGATTATGCATTTCCTTGATGATGAGGTAGCACAGAGAAGTTGCCGGAATACAAAGTGCGAGACCCCGAAACAAGTATCCGTTATGTAGCGAGTAGTCATCGCGCAACTTTTTCTTCACATCCTCCAGGATCTGTCCGAAGTCGGGATCCTCCTTAATGGTCTCAGGCACGTGTTCAAACCCGAGAGTGTAGGTTGACATTGCCGAAAGCAGTCCATGTCGGCAGCTTAGAGCGTCAGCGACTTTGTTGCTTGATCCCACTTTGTGCACAATGGAGAAGGTGTATTCTTGGAGCGAAGTAACCCACTTGGCATGTCGAGTGCTCAACTTATTATGTTCTTGTACAAATTTCAGCGCTTGATGGTCTGTGTACAGCACAAATTCGTGAGATAAAAGGTAATGCCGCCAATGTTGCAAAGCTTTTACTATGGCGTACAACTCGAGGTCATACACCAGGTAGTTGGTTTTAGCTCCACCCAATTTCTCGCTAAAAAATGCCACAGGTTTCTTCTCTTGTGAAAGTACAGCACCAATACCCACCTTTGAAGCATCGCATTCTACCTCGAAAGCTTTGTCGAAGTTCGGCAGGGTTAGCACGGGTGCTTGAGTTAAGCAATGCTTGAGTGTTTCGAAAGCTTGTTGTGCACCGTCACTCCATTCGAAATTCTTTTGTTTTAATAACTCGGTGATAGGTGCTGAGATACTACTAAAGCCTTTGATGAAACGCCGATAAAATCCCGCTAACCCGAGAAATGATCGTATCTCGGTAAAAGAAGAAGGTTTTGGCCAATCTCGGATTGCTAGAATTTTGTCATCTTCGGGTAAGATACCACTCGCGGAGATCTTAAATCCCAAGAATATTAATGTCGGAGTCATCCAAACACATTTTTTTGAGTTCGCAAAAAGGTTATTATCATGTAGTACTTCAAGAGTTTCTCGCAAGTGTTGGAGATGCTCATCTTGGTTTCGGCTATAGATAAGAATGTCGTCAAAATAGACAACGACAAACTTGTTAAGAAAAGGGCGCAAAACCTGGTTCATCACCCGCATGAAGGTGCTAGGAGCATTGGAAAGGCCAAAGGGCATGACAACCCATTCAAACAGACCTTCTTTAGTTTTGAAAGCTGTTTTCCATTCATCTCCCGGTTTGATACGAATTTGGTGATACCCACTTTTAAGATCAATTTTAGAGAATACCTCAGCTCCACTGAGTTGATCGAGCATGTCCTCCAGTCGCGGAATTGGAAATCAGTACCGTACCGTGATTCGATTTATTGCCCTGCTGTCCACACACATGCGAAAACTGCCGTCTTTCTTTGGAACCAACAAAGCTGGCACAGCACATGGACTTATGCTCTCCCGCACAAAGCCTTTGTCTAGCAGCTCTTGCACTTGTCGCTTTAATTCTTGGTGCTGTTGTGGGGTCATGCGATAGTGAGCTTTGTTGGGAAGACTAGCCCTGGGCACCAAGTCGATTTGGTGTTGAATGTCGCGAAACGGGGGCAGTCCATCGGGAAGGTCATTCGGTAGCACATGCTTGAATTCGTCCAGCAGGGGTTGTACCATCTTGGGTATATTTTTCTCAATCTCGGAGTTGGTGTAGTCGCATGCGGTGAGTGCGAAACAGATTTCAGCATCTCGCAGTTCCTTCTCAAATTCTTCTCGCGGCACACAAAACACCGTATTTGTTTCTTTTGCCTCTTCTTGAACTGGATTTATACGTACCTTTTTTGGACCAACTTGAATGGTATACGTGTGCTTCCTTCCATCATAGATGGCTTGGTTGTCATATTGCCAAGGTCGCCCGAGAATCAGATGCGACGCATCCATTGGAACCACGTCGGCATAAATAGTGGCGGTGTAAAGTGGCCCGAGTGTGAGTTGAAAATGGCACCTTTTGCTGACTTGGATTTCGGCTCCTTTGTTCACCCACCCGAGTTTGTATGGATTCATATGGTTGGTAGTGCTAAGGTTAAGTTTTCTTACTGCCTCTTCCGAGATCACATTTTCCCAACTTCCCGAGTCAATTATCACGACACACTTCTTGTTCTCAATAACACACATAGTTTTAAAAATGGCATGCCGCTTCCAATCTTCTGTTGATTTCAGGCCCAAGCAAAGCCTTCTCATAACTAAGCTTTCGGCCGCGAGATCTTCGGGATTCACCTCGTGAATTTCTTCCTCTTCATCCCCGTCATCATTCCACCCTTCCTCTTCCTCAAAACCCTCGTTGGCATATAAATGAGGACGAACCTTTGGACATTCTCTTGCATAATGGCCCATTTCACGGCAATTGTGGCAGCCGATGTTGGCCTTAGAGCTTTCCGGAATAAGTTGTTTTGGTTTAGGTGGAGGTGGGAGTAATTGAGGTCGGTTGGAATTTGTGGTGTTGTTTGGAGTGGGGCGAAAATGAGAAGAGTTAGAGTTGGTAGAAGAAGTATTACCACGGTTAAAGTTGTGGCTTTTTGTGAGCTGTTTTTCGACGGCTTTCGCCTTGGATTGAGCTTCGCCCACGTTGATGAAAGTGTGAACCACCAGCATATCCTGAATATTCATTCGAAGGCCGTGCAAATATCGCGCAACCCTCAAATCTTCGGTTTCATTGATTTGGTTTCGTGCCTCCAGTTTATAAAACTCAAGAGTATATTCCTCCACACTTTTCGCACCTTGAGAGAGAGATTGAAATTGCTGGAAAAGTGTTTGGCGGTAGTTAAGAGGGAGAAACTCACGGTTCATCTCACGCTTCAAGTCGAGCCAATCGTTGAGAGGGGGAAGGCTATCGAGATAGCGGTGATATTTGAATGATTGCCACCATGCTGCTGCCCTATCCCGGAACCGGATTGTCACCAATGGCACTTGTTTGTCCGGAGGGATTTCTTTGAGCTCAAAAACTTCTTCAACTTTATTCGTCCAGTCAAGATACTCTTCGGGATTTAAACTGCCCGAGTAATCTGGAATTTCAACCCGGAGGCCGACATCCCACTTGGATTCTCGGTTTTGTAGAATTCCATGATTGTTAATATGTGGATTTTGTGGATTTTGTGGATTGTCGGTGGGAGTAAGGCGTGTCACAAGATTAGTGAGGACTTGCATAGTTTCGGCATGGTTTTGTTGCATACGATCGAGAACAGCGAGAAGGTTAGGGTCGGCCATGAGGTTGTTGATGGTGGTGTCGAACTGTCGGTGATGTAAATGATTGCCGAACGGGGTGATTGTCGGGGATACAACTTCACGCAAGCGCAAAGGTGGTTGTCGAACCTCGCTCTGATACCAATTGACGCAAGGCGGTCCCGATACTGTCTTGCCCGATAAGCTCAAGTACTCGGTTTAATGGTAAGAGACAAGAGTAAAAGAAACACAAAGAACACAACTCAAATTCATATATAAACTTCACTGCCTACATCCTTCATCTCCGAACTATTTTATAACCAAACATTACTTAACCCCTAAGATAAAATATTAAATGGTAATTAACTAAAAACCCAAAACCCAAAGCAATAAATTTGCCATGCAAGAATATATCCCGCTGGTCAAAAGAAGTAAACAAAGATTGTTGAACAAAACAAATTCCAAAGAAAATTAGTAAATGTCCTAGAAGATCATCCATGCCATTTATGTGGATCAGATTTCAAGTTGTACATACAACTCTTTGATTGGAATGGATCTGTTGTGGCCATCATTTACATCCGAATCTGAATCGGATATGTCTTCAACACGCACCGCGTCAGAATACCACACAAAGATGTGAGAGCATACATTCTTTCTTTGATTCCTTTCTTAACAAAGGAACCACCTTGCGAGAATTTGTGATTAAGTATGAACGTGCTATTGAACATCGTTACATAGCTGAACATTCTGAACGTTATGTCTCAATCTACAAAAAACCTAATTTCAATGTAAGGTCTAGCATAGAAGAACAAGCAGCAACCGTGTATACACGAAACATATTCAGTAAATTTCAAGATGAACTTGAAGAAAGCTTCAAGTTAAAGAGAAAGAAGTTGATACAAAATGGATCCTGTACCCAATACAAGGTATCAAATTTTCGTAATCCCCATGAGGAATTCCTTGTAACTATAAATGTCGAGTCAAAAGAGGCATTTTGTATGTTGATATTATGGAGACACATGGAGGCATGAAAAGTGGAGGCATTTGAACCCTACTCATATATAAAAATGTTAAATTATTTGCTGCCACCTGACAAATATATATAGTATGTTGATATTTTGAGGAGAAAATTCCAAGAAAGTTGCTTGTTGTGGATAGCATTAATTTACATGAAGGCTTAGCCGTTAAGTGGGCATCTGATAGTGATCTTCAATGATAGCATGCCCTAATTTATCTCTCTCTTTGGTTCATACAAATGTACGTAAGATATTTTTGGAGGGTAAAGGAAAATCAAGGGTGTAATGACGACTTTCTTTACTGAATAATGAATAAATATAAAACTATATACGATACTTTACATTTTTTTTGTGACATAGTATTTATTATTATAGTAAGATTGATTGATACAACCTTTCACATAATATTATTATATACATTTTAAAATTAAACGTAGTGCACTTACTTTTTGCTATTTTCTTGGTTACACACTTACACTATGAATATTGTAATTTTACTTTATATATTTTGGAAATTGTTTATTGTTTATTTAGAATTTTTTAAAATCGTCGATTTTCAATTGTCCAAAATTATCTGAAAATAACAATTTTGTACACATCTTAATAAATACTTAAAAAGTTCCAAAAAATGTAAAATTTGGTCTCCAAGCACATTTTAATATGGAGATCATGTTGAATGGTTCGGATCGATTGTTTGGACTTTGAAATCGCAAAAATAATTTATAAACTTATGGTGTCAAGATGTGGCACCATATAATAGTGTAATTGGATCCCTTCTCTATTTCCGTTGTAATTCAGATATGGAATGTACTTATTTGCTTAAATAATCCTACATCCTCAATAAATTGCAAATTTTGTAATATAGAACACAAATTGAATTTTCTCATTCCTCATTAGCATTACTAACTCTCTTAGTTAAAAAGAGTTTAATATTACCATAATTCTATACAGTAGCAACTGGGACTTAATCATTTTAGAATGAGCATAAACTAAAGGAAATTGAACATCCAAAGAACAATTTCGTGGCCAACATGTCACGACAGAAATCAATGTCCCTTCCATTAGGTAGGATCTTGTAGTTCCTAATTAAAGAAAATATTTAATATAAGAGGCGGCCTTCTAATATAGCCGAGATTTTTATTAATATCCAAAGTTAATTACAAATTAATAAATATACCCACTAATGTTGGGAATTTATAAAAATATCCATACCGGCCATTTTTTGGTTGGTTTTAATTTTTTCAGAAAATGGCCGGTACTAAAAAAGACGACAAAACATCAAACGGCCATAAAACGGCATTCGAGTGTCCGATTTCAGCAAATGACCACTTCTCGGAAAGCTTCGTCGGATTCCAAAATTCAGAATTGCCAGAAAAAGAAGGGAAGAGCCTCAAAACTTGAGTTGAAGTTTCTGATTAAGATTTTCATATTTATTATTCAATCTAAGTATCACAGTAAATTAGTTATATAATGAACTTGTAGAATACCAATTTTTATTATTTTTGGAATTTTTTTAATATTTTTTATAATTTATGAAAGATGGCACATAATTGGCCTAATTTAGCATAATTTAATGTAATTTAGAGAAATTTAGTGTAATTTAACATATTTATTGTAATTTAGCATAATTTTGTGTAATTCAGCATAATTTAACATAATTTCAAGTAATTTAGAGTATTTTAGTATAAATATGCTAATTATATATCAAAAAAAGTAATCTAACAAATATTTTAAATTTTTTTTTGAATTTTTAGTGTTAGATTTCAGCATCTTGCTATTCATAGTGTCTCTAAAAAAAATAAAAAATTTAGTACCGGTCATTTTCTGGCTGTTACCGAAAAAAATTAAAACCGGTCAGAAGATGGCCCGTGTGGATATTTTTATAAATTCCCAACATTAGTGGGTATATTTATTAATTTGTAATTAACTTTGGATACTAACAAAAATGTCGGTAATATAGTGATGCTCGATGATAGAGAGAAAAAACTGTCAAGCTCTCTGACCGGTTTCACATGGCATGAGTGTATTCCGTTTCATAATTATCATTTAAAAAAAATGATACAACATAACATAAGTTAATAACAACAAACATTTTTTTCCTACATTATTTCTTTATTTTACAAACTTTACAAAAAAATTCCCATTTTTTTTCCAGATTTTTTCTGATTTTTTTCAATAAACAAACTTAAATTACAAAAAATAGTTGAATGTAACCAAACATAACCAATCACGGCACGTTTGATCATGACACATGTCATGGGTCACTGCGTGACTAAAATGTAGTGATTGCCTCTCGCCTTTTTGGTCATGACAAAGCACAACACGACACTAAAATAATTTGAGTCAATCACAACACAAACGGCACATGATCAAAATCACGACGTGACGTGACGTGTTAGTAATGATGCGGATAAAAATTTACTTCACTATACTCGCTGATAATCAAGGTTATTCAGTTTGATATAACATTAAGTTTGGGCTATATCTATACATTCTCCTATATTATACATTTGAACTTCATAGTTTGGGCCTTAGAACAGAATTTGAATAGAAATTATCGTATGTAAAAAGGAAACAATTTGGGCTTCCAATTTGTCAGCCCAAAATTTGAGTGCTTCTTCTAATATGGTCGTCAGTGGATTAGCTCTCCAGTGGTTTAGCCCACATGGACGCACTGAGGAGGCTGGAGAGAGATGCAGAGCATGATCGCTTTCATGACCTCTCATGGCCTTACACACTGTTTAGCAATTTTGTTCACCTTTTCTGCAAAGACTCAAGTTTAGGGCAATATTTGAAGCATGATATTGATGGGGATAATCCGTGGACGCGCGCGTCAAGGAATAGTTTTATCAAACACATTGCAGACATACACTAATACCCAATCAAATTGGAGAAAAATGAAATGCACATGAGAAACAATCACAACAAGCAATCAAACATAATGAAAATAAAAGAGAGACACAAGATTTTACGTGGAAACCCTTGCGGGAAAAAACCACGGGAGCACAATGCAAAATCACTATACTTGAAATTTTTACAATACAAAAAGAATTATGAAATCAATAACACTCTCAATTTCATACACTAATTTTGATATTTCCTAGTATATTTTGGTGGAATGGAACAAGAGAGAGAGAAAACCCTAGAGATATGGGTCATGGAGGACACTTATTCACTAGGAGAAGGAAACACTTAGCTTAAATCCAGCCAACAGTGTTTACCCTTTTATTTCTCCATTCAGCTTTTCCGTAAAAAAACGACATGTGCTTTGGCCCGTTTCTTTCGGCTTCACATATACAACTGATATCACTGCCCTACAAGAAATGGAATTCATATCCTCGCTGTTCGGTATGATTGATAAAGCACTTCCTGGAAACCAACTTCTTCATATTTATTGGAATTAGCTGAAACAAATACAATACAGACATATTATGAAGATATCTCAGAAATCGATGGATTTGGAGTCAAAAGGTATCTATTCCTTTTCTTTTTTTAGTTTAATGAAGGGACTCAAACCTCCCAATTCTAATACACAGCTCAAACCACCTACTGGTTTCAAATCTGCATCTCTCGGTTGTGGGCAAGGCATCCAAAGAAATTTATCCTAATTGTTGCTCACTATTATGATTTTCTTGTAGTTGAATTTTAACTAAAAAAAAATACAACAATATCTGGCCACACGAGCAAAGTACAAATTATTTGAAGTACGTGTCTTTGTTTAGAGCATACACACACAAATGTACACGAGAAACACATACACAAATGCATCTTTACATATATGAATTATTGAAGCCACCGAGTCCTTGTATTCATCTTAATTTGTATTAGTTTAGTTCTACAGTTCCTAAGGGTATTGTTGTCCTAACATATCATAGAATTACATATGCCATTAGATTTTTATCATAACCAAAATAGCTCTGGGTTATTGTTAATGTATCCCCAAAAAAAGCTGATGAAAACAAAATAATTAGAATGAAAAATCAATTGCATACCTGATGTGAGCAGTTATTTTGCAACACCTCTGCATTTTTTAGGTCAAAATAATTTGACACAGACATCAATACAGATTTCCTGAAATTAATATTTGTCTGTTAGACTAAGTCTCACAAGCTCAAAACTATACTTGCCCAAATCACTGCAAGAAAGCAAGAGATCAATAGTTTAATAATTTTGACTGGGATCTTACAATTAAGAGTACTACTGTACCCAGGTGAACTAGTGAGAGGAGCTTGAATTATTAGTGTCTAAAAATAGTGTAAAAGAAGTGTAAATCAAATAGTGTGAGAAGAGTGTTAATTTTGAGATTTTCAAAATAGAGATAAGTTGTTTGAATATATGATTTGAAATAGCACTAAATTGAGGTCCAATATTGTCATGCCATGGTTTGGTTAGGTTAATGCTATTCGAGTGTGACCAGACAAATTAAAGTGCTTATATTTCCGAAATTTTTATTGATGATAAATAAAAAAATTAAAATATTAAAAATAAGAAATGATTTGAAAGAACTTTAGAAATGAGAAATCATCCATATGGTATGGCGTCCAACTGGGACGCCATATCATTTAAAATCTTTCGTCTGAATATAAAAACAAAAAAAAAAATTATGTGATACGCCATTTCAAATTATTATTGATTTATTAAATCGTGTCGTGTCATTAACATGTTGTGTTAATCTCTGATATTATTCAGCACGGTTTGTCTAGAAATTTTAACGTGTTGGCACAACACGTGTAAACACGGCACGCAGAATGTGTGCTGTCATTTGAATGTGTCGTGTTGTATTCTAAACATGTAGAAACACGACACACGTCCGAAACACGACACGACACGATGCGTTCCAGTTGGACGCCATACCATATGGATGATTTCTCATTTCTAAAATTCTTTCAAATCATTTCTTATTTTTAATATTTTAATTTTCTTATTTATCATCAATAAAAATTTCGGCTTATATTTGGTTGGTGATCCAGTTCAGCTAAATGACCAGCTTTATAGAAGTTTGTTAAAAGGGCAATGGTCTCTGCAATCTCAAATGATAAATTTGCTATTGTCAAAGATGTACAAGAAAATAAAAATATCTTCTTACAAATCAGCAATAAGGAGGTAGCACATATGTTGAGGGAATTCAATTGACGGGGAAAACGATCATCCACATGTCTTTGATTAGTTTTGGTGAGAACCTAGTAGTAAACTATTGAAAATTAGGAATAATTCTTTTGGGAAAAAAAAAATATGACTTAGCTTATATTTGCAAGAACCAAAATTCATGAAAAAAAGAACAAAAAAAAAAAAGGAAAGACGAAAAACTGAACTGATGTTCTTTTACCTTACTTTTCATATATGAACTCAAAATCGCTTAGTACCAGTGGCGTAGAACAAAATCACTACACTCAAATATCTTTCTGCATGAATTACATGCCCGTTGCCCTGGGAATGAAAATTAAAAAAAAAAAGACAGAGATAAGTGTTAAAATTGAAGACGGTATTGACTATATGGGCTAATCCACTGATATTAAATGGAAGAGAGATATTATTATGAAACTTACCAATTGGCTTCTGCATGTCCATAATTCCTATTTTGGCAGCATCTGTTGGAACTTCTTTTTTACGATGAGTATAATCGTCAATATGGATTACAGGAATGCTGGATATGAATTGCTGGTCTTGGCCCTCATATGCTTCGCACAGTTGAACCAAATTCGGGGAGCAATCCTTTATATTTAACTCCTGTAGGTTGGGAGGCATGCTATCTGAAAGAGATTTAAGCCTACAACACCTTTCTAATGCCATCATCTTGAGTGCGGAGAGCTGGGTCAAGCTGGCTGGAAGGTGCTCAAACTCACACTTGGAAAATGTGATCTCTTTCAATGCAGTCAGCTCTTCAAACCATAAATTTTGATTATTTGTAAACTGGGTAATCTCTGAGAATTCCAAAACCTGGAGGGAAGGAAGACTCCCTAAAATTAGGTGGAACTCATGATTCCAAAGACTGTAGTGATCTGCTTCTATATGGGTAAGTGATCGCAACCCTGCATCCTGATGCACTTGTAAACCCTTCCCTTTTTGTTGGTCCCTTGTAGAATACGTGGTAAAAAGTTTTGAGCAGCCAACAAGTCTTAGACATTTAAGGTGAGTAAGAGATTGCAGATCTCCTTTGATTTTCAATTCTGGGCAATACCCGAGATTTAGATCCTCCAACAACAGCATGTTAAGGGGGTCTAAAGAGATGCTCGCATGCATGGATTTTAATTCCAAGTGGGTAATAGAGGAAGGATTGGGCATTGAACACGTGGTAAAAAGTTTTGAGCAGCTAACAAGTCTTAGACGTTTAAGGTGAGTAAGAGATTGCAGATCTCCTTTGATTTTCAATTCTGGGCAATCCCCGAGATTTAGATCCTCCAACAACGGCATGTTAAGGGGGTCTAAAGAGATGCTCGCTGAAGAATAAGTAAATTCCAAGTGGGTAACAGAGCATAGATTGGGCATTGAATTTCCAAGTGAAATCAGGCTGCGGCATTCACGAATTTTCAATTTTTTGAGGGTTGAGCTGAAAAGGTGAAGTGGTACTTCTCTCAGGGTTATGTTGTTTTCAATAGTTAATTTAGAGAGACGTGGAAAAAATTCTCTACCTCCTGCATAAGTCCATACTACACAGTTGGACAATCGGTCCAAAACTAGTTCTTCTAAGAGAGGAAAAACTGTTTGGTTTTTTCCATACAAACGAGAATAAATTAGTTTGACAGAATCAAATTCAACGATCTGAAGATGTTTCAGAGAGGGAAGTTCCCCAAGAGGCGGTAGGATCTTTACATTGACACATGAAACTAGACATAGTGTATTTAGATTTGGAAAACGATCACCTATTTGAACGATCCAATTTGGAAAATATAAACCAGCATACCTATCAATTCTTAGGTCTTTAATATCCTTATTTGGTTGCAGTTCTTGGAGTACCTCCATGTCTTCATTGGAATTTCGCTTTGTATGGTTTGCAATTATGTGAATGCTATCAAGATGTTTCTTGTCAACTAATTTCGCTTGCATGGCCTCATCTTTGTTTTTTATATTCTCAAAATTCTTAATTGTTAGAGTCCCTCCGATCTCTCTCAAATTTTCCAATTCCGTAATTGTGTGTCCCTTTTTTTCCCCAACAATGAAAACACCAAGTTCTTGGAGGTTGGTTAGTTGACCTATACCAGAAATTTGGGCAATGGTTTCTTCCTCAGCATACAAGTGACGCAGATTTATCAATTTGTTTATGCCCTGTGGTAATTCTTTGAAAGTGCATTTGCGAATATACAAAGCTTGAAGATGATAAAGGTGAATAGAAGAATGATATAAACTTGTGATTCCGGTGAAAGATAGATCCAGGAAACGAAGATGCTGTAAATCCCAAATGGCGGACGGTGGTTTATATTTATATTCCATGTGCATGTAAGATAAATCAAGAGTGAGTCTTGTATAGCAGTATACATCCCTTCAACTGGACAGCGCACAAAGTATAAGAGTGAGCGCAATTTTTTATGTTTCTGAATTCCTCTTATGACCGCGATGTTCTTGGTATCTACTGCCAAGTGCCGAACACCCGGAGGAATATTTTTATCTAATCCCTCCCCAAGGTAGAAACATTCACCTGAAGAGACAATAACCGCCAAATCATGCATTAATTCATGCATGACATAGCTATTGTTATCCCATGCAGGCTGAAAAAATGACTTCTTAACCAACTCATCAAACCATTGCCTTCCAATATCTTCAAGTCTCTTCACACCATTGGCATCGGATTGAATAAAATTGTGGGCAATCCACATATGGACTAACCTATCTTTTTCTATCAATGAGTTTCTAGGGAATAAAGAGCAGTAGGCAAAACATTGCCGTAAACTAGGATTTAGTTGTTCATAACCAAGTGCAACAGATGGAAGGATTTTGCTTTGGCCTTCTGGTATGTTCCACCATTCACTTCCTGAAATATCCCTCCATCTATTTTCATCAAGGTCAGAATTTAATACGTTTCCAATTATTTTAGCTGCCAAGGGTAAACCATGTAACTTGTCAGCTATTTTCTTTCCTATGGTTTTTAAAATTTTCCTTTTTTCATCAGACATCACTACATTCCCAAATGCAAAACGCTCAAATAATTCCCAAAATACACCCGAGTCTAGTGCACTCAATGCTATGGGACCAATGGCTCCTTCTATATTTCCAACTACCCGATTTGCAAGTCCCTGATTCTGAGTTGTTATGAGGACTACACTACCTGGGGCACCACGAGAAAGGATTATTTTATGAATAAGATCCCATTCAGATTCAAACACATCATCGAGGATAATTAGAAATTTGACTCCCTTAATGATCCTTGAGAGCTCCACAGAAATGGAATCTAATGACCTTTTGTCCCAATCTGAAACCGGGTAGTTTGTTAATGATTCAATGATCTTAATCATCACCAATCCAAGATCACGGTTGTTAGAAACAGATGACCATGCTCGTTTTGCAAAAGTTTCTTTTACCTCAGAATTATTATAGACAGCTTGAGCGAGTGCTGTCTTTCCTACCCCACCCATCCCAACAATAGGAATAACGATAATACCATGGTAATTGTCGTTTTGCTCTCCCTTTTTGATGGATTTTGACTGCGAACCTAAATCTTTTTCTAAAATGGAATTTGACTGTGAACCTAATATTATTTCTAAAATCAGATTCAATTCATCTTGCCTGCCATACAAACCCACCTCCTCTAATGGTTGGGAACTGGTTTCTCTTGGATTAGTAAATTCACGGGTCTGTGATTCCTTATTTTTAATATTCATGTTCGCTAATTTAAGAATTGTTGGGATATCGGTAGAAAGTTTCTTCAGCTTATCTACAACTTTCTCTAAACTTTTGTGGTTCTTTTCAGAAAGAACCATATTCCTTACAGCAGAAAGAGAATAGGAAGCAAGTTTGATAACCTGGTTCTTTGTCTTTCCTTCAACTTCATCCTTGATAGATTTGGTTTCGATGTTGTCCAACACATCTTCGGCTTCGTAAACAGTCTCTTTCAGCATCCTCAGCCAGTCTGCAAGAGCTTGATTGTTGATAATCACTCTTTTTTCGACCTCCTGGACTGTTGCTTGACAGAGTAAAAGTGATCGAGTCAATTCCTCAACCATCTCTTCACCGCCTTTCTGCCACTCGTAATTAGCCCCGAGATACTTCTGTGCTTTCTCAAGCACAATTTTGATGACCGGCGATGCAAACCATCCGCCAACCAACTCTAGCCCTGCCATTGTTGAGATTTTGGGAGTATTAGCTCTTAGGTTTTCTACTGTATATGGTGGATTGAGTTATCTTAGGTTGAGTCAAGTTATAAGACCCTCGGAGGTATATGTAATGGGTTAGGATGCAATAGAAAATTAAATTTATTATAAATAATTTTAGTATCAAAATTTGACTTGCGATCAAGATGATGAGAATTAGTTAGAGGCGTTCAACTTGCTATCTTCAGAAGATGATCAGAAAGGGTATCGAATTGTAGTCCCCATCGGGAAATGATGTATTTCTAAAATGGTGGTTTATAATTTTTTAGTTTTCTTTAAAAAAATTATCAGGAAATGGTTGTATTTTATGATTAAAGTATTTAGTATTGATATTGTGGTACTTTTGCATTTCGTAACTGCTAGCAAGAATTCATTAATTTATTGTAATACAATGGAGCACTATGTTGCTGCCAATGTAAATGTAAGTTATTCCGTGATGATTTTTCTATTATTTGTTTAATTAGAAGAGCCGAACCAAACTTCGGCAGGCATGAGATTTTTCTGGAAACATAGATGATCCGTAAATTGAGACAAAAGCCATGTTAATAATAAAACTGAAAAAAATACTAATATTTTTATAACCGGTAAAAGTTTTTGAATCCAGTGCAACAAGTATATTGTATATTTACTTTTCCTATGTCTCGTTCATAGCAGTGTAGCAAAAGAGTATCTCACATCTAATAAACATTCACCTGTGGCTTTCTTTCTACTTGCCTCTCTGAACAACCATTAACTTCTTGAGTTTAATTAACTATATGAGCCGAACCAAACTCGGCAGAAGGAAATTTCGATGGAAACATTGGTGCTCCATATAAATTGAGAATGCGTATCCCCCGAGATATCTCAACTTTTGAGTTCATACGTGTACGGACCAGATTTAAACTGTCCCTGTTTAAATGCAGGGGGGGGTCTGTAAATAGGAAATGGGTCGCTTCAAGATTCGTGCTAAACGGTTCAGATTTTTACACGTAACAATTTAAAAGTCGAAATATCTCGGGGGATATGGATTAATAAATTGAGATAAAAGGTGTTAGAAAGCAAAGTGAAATATTTCGTAATTTTTACCCCTGTAAATCATTTATTTTTAATCAAGTGTAACAAGTATTGTACATTTATTTTTCCTATGTCTTGTTTTTAGCAGAATAATAGGTCTGAAATACTACTATGAATTTTGGTAAGTGTAAATGATAGCTAGATATAAGCTAATTAATAATTAGTGTCGGAAATCGGAATAAACCATACCAAAAATGCAAAGTTTTTGTTACAGAGAGATCAGAAGGTATCATTTTGGTCAATACCAATCCACTGGATCTATGCAGTTTTTAATTGATCGCTGAATTAGTCAAGAGTATACGTTAAGCTCCCCTAACAATAATTACATATTATAATTGATCATGGAAAGATTCTTCTCTTGTTATTATATAGTCAGGTGGTCCCCACTGACATAACATTAATTCAGTTGACTTAAAGGCGTATTTTCACTATTATATTTGGTAAGTTAAAGAATTTTCAATAATTTTTTTTTTTTATATTATTGTAGTCAGAGGTTGCTCAAGATTGACATGCATGAGAGGAAACATTAACTGCGTAGAAGTTAGCAATCCACGTACATGACCTACGAATCAGGATTTTGGGGTAGTGTTATAGGCTTTAGGTTATAAGACATGTGATTCGAGGTCAAAGACGTAGACCATAGAACTTTGGCCATACGATTTATAGTGTAGGCATAATATAGTTAGTATTATAATATTATTATTATTATTATTATTATTAGTCTTCAGTGTAGGATGTTACATCTCTAAAAGATAATGAATTATTATTGTTCACAGTAAAGACTATTTTTTTGCGTAAAGGTTGGAGGTCAAGCTGTTAGGACCGATGAAATCCATTGCAGGCCACCACAGGAGCGTCTGTGTTGGATATAAAACTGATAACAAAAGCGTACCTTAATTCTTGACTTTCTTGTGTGTGAGATTGCCGATGATTTGGTTCTTTCAGAATATCAAGGCTTTTTACAGAGTTCCCTTTGTTTCAATTTTCTTCAAAGTCTCTCACAGTTTTCCTAATGGAATAAGAGAAATGAATTCATATTACCTTGTAGTCTAGGAACCAAATCATATATACACAGTCCAAGAAACCACTTGACTGTCTTATGTTGTAATTATTCAATTCAGTCCATAGTTAAATTGAATATTATCTTAAGTTCTACACATTAAAGGTCCACACCCTATATAACACATTAATGCTCAATAAATTATAAACCGCATATGATCACTTTTAATTGAGCATAAAATTAACAGTATACAATACATAATTAATTTACATATTAGTCCAATGTTAGATTAATGATCCAATAATCTCCCACTTTGACTATATGTGAAACTTTATAATTACGTATTGTGCAGTATCCGTAGTCAGCTCAGCTTTTCTGCCATTATAGTAATGTGTAACGAAACAATTATGTCCATTAATTATATCAATATAGGATTCAAGCAGCTTTTGCCACATTTATTTGTAACTAAGTCAACAATGGTCACATATATTGATATAACTGAATGACATGAATCATGATGTGGATGTGTAGTATGAAAATTTCAAAACGTGTCTATGATCAGAGTCAAAATGATGATGAATTACGTAGGGTTTTGGCTTAGGTTTTGCATATTATCTCACACTTATGTTTAATTAATTAGAGAAAAAGGTTACTATCACCCTTCTTTATGTTTTACTGCAGAAAACAGGTTTTGGGACTATTTCACATCAAATGGAGCTGGAATCAGATCAATCGGATAAGCGACGCTCATCAACTAAGGCCCTGTTACGGTACGGACCTAGCCGAATACGGACCAGGAGATAGCGTGATATGCATTAAACCCCTCAGCAACAAGGTGTGAATACGGACCGTATCAGTTAATACGGTCTGTAACCAAGGCGCCGTTTGGGGAATAACTGCCACAAACGTGTCAAGATCATGTTTTCTTGGCCTCCACTCATCTCCAGACGTCCTCCCTACTCCTATATAAAGCCCCTGGATAGAAGAGAATATTATCTTTGTAATTTTGGTAGTTAGGGTTAGATTTGATTGAAGTGAGAAAGAGAGGAGTGTTGTAATGATGCCGTTCCGCGGCTAAGTTCTTTTCTTAAGGGCTATGCAGTAAATCTTGTTACTCATGATGTTTTGATATATATATTTTCTGTTGATTATGATTTCTTGTTGTTAATTGAAATGCTTTTGCAATTTATTCTCCCTTCACCTAATTTCGATGATCTAGTTTAATCCTAGGGTAGTGACAGTACTTTATTGGTAGAAAAACTATGATGGACGAGTTAGCCTCGTTGGGAGCCATTAGATTTATGTGAAGAAAATCTTCGCGGGGAAACCATAAATCAGAACCACAAAACGCAAACCAAGTTCTGTCGTTTGTGTAAGATAAATCGCAGTGCCCTATGTAGTAACTTGTGTATTTAAGGGATCTGTCATTTGCGTAAGATAACTCGCAGTGTCCTATGTAGTATCCCGGTGGAAGTTCCGTCATTTGCGTAAGTGACTCGCAGTGTCCTATATAGTGCCTTCCATTACCAACAATAGGTAATCAGACCCGACAGAAGTAAAATATCAAAGTGGATTGAGTAGCAATAGTGTGCTGAAACACTAGGAATTCTCATCTCTATCTTTATTTTAATTACTTTTAATTGTTGCCAAATTTACATTGATCACAATTCCAAACTCTCAATTTTCTGATTTTGTCTAGCCTTTCGAAAGATTGTGATTTGATCGCTCAAGACTGTAGATCAATATTCTCTGTGGATCGACCTCGATTATACTACTCGATAAGAATTGTGCACTTGCGATCCGAACCAATAGCATTTCCGAGTTTATAAATTTTAAAAGAAACATCGCTCTCTTTTGAGTTATCAGTCTATGATAGAAGAGTTTATCGGAATAACTTAGCTAGTCTATCTCTAGCTGGTCCACCCTTAAATGAGATCATAACGTGTCTATCTCCAGCTGGTCCACCCTTAAATGAGATCAACCTTAATAGAGTCAGAATGTGAATAAACTTGAACTTTATTTCTGCAGAAATATCCTTAAAAAAACTTTATAAAAATATGAAAATTGTATATGTCATACAAACATAATTACAAACTCCCACTAAAAACTGAATATCCTCAAAACTGAAGATCTGTAATTGGCATGACACTCATACGAGCAATATGCTCATGAAACCTTTTAGGTGACAATCCCTTAGTATGCATGCAAGCACGGAGTTTGTGCCAATATGCTCAATAGACAATCGTACATTCTGAACACTTTTATTTACAACTAAGAACTTGATCTCTATTTTTGACCTTGTCAAGTTTCTATTGTTGGAATATAAAACTGTCGGGTTATTGTCACAAAATAACTTGAGCAGTAGTTAATTCTTTTCCACTTTACGCAGCTATGTGGCAAAATTTCACAGTCATATCTCCCAATTAGATACCTCATGCACATGTAATAACATGTGTATGATTGATTTTTAGAAAATGTTTTATCAGTTCAAACGTTTGTTCCTAAGCCCTCGTGCAACCAAGTCGTTTTCAGATTTTCAAAGTCCAAACGGTCGATCCAAACCGTTAGATGTTCAATCCATATTAAAATATGCTTGGAGACCAAATTTTACATTTTTTGGAATTTTTTACTATTTATTAAGCCACTTTGAAAATTGCTGATCCGGGTGTACAGTAAAAACAGTGCAATCAAATTCTGGACCATGTGATCAGCAATTTTCAAAGTGACTTAATATTTAGTAAAAAAATTCCAAAAAATGTAAAATTTGGTCTCCAAGCAGATTTTAATATAGAGATCACATCTAACAGTTTGGATTGACCGTTTGGACTTTGAAAATCTGAAAACGACTTGGTTGCACGAAGGCTTAGGAACAAACGTTTTGATATTAGCCACTCTCTCTCTCTCTCTCTCTCTCTCTCTCTATATATATATATATATATATATATATATATATTTATATTTATCTGTATATTATTTGTTTTTGTTTGTTGAATGTATATGTATATGTATAAAAATTGTTTCTGTTAATTTGTTGAATGTTGAATAAATATGATTGGTTTCTGTATGTTGTAATGTTGAATATATATTGAATTATAGATGTGTAATATTGCAAATGTATGTTTAATGGCTAGCAAATATGGGTGTAGTCTATTATAAATCGTTTAAAAAAACACAAAACATACACGGTTCAAAATAACAATCCATGTACAGTGTCCAAAATAATACATGGATGATTTGTAGAAACTGTGCATATACACCTAGTTACATGTGCGACCTCCCCTGCTAGTTGCATATATATTATTTGCGGACCTGGTAAAAATTAAATTTAAGAAAAAAAAACTAACTACATGGTAAAAAAAAAAAACGAGACAAAATGCCACATGGATGAAAATGCAGTCAAATGGCCTAACATGAATTTGCAAACTATATTTTAACATGGTTTTTTTTTTTTATTCTTGGAATAAATTTGGTAAATTCTAATTAAGAATTATGGTTTCATTTGATTTTTGGAAAATTCATAAAATCAATTTGGTATATATCATGAACCTAATATTTTGAGGTTTTGGAAAGTAATGTTGTTTAGGGTCAACAAACTACTTGAAAAGTAATGTTGTCGCATACAAAAGTTAAAATAAAAATAAAAAAATCCTTCTGAATGTTTGATGAATCTCTGGTTTGACACAAAGTTTTGGATACAGTTGGGCCCTCATTAATTGATCATGGAAAAGGTAAAAATATATTTCTAAATAATCCGAAGTCAAATCGCCGGAAAGATTCTTCTCTTATATATTATCACCCCAATATGTGTACTTCTGTATCGATTTATGTGTATGAATTAACATAGCAAGTCAGATCCACAAAAATAAAAATAAAATGGAAGCATACATTTTCACTAGCTGCACGCAAACAAATGCTAGTTAGCTTGCTCGAAGAACGTGTTGGCATGTTCATTTTGTTTTAAGAAAAAAAAAATATGCCAGTTGGCTTGCTCATTAATTGATCGTGGAAAAAAATATGCAACTTGCATGTTCATTTTGTTTCCTTATTATATTGGAGTTGAAAAATTCACCTTAAATTTTTATTTATTTGTGTTGTATTATCGCTGCACGTAAACAAATGCTAAGTCTGATCTATACATCATTGTGGTTTGTCTGATTGTCAATTTTTTATCTTGTTAATTTTTGTAAGAGAGAAAAAGTTGTAAGAAAATAATTTTATTATTGCAATCTTATTCTCCGTTTTACATATATCTCTATTTATAAAGAAAAAGAAAAACTAGCCGTTGTACTATTAATTACAACTACTAACCACTAACCACTAACTCCTAGTCTATTAATTACTAACTAGCCGTTACAATTCTTGCTGTTATTTTTTAACACTCCCCCTCAAGCTAGAAATGTATATATCGTACAATCCTAACTTACTTGTAATTTTCTGGAATAGACCCGGATCCAAGCCTTTAGTGAAGATATCCGCGAGTTGATCTTCACTTTTTACGTATGGTGTTTCAATTTCTTTTGCTTAAACCTTTTCTCTAATAAAGTGGCAATCCACTTCTATATGTTTTGTTCGTTCATGAAGCACGGATTTGAAGCTATGTGACGTGCCGAATTATTGTCGCAATACATTTTCATCAGTTCTTGAGTTTAAATCCCATGTCTAATAGGAGTTGTTTAATCCAAGTTAGTTCACTTGTGGTTGATGCCATGGCACGATATTCGGCTTCTGCGCTTGATTGTGCTACAACATTTTATTTCTTGCTTTTCCATGTGACTAGATTCCCCCTACAAATGTGCAAAAACCGATTGTCGATTTTCTATCGAAGCTTCGGGCCCAATTTGCATCGGAATAGCCACATATATCATTAGAATTATTATTTTTCATCAAAATACCTCTACCGGAATTATTTTTTAAAAATCTTAAAATTTTATTTACCGCTTCTAAATGTAGTGTTCTTAGTGAATGCATGAACTTACTAATTTGGCTTACGGAAAATGAAATATCCGGACGAGTAACCGTTACATAGATCAATTTTCCAACAAGTCTTTGAAATTAATTAGTTTATGTCTTTTAAATGTTCACCATCTTCACTATTTAATTTGTATTTGTTGTCAATTGGGGTAAAGGTCGGTTTACATCCTAACTTACTGGTTTTTTTTAACAAATCAAGTGTATATTTTATTTGGGAAATAAAAAGTCCTTTATCCGAAGAGGTTACCTCGATTCCTAAAAATATTTAAAATATCCTAAATCTTTTATGTCAAATTTTTCTTTTAGTTGTTTCTTAATTTTTTGAATTTGCTCTAAATTATTTCCGGTAATTATAATGTCATCTACATATACTAAAATAAGAGTTGTATTGATATCATCACATTTAGTAAATAAAGAATTATCAGCATTACTAATTTTAAAATTACAAGAAATTAAATAAGAGTTAAGCTTGCCATACCATGCTCTTGGGCCATGTTTGGTTGTGGAGTAAGAGGTGGAGTAAACCCCTTACTCCACACTTAGGTAGCCAAACGAGAAGTAAAAGAAGAGGAGTAAGGTGGATTAAGAGGTGAGTTAATCTGGAGTAAGTTACTCCACCACTTCAGGTGGATTAACTTACTCCACACTTTCTCCACCTGTAGGGCCCACTATCATAGGAAGAGGCTCAGTTTCCAACACTTTACTCCTCTAGACGGATTAATTTAAGCCACGAGTTATACTACCAAACAAGATGTAAAATATGTGGAGTAAGATGGAGTAAGTCATTTAATCCTCATTAACTTTACTCCACAACCAAACATGACCTTGGAGATTGTTTCAATCCATAAATTGATTTATTAAGCCTACAGGCCAAGTTAGAATTGGTTTCCAATTTATGGCTGGGTGGTAATGTCATATACACCTCTTCTTCAAGTGTTCCTTGAAGAAAGTCATTCTTGACATCCATTTGGTAGAGGTCCCAACCATTGTTTACGGCAATAGAAAATAAAATTTTTACGGTATTCATTTTTGCCACTGGTTCAAAGGTTTCATTATAGTCTATGCCATAGGTTTGGATAAATTCTTTAGCTACAAGTCTTGTCTTATACCTTTCTATGGTGTCATCACTATTATATTTTGTTTTATATACCCATTTACAACCAATCAATTTTTTATTTTTTGGAAGGGAAACAATTTTTCAAGTTTCATTTTGTTCTAAGGCTTTTAGTTCTTCATTCATAACATTACACCAAATTGGACTCTTAATTGCTTCTTGGTAATTTTTTGGGTCCAATTCTTTTTCAATATTGAGTCATTTCTCTTTTGCTGAAATTTGTTGCGGTTTTGTGGTTTTTCAGTCACAGAATTTTATGCTCTGATACCATGTTACAATTCTAACCGTTATTTTTTAACATATCATAACTCTCGTTCAACCCTCATATATTCCATGATAAGAATTTTAACTTTGAAGCCAATCTCATAGGTTTTAGAGTTGAATTTACAAAGAAGTTTAGTAAGCTTAAAAACAACCTAGTTGGATCTACTCATACGATAAAGAATATATGGACCGGAATAGGTTGAGTCAAGTTATAGGACCCTTGGATGTATATATAATGAGTGTTATGTAAATTGGCACAAAAGGTGTACAAAAAGTCAAAATGAAATATTTCTTAATATTTTTACCCTAGTAAAAGATTTTGAATAATCCAGTGTAACAAGAATTAATTGTACATTTATTTTTCTTAGGTACGTCTTCTTTATAGCAAGTTACTATATTTTGAAAATAAGAGTTCTAAAAAAATACTAGTAGGCATTTTAGTAATTGGGAATGATAAATACAAGTATAAATAATTAGTGTCAGAAATGGAATGAACCACAGCAATATATGCAAAGTTTTGGCAACAGACAGAGATCGTGAGATAACATTTTGGTCAAACCAGTCCACTGGAAAAGTAGATCTCTTGCAATGAATTAGTGCTCAAACTCAGTCCACTGGAAAATCCATAAAATCAATTTTGAGGTATATATCAATTAGGCATTTTATTTGATTTTTGGAAAATTGTTAAAATCAATTTGGTATATATCATGAACCTAATATTTTGAGGTTTTGGAAATTTGTGGCAGTTTGGAGATGTTCTGTGACCTTTGTGGCAGCCTATGATCTTCTGTGATTCTAATTTGTTTAGGGTCAACAAATTACTTGAAAAGTAATGTTGTCGCATACAAAAGTTAAAATAAAAATAAAAAAAACCTTCTGAATGTTTGATGAATCTCTGGTTTGACACAAAGTTTTGGATACAGTTGGGCCCTCATTAATTGATCATGGAAAAGGTAAAAATAGATTTCTAAATAATCCGAAGTCAAATCACCGGAAAGATTCTTCTCTTATTATTATCACCCCAATATGTGTACTTCTGTATCGATTTATGTGTATGAATTAACATAGCAAGTCAGATCCACAAAAATAAAAATAAAATGGAAGCATACATTTTCACTAGCTGCATGCATGAAATGTTAAAAGCTAATTAACTTGGGTGATTGTGAAGCCATGGAACACTATATTAGTGTCAATATAAATCCAAATAGGTTTTAGTCAAAGATGTTATTTTTTTTCATTATTTGAGCTGAAAGATGAGCCGAAACAAACTCGACTGACAGGAGTTTTCTCGGAACATTGGTGCTCCATAAATTGAGATAAAAGGTGTTAAAAAGTAAAACTGAAATATATATATTTCTTGAGCAAAGTTAGGGCGTTATGTGCTCGTCAAGAGAGTTTGGCGAGTACAATTTCAAAAGTATATCGGATCGGTTTCAAACGACGAATTCAAACCGTTGAAATCCATATACTTCGTAAGTGATGCATGTAAATGCAAAATTTTAAAAGTTTTGAATTCATTTGCTACAAGGTCAAGCAGTCAAAGAAATGAATATTTTATAAGTTATTTTATATATTCATTTTTGTTTTGTTACAGACTGATCGGAAGATATATATTTTTTTAACACTCTGATAGTGGCTATCAAGTTTGTGTACACCTATTAAAAATTAATGTACAATCACATGCTACTGCTCTAGCTACAACATTAAAAAAAACAACAGCATCTCAACAGTTTTGATCGAAGATATCATTTCGGTCAATACCAATCCAATGGATATGCAGTTTTAATTGATCGTGTAAAAAGTTGAAACGGATCGATGATTATACATTAAAAAACAGAGTATAATTGATAATGGAAAGATTCTTCTCTTGTTATTATAGTCAGGTGGTCCCCGCTGCATAACCCTAAGTTGAAGAATTCCCAATATATATATATACACACTTTTTTGTTATATTAATATCTAATGTTGGAACGCCAATTTAAATTTTTTTTGGCAATCTGTATAGGATGTCACATCTCTAGAAGATATAATGAATTATTATTGTTCATAGTTAGACTTTTACAATATTTATTTTGACCAATATATTATTCACAAGCATTAGTATCTTACGTTGAAACGCGTATGTCATTAATTCACAAACATTGAAATATGACGCAAAACAAGAAGGAAAGAAAAAAAAAAAAAGAGACTCAGTAGCTTATTATTAGTTATTTTTAGGAGCTTTAATTATTGTTGCCAACTAATGTTTCTTTTATTCCCTTTTGTTAAAAAAGCTTCCCAAGAGGTCTGTTCCTAAGTTATATACAAAGGGTAAAATAGGCATTTTATAAATTTAAAATGAGTTTTAATAGAAAAGACAATAAAATGGGTAAATTTGTGAGTTTTTGAAGTTTAGAAGGGTAAATATGATATTATGAAGTTTAGAGGGGGAAATACGTAATTTTGATGTTTTTGAGGGGTATGCGTGAAATTCTCCCAAAAAATTGGAACGAACAACCTAAAGTTTACTAAATAGACAATGGATGGAAGTACGTACAGTCAAATGACCCCACATGAATTTGCAAACTTAATGAACAAAAATATCAACAATTAGTTTCATCCATGTGGCTCCGCTATTGTTTATTTTATAAACCTTCTCCCCACAAATAATTCGACTTACTAAAACAGCTGTCATTAAGGAAATTTAATTAGTCTCTCGTAAACAAACTAATTAATTAGTCCCATTAAAACAGAACAAAACTTTTGTCTAGACTGTTTAGTCTGGGCCTCCGTGGTGACTTTTTCTTGGGGGTAATAATAGAGATAATAGGCCCAACATGTTCTTGGCCCACAACTTCCTCAGAATCCACCTCCTGCATGATTCTGCCAATTTATTAAAGAAGAATACCCTAAATAAATCAAGACATCTTAATTGTTTTTTTTGTGTGAAATTTATGTTGTTCGGCCTTTAAACTTTTGGAAGAAGTATAAGTTGTTGCATCTTTGTTTCTCAACTTTTGGAAGAATTCCCTTTATTTTACGGTTTGAGATTAACTCCCAACCGCTTTGAGATTTGGACTAGCACAGGGGGCAGTATTATTGGGCTTTGAGATTCGTGCCAAGTTAAAAAGAACGGTCCAGATCCAGTAATTGTAAAGGATTTCCTATTACGGTACTGGGGAGGATCTGAATTCCATTCTGTCTCCTCTCCTGGAGTAGACAGATGGAAGAACACGTGAATTGAACAAAAGAAACAAACAATCGAGACCATTTCCCTAATTAAAGCTCGAATACAAAACAATAGCGTAAGCAAAAGGCCGAAGTGAAACACTCAAATTACAATATATTTCTCTATTTTCACTCTACAGATCGACTCCCTACTTATAAGTAACTTCAACAGTGAAACAAAATCATGAAATGGTAAACGAGGAATTCGTATCCTCTGCATTAACTCAACTCTTGAGTTAATACATAATGAATCTGGACCGTCCAATCTATGTTGGCACGAATATTAAAGATGCTCCATGCGTTTTACCTCGTGCCGGATTGGCTCGGATCTTGATCAGACGACTGAGATTAATTAACTCAAAAGTCGAGTTAATGCAGAAGATGCGGACACCACGGGATCAAATAAATCACTCGCGATGCTCCACGTGGCTTGACAGGTCAGCTACAGACGCTGACCTGTTCGAACAGATCATGAGTCGCTCGTTCCGGCTCTTCTCCAGTTTTCCTCGCATCGGTTCCACCTTTCAGTGACGGCTCTCCTTTAACGTTCGCGGTCAGCCATTTTAAAGTGGGTCCTGAGTTCAGCGCTTCAGAATTTAATATCTTCCTGCCCAAGTCACTTTCTGCGCTGACCGAACCACCGGTTCTTTTTTCTTCTTCATCGCGACGTTCTCCCGGGTCGCGACTGACCCGTTCGCCCTTTCCTCTGAGCGAGAGACGTAGCAGCTGGAGAGAGTGTAGAGCATGCTCGCTTTCATCGACTCTCATGGCCTCTCCTCTGGTCTCCATCTCCACTCCGATTGCTTTCTCACTGATCTCCTCTTTTTCGTATCTATCTCACCGTTTAACCCCAATTTTTTTTTTCTTTTCCTTAGAAATGACATTTTGCTTCTTGTGTCTCAATTATCATCAAATTTACTGAAATTCCCTTTTCCTTGTAGTAGAGGAAATTTTATGTATAAGTACCTCTCAAAATGGCAATGTGAAAGGGATGCACTTGAGGTGTTCGAGGAAATGCTAATAAAATTTGTACTGTGCAGTTATGCATTGTTTAATTGTTGGTACTTTCTTTTGTCGTATGTAGGTGCAGCCTTGTGGCATGTTAACTGTAGAGAAGAAGTACTCTCTGGCACTCTGGACTTTCTGAATAAGGCAATTTTTTTAGAATGGTACTGGTACTGTTGCAACCCTATACATTTTTACGGGATTAATTGTGACTGAATATGACTTGAATTATTGATTAACCAGAAATGGACCCCGTGTTTCTTTAGCTGTTAGATTTTAAGTGCATGGACAGGATCAACCTGCTGACGTCATTGATGGGGGTTCAATCCAGAAAAGCAGAACCCTAATTTATAATGATTATCATGATTTAAGGTAAATAGTTCTCAATTGGTCCCTTCCCTTCATCTATTATGTATGTTTGTATTTGCTAAATTTATTTGTTACTAATTTTGACTGTCAATTTTCCTTTTAATTTAAAGTCCATCTTTTATGAAAAATTCTAAGTTTAATGTCTGAATATACCGATTTCCAATCAAATCTGTGGATTCCAATTGACAGATTACAAGCCAATTGTGTTTTAGACCCAGAGTTCCAGGACCATGCTCTGGAGCAATGAAAGTTAATTAAAGCAAAGAAATTCTTGCAAATCAAATTGTCATGAACATTTTCAGCAGAAGTTACATCTTATAGTCAATTCTTTTTTATAACTTGTAGTTTGTGGTAATTGGTGTAGTAATAAAAGAAAAATGTGCCAACTTGACTCACTAGTCAGGACACACCTGTAGATGGGCGAATTCAGGATTTTGGTCAGGGTAAGCACAAAATGCTAACAAGAGTACAAAATAATTGATTTTTACTATGCAATATAATACAAATATTATAATCATATTATATTCAAAACATATTTTTTTTATAATGTAATAAAAAAAAAAGTTAGCATGAGTAAAGAGAGGAGCAGGTTTAAGGCTCCTTGCTTTCTTTTCAATAGTTCCTTTCTTTTCCAACACCCGATGGCTGGCTCTTTTTGAAGTAATAAGTACGCCCGGTCCATGCCTTCTAGTGTAGAGCCAGTAGACAGTTAGGCGGCTACTTGAAATGCGGGCCGTCCTTTCCTTTCAAGACCTCGGGACGGGGAGAAACTTTCTAAGCTCTCAGCAGCCACCCAATTCGAAAAAGTGTCTATTCCATCTCTCTATCTAGTTATAGATTTCGTAAGGAAAAGGCTATGGATGTTGATTAGTGAAAAGGTTTGAGTAACGAAGAAAGAATGCTTTCTTATTTGCATGTACCACAGCCAGCGGATATGCCAGGAATAGACCCAGGGCTTATCATGCACCACCTTAATGTTAAGGTAAGCAGCAAAGAAAGCACCTTCCTCCTGAGTAGCCGTGTAGTTGATAATAGATCGCCTGTTAATGAATAGGTCAACGCTTCCAAGTGATGGTATTTATATTTAATAAATAAAGAAGAAAAAATCCGACCTCTTTAAAATAAGTGATGGTGAGAAATCACAAGGGGAAACTATTTTTTTTTTTAAAAAGGCCAAAAAGCTCATTTCCTTTCTGAAATATGATAATTACAAAAACCAGTTCAACTGGCAAGAAGCTAGGCTGAGCCTCCTATAGGCATAACATATAGTTGTGAGATCACTTCAGATAGAAAAATCTGACGACACATGAGTTTAATTTTTTTTTTTTTTTTTGAGATGAACATGAGTTCAATTCCATTACATTTAGGAACTACATTCAAATCTGTCTAGATTTATTCAAATTCGGTCCGGAGCTTAGTCCCAGAAATGAGAATCAATAAAGAATTGAGGCCTTTATATACCAAGAACCACCTTACACAGCACGTTTCACGTGAAGAACTCTTCACTTCACCGGTGCACAACATAGACACAAATTTACTTCACTACTCGCTGATACTCTAGTTTAATTAGTTTGGTATAACATTCAGTTTGGGCTATATCTATACATTCTTGTCTATTGTACATTTGAACTTCATAGTTTGGGCCCTTGAACAGAATTTGAATATAAATTCTGGACTGTTAAAAGGAAACAATTTGGGCTTCCAATTTCTCAGCCCAAAATTTGAGTGTTTCTTCTTTTAATATCTTGCCAGTGGTTTCCCTCTCTCGTTTTCTTAGTTTTTCTCCTAACCCGTTCTCGCGAATTCCTTCTCCTCCAAGTCCGTATCCTCTAAAGTAACCCAATTTTTTAGTTTTGATACGGACCGTCTGATCAGAAATTCGGACCAATCCGACTCGTAGTGGAACACAGAACTCGTGTTAGAGCAGATCGGACGGTCCGGATCAAAACTCAAAAATTGAGTCACTTTAGGGAACGGAATTCTTCTCCCCTCCGGTGGTTCAGTTTCCAGATGGAAGCACTGAGGCTGGAGAAAGTGCAAATTATGCTTTCTTTCATCTACTCTCATGGCCTCTCCTCTGTCCTCCGTCTCCACTCCGATAGCATTCTCTCTGATCTCCTTCTCTTCTTCGTATTTCTCTCACCGTTTTAACCCCAACTTTTTTTTTCCTTAGAAATGACATTTTGCTTCCTTTGCCTCAATTACCATCAAATTTACTGAACTTCTTTTTCCTTGTACTATAGGAAGTTTTATGTATGAATGCTGCTCAAAATGGCAAAGTAAAAGGGATGCACTTAAGGTGTTCGAGGAAATGCTAAAGAAGTTTGTACTTTCTTTGGTCGTATGTAGGTGCAGCCTTGTGGCATGCTAAGCATAGAAGTAGTACTAACTGGCACTAGACTTTCTGAATAAGGCAAATTTAATTAATATTGTAGAATATAATATAAAACTTGATGAAATCCAATTTTCAATGGTGTCCAAAACTCCAAATCCAATTTCAACTGTTGATTGTGTAATTATGATTCAGTTTCCCTCAATTCTGAAAATTTCTGCTGGGTTAATTGTAACCTATTATTCTGAAATTGAATTCTTGATTAAGCGGGACCATATCAACAAGCATCAACAGCCCTTCTTTTACCCACAATTCTACAATTCAG
Source organism: Carex kokanica (assembly GCA_025461125.1). Lineage (NCBI taxonomy): Eukaryota > Viridiplantae > Streptophyta > Magnoliopsida > Poales > Cyperaceae > Carex > Carex kokanica. Next base: position 1,017,589 of record JAJGRX010000083.1, on the reverse strand, counting down.
CACAAAATGAACATCAGACTTAGCCTCAATTTTTTGGAATATCTTTTTATTCTTTCTTTGTTCTTATGAAACTGGTTCATCCTGAAGTCATTGAAGAGTTAAGGTGCATTGAATTTTGATGCCATTTCAATCTGGTAGGGAATTGATTGCACCGGTGTTTTAGGTTTGAGTACAGGTCGTAGAGGTGGGAGCAGGCAGGTCTGATCTGGTCGGATGCGGTCCCAATAGGGTTTCTGATCAAGACAGGCTGTGGATTCATGTAAGGTCGTTATCTGACATTTCTCTATCAATGTGCCCAGCAAGCATGAGCTGAATCAAAGCAGGTCAGGGCTGTTTTTTGAGTTAGCCAAATTGGTTTCACGTCAAAATATTACTGGTGTGATTGGTCATGAAATTATCTTTTTTTTTTGGTGGGGTTAGACTTCATTATTGTGAAGTCATATCGGAGGTTGATATTGGTTTTTTGACTGATCTAAGAAATCTTCGTTTTAATTAACCACTTGGCAATGGCATTGGTTTATTGACTTTTGATTTGATCTCATATATAAGATAAAGTGCATTACTGATGCTGAAAAGAGTTATGACGCCTTATTGTTGAGAGTTATGTAATAGATTAGTCAAAGGGCAATTATGTAATAGGTTAGGGACCTATGTGTAAGATGTGTACTCCATATAACTCCAAGGGGTGAATTAATCAAATTAATCCTTTTTCCAAAATCAATTCTTATCAAGAAAACTAGATCCTACTTTATTGTTGAATTACTGCAAAAGATGTGAAGAGGCAACAAAAGAATGTAAAATTTGCAGAAGGAAAGACTAATCAGTGGAATTTTTTACTTTGTTCTGATTATTAAAGCAGCATTAATTACCGATCGAATTAATCTTTAAGATGCCAGATAAAGTTAATTTTCTAGGAAGGAATATTTTGAAGAAACACATATAGTGCATAAGTAACATGCATAAAGAGAAGTATACAAGTTAAATAGCTATATGTCATTCAGAATTACTGAAAGCATACGTCAATTTACATAAAAACCCTTATAAGGATGTATTTATCATATGACCCTCATTTCATTTGTTTGTGTATAATTTTTGTATTCTAGGGGTTGTTTTGCATGATATTTCTTCTTTTGGAAGTTTGTGATAATGGTTTCATATTTTTCCACATTGAAAAGTTTCCCTTGACTAGTTTCACAGAAAATCTTTCCATCTGTTGACTTATTATTTTATTATTTTTAAATTTAGGTGGACTCAATAATAGCATGAATGCTTATGGAAAGTGGAGCATTCCACCTCTTATTTTGGACGAAGATGCTTTCCGTGCCAGCACTGGAAATATTCATGTCCTGACAGGCAGTAACTAGTGTAGGTAATAGGCTCTGGCAGTTAATACCTTTTATTTTCTCTTTTCTCATGTACAGTTTTACAAATGTCATGCAGAAAGGTGTTACCATATTTTATCTATATAGATGGGTCCCTTGTTTTTGAAATGTGTTTCCATACTTTGCTTTAGTGACTACTCACCTTAATTAAACGGTCATATTGCTCTCTTCCACTTGAAGAATTTCTAACATGGTCTTAAAACTGGGATTGGAATCATAATTTGCATTAAATATGCTGCTCATAATGGTCTGATTAGAGATGGAACTTAGCCAATGTTTACATACCTTGCTTTAATGACAATTCACATTTCAGATCCTGAGTATGAGAACCAATAGTCAATGTCAACTGATTTTCAGATAATATTCTCCAAAATTAAAAGCAGATATAAAAACCAATAGCCATCACTGCAAATTAATGCATACGACAATACTATATAATGTTGCACTAAATTTTATTCAAAAAGATAATAAGATTGCTTTCTGTAATAAAATCAATAACTATACTTGGCAGCCGCTGCCAAGGTTTAAAAAAAAAAAATCAATAAGTAATACAACATTCTATTGGATCCTAATTGATAACGTGCCACATTGTACTACACAAAATTGCACAGGATATGAACTAAATAATAGAAGGTACTAATTATATGTTATAACAATTTAACAAAAGCAGTAGTGGAATTCACATTCATTGTTGTAGTTAACATGGGAGCTTGCTTCACTGTATGGAATTGTCTGCGGTGTTGCTTGCATCTCTACTTAGGTTCATCAATGGCTCCTTCCCTGGAGACAAGAAGGTGCTAATATTAGACCTATGATGTATATCAAGAATATCACGTAAGACTTGACGACAATTATAATTTCAAGGAAAAATCAGAAAACTTAATTGAAAGAAGCATGGTTAGTCCATAACCTTCCTGTCTTTAATATCTTGATGATGTAGTGCTCAATTTTCTTTTCTGCTCCAAAGCTATCTTCAGTGTATTCATGGAATCACTTGTGAATTGAGTAATAAGTAAATCTCTTGCTTCAATAAATGTCTATCTTATTTCCTTACAGTTATCATTAGAGTAAACAAGTAGCATATAGGATTTTTTACTTTGGAGTCGTGTTAATGAGTAATAAGTAATAACACAAATTGTTGTATTAGTCTATCTTATTTTTTCAAAAAGTTTCCGGATTCAAACCTCAATGAACACAGTATGGTTGGCCTTGGGGGCCTTCTTCATCACTCGAGGGATGGCGCCGGATCAGAGGGAGGGGAGCGAGGTGGTAAATATGCAAGGGTGGGTGGTAGCACACATTGTTAAGCAATTTTGATCACTCTCTCTGCATAGACCAAAATTTAGGGCAATGTTAGAAGCATGATATCACTGCTCTACAAGAAATGCAATTCAAATGCTTACTATTTGGTATGTTGGCAGAGCATTTGCTAACCGATTTCTTCATATGTCTCGGGATTAGCTATAAAAAAAATACAATGGAGACATATTATGAAGTTATCTCAGAAATACATAAGTTAGGCATCCAAAGATATCTTTTCCCTTTTTTTTTTTTTTTAATGAAGGGGCTCAGACCTCCCTGTTCTAGTACCCAGCTGAAACCAATTAACAGATTTGGAACCTGCATCTCTCGGAGGTGAGGCAACGCATTGGAGCCACCGAGTCCCTTGCATTCATCTAAATTTGTATTAGTTTACATTACTGTTTATAGTTCATAAGGGTATTGTCGTCCCAGCACATCATAGAACTATAGATGCCATTAGATTTTATGACACCCAAAAAAATCAATTGCATACCATGATGTAAGTAGTTATTTTGCAACACCTCAGTGCAGACTTCCGGTCAAACTAATTTGAGACAAACACCTCAGTGCAGACTTCCTTCAAGCACATTGCTAGCTCAAAATTATACTTGCCCAAATCACTGCAACAAAAGCAAGAGATCAATATTTCGATAATATTGACTAGGATATTACAGAGCATCATTAAGGGATTTTATACTGAAAAGTCACTACCGTACACAGGTGAACTATGGAGAGGAGCTTTTCGATTTACAATTACAACAGCTCTCAATTGCATGAATTTGGATCGTCAAAGGAATAGTGCAAGTGTACTGCTGTTCAGAATAGCATGTAAAAATAGTGTGAGAACTAAGAGTGTAATTTTTGTTATTTAAGTTATTTGGATTGTATAATTTGAAATAGCATTAATCTAAAGAGTTCTAATCTTGTTTTTCATGGTTAGGTTAGGTTAGTGCTATTTGGGAGCATCCAAACAAATCAAATTGCTTATTATTTGTTTGTTAAAAAAACAATGGTCTCTGGAATCTCTAATGATAAATTAGCTATTATACAGATGCAACAAAATAAAAATATCTTCTTACTAATTAGCATCAAGGAGGTAGCGCATATGTTGAGGGGATTTCCTTGACGAGGAAAAATATCATCTCCTTGTCCATGATTGATCTTGTAGAGAACCTAGTAGTAAAATATCGAAAATTTAGAATAATTCAATTTCATGAAAAATAAGAACAAACGAACTGATGATTTTCAAGTTCATGAAAAATAAGAACAGAAAAAAGAAAAGACCAAAAACTGAACTGATTCTTGTTGGTGAAGTGAAAGTCCAGGAGCGTAGTACCAAATCTCTTTGCTCAAATGTCTTACCGCATGATGCACATGCCTGTAGCCCTGGGAATGAAAATTGCAAGAAAAACAGAGATAAGTGTTAAAAATTGAAGACGGTATTGACTATGGGGGCTAAGCCACTGATATTAAATGGAAGAGAGATATTATTATGAAACTAACCAATCGCATCTGAAATTTGTGGCTTCTGAATTTCCATACTTGCAATGTTGGCAGTATCTGTTGGAACTTCATCCATATCATCAATATGGATTACAGGAATGCTGGATATGAATTGCTGGTCTTGGCCCTCATATGCTTTGCACAGTTGAACCAAATTCTGGGAGCAATATATTATATTTAACTCCTGTAGGTTGGGAGGCATGCTATCTGATAGAGATATAAGCCTACGACACCTTGCTAATTCCATCTTCTTGAGTGCGGAGAGCTGGGTCAAGCTGGCTGGAAGGTGCTCAAACTCACACTTGGAAAATGTGATCTCTTTCAATGCGGTCAGCTCTTCAAACCATAAATTTTGATTATTTGTAAACTGGGTAATCTCTGATAATTCCAAAACCTGGAGGGAAGGAAGACTCCCTAAAATTAGGTGGTACTCATGATTCCAAAGACTGTAGTCTGCATCTATATGGGTAAGTGATCGCAACCCTGCATCCTGATGCACTTGTAAACCCTTCCCTTTTTGTTGGTCCCTTGTAGAATACGTGCTAAAAAGGTTTGGACAGTTATCAAGTCTGAGACGTTTAAGGTGAGTAAGAGGTTGCAGATCTCCTTTGATTTTCAATTCTGGGCAATACCCGAGATTTAGATCCTCCAACAACGGCATGTTAAGGGGGTCTAAAGAGATGCTCGCATACATGGATTTAAATTCCAAGTGGGTAATAGAGGATAGATTGGGCATTGAATTTCCAAGTGAAATCAGGCTGCTGCATTCACGAATTTTCAATTTTTTGAGGGTTGAGCTGAAAAGGTGAAGTGGTGCTTTTCTCAGGGTACTGTTGTTTTCAATAGTTAATTTAGAGAGACGTGGAAAAAATTCTCTAGCTCCTGCATCAGTCCATTCTTCACAGTTGGACAAGCCGTCCAAAACTAGTTCTTCTAAGAGAGGAAAAACTGTTTGGTTTTTTCCATACAAATGAGAATCAATTTGTTTGACAGAATCACAATTCTCGATCTGAAGACTTCTCAGAGATGGAAGTTCCCCAAGAGGTGGTAAGACTTCTTGGAGTACCTCCTTGTCCTCATTGGAATTTCGATTTGCATGGTTTGCAATTATGTGAATGCTACGAAGATGTTTCTTGTCGACTAATTTCGCTCGCATGACCTCATCTTTGTTTTTGATATTCTCAAAATTCTTAATTGTTAGAGTCCCTCTGATCTCTCTCAAATTTCTCAATTCCGTTATTCGGTGTCCCTCATTTTTGCCAACAACAAAAACACCAAGTTCTTGGAGGTTAGTTAGTTGACCTATACCAGAAATTTGGGCAATGGTTTCTTCCTCAGCAAACAAGTGACGCAGGTTTATCAATTTGTTTATGCCCCTTGGTAATTCTTTGAATTTGCATTTTCGAATATATAAAGCTTGAAGATGATAAAGGTTAATAGAAGAATCATCAGTTAAAGCTTTGATTCCTGTGGAAGAGAGATCGAGGAAACGAAGATGCTGCAAGTTCCAAATAGCGGGTGGTGGTTTGGAATTGGAATAATTTTCCATGCACATATAAGACAAATCAAGAACCCTAAGACTATCTAGATTTGATAACGTTCCATTGATAACACTATAATATATCCCTTCAACTTTACAGCACCCAAAGTATAAGAATGAGCGCAAGTTTTTAGGTATTTTAATTCTCTTTATGACCTCGAGATTGTTGGTATCTACTGCCAAGTGCCGAACACCCTGAGGAATATTTTCATTTGATCCCTCCCGAAAGTAGAAACATTCACCTGAAGAGACAATAACCGCCAAATCATGCATTAATTCATGCATGACATAGCTATTGTTGTCCCATGCACGCTCAAAAAAACACTTCTTAACCAGCTCATCAAACCATTCCCTCCCAATATCTTCAAGTCTCTTCACACCATTGGCATCGGATTGAATAAAATTGTGGGCAATCCACATATGGACTAACCTATCTTTTTCTATCAATGAGTTTCTTGGGAATAAAGAGCAGTAGGCAAAACATTGCCGTAAACTAGGATTTAGTTGTTCATAACCAAGTCCAACAGATGGAAGGATTTTGCTTTGGCCTTCTGGTATGGCCCACCATTCACTTTCAGAAATATCCCTCCATTTATTTTCATCAAGGTTAGAATTTAATACGTTTCCAATTATTTTAGCTGCCAAGGGTAAACCATGTAACTTGTCGGCTATTTTCTTTCCAATGGATTTTAAAATTTTCTTTTTTTCATCAGACATCACTACATTCCCGAATGCAAAATGCTCAAATAATTCCCAGAATACACCCGAGTCTAGTGCACGCAATACTATGGGACCAACGGCTCCTACTGTATTTCCAACTACCATATTTGCATATCTCTGATTCTGAGTTGTTATGAGGACTACACTACCTGGGGCACCACAAGAAAATTTTTTATGAATAAAATCCCATTCAGATTCAAACATATCATCGAGGATAATTAGAAATTTGACTCCCTTAATGATCGTTGAGAGGTTCTCAGAAATGGACTGTTTTGACCAATTGGTCAAATCTGAAACCGGGTATCCTGTTAATGATTCAATGATCTTACCCATCACCAATTTAGGATCACGGTTGTTACAAAGAGATGACCATGCTCGTTTTGTAAAAGTTTCTTTTACCTCAGAATTATTATAGACAGCTTGAGCGAGTGCTGTCTTTCCTACCCCACCCATCCCAACAATAGGAATAACAAAAATACCATGGTAATTGTCGTTTTGCTCTCCCTTTTTGATGGATTTTGACTGCGAACCTAAATCTTTTTCTAAAATGGAATTTGACTGTGAACCTAATATTATTTCTAAAATCAGATTCAATTCCTTTTGTCTGCCATACAAACCCACCTCCGGTTCGGAACAGGTTTCTCTTGGATTAGTAAATTCACGGGTCTGTGATTCCTTATTTTTAATATTCATGTTCGCTAATTTAAGAATTGTTGGGATATCGGTAGAAAGTTTCTTCAGCTTATCTACAACTTTCTCTAAACTTTCGTGGTTCTTGTCAGAAAGAACCATATTCCTGACAGTAGAAAGAGAATCGGAAGCAAGTTTGCTAACCTTGTTCTTTGTCTTTCCCTCAACTTCATCCTTGATAGATTTGGTTTCGATGTTGTCCAACACATCTTCGGCTTCGTAAACAGTATCTTTCAGGCTCCTCAGCAAGTGTGCAAGTGCTGAGTTGTTGATAATAGTTATTTTTTCGACCTCCTGGACTGTTGCTTGACAAAGAAAAAGTGATCGAGTCAATTCCTCAACCATCTCTTCACCGCCTTTCTGCCACTTGTAATTAGCCCCGAGATACTTCTTTGCTTTCTCAAGCACACTTTTGATGACCGGCGATGCAAACCATCCGCCAACCAAAAACTCTACTCCTACCATTATTGAAATTTTGGGATTACGAGCTCTTAGGTTTTGTACTGTATATGGTGGATTATCTTAGGTTGAGTTGAGTTATAGAAGCCTCGGAGCTATATATAATGGGTTAGGTTTACAGAGACAATGGAATTTATTATAATAATTTTAGTATCAAAATTATCAAGTTGATGATATGTTAAGGGGATCGAATTGTAGTCTCCTTAGATGATGTATTTCTAGAACCGTTTTTTTTTAGTTACCACGGAAAAAAATTAAAATTAAATGAATATCACTGTTTGGGGACTTATTTTCAAACCTACCACCCATGCGTACCCAGTTCGCTCACTAAATTGGACGGTGCGTGTGCTGGGCAGGCGCACCGCTGGGTGCGCACACTGGGCACGCGCATCGCGGTAAAATTGACCCGTTAAATCCGGTGCGCGGACTAGGTAGGCGGACCGCTGTAAAAAGAATATTTAACCCCCCGTGCCTGTGGCTTGGTGCGCCTGTCCAGTACGCGCACCGGGTCACCGGATCACTTTTAGAGCGGTGCACCTGATTATATCTTTAAAGAATAAAGCCAAGGATTATATCTTTAAAGAATAAAGCCAAGGATTTCCTTGTCTGCCACTAACAAAAGGGAATCCCAATTATTTCACACGTAGAAGAAGGGGTCTATGGTCTATGGTCTATGGGGCCCGCTGCGCAGGCATCCAGGCACAGGGAGCATCTAGATCGCTAAAACAGAGGATTCTGAAATTGAAATGCTTAACCATGAGCTACTGTAACTGAGGACCAAATGAAAGATATGGACAACCAAAAGAGCAACTATAGTGTCCATTGGTTTAATTTCAACCCAAGCAATGAAGTTAGGGGTGAAAACGGAGCGGATACGGAGCGGATAATGCTGATACCATATCCACATCCGTCGGATAATGAGCGGATACGAATACGGATACGGATAGTAAACGGATATCAAAATTCAAAATCAAATCCGCCTAAAACGGATACGGATACGAAGCGGATAATTTACGGATACGAATTCGAATATGAATACAAGACGAATAATTGAGGTATATGAACTTTTAAGATACAAATATTAATAAAAAGAATTAAATATAAATATTAATTATAATGTTGGAGAGATGGGAGATGATCTATTGATATATTATATATACAAAATAATGGAATGGTAACAAAAGACAAAGTGGTGTAGTGGTTTGATGCTAAGTCTTGACAATAGAGGGCAAGGGTTCGAATCCCAGCAGTAGCAATTTATTTTAGCTTTGAATTTCTGCCTAACGGGTCCGCCTCAGCAAATGGGTCCGCCTAGCGGGTCCGGGTTCGCCTCAGCAAATGGGGTTCTTAGCGGGTCCGATCACGTTCCGGATGGTTCGGATATCCGCTCCGTTTAAATATTACTATCCGTATCCGTATCCGAATCCGGATATTCTGTGGATATTTGATAATTATCCAGATCCGTATCCGGAAGTATCCGGATCCGTTTAATTCGGATTCGGATTATAAACGGATTCGGAGCGGATATCCTTCGGATAATCCGGCTCCGTTTACACCCCTAAATGAAGTGCGAATACAATAAGAGTGAATGACATTAATTGACTCTTTTTTAAGCTAGTCAAAGATGAACTCCGATCGATGTGTCCAAAGCTAATTTTAAATTAATTAAACATGAATTTAAATATGTTTAAAGTATATATATTAAATCCATATACCATGTATAAAGGGTATGTTTGGTTGCAATATTAGAATTACTGGAATAACAAAATTTGTGTTTGTCTTGTTAGAATAGCTTGTTTCAACTTTTTGTGAGAATAACTTATTCTAATAAAACAAACAAATTTGATTTTCTATTCTAGCTATTCTAAAAAATAACATATTTTCAATCCAACTAAACAGACTCTAAGTGAATTCTAATTTAGACATGGTGAATACTAACATATGAATATATTTAATCCAAACGAATCATAGGTCCATTAATAACAAATTAAGAAGCGATAGCATACATCTTTGTCATCTTGTACTCAATTTTTTGTAATATGTAAATGGAGGGGATGAGATAAGTATTACTTGAGAACAGAGAACAGTGTTGTCCTTGCTGGAAGCTAATTTCACGGTGAGTTGCACATACTACAAAATTACACAAAATACTGTACTCTTGTACGATTTGTAAGCGCCATGGCCAATTATAGCAAACTTATGTGCAACCTATACTATATTCCAATAGATTTCTGAAGTCGACAGCGAAATTTTTTTAAGAACCATAATTAAAAAAAAAAAAAAATTAGCAAACCAACATCATTAGTTCGGTTTTTACAAAAATCATAAGAACCGAGATGCCAATTCAGTTTTCATTTTTTTTTTCCCCTGGAACCGAATTGGCATTTCGGTTCCCCCACCTTTTCACAATTTTTCCACAGGACTGGTGTAGCCTTCGGTGTAAAGACTTACCACCGAGATCCCAATTCGGTTCCTCCCCCTTTTCCTTTGGGAACCGAATTGGGATTTCGGTTCCTCCTCCTTTTTTTCGATTTTTCCTATATAATCCTTCTTCTCTTCTCCGCAAACGCCAGACGCAACCTTAGTTTTTTTTTTTGTGAGCAGCTGAGAGCAGAGTATTTGAGAGAAGAATTTTTTTTTTCTTCCAGCTGACGGGTCAAAAGGAGAATTTGTATTTGACTATGATATTTCTTACAAGAATAATAATGCTAATATTATAAATTTAGAAGCATGTTAAGAAACGCTAATTATGCAATTATGCAATTCATTATTTTATTTGTAAAAAAATAATGCTAAGCAAAGTTCCTTTGTTAAAAAAAAAAAACATTTCTCTAAAATTTTAAATATTTGAACAATAATATGTTCAATTTGAGATCCAAGCTCAGCTGGTACAATTTCTTTAGAGCTATGACTTGACCCAGTACATTTTTTACAGGTGTGAATAGTACGTGTTCTGTTTGCACGTGTGGGGCTTCCTCAAATTACACATGTTCATGTTAAGTTGTATATATATACCAGTGCAGGGTTTATTAGGTTTTATTAATTCAAGTTGGAAAGTTGTGATTCATAATTACAATAAAAAATATATTTTACCACCAAAATGCATTAAGAAAATGTAACCAGTTTGAGCTGAACATAACAATCCAAAATGTGTCTTCTCTTTCATATATGTCAATTCATAATGCGAAGTAATTTTTTAGATTAGAGGCAGATGCAGGTTTAATGTACGAGGTCAATTGATCATCATTTATTTTTTAAAATTTTGTATTTTCTTAAATAGTTAAAAGTAAAATGTTGGGTACTGTAAAATTGATCCACATTCACAACATGAAAATTGTATATAATTAATCCTCATTCACGTTTTCAGATTAACATCTTTGACTTGTTAGAGATAACAGATTTTGAAACACAAATGAAATATCTTTTATGAATATTTAAAGTTAAAAATTTGATTTCATTTTTATCTAAAAAATAATTGGCTTATTACAAAAAAAAAAAATAACAACTTTAAAAGTGCATATGTACTTCTTACAATTTAGTGTTGTCTTTTCTAACATATGACTTTACACTTTTAACATAAAAAAATAATTAACATTAGGGATTCATCATTAGGTAAAATATAATTTTCCACTTCTATCTCACCCTCACAAAATAATATAGATCAAATCATGAGAAGCTTCTTTCTAGTGCAAACATTCTATATTGATTATATAATTAATACTGTGGCCATAATGTGATTAATTGCTCATGTCTTGATTCATGCATGGTGTACAGGTATTTCACTGATGGTGATGCAATGCCTCAGCTCAGTCTCAGTGGTTAGACAATGATGTTTCAAGGTCAGGGGAGATGGAGATGAATAATAATTTTGAACCATTCATTGGCTTTCCTGATCAAAGATCTCCATATCAATTGAACAGATGTCACAGATCATTTGCTGTAGAGAATAAGTACTCATGTTTCCAAGTTTCAACAAGATATGCTATGTGACTATGTCTGTGGAATATTATATGTTACCCAACTACTTGCTTTCAAAATTTTCACTACTATTTTTAATCAACTTCATTTTAAAAAAAAAAACCAAATAGTTATGAAGTGTCAGCATTTTGGGGCTTCAACAATTTGTTTGGTGTCAAAATTGTATTTTTTTTTCAGCCAAGATGTGTATAAATTATCAACATTTGTATTTTATTGAAATATATAATGATGTATTATGTAATAAATAAATGTATATACTGAAGTGCATACGAAATTAATATTCGCAAGTAAATTGTCTGACAAATGTATCCTTTAATTTGGTTAGGATTCGCACAAAAAAAATATTATATTTTTATTTTTTGAAGTTATTTTTCTCACACAATCATAACTTAATGTGTGTTTGGATGAATTGTTATGTTAGCGAGGTTAGCAAACTAACTCAAGAGTTCGAAATAGCGAGCTAATACCAGCTAACCCCACTATTTGGAATAACTATATTTTCATCCAAACACTGGAATAGAAATCTACTGTTTAGCTAATTCAAACTTTTTGCTATTCCTTCACCATCAAAATTAATGAATGATGTTTCATACAACCAATAATTTTAATAAATTAATCTTTTGACCTATATTTTGATTTTACAAGTTTTATTAGGACACATCGCCCGTGAAGAAAAATAGAATTAATAATTTGAATTCATCAGCTAAATTTAAACTGTAAAGCATTTAATTTAATTCTAATTTTCAGGCAACTTATGACATAGGTTTTTTTTACATGGGGCATGCATTTTGTGTCTTACCAAAAAAATTTCCAAATTTTTTACAGTGAAGCCCATAAAAAAGGAAAAAAAAAAAAAAAAAACTGATCACATGCAACAAAGTTCAATTCATCTATAAAATTTATTTTTTTCTTGAAATTGACACTCATATGATGCTAATAAAAAATGGTATTATATAAAATGAAATGAGTACAGTTTTCTTCACACGGAGTCTCTTTGTACCATACTACCATAGGTACCATTGTGGGAACCTAAAAGGGATTGTGTTCCAAACAGTACTATTTTTCTTTTTATGCCAAAAAAAATCGAGTGAGGCTATGGTGCTATGCATAGCACCGATGGCTAGTGTACTACGGCTCAATATGGTACTTTTTAAAATCCTAACGGTCGATCCGACCGTTCAATGTGATATCGATATGAATATGTACTTGCAAACTAAATTTTATATTTTTTCGAATTTTTTTACTATTTTTTTAGATAGGTAGAAAAATCAGTGTTTTTTGAAAATTGTGAACCATCAAAATTCTACCTATCTGAAAAAATAGTAAAAAAATTCAAAAAAATATAAAATTTAGTTTGTAAGTACATATTCATATGGTTACCACATTGAACGGTCGGATCGACCGTTAGAATTTTAAAAAGTACCATATTAAGCCGTAATACACTAGCTATCCGTACTATGCATAGCACCATAGCCTCACTCAAAAAAATCCCTCAAAAAGAAAACAGTACCACTCAAAAGAAAACAGTACCAGCACTCAAAAAGGTCTGAGTGAGGCTATGGTGCTATGCATAGCACCCATGGCTAGTGTACTACGGCTCAATATGGTACTTTTTAAAATCCTAACGATCGATTGGCCGTTCAATGTGATATTCATATGAATATGTACTTGCAAACTAAATTTTATATTTTTTCAAATTTTTTTACTATTTTTTCAGATAGGTAGAAAAATCAGTGTTTTTTGAAAATTCTGAACCATTAAAATTCTACCTATTTGAAAAAATAGTAAAAAAATTCGAAAAAATATAAAATTTAGTTTGCAAGTACATATTCATATGGTTATCACATTGAACGGTCGGATCGACCGTTAGGATTTTAAAAAGTACCATACTGAGCCGTAGTACACTAGCCATCCGTGCTATGCATAGCACCATAGCCTCACTCAAAAGGTCTTGCTTTTAGAGAAAAGACGGTGATACAATTTAATTGGCATGCAAGATCTACAGCGAATAGCAGAGATGCTGTCGCATGATTGAATCTGGTCTACCAGTACACCTCCAACCTACATGCTTTGTCTTTTAACCTCTCCGACAGCGCTGAGTAATAATTTTACTTTAATGAATTTAAAAATTAAATTGTCAAGATAGATTATTATTTTTTTTATTCGATAAATAGATGAAACCAAACTAATTTTTACAATTCACCCCACCAATTAAAAATCAACTTGTTAAGGTAGATTATTATTTTTTTCTCGCTAAACATATGGAACCGTGTTATTCGCTTTGTGATCCGTGCGTGTTTGATCTGCACGAATAGTAAAGCAGAGCACATGAATATTGAAGCACTGACACGGATCACGAGCTGATCGGAGGGATCTGAGCAAGCATCAGACCGGTTTGGATGCATTGTTTGAAGCCAATTCAATAGATTTTTAAATTAAGTTCACAAAGGAACTTGGTGAGCTTAAGAACACCCAGTTCTACTCTATACATGCATATATATCCTTTCAAGGTAATTTAATTTTTAAAATTTCTAATAATAAATTTTTTTGGTCTGGTACCCTAGTTCTGGGAAAGGGCAAAGGGTATAGCAGGTTTTTTCTAATTTATTCTGGTAACCTGTAATGATGAATGGCCTACGGGCGTTTAAACTTGCATTAAAAAACAAAAAAACAAAAACTATCCGTCAGCAACCACAGAGACTGGTTAATTGCCATCCCCTCACACCTGTCATGATTCAGCTTCTGTCAGTCTCCATTGACTACCCGTGCATGCACCCTGCATTCTTGTCTACAGATATAATCTTGGATGCAACATCCCAAATATACATGTTTTTATATTATTAATATAGAGTAGAACTAGGGTGTTCCTAAGCTCACCAAGCCTCTCGTGAACTCAACTCTAAAACCTATCGAATTGACTTCAAATGACATTTTCAAACCGTTAGATGTTCAATCTATATTAAAATGTGCTTGGAGACCAAATTTTACATTTTTTGGAATTTTTTTACTATTTATTAAGCCAGTTTGAAAACCGCTGTTTTCCAATGGTGCAGAATTTTAATAAAAGCAACAGTTTTCAAACCGGCATAATAAATAGTAAAAAAATTCCAAAAAATGTAAAATTTGGTCTCCAAGCACATTTTAATATAGATTGAACATCTAACGGTTTGGAAATGTCGTTTGAAGTCAATTCGATAGATTTTAGAGTTGAGTTCACGAGAGGCTTGGTGAGCTTAGGAGCACCCTAGTTCTACTCTATTAATATATATATTTATATATATATAGGAGTAGAACTAGGGTGCTCCTAAGCTCACCAAGCCCTTCGTGAGCACGACTCTAAAACCTATCGAATTGACTTCAAACGACATTTTCAAACCGTTAGATATTCAATCTATATTAAAATGTGTTTGGAGACTAAATTTTACATTTTTTGGAATTTCTTTACTATTTATTAAGATGGTTTGAAAATCGCTGTTTTTATTAAAATTCTGCACCATTGGAAAACAGCGATTTTCAAACCATCTTAATAAATAGTAAAAAAATTCCAAAAAATGTAAAATTTGGTCTCCAAGCACATTTTAATATAGATTGAACATCTAACGGTTTGGAAATGTCGTTTGAAGTCAATTAGATAGGTTTTAGAGTCGCGCTCACGGAAGGGCTTGGTGAGCTTAGGAGCACCCTAGTTCTACTCTATATATAGAGATAGGCTAATATCAAAACGTTTGCACCAAGGTCCTCGTGCAACCAAGTCGTTTTTGGATTTTCAAAGTTCAAACGGTCGATCGAAACCGTTAGATGTTCAATCTATATTAAAATTTACTTGGAGACCAAATTTTATATTTTTTGGAATTATTTTACTATTTATTAAGCCACTTTGAAAATTGCTGATGCGGGTTAACAGTAACAACAGTGCAACCAAATTCTGGACCATGTGATCAGCAATTTTCAAAGTGGCTTAATAAATAGTAAAAAAATTTCAAAAAATGTAAAATTTGGTCTCCAAGCAGATTTTAATATAGATTGAACATCTAACGGTTTAGATCGACCGTTTGGACTTTGAAAATTCGAAAACGACTTGGTTGCACGAGGGCTTTGGTGCAAACGTTTTGATATTAAAACGTTTTCGGATTTTCAAAATCCAAACGGTCGATCCAAACCGTTAAATGTGATCTCTATATTAAAATCTGCTTGGAGACCAAATTTTACATTTTTTGGAATTTTTTTACTATTTATTAAGCCACTTTGAAAATTTCTGATCACATGGTCCAGAATTTGGTTGCACTGTTTTTACTGTTCACCCGGATCAGCAATTTTCAAAGTGACTTAATAAATAGTAAAAAAATTCCAAAAAATGTAAAATTTGGTCTCCAATCATATTTTAATATGGATTGAACATCTAACGGTTTGGATCGACTGTTTGGACTTTGAAAATCCGAAAACGACTTGGTTGCACGAGGGCTTAGGAACAAACGTTTTGATATTAGTCACTCTCTCTCTCTCTCTCTCTCTATATATATATATATATAATCTGGCTAATATGCTATGCATAGCATAGAGGGCCTCCGTGCTATGGCACAATATTTGAGTTTTCAAAATCCTAACGGTCGATCCAAACTGTTCAACATGATCTCCATATGAATATGTACTTGCACACCAAATTTTACATTTTTTTAACTTAAAAAAAACCCTCTCCGTCACCACAGAGATTGGTTAATTGCCATCCCCTCACACCTGTCATGATTCAGCTTCTGTCAGTCTCCATTGACTACCCGTGCATGCACCCTGTATTCTAGTCTAGAGATATATTCTTGGATGCAACATCCCAAATATACATGTTTTTCTATTATTAATATATATATATATATATATATATATAGAGGAGGGTTCCAATGCATCCTCTTTTTTATACTCTCAATGCACCCACATCCTTTATCTCTGTTTTTAAAGTCCGAACAGTCGATCCGAGCCGCTCAACATAATCTTCATAATAAAATATGCTTGGAGACCAAATTTTATATTTTTTAGAATTTATTTACTATTTTTTTAGATAGATACAAAAACACTTTATCGGATGGTCCAGAATCTCCTTAAAACAGTGATTTTGTTTCTATCCAAAAAAATAGTAAATAAATTCTAAAAAATATAAAATTTGGTCTCCAAGCATATTTTATTATGAAGATTATGTTGAGCGACTCGGATTGACTGTTCGGACTTTGAAAATGAAGATATATATATATATATATATAATGTGGGTGCATTGGGAGCACAAAAATGTGGGTGCATTGGAACCCTCCTCATATATATATATAGGAGTTGGCTACTGTGCTACGTGTAGCATAAAGGGCCTCCGTGCTACGGTTTAATATTTGAGTTTTCAAAATTCTAACGGTCGATCCGAACCGTTCAACATGATCTCCATATAAATATGTACTTGCAAACCAAATTTTATATTTTTTAGAATTTTTTTACTATTTTTTTAGATAGATAGAAAATCACTTGATCTGAATGGTACAGAATTTTCAAATCAAGTAATTTTCTACCTATCTAAAAAAATTAAATGACACTCACTTGGCCTTGAATGGGTTCATGACCATTCCAGAAAACATAGGGTTTGAATCACATCTATGCCTCCTTCCTTTGCTTTGGCTATGAGAGATGGCCACATCTGTCAGAATTTTCAAGTTTGTCAATCTGTCTCCAATTCATCTAAGAATGTGATATATATATATATATATTTTTAATGTTCTTATGGATATGACAAGTAGAGACGGTTTTGCAAGTTGAGTCATCGCTCTCCACTGTCTGACATGCACCACACAGTCACTGAATCAGTGGGCCCAGAAGCTGACTTCTGTATGTATGGTGTACTAGACTTGGTCCAATCATAGAAAACATCATTGAGGGCGCGACCCTTGTTTCTTCCTCGAAATCAGCTAAAATTATTAATTGCTGGCCAGGCCCCTTTTGTTACAGCTTGATGCATATGTTCTCTTCAATTTATCTCCATTATGTACGAAATGGAGATATCCCTAGTCACATATATATATGTGCGGACACAAATTAAGGATGAATAATATAACAGTAACATCGAATAATATAAGGGTTTAACAAGTGTTGTGGTGGTTTAATTTTTTTTTTTATTGGAGGGATTTTCATTTTCTTGAGAACTTCCATATTTTTTGCTGTCAAGAAAATTGTGGATGCATGAGAATGAGATGCAATGTTTCTCTCTCTTACCAGGCATTATGGATGCATGACAATGCAAAGGTTTCTCCTAATTGGCATTGTGGATGCATGACAATTAATTAATGCAAAGGTTTTTCTTAATTAATTGACCACTTGACTCTATACAAAACTAATTTAAAATTTTAAAATTTTCACATGTAGACGCATCACTCGTAAGGTAGAAAGATTTTAACGGTTTGGATTCGTCGTTCGAAGCCAATCTGATAGGTTTTAGAGTTGAGTTCATAAAGGAGCTTGGTGAACTTACGAACACCCTAGTTCTACTATATATATGGATGGGCTATGGTGAGCTATGGAGTAAAACAAGTTTTTACTCCATGCCTCATTATTTTCATTTTGAAAATCCAAACAACTGATCCGAACTGTTCAACACGATCTCCATATTGAAATGTGCTTGGATACCAAATTTTACATTTTTTGGAATTTTTTTACTATTTATTAAGCCACTTTGAAAATCGTTGATCCATTAGTCCAGAATTTTTTACTGTTTTGCTACTGTTCACCCAGATCAACGATTTTCAAAGTGGCTTAATAAATAGTAAAAAAATTTCAAAAAATGTAAAATTTGGTCTCCAAGCACATTTCAATAGGGAGATCCTGTTGACCGGTTCGGATCGGTTGTTTGGATTTTCAAAATGAAAATATGGCGTGAAGTACAAACTTGTTTTACTCCATAGCTCACCATAGCCCATCCCTATATATATATATATATATATATAGTGACTAAGGTCAAAGTGGTAGTTCCTAGCCCCCGGTGCTACCAAGTCGTTTTCAGATTTCCAAAGTCCAAATGACCGATCCGAACCGTTCAAGTTGTTCTCCATATTGAAATCTGCTTGGAGACCAAATTTTACATTTTTTGGAATTTTTTTACTATTTATTAAGCCACTTTGAAAATTGCTGATCACATGGTCCAGTAAAAACAGTGCAACCAAATTCTGGACCATGTGATCAGCAATTTTCAAAGTGGCTTAATAAATAGTAAAAAAATTCCAAAAAATGTAAAATTTGGTCTCCAAGCAGATTTCAATATGGAGAACAACTTGAACGGTTCGGATCGGCCATTTGGACTTTGGAAATCTGAAAACGACTTGGTAGCACCGGAGGCTAGGAACTACCACTTTGACCTTAGTCACTCTCTCTCTCTCTCTCTCTCTCTCTCTCTCTCTCTATATATATATATATATAATTTTGCTATTGTCCTTCATGAAGTAAAACCAAGTTTTACTTCACGCTCATTCTCCCATTTCTAAAATCCAAACGGTCGATCCAAACCATTCAAGTTGTTCTCCATATTGAAATGTGCTTGGAGACCAAATTTTACATTTTTTGGAACTTTTTTACTATTTATTAAGCCACTTTGAAAATCGCTGATCCATTGGTCCATAAATTTTTACTGTTTTTTACTATTCACAATGGATCCGCGATTTTCAAAGTGGCTTAATAAATAGTAAAAAATTTCCAAAAAATGTAAAATTTGGTCTCCAAGCACATTTCAATATGGAGAACAACTTGAATGGTTTGGATCGACCGTTTGGATTTTAGAAATGGGAGAATGAGCGTGAAGTAAAACTTGGTTTTACTTCATGAAGCACAATAGCCCTACTCTATATATATATATATATATGTGCTGGGCTTAGCTAAGCCATGGTGTAAAACGACTTGGTGCTCCACGCCTCATTATTTCCATTTTGAAAATCCAAACGACCGATCCGAACCGCTCAAGTTGTTCTCCATATTGATATGTGCTTGGAGACCAAATTTTACATTTTTTGGAATTTTTTTACTATTTATTAAGCCACTTTGAAAATCACTGATCCGGCGGTCCAGAAATTTTTACTGTTTTTTACTGTTCATAAGGATTTTCAGATTTTCAAAGTGGCTTAATAAATAGTAAAAAAATTCCAAAAAATGTAAAATTTGGTCTCCAAGCACATTTCAATATGGAGAACATGTTGGAAGGTTCGAATCGACTATTTGAACTTTGAAAATGAAGATATGGTGTGGAGTACCAAGATGACAGAACTTGGTTTGCGTTTTGTGGTTCTGATTTATGATTTCCCCGCGAACGTTTCACATAAATCTAATGGCTCCCAACGAGGCTAACTCGTCCATCATAGTTTTTTTTACCAATAAAGTACTGTCACTACCCTAGAATTAAACTGGATCATCGAAATCAGGTAAAGGGAGAATAAATTGCAAAAGCATTTCAATCAACAACAATAAATCATAATCAACAGAAAAAATATATATCAAAGCATCATGAGTAACAAGGTTTACTGCCTAGCCCCTAAGGAAATAACTTAGCCGCGGAGCGGCACCATTATAACACTCATCTTTTTCTCACTTCAATCAAATCTAACCCTAATTACCAAAATTACAAAGATGTGTTCCTCTTCTGTCCAGGGGGCTTTATATAGGAGTGAGGAGACGTCTGGAGATGAGTAGAAGCCAAGAAACACGATTTGGATGATATCTGAAAGTATTAATATCAAGTACTACAAATATTTATACCTATGCACTGAAGTATTTATACCTATGTGGTTAACTATTTTTGTTAGAGGAAGATTGACGCGGGACGATTGGGGAAGGTTGATGTGGTGATATGGGATCCCCACTACTTCGTTAGAGGAAGGTTGGTGGGGGGGGGGGGGACTGGAAAATGGATGATCATAACAAGTTACTCATCAAAGTATTAATATTTTTTTTTCAAGTGTTAATATATTATCTTTCAAATATTTATATATATGAAGGTTGACGCGGGAAATGGGGGACCATAGAGGACCATATAATTAGTGGGAACTATATATTAATTTTTTAGAATAATAATTAGTGGGGACCATATAATTAATGGGGACCGTAGTACATAATTTCTCTAAATGAGATGGGGAAATTTTGAGGGTATTGAAGTGAGGGTACTAAAATAATTATTTTTTAATAAATAGGTATAAGCAGGAGTGAAATTAATTGGTAAGTTAACTATAAAATTAGAATCGGATGCATCGGTGTGAATAGAACCGGTTTTTTTTTTTTTTTTTTGAAAAGTCTTATTTTGCAGTAACAATATGAAAAAAATATAAAACTTAGTTATACAGAAATTTAAGTTGAGTTAAAATAATACACTCAAGTGACCCACTAACGTAACATAATGCAAACATTCACAATTTAATAGATAACCTTATAAATTATAGATTATGTGGAAAAACAAACGACAAATTATTAAAGTCAAGTCACGTCAAAAAAAGAAAAACAAATCACACTACCCTCTTTTTTTGCATCTTTCTGTCACAAAGCTACAGTAAAGTCACATGCATTCTTTACTTTAGTCATATCATTAAGACAAACGACAAATTATTAAAGTCAAGTTACGTCAAAAAAGAAAGACAAATCACAGTACCCTTTTTTTTTTTATCTTTCTGTCACAAAGCTACTCAAAAGTCGGATTTTTTTTAAAAAGCATAATTAAAAAAATTAAAATTAGGGAACCAACATGATTACCGAGATATTTCGAAAAACCATAAGAACTGAACAGCCTATTCGGTCCCCACAATTTTTTTTCCCTGGGACCGAATAGGCTATTCGGTCCACCCCCATTTCATATTTTTTTGGCAGAGCCGCCACAGAAAATCGAAATGGGATGGGAAACCGAATTGGAATTTCGGTCCCCATTTTTTTTTTTTTACTAAAATACTAAAAAATCGAATTTTTTGAAGATTAATAAAAATACTAAAGTTAATTAAAATGCTAAAATACTAAAGTTAATTAAAGATTAATAAAAATGTCCAAACCGGCCGGTCCCTTGCCTAAATAACTAAAATGCTGAGATATAACACTAAAATATTGATTTTTTTTTAAAATATTTGTCAAATTACTTTTTTGATAGCATATTTATACTAAAATACACTAAATTACTTGAGAATTCCGACATTTTTAAAAATACCCCAAGTTAATTACAGATTAATAAATATGCCCACGGTTCCCGTAAAATATGCAAAATTCGAGATTTTTATTTTTACCCAAAAAAAATAAAAATTAATATATTTAACCAAGTTTTTGAAAAAATTAAATTTTTACCCAAACCGTAAATAATATTTACGGTTTGAAACTCTTTTTTTTTTTTTTTTTAGAGAAAAATAGCTAAAATGCTGAAATGAAATATAACACAAAAAAATCGAATTGTTTTTTAAAATATTTGTTAGATGATGCACGAAAAGACCCTAAAAACTCTAATATTGTAAAGAAAGTTCGAAAACTCTATATCCGACGGTCGGATCGAGCTGGAAAGGAAGTTAGCTTGGTTTTTGAATTCGGGATTTCCTGTCAAAATTTCAGCCCGATCCGACGGACGGATTAAAAGTTACGCTCCTTTTCGTGAAGCATGCGCAGGCCCATATTGCATCATTTTCGATTAAGATTTTCATTTCTATTCTTCAATCTACGTAGCTCAATAAATTACCGTATTTTAGCATAATTCTACATAATTATTGTAATTTCAGCATTTTAGTAAATTTACTGTATTTTAGTATAATTATTGTAATTTACCGTATTTTAGCACAAAATCGGCTCTATTCGTAACGTATTTTCTAACAAATATTTAACAAAACAATTCGATTTGGACATCAAAAGAATTAATCTAACAAATATAATCTAACAAAAGAATTAATCTCAGCATTTTAGTTATTTAGTCAAGGGACCGGCCGGTTTGGACATTTTCAAGTAATTTAGCGTATTTTCATATAAATATGATATAAAAAAAGTAATTTGACAAAGGAAAAAAAATTCGATTTAAAAAAAAAAAAAAAAAAAATTGGGGACCGAAATGCCAATTCGGTCCCCACTGAAAATACCCTGGACCGAATTTGGATCTCGGTTCCAGGGTGCTACACGGAAGGCCGCACAGTTTTTTTCGAAAAAACTGTGAAATGGGGGGGGACCGAAATCCCTATTCGGTCCCAGGAAAAAAAAAATTGTGGGGACCGAATAGGCTGTTCGGTTCTTATGGTTTTTCGAAATATCCTGGTAATCATGTTGGTTCCCTAATTTTAATTTTTTTAATTATGCTTTTTAAAAAAAATCCTCAAAAGTCACAAAAGTACAGTAAAGTCACATGCATCCTTTACTTTAGTCATATAATTAAGATCATAAATAAAACAACTATTTTTTAATAAATTAGAAAATCGATTTGTTAAAAAATTGAAGGTTTTCTTTTTCTGATTCTCCCAAAATAGTAAAAACCTAATCATTGATTTGTTCTGGTGAGGATGACATAACGTGCTCCCTGCCATAATTATCTTACAGAAATAATAATTTGATGTGACACATCATACAAGCCAATCTGATCACAATATGGTATGGCACAAGATATGCGAGTCAATACATACTTTTTTTCAATATTATTTTTTTATTTTACAAACTTTACAATGTTCTTTTCAAGCTTTTTATATTTTTTTTTCTGATTTTTTTTCAATAAAACGAATTTAAATTACGAAAAAAATAATAAAATATGATCAAACGTATCACAAGATATTTGGTCATGACTCATATTGTCACGACATTGGCTATGCTTCTAATGTTAAAAGCTACTAGATGAATCTAATGCATCCAAGGGGTTCTCCACGCTATTAGATGAATCTATTGCATGAAGCTACAGTTAATGAAACAAACTATACAATCACCAAATATCCATACTACCCCTCTCATTGCAAAACTTCAGTTTGATATAACATTCAGTTTGGGCTATTTTTAGAAATTCTCGTTTATTGTACATTTGGACATTTGAACTTCATTGTTTGGTTCTGAATAAAAATCAAATGTTAAAAGGAAACAAATTGGGCTTCCAATTTGTCGGCCCAAAATTTGAGCGTTTCTTCTGAAATCGTTGCCTATCCCTCTCTCTTTCTTTTAATTTTTCTCTCACCCCCTTCTCTCTCCCCTCCAGTGATTCATCTCTCTAGTAGTGTAGCCCAGATGGAAGCTGAGAAAACTGGAGAGAGTGCTGAGCATGCTTTCTTTCATCGACTCTCATGGCCTCTTCTCTGGCCTTCATCTTCACTCCCATCGCTTTTCGCTCATCTCCATATCTTATTCGTATCTCTCTCACTGTTTTAACCCCAATTTTTTTTTCGTTAGAAATGACAGTTTGCTTCCTTTACCTCAAGTACCATCAAATTTACTGAACTTTTTTTTCATTGTAGTAGAGGAAGTTTTATGTATAATTACTGCTAAAAATGGTAAAGTAAAAGGAATGCACTTAAGGTGTTGGAGGAAATGCTAATGAATTTTGTGCTGTGCAGCAATGCTTTGTATAATTGTTGGTACTTTCTTTTGTTGTATGTAGGTTCATCCTTGTGGCATGCTAAGTGTAGAGGAGAAGTACACTCTGATACTAGACTTTCTCAATAAGGCAAATTTAAATTATTTTTGTAGAATATATTTTCATAATTTATGTAATCCAATTTCCAAAGGAGTCCAATGGGTTTTAGATGTGGGGTATTGATTTAGAATGGTACTGTTACCGTTTAAATGTTTATTTAACTCTTGATTATGCAATATAGACTAAGTTTCCCTCAATTCTATAATTTTTACTGGGTTAATCGTAACCGGTTATGGCGTATTTAAATTATTGATTAAGAAGGGCAGTACAAACAAGCACCAACAGCCCTTCTTTTACCCATAATTCTCCAATTCAGCACAAAATGAACTTCTGGCTTAGCCTCAATTATTTTAATTTATTTTGATTCTTTCCTTGTTCTTATGAAACAGGTTACTCCTGAAGTCATTGCAGAGTTAAGGTGCACGGAATTATGATGCCATTTCAACCGAGATTTTTATATATAAGAAAATAAATTAAAAAAATATTAAAAATAAGAAACTGTTGGTTGAATTTTGAAAAATGGGAAGGCTGGTATAAGCGGGACGTCATGGCATACTCCGACCAGTGGAAAAAACGTAAAAAAAAAAAAAAAAGGGACACCATACCAAACTCCGGCCCTAAAAAAAAAAAAATCAATTTTTTTTCTGCTGTGTTCAGTCAGAAATCCAATAATTTTGATCAGATTCAAAATTCATTTTCGAGAAAATGGCTACATGGATTTTTGTGTTATTTATATCAAAATAAAGGTATGAAAGTCTATTTTCTAGATAATATAATTTCTCTATACAAAAATATTACAGATTGGTACAGTTTTAGCGATTAATTAACAGATGTCAGAATTCAGAAAAACTGAAATTCCAGTGAGCAGTCCTATAATTTTGATCAGATTCAAATTCATTTTAGAGAAAATGGCTACATGGATTTTTGTGTTCTTTATATCAAAATAAAGGTATGAACGTCTAGTTTCCAGATAATTTAATTTCTCTATACAAAAATATTACAGATTGGTACAGTTTTAGCGATTAATTGACAGAGGTCAGAATTCAGAAAAACTGAAATTCCAGTGAGCAGTCCTATAATTTTGACCAGATTCAAAATTCAATTTAGAGAACATGGCTATATGAATTTTTGTGTTCTTTATATCAAAATAAAGGTATGAAAGTCTAGTTTCCAGATAATATAATTTATCTATACAAAAATATTACAGATTGGTACAGTTTTAGCAATTAATTGACAGAGGTCAGAATTATTGGACTGCTCACTGAAATTTCAGCTTTTCTGAATTCTGACTTCTGTCAATTAATCACTAAAACTGTACCAATCTGTAATATTTTTGTATAGAGAAATTATATTATCTGAAAACTAGACTTTCATACCTTTAAAGAACACAAAAATTAATGTAGCCATGTTCTCTAAATTAAATTTTGAATCTGGTCAAAATTATAGGACTGCTCACTGGAATTTCAGCTTTTCTGAATTCTGATCTCTGTCAATTAATCGCTAAAACTGTACCAATCTGTAATATTTTTGTATAGAGAAATTATATTATCTGGAAACTAGACTTTCATACCTTTATTTTGATATAAAAAACACAAAAATTCATGTAGTCATTTTCTCTAAAATGAATTTTGAATCTGATCAAAATTATAGGACTGCTCACTGGAATTTCAGCTTTTCTGAATTCTGACCTCTGTCAATTAATCGCTAAAACTGTACCATTATCTGTAATATTTTTGTATAGAGAAATTATATTATCTGGAAACTAGACTTTCATACCTTTATTTTGATATAAAAAACACAAAAATCCATGTAGCCCATTTTATCTAAAATGAATTTTGAATCTGATCAAAATTATTGGATTTCTGACTGAACACAGCAAAAAAAAAAATTAATTTTTTTTTTTAGGACCGAGTTTGGCATGGCGTCCCTTTTTTTTTTTACGTTTTTTCCACTGGCCGGAGTATGCCATGGCGTCCTGCTGGAACGCCATGGCATATACCAGCCTTCCTATTTTTCAAAATTCTACCAACAATTTCCTTTTTTTAATTTATTTTCTTATATATAAAAATCTTGGCCATTTCAATCTGGTAGGGAACTGATTCAACTGGTGTTTTAGTTTTCAGTACAGGTCTGATCGGTCGGATCTGGTCCCTACAGGGTTTCTGATTTAATATAGGTTTGTCAATGTTGGAATTGGGCCTTTTTGAGTCAGGTTCAGGTTAGGTTAATTGTCTCAGGTATGATAGGCTGTGGATTCAGGTAAGGTTGTTATCCTGGTTATCATTTTTCCCCTTCTTGCAGATTAAAAAAGGAAAGAAATGGAGCCTGTTGGTGGTATCGGAACTGGAGAAGAGAAAAAAAAGGGGTCGGAGCCTCTCTTTCTCATTAATCCTGACTTGTGGCGCCGCTCCCTTGCATTATTCTCATGAGCCCGTTTCACAAAGCCCCTTTACAAATCCTTTTGCGGAACATATATACCACGCCTAAATAGACGAAGGGATCGTTTCCCTCATTTTTAATTCCGAAACAATGTTGGAAGAAAAAAGAACACAAAAGCCGAAGAAAAGAAAAAAGGCGGAGGAAAGAGGAAGAGGAAATAAGATAATGAGATCCTGGAATTGCAGCGTATTAGGCTTTTGGGGGTAACTTCTACTTGGGCCTCCTTGACCTCCCCAAAGCCTTTAGATAGTTTGGGCCTTCCTGGTGACTTTTCTTGGGGGTAATAATTGAGGTAGGCCCAACATGTTCTTGGGTCACAACTTCCTGATAATCCGCCTCCTGCACAATTGTGCCCATTTATTAAAGAAGAATACCCGAAATAAATGAAGACATGTAACAAAATTTTTGTGTGAAATTTATGCTGTTCGGCCTTCAAAATTTTAGAAGAAAAGTCTTTCCCACCTATTTCAGTCTTTTCTCTGCAGCACCTACGCATTGTTATCTCTACCCGCTTCCTTTGACGTCGCCAACCACTGCCTTCTGTTACA
This sequence comes from Carex kokanica, assembly GCA_025461125.1. NCBI lineage: Eukaryota > Viridiplantae > Streptophyta > Magnoliopsida > Poales > Cyperaceae > Carex > Carex kokanica. Next base: position 990,406 of record JAJGRX010000083.1, on the reverse strand, counting down.
ATTTTAGGGCTTTTTACACAATTGAACATTTACTAATTAATAGTGTAGCTACTTCAAAGTATACATACATCATATAATTCATAACTGTATACTAGTATTTTACCTGTGCTTTGCTACAGGTTCAAAATTCAAACAAAAAAATACAAAAATAAAAGCAAATTAGACCAAATATTTTTATCTTTGACAATTTTATAATTTCTCCTTATTCAATAATGAAATGAATTATTTTGTCTTTACCTCTCCGTTAAATAGGAAGGTAATCATAATGAGCAAACATGTTTATTACTTTCTTATTTTGTTGTAATCAATAACATAAAAAGAAATAAATAAATGTTATCAATTAATTGTTTTTATGGCAACATTCATATGAAGAAATTATAAGGAGAAAATCAGAGTACCGAGTGTTCAGAGAACTATATACAGACTTCAATACAATAAATATCAATACATTGCCACATAAAATCACAATTGCAGAATTTTTTTTTATCTTAACCGTTTCAAATCCAGCGAATTAAATCACAACCATTGATGGATCAGGACATATACATGCTTAATATAAGAGGAGAGATGTAGAAACAAAGCGAAATTAATTAATTAATTGATTGCTAATATGAGCCATCAACTTTTTATTGAAATTAACATATTATACAACTAATTAAACCACAACATTCCCTCATACTAATTGTACACCAATATAACAATAATTCATCAATCTAACAGCTAGCCTCTCAAGGCCGACAACAGCCTCCTCCACCGCCACCACCGTCACCACCGCCACCGCTGCCACCTCCCCCACCACAACCACCTCCACCTCCACCACCACAACCGCCTCCTCCACCGCCACTGCCACCACAACCACCTCCACCTCCACCGCCACAACCGCCACCTCCCCCACCAGCGTCACCTCCATCACGGTTGCTCTTCCTGCCTTTGCCGTGATACTGAATTTTACTTTGCTTCACCGGCAGTGGCGTCTTCTCCGTCTTTCTCATTATACAATATATGAGAAGAACGTATGTAATGATGAATGCAATAACAAAGATTATGAGACATATACATGCAATTAGCGACAACATGTTGTCATAACTTTGTGGGGGATACATACGAGATTTCAATCAAGCAAGACTACTTACGTATACATACGAGATTTATCTATTTTAATTGACAGCATAATTAATCTAAACATCAAAATACAATTTGAATTATATGAACAATATTACAATATTTTGATATATGCAATGTTGGCTACTATGTCGACCATCTATTGAGCTATTTTTAATTTAATGGATACAGAATTTGCATATATAATTATCAAATTTTTAGTGGTAAATTACAAATTATGATATTCAGTGTTATTACTTTTAATATTTATTTTATGATGTGTATTATCGTTGGTAAATAATTTATACTTAAAATTATTGTAAATATAACAAGTATGTTATTAATATATAAAAATGTTAAATTATTTGCTGCCACCTGACAAATAGTATGTTGATATTTTGAGGAGAAAATTCCAAGAAAGTTGCTCGTTGTGGATAGCATTTTACATGAAGGCCAAACCGTTAAAATGATAGCATGCCCTAATTTATCTCTCTTTGGTTCATACAAATGTACGTAAGATATTTTTAATTGGAGGGTAAAAAAAAAAACAGATCTGGCGGAGCAAGGGAGAAGAGGTCCCTCGGTTGTCGATGATAGCTAAGGCATCGGTCGCTGATGCCTCATCCCGGTCAATGATACAAAAACCGGTTGCTAATACACCGATCGATGAAGGCATCATCACTGATGCTCGCCGATGACGTCACCGGTCGCTGAATGACGTCATCCCGGTCGCTGATGACGTTTCAGCGACCAATTTGTTTTGTGTCGCTGTTGGTTTTTGCTGACGTCATGTAAAGGCATCAGAGACCAAAATAACTGGTCGCTAATACTCAAAACCGGTCGTTGATACTTTTTCAGCCAGGTTTATTGGTTCTTTTTGTTATTTAATTTTCCCCCATTTAATAATTGGTACCACACGTACCAGCATACAACATAAACATAAACATTGTTCGCTACATACAACATAAACATAAACAACAATATAAACATACAAACAATATCTAAACATAAACAATATACCATCACGAGAAACTGTAACATAAAATCGAATAACATAAACAGTAACAGTACCATCTAAACATGTAAATATCTAAACATCTAAGCAGTACCATCTCCGCCGACATCCGACCAATGCTCCTCCCCATCATCGCCATCATCGGGCATCGAGGCATGGTGCGAGCTCGAACCTCCCTGTGAGATTATAAGAAAGTAAACGTGTCAGTTGTTTAGATAATTAGGATTTAGGGATTTAGGGTTTAGGGTTCACAATTAAAACATACTGAAAAATCGAATTTCGTACCTGAGCAACTCTGATAGCTAAGGTGATCTGCTCGGTGATCTGCCCGGTGATCTGGGGCATGATAGATGACAATACCTGAGAAGATATCGCATCGATATCCTCTTGTCTGAGGCGTGGAGCCGCCGGCACAGAAGAATATGACTGTGAAGAACGTGACGGAGTACTGCTAGACCCACCATCACGAACCATGGCCCTCGTCTTGCCTAGAACATTAAAAATAAGACAATTAGTATTATCTTACAAATTTAAAAATAAATTTAAAATTTCAAAGAATGTTTATTTTACCTAGAGCACCGAGGTCATAATTATCGCCGTGAGCATTCTGGCTGCGCTGCATCAAAAGTTATGCAAATAGAAATAATTATTACAATCAGTACAATTAATGCATAATTACAACATACACAAAAATGAATATTACCTGTATCCTGTCATCCTAAGCACTGGTCGAGTCTGCGGATCTGCCGGCTGCGCAATATATGCATTCCTACCGCGAACATGTCTCTGACTACTCTCTGCTTCGGATCCCGTCGTTTCCTTCCCCTTTCCCTTTCTACTCGGCGCCATATCTAGAGTTGAGATGATAAAAACAATTGGAATTTCTAAGGTCAACTTGACACAATAAAAAATGTTACAAAGAATGTATGAGGATCTATTGGAGAATGAAGATAACTATGCCTTTCTAAACTGAAATTAATCTGAAATCTGAAATCTAATTGCTATGCCTTTTCATTTATAATTTTTTGAATCTAGCTAGCTATACACTTTCATCTTATATGTTCTAAATCACATAGTAATGGGATTTGCGAAATTAATGTTTGCCAAAGGTGGCATGAAATTGAGTTCACCGAAGGTGATCCTTTTGCAATTAACAAAAGAATAATTTCAGAGATAAAATTGAAGAAATCACAAAAACATGTTGCAAACTTTTCCAAATAACTCATACAACATATATAATCCATCAACAATACCAACATATATACTGACCCTCCCCTAACACAAGTGAGTACTAAATCATCCATTACAAGAACTACATCAACAGTTACATTTTTTAAAATAATTGCTTTAATACTTTTTGGTATTAAGACTTGGATATATAGATAGGTATTAATTGGCAAGTGCAAGTATAAAGACTTGGGTTGTTGAGGAAGTTTCAGTTAACTCACTTGGGTCGGTACCAGCATCAAGTTTAAAAGGGCAAGACCACAAAAAGCCGGTACCGGCATCAATTTAAGCAAGAACAAGACAATGTCATGCATTGTCTCGCCGGGAAAAACAACAACCCTAGCGAGACGAAAGCCCTTCTCACAACAGCTTTAACATGCACCACGAGAAATCAAATAGAGGGTGTGCAAGATAATTACCCGAGAGGGGGAGAGATGCAAAAATCGCAAGGCAGCGGTGGAAATGGCCGGTACTAAGGAAGCCTTGCTTCTCAACCTTCCCAAATTAGCAAGCAACACCAGCCACGGCAGGGGTTGGGTGACGGTTGCTGGAGCAGATCAGGCGGCGGGGTTGGGCGACGGTTGCTGGAGCAGATCAAGTAAGAGAGAGAGAAAGAGGAACGGCAAGGCGGGGTCGGGCGGAGATCAGGCGGCGGGGTCGGGCAGCCAGGCGGGGTCGAACGGCGGCGTCGGTCGGGCTTTTTTTTTGTCTAAACCTAAAAGGCGCGCGAGTCAGAGAGAGAAGGAAGCTCTGCGCGGGATTTTCAGGGGCACCCTTCAGCGACCGGGCCAAAACGGTCGCAGAAAGATCTGGGCGCCGGTCGCTGAAAGGCTCGTCTCCGATAATTTTTATTTTATTTTAACTAATTTCTTTTTTTGGGGTCTTCAGCGACCGGCGATTTGACCGGTCGCTGAAAACCTGTTTGTTGCACACTTCAAATAACAAAGTCCTTTATTCGTTCCTGACATGTGGGGTCCACAATTCATTATGTCTTTGCAAGACCGACCGACGTGTCAGCAAATGATAACAGGGTTTATTTTGGAAGTTTTATTACAGACGACTTGTTTTGAAAGCTCTATTACAGACGGCCGGGTTGTCTATTGCACAATACAGATAATAAAGTCTGTTATATGTTCCTGACAAGTGGGTGCTGAGGTTAGTTTTGACGCAGGGGACCGACAAGTCAGTGAATGACAACAGGGTCTGTTATGGAAGTTCCGTTACAGACGACTTGGATGGAGAGGAAACGAAGAAGCGACAAAACGGTTTCTGTGATTCTATCTCCTATCGAACTGCTACGATTTTCTATTGCGTTTCTTTTGTATCAATTCGTGTGGTTGTCAAGTCATGGAGTTGAAACTGCCATACCAATGCAAAAATTGTCGTTATACGTATATTTTATTATTTTTATACGGATTTGGGTTTGCGGGATTAATTTGGATGGGAGAAGAAAGTTATAAAATATTGCATGGGAGGTGGGGCAACATCAAATCTACATCACAATTAGTTAAATTACTAGTAATGTAATTATTAACACTTGCTTAGTGTTTTAAGTCAACGTTTTGTTTAGTATTGTAATACTTTTTCTAGGATTAGATTTAATAAAATTATAATTCAGATAACTAGTTGGTTTATCAAATTTAATTTGAATAGTTCTTGATGTAGCTTTAAATTAAAAAATAAATAAAGAAGAGACAAAAGAATCTGGAAAATTTAATAGTAAAACAGATAAAATCTAAATAATATATTATAAACCTAAATATTTCCGTTGTAATATTTTATCCGGTTAAGAAATTTAATTTATATTAGACATGTGTAATGCAGATATGGAATATAATTATTTGCTTAAAATAATCCTACATCCTCAACAAAATAATTTTTGTCATTCCTCATTACCATTACTAACTCTCCTAGTTAAAAAGAGTTTATTATTACCATAATTTAATACAGTAGCAACTGAGAATTTATCATTTTTAGAATGAGAATAAACTAAAGGAAATTGAACAGCCATAGAACAATTTCCACACCAACATGTCATGACAGAAATTAATGTCCCTTCCATTAGTTACAATCTTTTAGATCCTAATTGAAGAAAATATTTTTAATATAAGAGACTACCTTCTCTAATAGAGAAGAAAAAAAGTCACGCCGTGACTTGCTCCACATGGCAAGACATACATGTATTATGTATTATAATTATTTTTTTGGAAAAAAAAATAGTATGACACGGTACGACACGTAAATTAGTCTGATTATAGTACGATACAAACACACAGTACAAGACAAGTGAGTCACAACACAAATATTTGCCAATATTATTTCTTTATTTTACAACCTTTACAATTTTTTCTTTCCATTTTTTCATATATTTTTTTAAATAAATGAACTTAAATTATGATAATAATAGTTGTATGTGATCAAAACACAACCAAAATTAGGAAACATGAAATAACACAACCATAATTAGAACGTGTTAGTCATGACACAAGTTTAATCAGTTTGATATAACATTTATGTTTGGGCTATGTTATATCTATATATTCTCGTCCATTGTACATTTGGGCTCACAACAAAATTTGAATAGAAATTCTCGTCTGTAAAAAGGAAACAATTTGGGCTTTCAATTTATCAGCCCAAAATTCTTTTTGTTAGTCATCTCAACACCCTCTCCTCTCCAGTGTTTACCTCTCTAGTCTCCAGTAATTTGGCCCAGATGGAAGCACTGAGGAAGCTGGAGAGTGCAGAGCAATAGAGCATGCTCCCTTTCATCTACTCTCATGGCCTCTCCTCTGGCCTCCATCTCCACTCTGATTGCTTTCTCGCTCATCTCCTTCTCTTTGTATCTCTCTCACCGTTTTAAGTTTTAACCCCAATAATTTTGTTCTTCCTTAGATACAAAATTTTGCTTCCTGTGCCTCAATTACCATCAAATTTGCTGAACTTCTTTGTCCTTGTAGTTGAGAATTTTTGTGTATAAATACCGCTCAAAATAACAAAGCAAAAGGAATGCACTTGAGTTGTTCGAGGAAATGCTTATGAAATTTGTGCTGTGCAGTTATGCTTTGTATAATTGTTGTTACTTTCTTTTGTTGTATGTAGGTTCATCCTTGTGGCATGCTAAGTGTAGAGGTGAAGTACTCTCTGACACTAGACTTTCTCAATAAGGCAAATTTAAATTAATTTTGTTAGAATATATTTTAAAAACTTTATGTAATCCAATTTTCAAAATGTCCAATGGGTTTTATAGGTGGGGTATTGATGTGCTGGTACTGCTGCAATCGTTATTTAGCTTAAGTTTCCCTCAATTCTATAAATTTTTACTGGGTTAATTGTAACCGATTATGCTGTCAGAAGGACCATATGAGAAGCAATCACAACAAGCAATCAACCATAATGAAAATAAAAGAAGAGACAAGATTTTACGTGGAAACCCTTGCGGGAAAAAACCACGGGAGCACGGTGCAAAATCACTATACTTGAAAGTTTTTGCAATACAAGAAGATTATCAAACCAAAAACACTCTCTTACAATTTCATACACTAATTTTGATATTTCCTAGTATATTTTTGTGGAAATGGAACAACAGAGAGAGAACCCTAGAAATATGGCTCAGAGATGAGACTTATTCACTAGGAGAAGAAACACTTTTACTTAAATCCAGCCAACAGTTTTTACCCTTTTATCTCTCCATTCAACTTTTCTGTAAAAAAGCGGCTTCGGCCCATTTCTTTTGGCTTCACATATACAACAGATCAATATCACTGCCCTACGAGACTTGGAATTCATATCCTCACTGATTGGTATGATTGGTAAAGCTGACTTCTTCAAATTTCTTGGAATTAGCTGAAAGAAATTATACAATACAGACATATTATGAAGATATCTCAGCAATAGATATTGATTTGGAGTCCAAAGGTATCTTTTCATTTTTTTTTTTAGTTTAATGAAGGGACCTCCTGATTCTAATACCCAGCTGAAACCACCTACTGGTTTCAAATCTGCATCCCTCGGAGGTGGGTGAGGCATCCAAAGAAATTTATCCTAATTGTTGCTCACTATTATGATTTTCTTGTAGTCTAATTTTAACTAAAAAATAATACCACAATATCTGGCCTCATGAGCAAAGTACAAATTATAATTTCACAGTATGGAATTGTCTGCAGTGTTGCTTGCATCTCTACTTTCCTTAGGTTCATCAATGGCTCCTTCCCTGGATACAAGAAGGTGCTAATATTAGACCTATGATGTATATCAAGAATATCACGTAAGACTTGACGACAATTATAATTTCAAGGAAAAATCAGAAAACTTAATTGAAAGAAGCATGGTTAGATCCATAACCTTCCTGTCTTTAATATCTTGATGATGTAGTGCTCAATTTTCTTTTCTGCTCCGAAACAATCATTAGCTATCTTCAGTGTATTCATGGAATCACTTGTGAATTGAGCATTGCTCCAAAGCATTGGTTTACTGACTAGATTTCCTCCTCCTGTTGCTTCATTTTAACAAGGTCAGGTTGGAGATGTCACACATGCTTTCACCAACACGTGACCATTCTGAATACCGAATAACTACCCTGTGGATGGGTGCATATCATCACACTGGTTAACAATATATAAAATAAATCTATAGCTGTGCTGTACAATACGACTACTGGTATTGCATATGGTACTTGTATGCTACTATTCATATACAACGGAAAAGTCATGGAAAGAAATACAACAAGTCAACGTGAGTTGTAGGGGTGGAGGTTGGGGGGCTGATATTAAGATTTTTTTTTTTAAGAGCGCAACATGTATCTAATTATTCTTTGGACAATTTGACCCTTCTTTAGTTATTTCCTCTAACAACTATCTTGCTTCAATAAATGTCTATCTTATTTCCTTACAGTTATCATTAGAGTAAACAAGTAGCATATAGGATTTTTTACTTTGGAGTCGTGTTAATGAGTAATAACACAAATTGTTGTATTAGTCTATCTTATTTTTTCAAAAAGTTTCCGGATTCAAACCTCAATGAACACAGTATGGTGGGAGAGCGCCGGATCAGAGGGAGGGGAGCGGGGTGGTAAATAGGCAAGGGTGGGTGGTAGCACACATTGTTAAGCAATTTTGATCACTCTCTCTGCATAGACCAAAATTTAGGGCAATGTTAGAAGCATGATATCACTGCTCTACAAAAAATGCAATTCAAATGCTTACTATTTGGTATGATTGGCAGAGCATTTGCTAACCAATTTCTTCATATGTCTCGGGATTAGCTATAAAAAAAATACAATGGAGACATATTATGAAGTTATCTCAGAAATAGATAAGTTAGGCATCCAAAGATATCTTTTCCCTTTTTTTTTTTTTAATGAAGGGGCTCAGACCTCCCTGTTCTAGTACCCAGCTGAAACCAACAAACTGATTTGGAACATGCATCTCTCGGAGGTGAGGTGAGGCATTGGAGCCACCAAGTCCCTTGCATTCATCTAAATTTGTATTAGTTTACATTACTGTTTATAGTTCATACGGGTATTGTCGTCCCAACACATCATAGAACTATAGATGCCATTAGATTTTATGACACCCAAAAAAATCAATTGCATACCATGATGTAAGTAGTTATTTTGCAACACCTCAGTGCAGAATTCCGGTCAAACTAATTTGAGACAAACACATCAATGTATCGCAAGCTCAAAATTATACTTGCCCAAATCACTGCAACAAAAGCAAGAGATCAATATTTCGATAATATTGACTAGGATATTACAGAGCAGCATTAAGAGAGGAGCTTTTCGATTTACAATTTACAGGTTACAACAGCTCACAATTGCATGAATTTGGATCGTCAAAGGAATAGTGCAAGTGTACTGCTGTTCAGAATAGCATGTAAAAATATTGTGAGAACTCGGAGTGTAATTTGTCTTATTTAAGTTGTTTGGATTGTATAATTTGAAATAGCATTAATCTAAAGAGTTCTAATCTTGTTTTTCATGGTTAGGTTAGGTTAGTGCTATTTGGGTGCATCCAAACAAATCAAATTGCTTATTATTTGTTTGTTAAAAAAACAATGGTCTCTGGAATCTCTAATGATAAATTAGGTATTATACAGATGCAACAAAATAAAAATATCTTCTTACTAATTAGCATCAAGGAGGTAGCGCATATGTTGAGGGGATTTCCTTGACGAGGAAAAATATCATCCCCTTGTCCATGATTGATCTAGTAGAGAACCTAGTAGTAAAATCTTGAAAATTTAGAATAATTCAATTGGAAGAAATATTTGACTTAGCTAATATTACAAAGAACAAACGAACTGATGATTTTCAAATTCAAGAAAAAGAAGAACAGAATAAAGAAAAGACCAAAAACTGAACTGATGCTTCTCCAGAGGCGTAGTACCAAATCTCTTTGCTCAAATGTCTTACCGCATGATGCACATGCCTGTAGCCCTGGGAATGAAAATTGCAAGAAAAACAGAGATAAGTGTTAAAAATTGAAGACGGTATTGACTATGGGGGCTAAGCCACTGATATTAAATGGAAGAGAGATATTATTATGAAACTAACCAATCGCATCTGAAATTTGTGGCTTCTGAATTTCCATATATACTATTTGGGCAGCATCTGTTGGAACTATTTCCTTACGATGTGTATAATCATCAATATGGATTACAAGAATGCTGGATATGAATTGCCGGTCTTGGCCCTCATATGCTTTGCACAGTTGAACCAAATTCCGGGAGCAATACTCTATATTTAACTCCTGTAGGTTGGGAGGCATGCTATCTGATAGAGATTTAAGCCTACGACACCTTTCTAATGCCATCTTCTTGAGTGCGGAGAGCTGGGTCAAGCTGGCTGGAAGGTGCTCAAACTCACACTTGGAAAATGTGATCTCTTTCAATGCGGTCAGCTCTTCAAACCATAAATTTTGATTATTTGTAAACTGGGTAATCTCTGAGAATTTCAAAACCGGGAGGGAAGGAAGACTCCCTAAAATTAGGTGGAACTCATGATTCCAAAGACTGCAGTTATCTGCTTCTATATGGGTAAGTGATCGCAACCCTGCATCCTGATGCACTTGTAAACCCTTCCCTTTTTGTTGGTCCCTTGTAGAATACGTGCTAAAAAGGTTTGGACAGTTATCAAGTCTGAGACGTTTAAGGTGAGTAAGAGGTTGCAGATCTCCTTTGATTTTCAATTCTGGGCAATACCCGAGATTTAGATCCTCCAACAACGGCATGTTAAGGGGGTCTAAAGAGATGCTCGCATACATGGATTTAAATTCCAAGTGGGTAATAGAGGATAGATTGGGCATTGAATTTCCAAGTGAAATCAGGCTGCTGCATTCACGAATTATCAATTTTTTGAGGGTTGAGCTGAAAAGGTGAAGTGGTGCTTTTCTCAGGGTACTGTTGTTTTCAATTGTTAATTTAGAGAGACGTGGAAAAAATTCTCTAGCTCCTGCATCAGTCCATTCTTCACACATGGACAAGCCATCCAAAACTAGTACTTCTAAGAGAGGAAAAACTGTTTGGTTTTTTCCATACAAATGAGAATCAATGAGTTTGACAGAATATAACTCCTTGATCTGAAGATGTTTCAGAGAGGGAAGTTCCCCAAGAGGCGGTAGGACCTTTACATTGACACATGAAACTAGACATAGTGTATTTAGATTTGGAAAACGATCACCTATTTGAATGATCCAATTTGGAAAATCTAAACCAGCATACCTATCAATTCTTAGGTCTTTAATATCCTTATTTGGTTGCAGTTCTTGGAGTACCTCCATGGCTTCATTGGAATTTTGCCATGTACTGTTTGCAATTATGTGAAGGCTATCAAGATGTTCCTTGTCGACTAATTTCGCTTGCATGGCCTCATCTTTGTTTTTGATATTCTCAAAATTCTTAATTGTTAGAGTCCCTCTGATCTCTCTCAAATTTTCCAATTCCGTAATTGTGTGTCCCCTTTCTTTCCGAACAATGAAAACACCAAGTTCTTGGAGGTTGGTTAGTTGACCTATACCAGAAATTTGGGGCAATGGTTTCTTCCTCAGCATACAAGTGCCGCAGATTTATCAATTTGTTTATTCCCTTTGGTAATTTTTCGAAATTGCATTTACGAATATACAAAGCTTGAAGATGATAAAGGTTAATAGAAGAATCATCAGTTAAAAGTTTGAATCCTGTGGAAGATAGATCCAGGAAACGAAGATGCTGCATGTTCCAAATGGCGGCTGGTGGTTTGGGAATAATTTTCCATGCACATATAAGATAAATCAAGAACCCTAAGACTATCTAAATTTGATAACGTGTCATTTATAACACTATAATATATCCCTTCAACTTTACAGAACCCAAAGTGTAAGAATGAGCGCAAGTTTTTATGTTCTTTAATTCTCTTTATGACCTCGAGATTGTTGGTATCTACTGCCAAGTGCCGAACACCCAAAGGAATTTCAGCAACTCCCTCCCCAAGGTAGAAACATTCACCTGAAGAGACAATAACCGCCAAATCATGCATTAATTCATGCATGACATAGCTATTGTTGTCCCATGCACGCTCAAAAAATGACTTCTTAACCAACTCATCAAACCATTGCCTCCCAATATCTTCAAGTCTCTTCACACCATTGGCATCGGATTGAATAAAATTGTGGGCAATCCACATATGGACTAACCTATCTTTTTCTATCAATGAGTTTCTAGGGAATAAAGAGCAGTAGGCAAAACATTGCCGTAAACTAGGATTTAGTTGTTCATAACCAAGTCCAACAGATGGAAGGATTTTGCTTTGGCCTTCTGGTATGGCCCACCATTCACTTTCAGAAATATCCCTCCATTTATTTTCATCAAGGTCAGAATTTAATACGTTTCCAATTATTTTAGCTGCCAAGGGTAAACCATGTAACTTGTCGGCTATTTTCTTTCCAATGGATTTTAAAATTTTCCTTTTTTCATCAGACATCACTACATTCCCGAATGCAAAATGCTCAAATAATTCCCAGAATACACCCGAGTCTAGTGCACGCAATACTATGGGACCAACGGCTCCTACTGTATTTCCAACTACCCTATTTGCAAATTCCTGATTCTGAGTTGTTATGAGGACTACACTACCTGGGGCACCACCAGATAAGATTTTATGAATAAAATCCCATTCAGCTTCAAACATATCATCGAGGATAATTAGAAATTTGACTCCCTTAATGATCGTTGAGAGGTTCTCAGAAATGGACTGTTTTGACCAATTGGTCAAATCTGAAACCGGGTATCCTCTTAATGATTCAATGATCTTACCCATCACCAATTTAGGATCACGGTTGTTAGAAACAGATGACCATGCTCGTTTTGCAAAAGTTTCTTTTACCTCAGAATTATTATAGACAGCTTGAGCGAGTGCTGTCTTTCCTACCCCACCCATCCCAACAATAGGAATAACAAAAATACCATGGTAATTGTCGTTTTGCTCTCCCTTTTTGATGGATTTTGACTGCGAACCTAAATATTTTTTCTAAAATGGATTTTGACGGTGAACCTAATATTATTTCTAAAATCAGATTCAATTCATCTTGCCTGCTTTTCGCCGCTGACCTTTCTAAAATCAGATTCAATTCATCTTGCCTGCCATACAAACCCACCTCCTCTAATGGTTGGGAACTGGTTTCTCTTGGATTAGTAACTTCATGGGTCAGTGATTCATTATTTTCAATATCCATGTTCACCAAGTTAAGAATTGTTTCTATATTAGTATGATATTGGTTCAGCTGAGCCACGACCTTCTTTAAACTTTTTTGCTTATCTTCAGGAATAACCATATTCCTGACAGTAGAAATAGAAGAGGAAACAACATTGAGAACCTGGTTCGGTCGTTGAACTTCATCCTTGATAGATTTGGCTTCGATGTTGTCCAACACATCTTCTGCATCGTAAACAGTATCTTTCAGCATCCTCAGCAATTCTGCAAGTTCTTGATTGTTGATAATCGCTCTCTTTTCGACCACCTTGACTGTTGCTTGACAGAGTAATAGTTTAACGGTCAATTCATCAACCATCTCTTTACCGCCTTTCTGCCACTTGTAATTAGCCCCGACATACTTCTTTGCTTTCTCAAGCACACTTTTGATGACCGGCGATGCAAACCATCCGCCAACCATAAACTCTACTCCTACCATTATTGAGATTTTGGGAGTATAGATGAGCTCTTAGGTTTTCTACTGTATATGGTGGATTGAGTTATCTAATATGGTTGAGTCAAGATATAGGAGCCTCGAAGGTAATTCTAAATAAATTGTTGTTTTCAGATAATTCTGAACCATTGAAAAGCAAGCAACTTTCTTGGAATGCTATCCACAACAAGCAACTAATTTCTTGGAATGCTATCCACAACAAGCAACTTTCTTGGAATTTTCTCCTCAAAATATCAACATACTATTTATTTTTTAAATAAATAGTAAACAATTTCCAAAAAATATCAACAACAAGCAACTTTCTTGGAATGCTATCCACAACTAGCAACTTTCTTGGAATTTTCTCCTCAAAATATCAACATACTATTTATTTTTTAAATAAATAGTAAACAATTTCCAAAAAATATCAACAACAAGCAACTTTCTTGGAATTTTCTCCTCAAAATATCAACATACTATTTGTCAAGTGACAGCAAATAATTTAACATTTTGATATATTAATATATACATACTTATTATATTTACAATAATTTTAAGTATAAATTATTTACCAACGATAATACACATCATAAAAAAATATTAAAAGTAATAACACTGAATATCATAATTTGTAATTTACCACTAAAAATTTGATAATTATATATGCAAATTCTGTATTCATTAAATTATATATAATTTGTAATTTTTCACCATCTCGTTCAATTTTAATACAATTAATGTAAGGAAGGCTCCTGGACTATGTTATTTGAAGTGTGCAACAGACAACCGAGGAACCTCTTCTCCCTTGCTCCTAGGGGTGTCAATGACACCCATTTAAGTTTTACCCTTTACCCGACCCGCACCGTATCCAATAAGATGGGTATGGGTAAGATTTTTTTTTCGTAAACTTATCGGGTACGGATATGGATAAAGATTTTTTTTCGTTATCTAAACGGGTAAGGGTACGGATAAAGCCTATTTCATACATGTTATCCGATCAGGTAATTATAAAAAAATATATATATATATTATATCTCCATTCCATTATTAAGCACGTTGGGTGTCCGATCCGCCAACGACTATAATTAAAAGATGAAATTTCAAATTTAATCTCAACCCTCTAATCAAATAATCTGTCTTGTTTTGATTAAATGCATCTTTTTGAAGTGTAGAAGTCTATATTTAGTTAAAAACATATTCACTACACGTACAGTCACACAATATATTACAATTAAAATTGAATATACTGTCTTGTAGCGACATTTTTTTCCTTATTTCTTCTACGTTTAGCAACTTCTTCGTTTCCTATATCTCCTTTGTTTCTATACAAATTATCACGACAGAAAATGAAAATCATTTTTTTCTTTGTTTCCACATTTTTCTTTGTTTGTTTCTATATAGATCCCAACGACATAATAGAAAAATCTAGAATATATTTGATTGGAGTTGTTTCTATACAAATCACCTCACACATGGAATCGAGAAAATCAATAATAGAAAGATTGATTTTCTAATTTTATTATATTTTTTCAATTGGAACAATTATAATCTATTTTTCATTTTTTTTTGTTCATTTTCAGAAATGTTGAACTATATCGAAGAGAATCACACTAGCAATGATACTTCAAGATTTTTTTCATGTTATATTTGATCTTTTTTTTTTTCATGTGTTGTTGTTTCTTTTACTGTTATTTATTATTTATCTTTTCATTTTTTTTGTCATTTGTGTTTTTATTTTTATTTATATATTTTTTCTTAATTCTAGGTGAAATGTCAATAAAAAATGTCTCTTCATATTCTATTCAATCTTATAATATCCCCGTTGCAACGCACGGACACGATACTAGTATATGAATAAGCATTGAAAGAGTACTTTAATAGTTTACTTGCACTTAGCATGATTAGAATTTTTTTTTCAATAAAGTACTATATATGTGTGAAATAAATATATATGTTTTAATGTATTATTTATTAAATAATAAAAATAATTATTATATTAGTATTACCCGTTATTTACCCGCTACTGTTTTGTTATCCGACAACCATAACAGGTAAGGGTAGGGTACGGGTAAGATAATTTATAGCGGGTATGGGTAGCTAGAGTACGGATAAAGACAATTTGTAACGGGTATGGATATGAAAATGCTTCCATCCGACCCTTACCGTACCCATTGACACCCCTACTTGCTCCACCATATCTGTTTTTTTTTTTTTTAAATTAGTCCTGATACAAGAGAGTCCTAATTATTACACCCTACATTTTCCTTTACCCTCCAAAAATATCTTACGTACATTTGTATGAACCAAAGAGAGATAAATTAGGGCATGCTATCATTGAAGATCACTATCAGATGCCCACTTAACGGCTAAGCCTTCGTGTAAATTCTATCCACACAACAAGCAACTTTCTCGGAATTTTCTCCTCAAAATATCAACATACTATTTGTCAGGTGGCAGCAAATAATTTAACATTTTTATATATTAATATGAGGGATCCACTTGTAACATTTGAAAGTTATAACATCTTACAACAATTCGGTTTTGTGATTTTTAAAGTCCAAACAGTCGATCCAAACCGTTAAGTATGATATCTATATCAAAATTTGCATGGAGATCAAATTTTACATTTTTTTTGAATTTTTTACTATTTATTAAGTATTTTACAAAATTGATGTTTTTTCATTGGCCCGCAATTGTCTAAAAACAAAAGTTTTGTAAAATACTCAATAAATAGTAAAAAAAATTCCAAAAAAATGTAAAATTTGATCTTCAAGGACATTTTAATATAGAAATCATGTTTAACAGTTTGGATCGATTATTTAGACTTTAAAAATTACAAAATCAAATTGTTTTAAGATGTTGTAACATTTAAATGTTGTAAGTGGATCCTCTATTAATATATACATACTTATTATATTTACAATAATTTTAAGTATAAATTATTGACCAACGATAATACACATCATAAAAAAAAATATTAAAAGTAATAACACTGAATATCATAATTTTCTAAATAAAAGTAATAAAAAAGATTAATTTTTTAATGAAGAATGTTGTCTCAATCCTTTCAACTCAGGTCAATTATTTCAATTTCAGTGAAATGTAGACAATTAATTAAGTGAACACCACCATAAAGTACTTGCTGATTTGTGATATTTTTTTTATTTTGAGGATATGAATTTCCTTATATTTTGTATAAGAGAGCTGTTCCTCTACGACTCTTCTACACTATCTGGTTAGTTAATTAGTTTCTTAGTTTTATTTTATTTTCCAAGTTGTTAAATGAATAATTCACACTTAATTTGTATGGTTTCAATTTTGTGAGTTTCTTTCTACTGTAAGTCGTTCTGCTAAAAAGTCAGAACTAAGTAAATTGTCCTTTTTCTTATTAATTAGTATTTTATATATGTGGATTAAGAAATGTATTAATAAAGTCAGAAATACTTGTCTTCAACAAATCGTATTATATATGTGACTACCATCTGAGGGGCAATATGGTCTTTTACTTATTCTCTCACAGTATAATAGATATTTTAATTTAAAATAACCACATGGAGTTAGTTTGTATTATGTTAAAATAACTTTTGTAGGTTAAACAAAATGCACACTCCAACAAACACATTCAGATGAAGATAGTCATGACAAGTCAGCAGGTTTTCTATAATTAGTGTGGTTTTTGTTGTAAATTGAAGAAAAGAAAAGTAAACAAGATATTGAGAATGTATAATTAAATATTACTATCTTTTATTCATATGTTTTTCTTGTGTGTATATAATACATGCTTACAATCCTCTATTTATAGATAGAAAATGTAAATAACAAGCCATCTAATTTAATTCAATTGATAAATGTGAGGAGATGAAACATACTTCATTAAGGAGAAGTTTTGATGCAATTAGTGAGTTTCAAATGAACATCCATAACTTAATTTATTTTTAACAGTTTTTTCAATTATTGTAATTATTTTGTTTATATCTGCACCATGTTGCATCTGACCTGACTATAGAGGTGAAAAGTATAAAAAAAACCTGAAATAATATTCTCTCCTAACTAAATTATTTTATACTAAATTAATTCAAAAATTTATAAATTTTACATATAAGCACATCAATCGTGAGGTAGATTGATTTTAACAGTTTGGACTTATTGTTGGAAACCAATCTAATAGATTTTGGAGTAAAGCTCACCCAAAAACTTTGTGAGATTAAAAACATCCTAGTTCTACTACTCTAAAAGATAATGGATTATTATTGTTCATAGTTGGACTTTTACAAGATTTAATTAGTTACAAATCCCCAAATATTTAAATACTCTATGATGACGAAAATTAAAATTAGGAAAAAAAATATTAAGTACCTTATTATTCTATTTAGAGATTTATTTTGCCAACTAATTATAATTTTATTTCTTTCTTTTTGTTAAAAGATTTCTTTCTTTTTGTTAAAAGAGAAATGTTTTCTAGAGTAAAAAAACCGGTTAAGAAGACACAGGCGATTAGTAAGGCGACAGAGAAGGCGATTGGCAAGGCGACAAGCAATCCCAATTTCATACATGCATTAATTTAACAAATTACCCCAAGCACACATTTGAGCAACCTCATATTTTAATTCATGACTCATGAGATTAATTATGTATATATTAATCTCATGAATTATTCAAATGGAAAATTTGAATACACAAAAATTGTAATTTCATGATCCCTTTTGTATGCATGAAATTAAATTTGACAATGTAATTTTATAATCGTAATTATATGGAACCAATATAATTAGTTTCATGGGATATGCAAGTTAAATTATTTAATTGATGCTTATGAAGGTCAACTAATTTAAGTTTTCCTGAGATTAATTTTAATGATCCATGATTTCCCCTTGATTTTCTTTTAATAAAAAAAAGGAAAAGAAAAGAAAATATGAAAATATGAAAATCACAAATAAAAAAAAGGAGGATGGAAAAGAAACAAAAAGAAACAACAAAAAAAGAGGAAAAGAAAACAAAAGAAAATGCATAAAAAAACAAACAGAAAATAAAAAAAGAATGAAATGGAGCCTGTTGGTGGTGTCAAAACTGGAGAAGAGAAAAAAGATGGGTCGGAGCCTCTCTTTGTCATTAATCCTGACTTGTGGACCCGCCCCTTGCATTTTTCTTATATGCCCGGTTCACAACGCTTTTCAAATCCTTTTGTGGTTCATGTATGCCACGCCTAAATAAAAGAAGGGATCGTTTCTCTCATTTTAATCCCGAAAAAATGTCGGAAGAATAAACAACAGATAGGCCTACGGGCCGTGAATGTACCAAACAAAAAATAATAATGAAGAACAGAAAAAGAGGAAGAAGAAATCAAACCTTCTCAACTCAACCCTTGTCAATTGTCATCCATCAACTGTAGTATATATATGGTTGTGTTTTGCTCAATGCAGCAATAGCAGTGTCAAGGGACCACAAGCCAGACCAGACTGACGAGCGTCGGAGATTGAGGAGGTGGGGGGATTTGTCATGTGGGCTGGTATGTTCCTTTCGCCTCATCTTATTTCAATTTCTTTCTGGTGTTTACTGGTAAGTTTGAGTTAATTCTCCTACCAAAGAAAAACAAAAGATATTTCATGCATTAACATCTCTTTTTCAGCCAGAAGATAGATTCTTCACTTTTCTCATGTTGCTTTTGGATTTTCTGTTCCTCTGCTTTATTTATGGTTTAATAATTTTGGGTTTCTGTATTGGTGAGAGTGCATATTGAGTTTTGACCATAGAATAGTTCTGAAAAGATTAGCAAACTTAGTTACTACCATTATCCCACTTATTTCTATTAAATATGATACTGCCTTGTTTCGGTCTGTCAAATTTCAAAAGTTCACTTCTTTCTATCAAGTTCTGAAGCTTTGGGGTTGCTCTCTTCGAACAAATTGGGAGAGGACTTGACGACTGTAAGTGATATTCTCCTGATTTGGGGTTGCTCTCTTGTGTTGTACTTAATAGGGATATTCATAAACTACTTCAAAAGGCTTGTGCCAAATAAAAAAAATATTTTATTTGTAGACAGGATTTATTTTCATGCTTCCATTAATAACTTGTCACAGGGAAAATGGGAAGGAGAAAATTTACTGTGATTGTTACTAACCTCACAGTAAAGGTGTACCCTTTGGGATGTTGTACATATGTAAGTACCCTTAAAAGCTGACTTTTGCACCTGAAGTGTAAAGGAAATTCATGCTTAGTATTTTTGTTTTGGAAGAAATATTTTATTTGATGAACATGTGATCATGTTAAATTATTAACATAGTATGGTATTGTATGGAGACCTAGCTATGGAGTAATCGAGTCGCAAAAGGCTAAGATCGATTTGAGTAACATTATAAATTTGATATGGTGTTTATTTTCTAATGCTGATTTTTCCTCTGTATGCATATTGATTTTTACTGGTTTTTATTCTATAATTGATTTTCATGCTGACAACACAACATGGTACCAGACTACCCGTCGCCTGGCAGTTGGTACTCGATCGGTACTCACATGCTTAAAAGAGTAACACTTTTCTTTGATAACAATTATAAAGAGGAATTTTATTATTGAATTATGACTCATTGGCATGCAATTAGAAAAACAAAAAATTAAACATAAAGTATCATGCACAGCCCTGGAAAGTGAGAAATACAAGAAATATAATTAGACTAAAATTTCCATTTAAGAAACCCAAAACAAATCAAAATTAAGCATAAAATAAAACAACTGATGAGAACAAAATCATTTACTTATCCAAAAGATGTAAGTAATAGATAATAAGCATAATTCCTACATCAACGCTTCCATCTTTAAGGGAATCTGGTGCATTGAACTCACATTAAAAAAAAAATGAAATTGGAGGAGACTATCACTCCAGTTTCAACTGTAATAATTCCTTAAAAATTAAGGGACGATTTCTGACTAAATATTGAAATTCTTCTGTTTCCACAACCCCTCGAAGAGTTTCCGGATAGGCTAAAAATTTCAAGCATATGTGCCTCTCGGCTAAAGATAACAAGCTAACTACACTGCTCATGCCAATACTACCACACAATATATTCTCACATATTATCTTTAATCTCTCCAAATTGTATCTATCAGCCGCAGCCAATAGATGCTGAGCCATTAATTTTGCATCATGTTTCTCTTCTCCCTCTTCTATGTCTTCAAATCCAGGAAATGAATCATTATATATGAAATGAAGCAGAGCTTTGAATACTGGCGCTTTCATTTCTTCAATTTTAATTATTGAATCTGATTTCTCCTTCATCGAACCAAAAAATTGTGCTGAAAAGACTGGAGATCTCGCTGCAAGAATGCACTTATGCACACTAACAGTTTGCCCATTCACTTCAAATGTAACATCAGCTCCTTTTCCATTCTCCAAAAGATGGCCGAGTTGTTGCACGATGGTACCAGGCGGAACAACAACTTGTGCAGTTGATTCCACCTGAAAAACTTTAAAAACAGTAATGACACTATTAATTATAAAACAATCATCCTTGATATTTGACTCCAACTCTGCTCTTTTAGCAAATGAAGAAAATCCCCATTTCGGTTGATCAGTTCTGAAACTTCTAACATCCGCGGATTTCCTTAAGGGTAAAGCACATCCGCTTTCATCTAGAATAGTAAAACTAAATTCTGCCTTTACACAATCTGATTTGC
The DNA here is from genome assembly GCA_025461125.1 of Carex kokanica. NCBI lineage: Eukaryota > Viridiplantae > Streptophyta > Magnoliopsida > Poales > Cyperaceae > Carex > Carex kokanica. Next base: position 969,238 of record JAJGRX010000083.1, on the reverse strand, counting down.
TTTTAAGGCAAAGATTTATCGATATGTCGTCATCTTTTGCCCAGCTGCAACTATTTGGGTAGTATTTGATACTCCAATCGTACCCACCGACATCAAAAATGGTTGATTCAATAAACTTTCCTTTGCCGATATCGTTATCTGAGGAGGAACCCATAATCTTAAACATATGTGATACTGTCACTTTTTCCATTGGTCTTGTACAACATATAATTGCTACTGTACCAACAGGATACTGTACAGTGGAGAGTGACATAACTATATATAGAGTAGAGGCTTTATAGAGTGAGGCTACGGTACTATGCATAGCACGGATTGGTCTGTGCTACGGTTCAATATTTGAGTTTTCAAAATTCTAACAGTCGATCCGAACCGTTCAACATGATTATAAAATGAATCTGTACTTGCAAACCAAATTTTACATTTTTATTTAGATAGGTAGAAAATCACTTGATCTGAAAATTCTGGACCATCCAAAAACAGTGATTTCTTGATATAATGTCAAAATGTGTGCTCCTCTCTCTCTCTCTCTCTCTCTCTCTCTCTCTCTCTCTCTCTCTCTATATATATATATATATATATGAGGAGGGATCAAATTACACCTTTTTTTGTGACACACTTTGACACCTACCATTTTCAAAGTCTAAATAGTCGATCCAAACCGTTCAACATGATGGATATATTAAAATGTGCTTGGAGATCAAATTTTACATTTTTTTGAATTTTTTTACTATTAATTAAGATGGTTAAAAATCGTTGTTTTCAGACTATTGAAAAACAACGATTTTATAACCATCTTAATAAATAGTAAAATAAAAAAAAATGTAAAATTTGATCTCCAAGCACATTTTAATATGGTGATCATGTTGAACGGTTCGGATCAACTGTTTGGATTTTAAAATCGCAAAATTGACCTATAAAAAAACGGTGTCATGATGTGTCACCAAAAAAGGTGTAATTGGATCCCTCCTCTATATATATATGTATGACATTATATCAAGAATAAGTGTAGAGTGATATCATGCGAAAATTTCTTAAAATGTGTGATCTTTCGACCAACTTATCATATATTTTTTTTCTTTTTTAAGGTCAACTTATCATATGTTATTCTCCCTTAAATCTTTTTAATAAAAATTGAATTGCCATTGCAAAAAAAAAAGACTTATTATGGACATAATTCTATCCCTAATATTAATTAGGACTTTCGTCCTATTTAAACTTTTTGTGGGACAATCAGGAACATTATCTTTTAATCTTATATGTTTAATGGACACCATTTCATTTTTTTTTTATAATTTGTTTAATACTTATTTATAGAGAAAAGATAGAAGAATCAGCAATAAGCACAAGTTAAAGATAAAAAAAAAGTGTTAAAGCATGCATCTACATTAATAATTTCATTTTAATTTCAAATTTTAAGTAACAATTTCATTTGTAATTTCAGAAATATATGATAATTTCATGAATAAAAAATTCTTAATGAAATTTCTTTTAAACTGCTATTTTGGTAAAAAAAAAATATTAATTCCTTTTCGCTCATTTATCTGAAAAACTAATTTTTGGAATGTACGAGAATTTTTTTTTTTTAATTCTAAAATGCGAAAAAATAATTAAAATTAATTTCATGGGCACAATGTTTTCTAAATTAAGTTTAAATTAATTTCTGTTACTTTTATTATAATTTCAGTCTAATTTACTAATACGTGAAATCACTTAAAAAATGGAAAATGAATATGAGAAATAAGAGAATTCCTCTATAAAAAAGTTTGTTTGTTACATTTTTGAACTAAAATTCCTCACGCGAACCTCGTGCTTCCATTTCCGTTCCTATATGGCACACATCAATATCATACCATATAAGCAAGTTAATCAATCCAAGCGGCAGGCGTTAAAATTCTACCCGCCACACAATAACCTTCTCTCATCATGTCACATATAAACAATCCTTTCAGTTAATGCCACCACACCGTGCTGGCGTGCTCTCACGACACCACCACGAGTCCATATCCCCTGCGGTAACACAATATTTCTTTTTTAAATACTCACCGTCCGATCAAAATCGGTCGTGCACAGGAATGTTTAATATACGTGCGGATTGTGATCGAACAGTCCAGATCTAAATTCCACCAGCATCCACTTACACAACCAGGACACGAGAAAAGAGTAGGTCCGATGCCCATTAGATCTATTTTTCGGTCCAATAAGCTCTACAACCATCTGATACTCTTTATGCGTGTCAATGAAAATTGACGCGTGGTTGCACGAATATTGAATCCGATAGGACGGTCCTGGAGCCAAGATGTGTGGAGTAGTCAATTTTTTTTTATATTTTAAATACAATTGTTTGCAAATACTAATCTTAAAAAAATAGCAGTAAAAGAAACAACAATAAATTGAAGCTGGTGAAAAGGCTATGCCAAGTTAATTTAAAAAACAAATTTTTTATTCTTGATCCATTCTGCCGTGAGAAGATGTATAGAAACAAACAAATAGAATTAAGGAAACAAAGAAATAAAAAAAAACAAAGAAATATATTGCTAAAAGGAGAAATAAGGAAACATATTTCAACATATTTCACGGAGAAATAAATATATCGCTGCCGAGTCTGCTCAAATTTAATTGTAAATTGTAACGTATGTGTGGCAATACGTGTGGCGAGTATGTTTTTAATTAAATTTAGACTTCTACATGTAAAAGAGACACATTTAATTAAAGAAGACATATTATGTGATTGGAGGGCTGAGATTAAATCTGAAATTTTATCTTTCAATCATAGCCGTCGGCGGAACACCCAACGTGCTTAATAATGGAATGGAGATATAAAAATGTTAAATTATTTGCAGCCACCTGACAAATAGTATGTTGATATTCAGGGGCGGAACTAGAAAATTTAGTTAGAGGGGGCTGAAACTTAAAATACACAAATATTAATTTGTGATTACTGGGACTTGAACCCAAGATCTCCCAAGAACAAAATAGAGTCTTAACCACTAGACTACAAGTACACATCTAATATTTTATGAGGGGAGCTAGACTATATAAAAACTTCAAAGAAATAAAAAATCAATTAAATTTCAACATATGTGATTAAAAATTTTAAAATTATGGGATGGCTTAGCACCCCCGGGGCATAGTGTAGATCCCCCCCTGTTAATATTTTGAGGAGAAAATTTCAAGAAAGTTGCTTGTTGTGGATAGCATTTTACAGGAAGCCTAAACCGTTAAAATGATAGCATGCCCTAATTTATCTCTCTTTGGTTCATACAAATTTATGTACGTAAGATATTTTTAATCAGGACTAATTAAAAAAAAAAAAAAACAGATATGGCGGAGCAAGGGAGAAGAGGTTCTTCGGTTGTCTGTTGCACACTTCAAATAACAAAGTCCCTTATTCGTTCCTGACATGTGGGGTCCACAATTCATTATGTCTTTGCGAGACCCACCGACGTGTCAGCAAATGATAACAGGGTTTATTTTGGAAGCTCTATAAATTAATACTTGCTTAGTGTTTTAAGTCAACGATTTGTTTATTATTGTAATACTTTTGCGAGGATTCGGTTTAATAAAATTAATTATAATTCTGATAACCAGTTGGTTTATCAAAATTAATTTGAATAGTTCTTGATGTAGCTTTAAATTAAAAAATAAATAAAGAAGAGATAAAAGAATCTGGAAAATTTAATAGCAAAACAGATAAAATAATAGAGTTTGTATTCGATTGAATATTGACTATTTAGCTAATCTAAATAATTTAATATAAACCAAATTATTTCCGTTGTTAATTTTATCTGGTTAAGAGAATTAATTTGTATTATACCATCCAAATAAAGCAACAGAGACTTTTAAGTTTGGGCTATATGCCTATATCTATACATTCTTGTCTATGGTACATTTGAACTTCATAGTTTGGGCTTTAGAACATAATTTTAATAGAAATTATCGTCTGTAAAAAAGAAACAATTTGGGCTTCCAATTTCTCAGCCCAAAATTTGAGCGTTTCTTCTCGTCGCCAGTGGTTTCCCTCATTCTTTTTTCTTAGTCATCTCAACACCTTCTCTCCTCTCCAGTGTTTAGCTCTCCAGTCTCCAGTAGTTTAGCCCAGATGGAAGCACTGAGGAAGCTGGAGAGTGCAGAGCAATAGAGCATACTCCCTTTCATCAACTCTCATGGCCTCTCCTCTGGCCTCCATCTCCACTCTGATCGCTTTCTCGCTCATCTCCTTCTCTTTGTATCTCTCTCACCGTTTTAAGTTTTAACCCCAATTATTTTGTTCTTCCTTAGATACAAAATTTTGCTTCGTGTGCCTCAATTACCATCAAATATGCTGAACTTTTTTGTCCTTGTAGTTGAGAATTTGTGTATAAATACCGCTCAAAATAACCAAGGAAAAAGGAATGCACTTGAGTTGTTCGAGGAAATGCTAATGAAATTTGTGCTGTGCAGTTATGCTTTGTATAATTGTTGTTACTTTCTTTTGTTGTATGTAGGTTCATCCTTGTGGCATGCTAAGTGTAGAGGTGAAGTACCCTCTGACACTAGACTTTCTCAATAAGGCAAATTTAAATTAATTTTGTTAGAATATATTTTAAAAACTTTATGTAATCCAATTTTCAAAATGTCCAATGGGTTTTATAGGTGGGGTATTGATGTGGTGCTGGTACTGTTGCAATCGTTATTTAGTTCTTGATTCTGCAATTAAGATTCAGTTTCCCTCAATTCTATAAATTTTTACTGGGTTAATTGTAACCGATTATGCTGTAAGGACCATATGAGAAGCAATCACAACAAGCAATCAACCATAATGAAAATAAAAGAGAGACACAAGATTTTACGTGGAAACCCTTGCGGGAAAAAACCACGGGAGCACGGTGCAAAATCACTATACTTGGAAGTTTTTGCAATACAAGAAGATTATCAAACCAAAAACACTCTCTTACAATTTCATACACTAATTTTGATATTTCCTAGTATATTTTTGTGGAAATGGAACAACAGAGAGAACCCAGAAATATGGCTCAGAGATGAGACTTATTCACTAGGAGAAGAAACACTTTTACTTGAATCCAGCCAACAGTTTTTACCCTTTTATCTCCATTCAACTTTTCTGTAAAAAAGCGGCTTCGGCCCATTTCTTTTGGCTTCACATATACAACGGATCAATTTTACTGCCCTACAAGACTTGGAATTCATATCCTCACTGATTGGTATGACTGGTAAAGCTGACTTCTTCAAATTTCTTGGAATTAGCTGAAAGAAATTATACAACACAGACATATTATGAAGATATCTCAGCAATAGATATTGATTTGGAGTCCAAAGGTATCTTTTCATTTTATTTTATTTTAGTTTAATGAAGGGACCTCCTGATTCTAATACCCAGCTGAAACCACCTACTGGTTTCAAAGAAATTTATCCTAATTGTTGCTCACTATTATGATTTTCTTGTAGTCTAATTTTAACTAAAAAATAATACCACAATATCTGGCCTCACGAGCAAAGTACAAATTATAATTTCACTGTATGGAATTGTCTGTGGTGTTGCTTGCATCTCTACTTTCCTTAGGTTCATCAATGGCTCCTTCCCTGGAGACAAGAAGGTGCTAATATTAGACCTATGATGTATATCAAGAATATCACGTAAGACTTGACGACAATTATAATTTCAAGGAAAAATCAGAAAACTTAATTGAAAAAAGCATGGTTAGTCCATAACCTTCCTGTCTTTAATATCTTGATGATGTAGTGCTCAATTTAGCTATCTTCAGTGTATTCATGGAATCACTTGTGAATTGAGCATTGCTCCAAAGCATTGGTTTACTGACTATATTTCCTCCTTCTGTTGCTTCATTTTAACAAGGTCAGGTTGGAGATGTCACACATGCTTTCACCAACATGTGACCATTCTGAATACCGAATAACTACCCTGTGGATGGGTGCATATCATCACACTGGTTAACAATATATAAAATAAATCTATAGCTTTGCTGTACAATACGACTACTGGTATTGCTTATGGTACTTGTATGCTACTATTCATATACAACGGAAAAGTCATGGAAAGAAATACAACAAGTCAACATGAGTTGTAGGGGTGGAGGTTGGGGGGCTGATATTAAGATTTTTTTTTTTAAGAGCGCAACATGTATCTAATTATTCTTTGGACAATTTGACCCTTCTTTAGTTATTTCCTCTAACAACTATCTTGCTTCAATAAATGTCTATGTTATTTCCTTACAGTTATCATTAGATTAAACAAGTAGCATATAGGATTTTTTACTTTGGAGTCGTGTTAATGAGTAATAAGTAATAACACAAATTGTTGTATTAGTCTATCTTATTTTTTCAAAAAGTTTCCGGATTCAAACCTCAATGAACACAGTATGGTTGGGCTTGAAGGCCTTCTTCATCACTCGAGGGAGAACGCTGGATCAGAGGGAGGGGAGCGGGGTGGTAAATAGGCAAGGGTGGGTGGTAGCACACATTGTTAAGCAATTTTGATCATTCTCTCTGCATAGACCAAAATTTAGGTCAATGTTAGAAGCATGATATCACTGCTCTACAAGAAATGCAATTCAAATGCTTACTATTTGGTATGATTGGCAGAGCATTTGCTAACTGATTTCTTCATATGTCTCGGGATTAGCTATAAAAAAAATACAATGGAGACATATTATGAAGATATCTCAGAAATAGATAAGTTAGGCATCCAAAGATATCTTTTCCTTTTTTATTTTTTAATGAAGGGGCTCAGACCTCCCTGTTCTAGTACCCAGCTGAAACCAACTAACTGATTCCGAACCTGCATCTCTTGGAGGTCAGGCGAGGCATTGGAGCCACCAAGTCCCTTGCATTCATCTAAATTTGTATTAGTTTACATTACTGTTTATAGTTCATAAGGGTATTGTCGTCCCAACACATCATAGAACTATAGATGCCATTAGATTTTATGACACCCAAAAAAATCAATTGCATACCATGATGTAAGTAGTTATTTTGCAACACCTCAGTGCAGACTTCCGGTCAAACTAATTTGAGACAAACACATCAATGCAGACTTCCTTCAATTAATATTTGTCTGTTAGACCATGTATCACTGCAACAAAAGCAAGAGATCAATATTTCGATAATATTGACTAGGATATTACAGAGCAGCATTAAGGGATTTTATACTGAAAAGTCACTACCGTACACAGGTGAACTATGGAGAGGAGCTTTTCGATTTACAATTTACAAGTTACAACAGCTAACAATTGCATGAATTTGGATCGTCAAATGAATAGTGCAAGTGTACTGCTGTTCAGAATAGCATGTAAAAATAGTGTGAGAACTAAGAGTGTAATTTTTGTTATTTAAGTTGTTTGGATTGTATAATTTGAAATAGCATTAATCTAAATAGTGCTAATCTTGTTTTTCATGGTTAGGTTAGGTTAGTGCTATTTGGGTGCATCCAAACAAATCAAATTGCTTATTATTTGTTTGTTAAAAAAGCAATGGTCTCTGGAATCTCTAATGATAAATTAGCTATTATACAGATGCAACAATATAAAAATATCTTCTTACTAATTAGTATCAAGGAGGTGGCGCATATGTTGAGGGGATTTCCTTGACGAGGAAAAATATCATCCCCTTGTCCTTGATAGGCCTAGTAGTAAAATATCGAAAATTTAGAATAATTCAATTGGAAGAAATATATGACTTAGCTAATTAATATTACAAAGAACAAACGAACTGATGATTTTCAAGTTCATGAAAAATAAGAACAGAAAAAAGAAAAGACCAAAAACTGAACTGATGCTTTTCCTATAGCATCTCCAGGAGCGTAGTACCAAATCTCTTTGCTCAAATGTCTTACCGCATGATGCACATGCCTGTAGCCCTGGGAATGAAAATTGCAAGAAAAACAGAGATAAGTGTTAAAAATTGAAGACGGTATTGACTATGGGGGCTAAGCCACTGATATTAAATGGAAGAGAGATATTATTATGAAACTAACCAATCGCATCTGAAATTTGTGGCTTCCGAATTTCCATACTTTCCATTTTGGCAGCATCTGTTGGAACTATTTCCTTACATTGTGTATAATCATCAATATGGATTACAGGAATGCTGGATATGAATTGCTGGTCTTGGCCCTCATATGTTTTGCACAGTTGAACCAAATTCGGGGAGCAATCCTTTATATTTAACTCCTGTAGTTTGGGAGGCATGCTATCTGATAGAGATTTAAGCCCATGACAACTTTCTAATGCCATCTTCTTGAGTGCGGAGAGCTGGGTCAAGCTGGCTGGAAGGTGCTCAAACTCACACTTGGAAAATGTGATCTCTTTCAATGCGGTCAGCTCTTCAAACCATAAATTTTGATTATTTGTAAACTGGGTAATCTCTGAGAATTTCAAAACCTGGAGGGAAGGAAGACTCCCTAAAATTAGGTGGTACTCTTGATGCAAAAGACTGTAGTCTGCTTCTATATGGGTAAGTGATCGCAACCCTGCATCCTGATGCACTTGTAAACCCTTCCCTTTTTGTTGGTCCCTAATTGTAGAATACGTGCTAAAAAGCTTTGGGCACTGAACAAGTATCAGACGTTTAAGGTGAGTAAGAGATTGCAGATCTCCTTTGATTCTCAAATCCCAGCAATACTCGAGATTTAGATCCTCCAAGAACGGCATGTTAAGGGGGTCTAAAGATATGCTCACATCTATGGATTTAAATTCCAAGTGGGTAATAGAGGATAGATTGGGCATTGAATTTCCAAGTGAAATCAGGCTGCGGCATTTACGAATTTTCAATTTTTTGAGGGTTGAGCTGAAAAGGTGAAGTGGTGCTTTTCTCAGGGTTATGTTGTTTTCAATAGTTAATTTAGAGAGACGTGGAAAAAATTCTCTAGCTCCTGCATCAGTCCATACTTCGCAGTTGGACAATCCGTCCAAAACTAGTTCTTCTAAGAGAGGAAAAACTGTTTGGTTTTTTCCATACAAATGAGAATCAATGAGTTTGACAGAATCAAATTTAACGATCTGAAGATGTTTCAGAGAGGGAAGTTCCCCAAGAGGCGGTAGGACCTTTACATTGACACATGAAACTAGACATAGTGTATTTAGATTTGGAAAACGATCACCCATTTGAATAATCCAATTTGGAAAATCTAAACCAGCATAACTTTCAATTCTTAGGTCTTTAATATCCTTGTTTGGTTGCAGTTCTTGGAGTACCTCCTTGTCTTCATTGGAATTTCTATTTGCATGGTTTGCAATTATGTGAATGCTATCAAGATGTTTCTTGTCGACTAATTTCGCTTGCATGGCCTCATCTTTGTTTTTGATATTCTCAAAATTCTTAATTGTTAGAGTCCCTCTGATCTCTCTCAAATTTTCCAATTCCGTAATTGTGTGTCCCCTTTCTTTCCGAACAATGAAAACACCAAGTTCTTGGAGGTTGGTTAGTTGACCTATACCAGAAATTTGGTCAATGGTTTCTTCCTCAGCACACAAGTGACGCAGATTTATCAATTTGTTTATGCCCTTTGGTAATTCTTTGAAATAGCATTTGCGAATATACAAAGCTTGAAGATGATAAAGGTTAATAGAAGAATCATAAGTTAAAAATTTGATTCCTGTGGAAGATAGATCCAGGAAACGAAGATGCTGCAAGTTCCAAATGGCGGGTGGTGGTTTGGAATAATTTTCCATGCACATATAAGATAAATCAAGAACCCTAAGACTATCTAAATTTGATAACGTTTCATTTATAACACTATAGAAATATATCCCTTCAACTTTACAGCACCCAAAGTATAAGAATGAGCGCAAGTTTTTATGTTTTTTAATTCTCTTTATGACCTCGAGATTGTTGGTATCTACTGCCAAGTGCCGAACACCCGGAGGAATATTTTTATCTAATCCCTCCCCAAGGTAGAAACATTCACCTGAAGAGACAATAACCGCCAAATCATGCATTAATTCATGCATGACATAGCTATTGTTGTCCCATGCACGCTGACTCATCAAACCATTGCCTTCCAATATCAAACCATTGCATTAATTCATGCATTAATTCATGCATGACTCATCAAACCATTGCCTTCCAATATCTTCAAGTCTCTTCACACCATTTACATCGGATTGAATAAAATTGTGGGCAATCCACATATGGACTAACCTATTTTTTTCTATCAATGAGTTTCTAGGGAATAAAGAGCAGTAGGCAAAACATTGCCGTAAACTAGGATTTAGTTGTTCATAACCAAGTCCAACGGATGGAAGGATTTCTCTTTGGCCTTCTGGTATATCCCACCATTCACTTTTTGAAATATCCCTCCATCTATCCTCATCAAGGTCAGAATTTAATACGTTTCCAATTATTTTAGCTGCCAAGGGTAAACCATGTAACTTGTCGGCTATTTCCTTTCCTATGGATTTTAAAAGTATCCTTTTTTCTTCGGACATGACTACATTCCCGAACGCAAAACGCTCAAATAATTCCCAAAATTTACCCGAGTCCAGTGCACTCAATGCTATGGGACCAACGGCTCCAACTGTATTTCCAACTATCCTATTTGCAAATACCTGATTCTGAGTTGTTATGAGAACTACACTACCTGGGGCACCACGAGATAATATTTTATGAACAAAATCCCAATGAGATTCAAACATATCATCGAGGACAATTAGAAATTTGACTCACGCAATTTTCCGTGAGAGGTAAAGAGAAATGGACTCTAGTGACCTATTGGAAAAAATTGAATCCGGGAAATTTGTGAATGATTCGTAGATGTTACCCATCAGCAATACCAGATCACGATTGTTAGAAACAGAGACCCATGCTCGTTTTTAAAAGTTTGTTGTACAAGAAGATTATTATAGACAGCTTGAACGAGTGTTGTCTTGCCTACACCACCCATCCCAACAATAGGAATAACCAAAAGACCATGGTAGTTTTGTTCTCCCTTTTTGCTGGATTCTGACTCTGAATGTAATATAATATCGAAAATCAGATTTAATTCATTTTGTCTGCCATACAAACCCACTTCTTCTAATGGTTGGGAAATGGTTTCTTTTGGAGCACTAACTTCACGGTTATGTGATTCATTTTTTTTATTCATGCTTACCAACTTCAAAATTTTTGGGATATCAGCGGAGAGTTGCTTCAGCTTATCCACAACCTCTCTTAAACTTTTAAGGTTTTCATTAGGATTAATGATATTCCAAACAGAGGAAGCAAGTTTGCGAACCTTATTTTTTCCCTGAACTTCATCCTTGATAGATTGGGATTCCATGTTGTCCAACACATCTTCCGCCTCATAAGCAGCCAGTTTGAGCCTCCTCAGCCAGTCTGCAAGAGCTGGATTGTTGATAATCGCTCTTTCTTCGACCTCATTGGCTGTTGCTTGACAGATTAAAAGTGTACCGGTCAAGTCCTCAACCATCTCTGGAGTGCCTTTCTGCAACTCCCAATTAGCCCCGAGATACTTCTCGAGATACTTCTGTGCTCTGTCACGCACTGCTTTAATCACTGGGGATGCAAACCATCCCCCAACCAACGACTCTAGTCCTGCCATTATTGAGATTTTGGGAGTACTATGATCTCTTAGGTTTTATACTGTATATATGGTGGATTGAGTTATCTTCGGTATGTAGTGTCAAGTTATAGGGGGCCTCAGAGGTTTAAATAATTCAAGATGTTGAGTTATGTTAGGTTTTATGCTGTTATGGTGGATTGAGACTTTTTTTCTTCTAAGAAAAACAAGTTGGCATGTTCATTTTGTTTTAGGAAAAATAAGGGTCTAGCCTTCTAGGTTATTATTTTAATTGAAGAAAAAATATATATGCCAGTAGGCATGCTCATTGATCATGCACAAAGTCAAAAAGGATTACAAGCTAAATATAACTGGCACTCCTAATAATTTTTTTAAAACAATCCGTAGCCATTTAGCTGGAAAGATTCTTCTGTTGTTACATTATCACCCCAATTATAATTTTTAAAACAATCAGCTACACATCACAACAAAAAGTCAGGAATACATTTTACTAGATACATGAAATGTTAAAAGCTAATTAACCTGGGTGGTTGTAATACCATGGAACACTTTTTTTTATTTTTTTATTTGTGCAATGAGATGAGCCGAAACAAACTCAGTTGGCAGGAGATTTCATTAATTGAGACAAATTTGTTAAAAAGTAAAACTGAAATATATATTTCTTAATATACCCAAGTAAATTATTTTTAAATGAAATGCAACAAGTATTGTACATATATTTTTCTTATGTCTTGTTTATTTTTCTAATTATTAATAACAGTTTTCAAAATATTACTATGAATTTAATTTGGTAAGTGTAAATGATAAAATAAGCTAAAATAATTAGTGACAGAAATCGGCATAAACCACACCATAATAGGCAAAGTTATTGTTATAGACAAATCGGACAATATATATATATATATATGATCAATTTGGTCAAACTAATCCACTGGATGGATACAGTTTTAAATTTATGCTTGAATATGTTAGGCACGTCTAACATTAAAAACAGACTATCATGGATCATGGAAAGATTCTTCTCTTGTTATAATCAGTTGACTCATGGCTTAATTTCTTTATTATATTTTTTGAGTTGAAGAATTCACAATATATTTTTTTATTTTTGTTATATTATCGCCGAAACGTGTATTTTAAAATTTTGTTCTTCTGTATGATGTAAATCTCTAAAAGATAATTAATGGATTAATTGTTCATTGTTAGACTTTTACACAGGATTTATTTTACCAATTAACAAACTTCAATATCTTATGTTGTAACGCATATTTTACCAATTCACAAACATTGAAATACACAATAGCTTATTCTTATAGTTGGACCTTAATTTTGCCAACTAATTACTTCTATTTTTTCTTATTGTTTAAAGAAGGATAGTTTCCGACACATTAATTAGCTGATATTTTTATTAATGAGAAACAAAAAAAAAATGATGAGGACGCCATTACAAGGGTCATTCAAGATGAGGCCTTGGCCCAACAATTTAAGCCTCCCTTTTACATACTAAAATAAACTTTAATTTGGTTTATTCAATTTAACCAAATAAGTAAACTTAATTTCTGAACAATAACATATTGTTAATAATATGAATGAACTGTCTTATATTATAAGCTTACAATATATTTATCAATATTTCAGTTCTTAATTTGATCTCTATAATTTATTCGGTTTCCAATTATCAAAACCAAACATAATACTGACCGAGTTAATTGCAGCAAGAAAAGGAAAACAGGAAAACTAAATTATTTAAACCAAAATAAATTCAGTTATGTTAAATAACAATCTTGGAATGGCGTTCTCATCATTTTCTTTACGCCAAGGGCTCCGTCTGAATTGGCGTTCAGACCATAACGGATGGATGTCTTTCTATTTTTCAAAATTCCTCAAAACCTTTCTCATTTTTTATTTTTTATTTTTTTATTTTAACATGAATAATTACAATTTCGGCATTAATTTGAGTTCATTAAAGTTGCATAGAATAACCTAAAGACAGCAAAATAAACAATTGCGGAGCCACATAAATGAAAGTCAAATGACAATTATATCGACAATTAGTTTATAATTTCGGCAAATTTTTCATATTATTGTTATTAACTCTAATACGAGTATTTTCTTTAATTGCCACTGAGAATTAAAAAGAAACAGAAAACAAAATATTTTTCTTCCCCACAAATATCCCAACATTGATAAAACATAAAAAAAATATGGTATTTACAAAATTTCGTTTATTTATAATTACATCCATTTCACTTGGTTTTTATTTCATAGTTCTTCTGACAATATATTAAAGAAGTAAATCCGAAGAAAAATGAATACATATATGTAAGAAACATATTTTGGGTGAAATTTATGTACATTGTCGTCTGTCGTGCCTTCAAATTTTTAAAGAATTAGAAATTGTTTGGACTTTGTTTCTCATTTTTTCTTCACAATATTTTCTCTATGTTTCTGACCAATAATAACAAAATATTGATCCTTATATATTTTTCGAATTAGTTTTTTGCCCGCATCAAAGGGGTTTTATTTAACGGAGCTGATAACAGTACCTGCGCTACAGTACCTGTATTTTATCCGCACTATAACTACCATAACAACATGGGGGGCCGCAAAAACTCCTGCACTGAATTTTTTTTTCTACAGTATTAATACCTATGCAAGGAAGTATTTATGTCTATGCACGGAATTATTTATACTTATGAGATAAACAATTTTTATGTAAATTATTGTCTCCCCAACCAAATCTCCCAAACGTACCTGCACCATAAATATCTGTAGAGGACCACTCAAACTACATGGGGGACCATACACATTTTTAGAGGTGGTTTTCTTTTCTCCGTTCAATCTCATCTATATTTCTGACGATCTGTGAGGAATTTTGCGAATCTAAAACCACGAACGTTTTCTACACAATTTTATCTTTCAAAATAGATGCACGATGACTTACTTTTGGGCTCATCGTCACATTAGTATTTATACCTCATCGTGCAAGTATTTATACTTATAGTGGCAAGTATTTTTTACATATGACACTGGCTGACGTCTGAAAGTATTAATATTAAGTACTGTAAGTATTTATACCTATGCACTAAAATATTTATATCTATGTGGTCAACTATTTGTTAGAGGAAGGTTGATGCAGGGACAATTGGCGAAGGTTGATGCGGTGATATGGGGTCCCCATTACTTCATTAGAGGAAGGTTGACGCGGGAATGACTGGAGGACTAGAAAAGTATGCATCAAAGTATTAATATCTTATTTTTCAAGTGTTAATATCTTATCTTCCAAGTATTTATATCTATGAAGGTTGATGCGGGGACGAGTGCAAGGACTGAAAAAGGAGGACCATATAATTAGTGGTGACCATAGAGGAAGAGTGTTGTAGAAATTTTAGAACAATAATTAGTGAGAATCATATAATATCTTTTTAGAATAATAATTAGTGAGGACCATATAATTAGTGGAGATTATAATATATAATTTCTCTAAATAGAGTACAGGGATTTTAGAGATACTGGAGTACAGTACTCAAATTTTTTTATTTTTATTTAATTGAAGTAATCTTCTACTGTACAATTGAACTTCATAGTTTGCAGAATATTATTCACTGGCACTAGAAAAAAAAAAAAAGGGAATACATTGGTCCAACAAACAATATTGCAGAATATTATTCACTGGCACTAGACTTTCTGAATAAGGCAAATTGAAATTAATATTGTTGAATATTGTATAAAACTTGATTATATCTAATTTTTAAAGGTGTCCTAAGGGTTCTATACGTGGGGTACTGATGTAGAATGGTACTGGTACCGTTGCAATCCTTATTTAAACTCTTGATTCTGTAATTATGATTCAGTTTCCCTCAATTCTAAATATTTCAGCTGAGTTAATCGTAACCGATTATGACATATTTGAAATCTTGATTAAGCGGGACCATACGAACAAGCATCAAGAGCCCTTCTTTTACCCATAATTCTCCAATTCAGCACCAAATGAACCTCCAGCATAGCCTCAATCTTCTTGAATATCATCGTGTTCTTTCTTTGTTAAGTTAACCTCAATCTTCTTGAATATCATTTATTTTTCTATTGCATTGTTATTGGCAGGTTAATATATATTTTATAAATAACAGGTTTAAAAATACTACGATGAATTTTGGTAAGTGTAAATGATAATTATAAGGTTAAAAAATTAGGGTCAGAAATTGGAATAAACAGCACACACCAAAATATGCAAAGTTTTAGGTACAGACAAATCGCAAAATATTATTTTGGTCAAACCATTCCACTGGATGCAATTTCATCGTGCATGAATTTTTTTTCTAAGAAAAACATGTTGGCATGTTAATTTGTTTTAAGAAAAAAAACAATATGCTAGTTGGCTTGCTTGTTAATTGATCGTGGAAAAAAATGTGTAAGTTGGCATGTTCATTTTGTTTCCTTATTTTTTTTTTTTCTGTCCAACGGTTTTTATATGTGGGTATTGATGTAGAATGGTACTGGTACTGGTACTGTTGCAACCCTATACATTTTTACAGGGTTAATCGTAACCGAATATGACTTACTTGAATTATTGATTAACCAGAAATGGACCCCGTGTTTCTTTAGCTGTTCGATTTTAAGTGCATGGACAGGATCAACCTGCTGACGTCATTGATGGGGGGCTCAATCCAGAAAAGCAGGACCCTAATTTATAACGATTATCAAGATTTAAGGTAAATAGTTCTCAATTGGTCCCTTCCCTTCATCTATTATGTATGTTTGTATTTGCTAAATTTTTTTGTTACTAATTTTGACTGTCAATTTTCCTTTTAATTTAAAGTCCATCTTTTATGAAAAATTCTAAGTTTAATGTCTGATTATACCGATTTCAAATCAAATCTGTGGATTCCAATTGACAGATTACAAGCCAATTGTGATTTAGATCCCGAGTTCCAGAACCATGCTCTGGAGCAATGAAAGTTAATTAAACAAACAAGTTCCTGCAAATGAAATTGTCATGAACATTTTCAGCAGAAGTTACATCTTATAAAAATTCTTTTTTATAACTTGTAGTTTGTGGTAATTGGTGTAGTAAGAAAAGAAAAATGTGCCAACTTGACTCACTAGTCAGGACACACCTGTAGTGATCATGATGAATTTATAGTAGGTCAAATGGAAACAATAAGTGCCATGCATTGGGATTCCAGGAATTCTGATGTCAATGTATCTGTCCAGATTTGCTTCTGACCACATTAGTAATACAGTGCTATTATCACTAATCGTTGTTTGCTAATATGGTATACCGTTATATCTCCAGAAAAGCTATTTCAAATATATTTTCTTAGCTGTTAGTATTTCAGCGTGGAAAAAAGTACTAGCACAGTTAGCAGTTAATATTTGAGAATATTCGTCAGACTACTTAACTTATAGTTGCTTCAATGTCAACTGGTTTTAAGAAAAAACTTCCAAAATTAAAAGAAGCAGATATAAAAAGCAAGAGCAGGGTTTAAATGTCTTCATTTTTTGTGCCTCTATGATGTCTCAACTTTTTAATTTTCTAATAACAAAAATTTTAAAATTTAAACCATTAGATGTGATCTATATTATTTTCTCTACATGTACATTAAAATTATTACTTTTTTCATAATTTGTACATATCAATGTATTATTTTTGCATGCTCTTGGTACTGATCAAAACAATGTTGAAATATCGTAATCTATTATATGTGCTTATGGAAATGATATAGATCAAATCTAATGGTTTTATTTTGATATTTGAGTTTAAATTGTTAGTTATTAAGGTTTAAAAAATGGAGGCATGATGGAGACACAAAAAATAGAGGCATTTGAACCCTCCTCAAAAACCAATAGCCATCACTACAAATTAATGCAAAATTATGAAAGTACAATATTAAGTTGCACTAAATTCAATTAAAAAAGACAATAAGGTTGCTCTCTGTCATAAAATCAATAAATAATACAACATTCTATTGGATCGTAATTGCAAATGTTCTACTACAGAGTACAAATTTACACCAAATTGCACAGGATATGAACTAAATAAATAATATTAAAAAATACTAATTATACATTATAAGAAGTTAACAAAAGCAGTAGTTGAATTCACTATCATTGTTGTAGTTAACGTGGGAGCTTGATTCGCTTTATGAAATTATCTGTCTTGCATCTCTATTTTCCTTAGGTTCACCAATGCACCCTTCCCTTGAGACAAGAAAGTGCTAATATTGGACCTAGGATGTATATCAAAAATATCATGTAAGACTTAACAACAATTAGAATTTGAAGGAAAAAATAGCAAATTAACTTAATTGAAAGAAGCATGGTTAGTCCATCACCTTCCTGTCTATGATATCTTGATGAAGTGGTGCTCATTTTTCTTTTCAGTTGCTCTGAAACAAGCACTAGCTATCCTCAGTATCCATGGAATCACTTGCCAATTGAGCAATGCTCCAAATTTTTCTTTACTGACTAGATTGCTTTCACCAACATGTGTGAATAACGAATTACTACTCTGCGGATGGGTGCATATGATCCCCCTGGTTATCAAAAAATAAAATAAATCTATAACAACACTGTACAATACTACTACTGGTATTGTATAAGGTACTTGTATGCTACTATCGATATACAGTGAAAAATTCATGGAAAGAAGTACAACAAGTCAACATGAAAGAAAGAACTGATTCAATTACTAACAAGAAAGTATCAAAACTTGAACTTCATATTAAACTGATTCAATTGAGTTGTAGGGCTGGAAGTTGGTGAGCTGAAATTAAGAGCATACTTTTGTTATTGGCTCAACATTATCTAATAATTTTGCTGACAATTAATTTCACCCTTCTTTAATTATTCCTCTAACAACTACTCTCGCTTCATAAATGTCTATCTTATTTCCTTAAGCATTGTAGTTCATTAGAGTAAATGTGTATCATATACAATTATTTATTTTAAATAAGTAATAACACTAATTATTGTGTTAGTTTCAACCCCGAGAAAGATTAAAGAGCAAAACAAAGCTAGTACTGCCATAAAAAAGGAAAACTCAGGCAGAGTATGGATAAAGTACAAGGATCGCTAGAATAACTATGAAAGTGATAGAAGACATGACAAAATAAATACAATGTGTTTGCATGGAGGACTAGAGGGAGGAAATAGAGTGTATTCCTCTAGAGGGGAGAACTAGAGTTCGATTCTCCACAAGCGCAAGAAAAATCTTGTTTTTTGCGTGGTCCACATGTGATCTACAGGTCTACAGTTGAAGCCACACGCGGTCTACAGCTGGTTCAGCACTGGTGTGCACGTATCCAACCCCGGTTACATATTCAGGCCGTATTCAGAAGTGTCAGGGCCGTATTGGAGACTGTATCAAGAGTTAAGGATACGCCAACGTAAGCCGATACTCCAGTTAGGGTATTCGATACGTATCGGACGTGTATCCGTGTCCGATACGTGTCAGATACGGATACGGAACCTATATTAGAGTATCCGAGTAACATAGATTTCAACTAACATTTTTGCTATTCGACAAGAATAGACATGCAATTCTATTCAATTCCCCTATTCCATTAGCGCCCTATTCCTAGGCCCTATGGGTTTCAATTGGATTTTGAGTTTGTTCTATTTTTTTAACACGCGGGCACACACATTCATTTAAGTTTTGGTCCCACCGTTAACCTTGACTCGCCGACTTGCAGCAATCTCTGTGAAGGCGTACTTGTAAAAATGTTCACGAGTTTTTATAAGGGTCGAGCCGAGCTTAATCGACAGCTGTTTGCTTGCTTATGTGCATGCTGACGTATGTTTTTATTATTCACTAATTTCAATAATGACTGCTTTCATTAAAGCGTAGATGATGGTGTCATACTCATACCAATATAATAATAAAAAAGATACTGGGCCCACATAACACGGTCAGCAAGGGTGGGTCCGAATAAGGGAAAGTTTTTATTGGTACAAATTAATAGAAAAAAAGCGAGAAAAATAGAAAGAGTACATCAGTTCTTATATTGGTAGAAAGATCGGTAAAATTCTTACCAGTTTGTTTTTTTTTTTCATTTTTTTTATAGTAAAATATAATTTTTTTACAAAAATATATAGTATCTTAAAATTATTTTAGATATAATATAAACATTCTATCTATTTTTTGAAAAACATTTCATATTTTACTAGAAATCTAATATAAGAATTCCCTCCATCTATACATCAGATTTAGAAAAAAAAAAAAAAAAACTAAGTTTGGAAAGGTATAATTCGTACCGATCCAAACTTTTTGATTTTTAGGATCGGTAGAAATTCTACCGATCTTTCTACTAATATAAGAACTGATGTACTCTTTCTATTTCTCTCTCTTCTTTTCTATTAATTTCTACCAATAAAAAATTTCCCCGAATAAGAGAGGTTAACTGTTGAAGAGAAGCCTGATTGGCCTTTACAAGAAAAGATACAATTATGTTGATATTGTCTTACTGTTCGTCCACATCTTTTAATATAGCGGCTTACAAAAAATAGTGATCTCCCTTCACTACAGGGTTTCCTACACAAGAAAAGAACTAGAATCCATTATAATACCAAAATATTGATGTGCATGCTGCTTAGAATAATGAGTCAGCATTGATCGTTTGTGGTTTATTTTACGCAGAAATGTGTTGTCTATTTTTTTATTGAGGTAAACCTTACATGTCCAGCTTCCGCATCAACCGATGCACGATTGAACCATAGAAAATCATTCACAAATTCGGTTTGCATTATGGATCAGATTCCAAATTCCCGACAACTTTGCTCGTGCAGAATTCACGCTTACCAATGAAGTCACTTTAATTAACGATTTTTTTTTATAAACCATAATTAAAAAATTAATTTTTAGAAAACCAACATTATTATTTTTTTTTTTTACAAAAATCATCAAAACCGAAATACCATTTCGGTCCCGACTAGTTTCACAGAAAAAAGCTGTGAAAAGCTATGAAAAGCTGTTAAAACTAGTCGGGACCGAAATGGCAAAAAAAAAAAAAAAAAATTTCCGGGACCGAAATGACATTTCGGTTCTTATGATTTTTGTAAAAAAAAAAAGTAATCATGTTGGTTTCCTAAAAATAAATTTTTTAATTATGGTTTATAAAAAAAGTTCTTAATTAACTTCAGTCAAATTTTTTGACATAGACATTATTGAAATATAATTAATTAATGTAAAAATGATTATTGACTTGCGCTTGTTTTTAAGAAGAGTCTTTATTGCAGTAGCTGAGTTTATAATAATTAAAATTTATCGTACCTATAAAAATTAAATAAGTCTCCAATATTTATAATAATGTTATATTATTTATATTTTCAATCGTCAATTCATTTATAAGAATATGTATTTGAATACCTAACGTACAATATGTATTTTAAAGAAATTCAATCCTTTTTTTTTTGTTCTTCTTCGTGCATAATGCGGAATAATCATATTGTTTTAAAAAAAAGTATTTGTACCTAAAATTTGCTGAATACAATATTTAATATTATGAAATTATCTTTTAATAAAAATTCCATATTTGTCCGAAGCGAAATTCGAAAACATCCTCTCTTTTTTTAATATATGAGTTTCATTTTGCACAATTTCACATGAGCGATCATATTGATGCGTGACAGTAGCTATATAGCATGCAATATGAGCCTTATAATCGTAATCTGACTCATATTCACATAGGAAATAAAATTATGTGTTATAGTTACAATTAGTGCTTTAAACATAGTTTCCAATAAAATAAAAAAGAAACTCATTGATTATCTTTCTATTTTATCATCTCTACCTTCCATTTATCTTTTTAAACGGGCCTTTTATTTGTGAACAACCCCTTAGTTGCTTTGGGCCTTTTCATTGTGAAATGAGCGACTGATTAACGGGCCCATAAAATTTCGAAACAGGTGTCATATCCACTTGCAGTAGCTCATGAACTAGCACTGACATTTGAGAAGGCTACCCAACCCAAGACTCGCAAAATAGACCGACGATGAAAATTAGTTTTGAGGCGTTCAACTTGCTAGTTCGTTTCTTCTTCTTCTTCTTCTTCTTCTTTTTAAAATATAATTCTTGTGGAGTTTGAACTTGTCTCCTTCATAAAGAGGCAAGACCTATCATCATCTGTGCTAGATCTACGGTTCCTATAAGCTGTTTCTTGATGTATGAAAGTTGTAAATTAACATGACGTTGTACAAGCAATATTGGACGTTTAATGATCCATAAATAGTTGAGTGTTTGGGTCTGTTGGAAATTAAAGTTAATTTATTCATTTCGGTTGTAAACAATCATGTGTTTTAGTGAATGTATTTTGGTCTTCTTGGAACATTAATAGTTTATGTTATCTAGTGTTATCTTATGATGTGCAAATCATGTACCTTGCTAGCTATATACACACACACGAGTCATTTCTGTTAAGTATGTTACTGTAGTTGAGAAGTCATATTAGAGTCTATGAGAAGATAGTATATATGCTGGATGTAATTAAGTGAAAAGAAAGCGAAACAGTGGAAAGGAGACAGAGACTATACGAAATATTAGAACATGAGAAAAAAAAAATAAAGTAATTCTTAGAGTATATTCGAGAAATTTTTGAAATTATTTTTATTCAACAGGTGGTCAATGATTTTAGTTTAAGTGAAATGCTAACTTCTATTGTAGTCAAAGCTGTCGCCCACTCAATGAAAAACTACCCAAAAATTAAAAATTCAAAAAAATAAAGAAAAGGGGGTGTCTACTGTCTAGTAAATTAAAAAAAATGGAGAATAAAATGAACTTTGTGGCTCAAGAAATAAGACAGAGATGGTCAATGCTAACAGTCAACTCTTGCAATGTGGCATGAAATGATTTGCTGCAATGCTAACAGTCCTCGGCTCCTTTTCTTGTGATGTTCACACGTGTCTCTCCTCCGCCACATCATTCTGTCTTCTAGTTCGAACTGCTATGATTTTCTATTGTGTTTCTTATGTATCAATTCGTGTGGTTATCAAGTCATGGACTTCAAACTGCCATACGGATTCGGATCGGCGGAATTTGGATGGGAGAAAAGAAAGTTATAAAATATTGCATGGGAGGTGGGGCAACATCAAATCTACATCAGCGTTAATTTTAAGTTATCACAATTAGTTATGTTACTATACTAATAAAGTAATAATTAACACTTGCTTAGTGTTTTAAGTCAACGATTTGTTTAGTATTGTAATACTTTTACTAGGATTCGATTTAATAAAATTATAATTCAGATAACTAGTTGGTTTATCAAATTTAATTTGAATAGTTCTTGATGTAGCTTTAAATTAAAAAATAAATAAAGAAGAGATAAAGGAATATGGAAATTTAATAGTAAAACAGATTGTATTTGAATATTAATTATTTAGCTAATCTAAATAATATAGTATAAACCTAAATATTTCCATAATTACCATTACTAACTCTCCTAGTTAAAAAGAGTTTAATATTACCATAATTTAATACAGTAGCAACTGAGAATTTATCATTTTTAGAATGAGAATAAACTAAAGGAAATTGAACAGCCATAGAACAATTTCCACGCCAACATGTCATGACAGAAATTAATGTCCCTTCCATTAATTAGTTACAATCTTTTAGATCCTAATTGAAGAAAATATTTTTAATATAAGAGACTACCTTCTCTAATAGAGAAGAAAAAAAGTCACGCCGTGACTTGCTCGACATGGCAAGACATACATGTATTATGTATCATTTATGACACGGTACGACACGTAAATTAGTCTGATTATAGTACGATACAAACACACGGTACAAGACAAGTGAGTCACAACACATATTTTTCCCAATATTATTTCTTTATTTTACAACCTTTACAATTTTTTTTTCCATTTTTTCATATATATTTTTAAATAAATGAACTTAAATTATGATAATAATAGTTGTATGTGATCAAACATGACCAATCACGATACATTTGATCATGATACATGTCATGATCACAACATGAAATGACACAACCAAAATTAGAACGTGTTAGTCATGACACAAGTTTAATGAGTTTCATATAACATTAAGTTTGGGCTATGTTATATCTATATATTCTCGTCCATTGTACATTTGGGCTCACAACAAAATTTGAATAGAAATTCTCATCTGTAAAAAGGAAACAATTTGGGCTTTCAATTTATCAGCCCAAAATTTGAGTGTTTGTTCTCGTCGCCAGTGGTTTCCCTCTTTCTTTTTTCTTAGTCATCTCAACACCCTCTCCTCTCCAGTGTTTACCTCTCCAGTCTCCAGTAATTTAGCCCAGATGGAAGCACTGAGGAAGCTGGAGAGTGCAGAGCAATAGAGCATGCTTCCTTTCATCCACTCTCATGGCCTCCATCTCCACTCTGATCGCTTTCTCGCTCATCTCCTTCTCTTTGTATCTCTCTCACCGTTTTAAGTTTTAACCCCAATTATTTTGTTCTTCCTTAGATACAAAATTTTGCTTCCTGTGCCTCAATTACCATCAAATTTGCTGAACTTCTTTGTCCTTGTAGTTGAGAATTTTTGTGTATAAATACCGCTCAAAATAACAAAGGAAAAGGAATGCACTTGAGTTGTTCGAGGAAATGCTAATGAAATTTGTGCTGTGCAGTTATGCTTTGTATAATTGTTGTTACTTTCTTTCGTTGTATGTAGGTTCATCCTTGTGGCATGCTAAGTGTAGAGGTGAAGTACTCTCTGACACTAGACTTTCTCAATAAGGCAAATTTAAATTAATTTTGTTAGAATATATTTTGGTTTTCTAGGTGGGGTATTCATGTGGTGCTGGTACTGTTGCAATTGTTATTTAGCTCTTGATTCTGCAATTAAGATTCAGTTTCCCTCAATTCTATAAATTTTTACTGGGTTAATTGTAACCGATTATGCTGTCAGAAGGACCATATACTAATGGAAAATTGCCTATTAGGAACGGTCAAAAATTACCTATCAGGAACGAAAAGGGACCGATACTGACCCAGCGGTTACTGATAGTATCACTAATCTGTATCGGTCAAAGAGCCGATACAGATTCAACAATCAGGAACGGCCGTTAGTATAGCCGATACAAATTGTTAAGAATCAGGAACGATCAAACTAAATAGCCGATACTAATAGTAAGAATCAAGAATGGTTGTTTGTATAGCCGATACTAATTGGTAAGAATCAGGAACGGCTATATCAAGGAACCGATACTAATAGTGCACAATCAGGAACGGCTTCAATATATCCGATACTAATAGTGCACAATCAGGAACGGCCTTTCATAAGAGCCGATCCTGAATTGTAATCAAGAACGTAGGTTATTAATCATAGGAATGGTTGTTTAATAAATAACCGTTCCTGTTGTTTTTTTTTTTTTTTTTTTTTTTTTTGCAAAATGTAGGTGTTAACAAGAAACTTAATTTGGAGGCATTTTGCTACAACAAATTTATTGCACTCAGTTTTGCTACAACATAATATCTTAGAATATGAGACCAGCATTATCATTTACAAATCTTCAACAGAAGAGATGCTAGATCAATGCACGCGAAGAGCTCGGGCTCAAAGAATGTATATATGTCCTCATCCTACAACCATAACAAATACATTAATACGGGATCCAGGTTACTCAACTACTTGGTCAAAAGAAAAATAAAAAGGAAAAAGTTAGTGAGCAAACCTTTCTAAGGAAGTGACCAATACAGAGAACATAGTCAATTGGAGTTATCATGCTTTTGCTATGAACATAGTCAATTGGAGTTATCTGCAAAATCAATTTTGAATTTGTTAGTAGAAAATGAGAAACAAACACAAATTACATCAATTTGTAAGGTAAAAAAAACAAATTATCTTTAAGTTCATACTAACCTTGCCCTGCTGAACAACATAGTATGGGTTTGATCAAGAAAAACCGGTCACTGAGCAAATTATCTTAAGTGCATCTGACATGTGCTTCTAACTTCACTGGTCTTGACACTCTATGGACAAAATTACTGGGTGTGCCATACTACTGTAAGTACTTGGTATTTTTAGAAAAAGATCAGTAACTTACTTGAACCTCATTAGCCCCATCACTGTTCTCTGCATCTCCAATGTTTGCACTCATCCTATTGCTAGCCACATTGTAATTGCTATCTGATGCATTTGCTTGGCTGTTCAACTGCATCAAATCCCGTAATAAGTGCAAAGAGTAAAACAGTGCCCACTGAATTCAACACCTTACTTGCCTTCTCTATTGTGCCAAAACTTTCCCTGAAACTACCTTTTTTACTTGGTATTTGACTAATTGCACGGCTGAGGTTAAATTGAGGGAATACATAAAGAATAGAATATTTTCTAAGACTTTATGTGCAATTGAGGGCTTAATATGTTAATTGAGGACTCTTTTTCATGGTCTGCCGGACAGCAAGAATACCAGTACAACCCATCTCAGTCTGAACTGACAAGAAAATTGACTGTAAAATAAAAAAAAACATATATTCTAAGAGGAGAAATACATACACAATGCCTCCTCCATACATGTTGCCATAGGTTCCTTAGTTCGTTCTTTCTCACCGGCTTCACCAAAAAATCAGCTGCTCCTTTGAGTATGCATTTCAGCAACATTAGCACCATTAGGTTCCATAGTGTTGCCTTCTCATTCCAAGAACAAGCCAAACCAAAATTGGAAGAGCTAATTCCACTTGAAACTTGGACTCTTATTTCAGTTTGCTTGTTATTCCCTCAGTCCACCACAGAAGTTAATCCTCAAGATTGAATATTCAACAGTATCAAATACACTTGGTATATGATTTTTCTTTTCTTTTTTCTGGAGTTCAATTGGTAAGTGAACTTGCTTATAACAGGTATATTTTTGCATTCTTCAGTAGATATGACTTTCGTCAGAAGCCCAATTCCAGAGAGAGATGGCATAACCACCTCAGTCAACACCAGATCAAATGCAAATCGCCTCTCTTGCATAATCTCCCATGCCTTGAGCCCATCCGCCACTCCCACAACTATAAAAACCCAAATTCCATCAACACGAACTGGAACAATCCAGTCAGATGAAGAAGGAAAACTGAACTTACCATGATAACAGCACATACGAAGAAGCGCTGTGACCACTTGCCTCGTGGAATCGTCATGCTCGACCAAGAGCACTCGTAGAGATCTTCTAGGAAGAATCTGGTCCCAGCGTATGTGCTGGCGCTTGTGACTCACCGCTCTGCCAGAGCCACCACCTCCGCCGCTGTCGTCCGTAGCTTCTTCACCCGTTTCTCGGGTTCCTTGCTCCATCGGATAAAAGACTGAAAAGGAGGGGAAAGAATTTAACTAAGGTTTCATTTTAGAATTTAGAGGGTCGTAAAGGGAAAGAGAGAGAGGGACAGAGGGAGAGGAAGGGGATGATCCGTGGCCACATGTAGACGGAATTTGAAAATGAAAAGGAACCCTAGGCGGGCGGAGGAATTTGAGAAGCGCGAAATAAAAATGAGGCGAACTTCTGATATTAGAATCGGTTATTAAAATAACCATTCTTAATACATGGCCCATTAGGATCAGTTATTTAAATAACCGTTCCTAAAACTATCAAGAACAGTTATTTTAAAGAACCGATACTAATAGCATACAATCAAGAACGGTTAAATGTAAAGAGCCGTTCCTGATTCGGCCAGTACTATCAAGAACGGTTAAATGTAAAGAGCCGTTTCTGATTCGGCCAGTACTATCAAGAACGGTCTTTAAGATACGACCGTTCCTGATAACCACAATCAGTATCAGCTATTTAATATGTCCGTTCCTGATATGTATCAGTATCGACTTGATGTTAAATCCGACACTGATGGGCCGATACTAATTGTACTTTTTCCACTAGTAATATGAGAAGCAATCACAACAAGCAATCAACCATAATGAAAATTAAAGAGAGACACAAGATTTTACGTGGAAACCCTTGCGGGAAAAAACCACGGGAGCACGGTGCAAAATCACTATACTTGGAAGTTTTTGCAATACAAGAAGATTATCAAACCAAAAACACTCTCTTACAATTTCATACACTAATTTTGATATTTCCTAGTATATTTTTGTGGAAATGGAACAACAGAGAGAGAACCCTAGTACAAATTATAATTTCACTGTATGGAATTGTCTGTGGTGTTGCTTGCATCTCTACTTTCCTTAGGTTCATCAATGGCTCCTTCCCTGGAGACAAGAAGGTGCTAATATTAGACCTATGATGTATATCAAGAATATCACGTAAGACTTGACGACAATTATAATTTCAGAAAATTCAGAAAACTTAATTTAAAAAAGCATGGTTAGTCTATAACCTGCCTGTCTTTAATATCTTGATGATGTAGTTCTCAATTTTCTTTTCTGCTCCAAAACAATCATTAGCTATCTTCAGTATATTCATGGAATCACTTGTGAATTGAGCACTGGTCCAAAGCATTGATTTACTGACTAGATTTTCTCCTTCTGTTGCTTCATTTTAACAAGGTCAGGTTGGAGATGTCACACATGCTTTCACCAACATGTGACCATTCTGAATACCGAATAACTACCCTGTGGATGGGTGCATATTATCACACTGGTTAACAATATATAAAATAAATCTATAGCTGTGCTGTACAATACGACTACTGGTATTGCATATGGTACTTGTATGCTACTATTCATATACAACGGAAAAGTCATGGAAAGAAATACAACAAGTCAACGTGAGTTGTAGGGGTGGAGGTTGGGGGGCTGATATTAAGAGATTTTTTTTTAAGAGCTCAACATGTATCTAATTATTCTTTGGACAATTTGACCCTTCTTTAGTTATTTCCTCTAACAACTATCTTGCTTCAATAAATGTCTATCTTATTTCCTTACAGTTATCATTAGAGTAAACAAGTAGCATATAGGATTTTTTACTTTGGAGTCGTGTTAATGAGTAATAAGTAATAACACAAATTGTTGTATTAGTCTATCTTATTTTTTCAAAAAGTTTCCGGATTCAAACCTCAATGAACACAGTATGGTTGGGCTTGCAGGCCTTCTTCATCACTCGAGGGAGAGCGCCGGATCAGAGGGAGGGGAGCGGGGTGGTAAATAGGCAAGGGTGGGTGGTAGCACACATTGTTAAGCAATTTTGATCACTCTCTCTGCATAGACCAAAATTTAGGGCAATGTTAGAAGCATGATATCACTGCTCTACAAGAAATGCAATTCAAATGCTTACTATTTGGTATGATTGGCAGAGCATTTGCTAACCGATTTCTTCATATGTCTCGGGATTAGCTATAAAAAAAATACAATGGAGACATATTATGAAGATATCTCAGAAATATATAAGTTAGGCATCCAAAGATATCTTTTCCTTTTTTTTTTTTTTTTAATGATGGGGCTCAGACCTCCCTGTTCTAGTACCCAGCTGAAACCAACTAACTGATTTGGAACCTGCATCTCTCGGAGGTGAGGCGAGGCATTGGAGCCACCAAGTCCCTTGCATTCATCTAAATTTGTATTAGTTTACATTACTGTTTATAGTTCATAAGGGTATTGTCGTCCCAACACATCATAGAACTATAGATGCCATTAGATTTTATGACACCCAAAAAAATCAATTGCATACCATGATGTAAGTAGTTATTTTGCAACACCTCAGTGCAGACTTCCTTCAATTAATATTTGTCTGTTAGACCATGTATCGCAAGCTCAAAATTATACTTGCCCAAATCACTGCAACAAAAGCAAGAGATCAATATTTCGATAATATTGACTAGGATATTACAGAGCATCATTAAGGGATTTTATACTGAAAAGTCACTACCGTACACAGGTGAACTATGGAGAGGAGCTTTTCGATTTACAATTACAACAGCTCTCAATTGCATGAATTTGGATCGTCAAAGGAATAGTGCAAGTGTACTGCTGTTCAGAATAGCATGTAAAAATAGTGTGAGAACTAAGAGTGTAATTTTTGTTATTTAAGTTATTTGGATTGTATAATTTGAAATAGCATTAATCTAAAGAGTTCTAATCTTGTTTTTCATGGTTAGGTTAGGTTAGTGCTATTTGGGAGCATCCAAACAAATCAAATTGCTTATTATTTGTTTGTTAAAAAAACAATGGTCTCTGGAATCTCTAATGATAAATTAGCTATTATACAGATGCAACAAAATAAAAATATCTTCTTACTAATTAGCATTAAGGAGGTAGCGCATATGTTGAGTGGATTTCCTTGACGAGGAAAAATATCATCCCCTTGTCCATGATTGATCTAGTAGTGAACCTAGTAGTAAAATATCGAAAATTTAGAATAATTCAATTGGAAGAAATATATGACTTAGCTAATTAATATTACAAAGAACAAATGAACTGATGATTTTCAAGTTCATGAAAAATAAGAACAGAAAAAAGAAAAGACCAAAAACTGAACTGATGCTTTTCCTATATAGGTGAACTGGAAGTCACAGTCGCCCTAATGTCTTACCGGGAGCCAGGAGCGTAGTACCAAATCTCTTTGCTCAAATGTCTTACCGCATGATGCACATGCCTGTAGCCCTGGGAATGAAAATTGCAAGAAAAACAGAGATAAGTGTTAAAAATTGAAGACGGTATTGACTATGGGGGCTAAGCCACTGATATTAAATGGAAGAGAGATATTATTATGAAACTAACCAATCGCATCTGAAATTTGTGGCTTCTGAATTTCCATACTTCTAATTTTGGCAGTATCTGTTGGAACTGCATCCTTACGATTTGTATAATCGTCAATATGGATTACAGGAATGCTGGATATGAATTGCTGGTCTTGGCCCTCATATGCTTTGCACAGTTGAACCAAATTCCGGGAGCAATCCTTTATATTTAACTCCTGTAGGTTGGGAGGCATGCTATCTGATAGAGATTTAAGCCTATGACAACTTTCTAATGCCATCTTCTTGAGTGCGGAGAGCTGGGTCAAGCTGGCTGGAAGGTGCTCAAACTCACAGTTGGAAAATGTGATCTCTTTCAATGCGGTCAGCTCTTCAAACCATAAATTTTGATTATTTGTAAACTGGGTAATCTCTGAGAATTTCAAAACCGGGAGGGAAGGAAGACTCCCTAAAATTAGGTGGAACTCATGATTCCAAAGACTGTAGTGATCTGCTACTATATGGGTAAGTGATCGCAACCCTGCATCCTGATGCACTTGTACACCCTTCCCTTTTTGTTGGTCCCTTGTAGAATACGTGCTAAAAAGCTTTGGGCACTGAACAAGTGTCAGACGTTTAAGGTGAGTAAGAGATTGCAGATCTACGTTGATTTCCAATTTCTGGCAATACTCGAGATTTAGATCCTCCAAGAACGGCATGTTAAGGGGGTATGAAGGGATGCTCCTATCTATGAATTTAAATACCAAGTGGATAATAGAGGATAGCTTGGGCATTGAATTTCCAAGTGAAATCAGGCTGCAGCATTCACGAATTTTCAATTTTTTGAGGGTTGAGCTGAAAAGGTGAAGTGGTGCTTTTCTCAGGGTACTGTTGTTTTCAATAGTTAATTTAGAGAGAAGTGGAAAAAATTCTCTAGCTCCTTTTCCCAGGCTTGTCCATTCTTCACAGTTGGACAATCGGTCCAAAACTAGTTCTTCTAAGAGAGGAAAAACTGTTTGGTTTTTTCCATACAAATGAGAATCAATGAGTTTGACAGAATCAAAATTAACGATCTGAAGATATTTCAGAGAGGGAAGTTCCCCAAGAGGCGGTAGGACCTTTACATTGACACATGAAACTAGACATAGTGTATTTAGATTTGGAAAACGATCACCTATTTGAATGATCCAATTTGGAAAATCTAAACCAGCATAACTATCAATTCTTAGGTCTTTAATATCCTTATTTGGTTGCAGTTCTTGGAGTACCGCCATGTCTTCATTGGAATTTCGCCATGGATGGTTTGCAATTATGTGAATGCTATCAAGATGTTTCTTGTCAACTAATTTCGCTTGCATGGCCTCATCTTTGTTTTTGATATTCTCAAAATTCTTAATTGTTAGAGTCCCTCCGATCTCTCTCAAATTTTCCAATTCCGTAATTGTGTGTCCCTTTTTTTCCCGAACAATGAAAACACCAAGTTCTTGGAGGTTGGTTAGTTGACCTATACCAGAAATTTGGGCAATGGTTTCTTCCTCAGCATACAAGTGACGCAGATTTATCAATTTGTTTATGCCCTTCGGTAATTCTTTGAAAGTGCATTTGCGAATATACAAAGCTTGAAGATGATAAAGGTGAATAGAAGAATGATATAAACTTGTGATTTTGGTGAAAGATAGATCCAGGAAACGAAGATGCTGTAAGTCCCAAATGGCGGACGGTGGTTTATAATTATATTCCATGTCCATGTAAGATAAATCAAGAACTCTAATACTATCTAAATTACATAGTGTGTCTTTTATAGCAGTATACATCCCTTCAACTGGACAGCGCACAAAGTATAAGAGTGAGCGCAATTTTTTATGTTTTTGAATTCCTCTTATGACCGCGATATTCTTGGTATCTACTGCCAAGTGCCGAACACCCAACGGAATTTTATCTACTCCCTCCCCAAGGTAGAAAAATTCATCTGAAGAGACAATAACCGCCAAATCATGCATTAATTCATGCATGACATAGCTATTGTTATCCCATGCACGCTGGAAAAATGAATTCTTAACCAACTCATCAAACCATTGCCTTCCAATATCTTCAAGTCTCTTCACACCATTGACATCGGATTGAATAAAATTGTGGGCAATCCACATATGGACTAACCTATCTTTTTCTATCAATGAGTTTCTAGGGAATAAAGAGCAGTAGGCAAAACATTGCCGTAAACTAGGATTTAGTTGTTCATAACCAAGTCCAACAGATGGAAGGATTTTGCTTTGGCCTTCTGGTATGTCCCACCATTCACTTTCTGAAATATCCCTCCATCTATTTTCATCAAGGTCAGAATTTAATACGTTTCCAATTATTTTAGCTGCCAAGGGTAAACCATGTAACTTGTCAGCTATTTTCTTTCCTATGATTTTTAAAATTTTCCTTTTTTCATCAGACATCACTACATTCCCGAACGCAAAATGCTCAAATAATTCCCAAAATACACCCGAGTCTAGTGCACTCAATGCTATGGGACCAACGGCTCCTACTGTATTTCCAACTACCCTATTTGCAAATACCTGATTCTGAGTTGTTATGAGAACTACACTACCTGGGGCACCATGAGATAAGAATTTATGAAAAAAATCCCAATGAGATTCAAACATATCATCGAGGACAATTAGAAATTTGACTCCCTTAATGATCCATGAGTGGTCCTTGGAAATGGACTCTAATGACCAATTGATCAAATCTGAAACCGGGTAATTTCTTAATGAATCAATGATCTTACCCATCACCAATACAGGATCACGGTTGTTAGAAAGAGATGACCATCCTCGTTTTTCAAAAGTTCCTTCTACCTCAGAATTGTTATAGACAGCTTGAGCGAGTGCTGTCTTTCCTACCCCACCCATCCCAACAATAGGAATAACGATAATACCATGGTAATTGTCGTTTTGCTCTCCCTTTTTGATGGATTTTGACTGTGAACCTAAATCTTTTTCTAAAATGGAATTTGACTGTGAACCTAATATTATTTCTAAAATCAGATTCAATTCATCTTGTCTGCCATACAAACCCACCTCCTCTAATGGTTCGGAAATGGTTTCTCTTGGATTAGTAACTTTATGGGTCAATGATTCCTTATTTTCAATATCCATGTTCACCAAGTTAAGAATTTTTTCTATATTAGTATAATATTGGTTCAGCTGAGCCACGACCTTCTTTAAACTTTTTTGGTTATCTTCAGAAATAACCATATTCCTGACAGTAGAAATAGAAGAGGAAACAGCTTTGAAAACCTGGTTCTTTCGTTGAACTTCATCCTTGATAGATTTGGCTTCGATGTTGTCCAACACATCTTCTGCATCGTAAACAGTATCTTTCAGCATCCTCAGCAATTCTGCAAGTTCTTGATTGTTGATAATCGCTCTCTTTTCGACCACCTTGACTGTTGCTTGACAGAGTAATAGTTTAACGGTCAATTCATCAACCATCTCTTTACCGCCTTTCTGCCACTTGTAATTTGCCCCGACATACTTCTTTGCTTTCTCAAGCACACTTTTGATGACCGGCGATGCAAACCATCCGCCAACCAAAAACTCTACTCCTACCATTATTGAGATTTTGGGAGTATTGGCTCTTAGGTTTTCTACTGTATATGGTGGATTGAGTTGTCTAATAAGGTTGAGTCAAATTATAGGACCCTTGGAGGTTTATATAATAGGTTAAGATCCCACACACAATGAAACAAGTATTCTACATTTATTTCTCTTGTATGTGATCTTCTTTATAGCAAGTTACTATATTTTATAAAGAACAGGTTTAAATACACTACTCTGCATTTTGGTAAGTGTGAATGACAGTTAAATAATTAATTTGTGTCATAAATCGGATAAATCACACCAAAAGATGCAAAGTTTTTGCAACAGACAGATCGGAAGATATATCATATTGGTCAAACCTTTTTAATTTTCATCTTGCTTAAAAGATTTTTTTTTTTTTCTAAGAGAAACAAGTTGGCATTCCTTTTTAATTTTTTCTAAGGGATTATTATTGTTCATAGTTAATTAGACTTTTACAAGATTTATTTTACCAATTCACAAACATTGAAATACTTCATGATGACGCAAAAAAAAAATATAAAAGAAAAGATTATCAGCCATGAGTTAAATAAAAATAATCAAGCCCAACAAAAAAAGGATTTGCAAAAGATGTTAGGATACATTATAATTTCTAGTAGCAAACATTAATTTCCTATATTTTCTATTAACTCAAATGAACAATGTCATTATTGAAATATATATATATATATATAAACTGTTTATGTCATAAGTGTTATAACAGATCTCAAACTATATGTTGCTGCATATCGCAAGTATAATTACACTAGTTGATAATTGAGAAGATTTCTTGTTTTTCTTGTTTGATATTTTCTATTGAAATAAACCACTTCTCTAAAAAAAACTACATAAAACAACAAAATATGAAGAATCTTTGACCAATAGTAGCGATACAGTCTGCAACTTTCTTAGGTCCTAATCTTGATAGGTTAATTTTATAGGAAGTAAAATAAATCCGGAACGCATAATTAATATTGATTTTGTTTGGATGTTTTATCGATCCAAAACAACAAGTGCATGTAAGCACAAAAAGACAACCTAATTTAACGTGACAACATGTAGTTAAATTATTTGCGGAGTAGGTGGGTGACCTAATACTTACATTAATGTAGCCTCTCTACTATGGGTCAAAGATTCTTCAATCAAACAAGTAAAAATATCAACAAATAAGGAATCTTGTCAGTTACCAACTAGTGTAATTTTATACTTACGAGATGGAGCAAGATAGATTAACTTGAGATTTGTTATAACACTTGATAGTATAATCATTATTACAATTGACAAAATTATTAGAATAGTATAACAAAGAACACCAACACAATCACTCCCACGAAACTCCATTTTCTCTAGTTTTCTGAAACTACCTAGAGTTTGTACAATGACTGAAATTGTCAAATTAGTAATTATGATAAGGTTAGTTTACATTGAAATCGATGGCATGTGTAAAAGATATCGCAATGAAGACACTACTACAGAAATGGTCATTGTACACGGCACATTGTACACGGATTTCGCAATTTTATATAAAAACCGTGTAGAAGTTGTAATTTTTTGGATGCCTGAAATTTCTGTATTGTTTCTACACGGATATTTACGAAAGAAGAAGTGTAGAAAGACGTGAGAGAGCTACACGGACGTTTACCAGGAACTGTACACGGCTTATTGTTTAAATATCCGTGGAGAAAGCCTTGAGAGAGCTACACGGATTCTTAATTAAAGAACCGTGAAGATAGGCAAGAATTGTACACGGATAAATTTTTAAATGACCGTGTAGATAACATGTAAGAGCTACACGGATGTTTAATAAAGAGCCGTGTAGAAATGTCGACTTTGTACACGGTTTTTGTTTAAATGACAGAGTAGAAAGCCTTGAGCGAGCTACACGGACGTTTAATAAAGAGCTGTGTAGAAAGGATATTTTAGGTTTTTTGTTATATAAAAGGCTTTCTCCCCAGCGCCGTTTTGATCAATTTATACTCTCCCCTCTCACTGTTAACAATTGGGTTGAGATGTAGGTTTATCAATTGTTTCAGATCGCAAAATTAGATCGATATGAGCTACTGTTTTGGGAGCTCACAGATGAGCGATCTGGTATAATTGATAACCTACATCTCGAATTCCCATGCGAAGTGCTTCATTTCCCCAATTTTTTCGAGATGTTATAACTGGAGGCCGGATCTGAGATATTGGAAGTTAATTTGTATTTCTCCTCTATATCTTGCTAAGGTGTTTAGTTTAGGACATATAACCAAAAGGCTACTTAGATTAATGTAACTAGTAGTCCTTACTTTGGTTACATTAACCTAGCTAGGTAGTCTTTTGGTTAGTTCCTTGCATGTCCTAACTAATTCGGGCAAGCAAGATCCAGAGGAGAAATTATCTATATTCCGATCAATTTTACTGGACGAAGAGTTGGCCGGTAAGAGTTGGGTGAAAGACCTTCAGAAAGAGGTGAATGTGACCCGGATGAAGAGGTGAATGTGACCTTCAGAGCCGGGTGAAGAGTCGAATGAAGTCGGAGATCATCCGACTCTTCATTCGTCTCTTCATCCGGCTCTGAAGGTCCTTCATCGACCTCTTCCATTTTTTTTGAAGGTCCTTCGTCTAACTTTTAACTCAACTCTGTAAACCCTACCGGCACCAAAAGGAAAGAACCACCCTATTCTAGTCCTTAATGGAAATGCTTAGTTTACAATATGACTTTTTATTCCAACTTTTGTAATGCTTTAATTTTGTATAATTTAGGGTACATGAATTTTTAGTTTAAATTGCTATGTTTTGTAATTCTGGATTTTAAATGTCTTCCTCTGTTTTGGAAATTGTTTGTTTTGCTATCTGAAAAACATAGGGAAAAAAAGTAGTTTATAGCAAAAAAAAAAAAACAAAAAAAAAACAATGCTACACGGACGTTTAATAAAGAGCCGTGAGAAACGAGATATAGTACACGGATTTTTGTTTAATTAACAGTGTATAAAAATAATTTACACGGCTGTTTATATAAAAGTCTGTGTCTTTCTACACGGATTTATAGCTAAATATCCGTGCACAAAGGTTATTAACTGAAAACAAAGATACTTGCTCGAAATTATGGAAGGCTAAACCAAAAAAAAATCAAACAAAAATTAGAAAAAAAAAAGAATTCTAAATGGCCGTGGAGAAAGTTTATCTTTTATATTACACACGGCTGTTTTTATAAATGTCCGTGTAGAAAGGTTATCTTTTATAAACGGCTACCTATATAAAAGTCCGTGTAGCTCTCGTAATGCTTTTTGTACACGGATTTATAGATTATCATCCGTGTAGAAAGGTTATTTTAGGGTTTGGAACTATATAAAAGGCCTTCTTTCGGCGCCGTTTTGATCAATTAATACTTCTCTCTCTCTCTTTGTATTGAATTGGTCTGATTTCTGCGCACAAGGAACGAGGCCGGATCTGAGATATAACTTGGAAGTTAATTCGCATTCTCCTCTCTATTGCCAAGGTTAGTCATACATATATATATTTCCCTCTTCTTTATCTAATTTTCTGTATTGCTTAATTATTTCTGTCAATTATTATTTAATGCATGCGTGCTTGATTTGTTAAGATAATGTAAATAATTAGTGTATTGTGGTCCAATAACCGACCTACTGATGCTTTTAGGTCCATGCCCGTTCAAAATTAATCCAATAGGGATTAATTTTGGATAGTCCCCCGTTTGGGACTGCTCTTTGAATATTGTGTCTCATTTAGGATGTGAACACGTATTAGCGGGATTTAATTAGTATTTGAGGAAAGTTCGACAGTATTTCTCCTTATTGCTCCTACGAGTATGTGGTTTTTACGCATACTTGGGGAGTTAAGGAGAAATGCTGCCGAATTTTTCTCAAATACTAATTAAATCCCGCTAATATGTGTTCACATATGAGGCATAATATTCAAAGAGTGGGTTAGGATTGTAAACCGGCCCTTTATAAGCCAAGAATTTGGAACAATATATATGCTGACCACCATATATGTTTAATTGGAATTTTTTTTTTTTACTTTAATTTACAGATGGATCGAAGTTGGATGTACGAATTGCGACGTGATAGTGCAGAATACTTGGCTCGCGTTGATGAGTTCCTAAAATTTGCTGAGAGTTATAGAGTGGACAGAAAAGAGAACGACATCTTGTGTCCTTGTAGAGATTGTAAAAATTATATAAGATTTGGGGATTCGGAAGAAATTAGAGCTCATTTGATTTGTCGGGGATTTAAGAAAAACTATACATGTTGGTTTATGCATGGTGAGAAAATTGGGAAATGTAGTGGAACCAATAGAAATTTTGTTTTGGACGAGAATGATGATAATGTAGAAACTGTTGATAATTTTGAATTTGAATGCAACGATGATTTTGAGAATGTCGAAAATTTCGATAATGCTGGGCTTGATTGCAACGAGGATGATGAGGTGGAGATTGATGAAAATGCAGAATACAATTTTACTGAGGATCTAGAGGACATGTTACGTGATGTGGAAGATGAAATTAGTGATAAAAATTTTAAAAAATTTCAGTATCTGTCTAATGAATCTAAAAAGCCGTTATACCCCGGGTGTACCAAATTTACAAAACTATCAGCTGTGTTGAAATTATTGAACTTAAAAGCAGACAACGGTTGGAGCGATAAGAGTTTCACGTCCTTATTAAAGCTTTTACGAGAGATGCTCCCAGATAACAACGAGTTACCCTGTACAATATATCAGGCGAAGAAGCTGATCTGTCCAATGGGTTTGAAGATTGAAAAAATACATGCATGTCCCAATGATTGTGTATTGTACCGTGGCGAGTACGAGGCCATGCATGTTTGTCCTAAATGCGGTGTTTCACGGTATAAACGCAAGGACCAGGACACTGACGATTGTGATGGAGGAAAAAAGGCAAGGCCTCCGGCTAAGGCGGTGTGGTATTTCCCGATAATACCGAGATTCAGACGGTTATTTGCAAATCCCAAAGATGCGAAATTGTTGCGTTGGCATGAAGAAGAGCGCAAAAGAGATGGTAAACTAAGACACCCTGCTGATTCAATTCGATGGAGAAACATTGATAGACATTTCGAAGGATTTGGTGGCGAATCACGGAACCTTAAGTTAGGGGTGAGCACAGACGGAATGAGTCCGTTTGGAAGCATGAGCAGTCAGCACAGCATCTATAATATTCCTCCTTGGTTGTGCATGAAACGCAGGTACATAATGATGTCATTACTAATCCAAGGACCCAGACAACCCGGAAATGACATAGATGTGTATCTCGCACCATTAATTGAGGACCTCCAGAAATTGTGGAGGGATGGCGTCCGGGTGTGGGATGCGTACGGCAAAGAGCAATTTAATTTGCGGGCCATGGTATTCTGCACCATAAATGATTTCCCCGCGTACGGGAATTTATCGGGTTACACTTGTAAAGGAGCAAAGGCGTGCCCCATCTGTGAAGATGACACGCAGGTGCTGAGGTTGAAAAATTGTAAAAAGAATGTTTTTATGGGGCACCGTAGGTTTCTTCCTGTTAATCACCCATACCGTAAGAAGAAGAAGGTATTCAACGGGAAAATTGAGCTTGGAGTGGCACGTCGTCCGTTAGATGGGAAGAATGTCTTAATGCGGGTTAAAAACCTTGCTGTTGTTTTTGGAAAACGTGCCAAACCACCACCGAAAGATATTTGGAAAAAGAAGTCCATATTTTGGGAGCTACCATACTGGGAATATTTAGAAGTGAGACATTGCCTAGATGTTATGCATGTTGAAAAAAATGTCTGTGACAGTTTGATTGGCACATTATTGAACATTTCGGGGAAGACGAAAAACAGTCTTAAAGTTCGAGAAGACATGAAATTAATGGGAATACGACCCGAGCTTGCACCGCAGGATAAAGGGAAGCAAAAGGCATACCTCCCCCCCGCAATGTGCACAATGTCGAAGATTGAGAAAACGAGCTTTTGTAAGTGCCTTCATAGTATTAAAGTCCCATCAGGGTATTCTTCGAATATTAAGAAGCTGGTGTCGATGAAGGACCTGAAATTGATTGGTCCGAAATCCCACGACTGTCATGTTTTAATGACACATATGATTCCTGTTGCAATTCGGGGAATTTTACCTAAGCCCGTGCGGCAAACCATTACGAAGCTTTGTTTTTTCTTCAATGCAATTAATTCCAAGGTGATAGACCCGCTCAAATTGGACGCTTTGCAGAAGGAGGTCGTCGTTACCCTTTGCCATCTTGAGATGTATTTTCCGCCATCTTTTTTCGATGTTATGGCTCACCTTGTTGTTCATCTCGTGAGGGAAATTCAGATCTGTGGTCCCGCGTTCCTGCGGTACATGTATCCATTCGAGAGATTCATGGGTATTTTGAAAAGTTACGTAAGGAACCGACATCGCCCCGAAGGTAGCATTGTGGAGGGATATTCCACAGAAGAGGTAATTGAGTTTTGCACCAACTACATGACCGGTGTGGGTCCTATTGGCGTTCCAAAATCTCGATACGAGGGAAGGCTACAAGGAGTAGGGACAATAGGGTTGAAGCCATAGTTGCTGATAACGATGACCTGCGAAAGGCACATTTTATTGTACTGCAGCACATGGCTGATGTTGCTCCATATATAGATGAGCACATGACGATCCTTCGACAACAGAACTACACGAGAAGTCAGAAGTGGCTTACTGACGAGCATAACCGTTCTTTTATAGGATGGATGAAAGACAGAGTGAAATCACACCCCGAAATGTCCCCCGTAAATGAAACTGTTAGATTGCTGGGCGAAGGACCCCAAATGGTTGTTAGAACATTCCAAGCATACGAGATTAACGGATATACATTTTACACTAAATTACAGTTTTGATGCCCACCCTGTTCCCCGGCTCGGTCATCACCATCCCCATCCGGAAGTGGTTGGCCATCATCACCCCCTATTGGGTTAGGGCGACCGTCCAGTTCAACCCAGCATTTCGTCCACCTTCCTCCTTCCACCATGGCCCAGAATTAAAGTGTAGGGGATGAGCTTGGTGTCGTAGCAATCCAACATGAGCCTTACATGAGCTTTATTGTGCCCCCTTAGTATGTCCCCCGGTATACCTACCAACACCCCCATTGCTGAAGTGGCTTGGCGAAAATACATTGGATGCCAATAATCCACAGGGAAGTTGTGGATCGTGATGCGAACCCTAGAACAAGGAGGAGGGTGGTTGGAGGGCTCAATGAACTCCCACGGTAGAATCTGGAGATTGTGCATTTGTTCCCAGTAATTCGAGTCTAGCAGGGGTTCCTCCGGGAGCAGCCAGTCGGGGAATTTGATCAGGTACCCTATGTTGAGCGGTGAAACCTGATAGTTATGATATTGGCCTCCATACTGGCTAGCCAAGAGCAGAACGAGCTGATCAGAGGATGGCAGAACAAAAGGGTGTGCCGGTCTGATCCAGGCGGAGCTTCCGAGTTCCACCAAAAGCCGTTGGTGTTCCTCTTGAGACCTACCCAAATTCAGTTTGTAAAATTATGCACAATAATGTTCATGAAGTTAATAATACAATAATTTTATGAATTACCCTAAGGGCATATTCAAATATTTTATTCTTTAATTAATAAAATTAATTATATATTAATTTCATGAATTGCCTAAGGGCACATTCAAATTTTTTGACTAAATTTAACATAATCTCCTAAAAGCCTTCCCTGTGAATTTAATATGAGATAGGCCCAACATGTTCTTGGGCCAGAACTTCCTCAGAATTCAAGTCCCCGAGATTTTTAATTTTACCCAAAAAAAACATTAATTTAATATAATTAACCAAGTTTCGGAAAAAATTCTATTTGTACCCAAACCGTAAATAATATTTACGGTTTGAATTTTTTTTTTTTTTTTTTTTTAGAGAAAAATAGCTAAAATGCTGAAATGAAATATAACACAAAAAAATCGAATTGTTTTTTAAAATATTTGTTAGAAAATACGCTACGAATATCGCCGATTTTGTGCTAAAATACGGTAAATTACAATAATTATGCTAAAATACGGTAAATTTACTAAAATGCTGAAATTACAATAATTATGTAGAATTATGCTAAAATACGGTAAATTACGCTAAATTACGTATGAATTGGGCCGATTTTGTGGTATCATTCATAAATCATAAAAAATAGTAAACAAATTCTAAAAAATAATAAAAATTGGTATTCTACAAGTTCATTAGATAACTAATTTACTGAGCTACGTAGATTGAAGAATAGAAATGAAAATCTTAATCGGAAACTTCAACTGAAGTTTTGAGGCCCTTCTCTTTGTTTTTTGGCAATTCTGAATTTGGCAATCCGGTATCTTTGGCATGGATGATGCGCATTTTCACAAGCTTTCCGAAAAGTGGTCATTTGCTGAAATCGGACACTCGAGCGCCGTTTTATGGCCGTTTAAAGTTTCGTCGTCGTTTTTCGCCTTTTCAGTGAAAATATCATCCCAATTCATATGTAATTTAGCGTAATTTACCGTATTTTAGCATAATTATTGTAATTTACCGTATTTTAGCACAAAATCGGCCCTATTCGTAGCGTATTTTCTAACAAATATTTTAAAAAACAATTCGATTTTTTTGTGTTTTCATTTCAGCATTTTAGCTATTTTTCTCTAAAAAAAAAAAAAAAAATTCAAACCGTAAATAATATTTACGGTTTGAATTTTTTTTTCAAACCGTAAATATTATTTACGATTTGGGTACAAATAGAATTTTTTCCGAAACTTGGTTAATTATATTAAATTAATTTTTTTTTTGGGTAAAAATAAAAATCTCGGCAAGTCCTGCATGA
Organism: Carex kokanica; assembly: GCA_025461125.1. Taxonomy (NCBI): domain Eukaryota; kingdom Viridiplantae; phylum Streptophyta; class Magnoliopsida; order Poales; family Cyperaceae; genus Carex; species Carex kokanica. The sequence continues at coordinate 926,709 of JAJGRX010000083.1, read as the reverse complement.
TCTCCTGCACCATTGTGCCGATTTATTAAAGAAGAATATACCCGAAATAAATGAAGACATGTACAAAAAAACATTTTGTGGGAAATTTATGATGTTCGCCTTCAAATTTTTAAAAGTAGTGGAAGTTGTTCGCTCTTTGTTTCTCATTTTTTCTTCACAATATTATCTCTATGTTTTTTACTAGAAATACAATCCTTCAATTTTTTTCGAATTCCTTTTTATTTTTGCCCCTCATCAAACATATCTTTATTGAAGTTCTCTTTTATTGTACATATGAACTTCATAGTTTTGGTTCAGAATAGAATTTCGATTAAGAAATTCTCCTCGGTAGAAAGTAAACAATTTGGGCTTCCAATTTCTCGGAACAAAATAGGAATGTTTCTTCTAATATCGTCGCCTATTCCTTTTTTTTTTTTTTTGAGTTTCTCTCACCCCCTTGGTCTCCTCTCCTGTGGTTTAGCTCTCCAGTAGTTTAGCACAGATGGAATCATGGATGCACTGAGGAGGCTGGTGCTGCGTGCACCAGCAAAGCACAAAAATTTTGCTCGCATCGGTTCCACCTGTCAGCGATGGCTCCCCTTTAACGTTTGCGGTCAGCCATTTTAAAGTGGGTCCTGAGTTCAGCGCATCAGAATTTAATATCTTCCTGCCCGAGTCACTTTCTGCGCTGACCAAACCGCCCGCTCTTCTTTGTTCTTCATCACGATGTTCTCCCGGGTCACGACCGACCCGTTTGCCCTTTCCTCCGCCCCAGGAACGTAGCAGCTGGAGAGACTGCAGAGCATGCTCGCTTTCATCGACTCTCATGGCCTCTCTACTGGCCTCCATCTCCACTCCGATTGCTTTCTCTACTGGCCTCCTCTTTTTCGTATCATCTCTTACCGTTTCACCCCAATATTTTTTTTCTTTTCCATAGGAATGACATTTTTCTTCCTTTGCCTCAATTACCATCAAATTTACTGAATTTTTTTTTTCTTGTAGTAGAAGAAGTTTTATGTATAAATACTGCTCAAAATGGCAAAGTAAAATGGATGCAGATAAGGTGTTTGAGGAAATGCCAATGAAGTTTGTACTTTATTTTGTGGTATGTTGGTGCAGCCTTGTGGCATGCTAAGCGTAGAGAAGAAATACTAGCACTAGACTTTCTGAATAAGACAAATTTAAATTAATATTGTAGAATATTATATAAAACTTGATTAAATTCAATTTTTAAAGGTGTTCTAAGGGTTTTTATATGTGGGGTACTGATGTAGAATGGTACTGGTACCGTTGCAATCCTTATTTAAACTCTTCATTCTGTAATTATGATTCAGTTTCCCTCAATTCTAAAAATTTCTGCTGGAATATTCTGTAATTGAATTCTTGATTAAGCGGGACCATATGAACAAGCACCAACAGCCCTTTCTTTTACCCAGAATTCTCCAATTCAGCACCAAATGAACCTCCGGCTTAGCCTCAATTATTTTAATATCTTTTTAACCTTTCTTTGTTCTTATGAAACAGGTTACTCCTGAATTGATTGAAGAGTTAAGGTGCATTGAATATTGATGCCATTTCAATCGGGTAGGGAACTGATTGAACCGGTGTTTTCGGTTTGAGTACAGGTCGTAGATATGAGAGAAGGCAGGTCTGATCGTGTCGGATGCGGTCCCAATAGGGTTTCTGATTATTATAGGTTGGTCACTGTTGGAATTGATGGGCCAATTTGATTGAGGTTCAGGTTAGGTTAATTGTCTCAGGTCTGACAGGCTGTGGATTCTGATAGCATGCCCTAATTTATCTCTCTTTGGAAGGCGCTAATGGACCTGAGACCAAAACTGCCACCTTTGCTAAGATGGAAATTAGGAGATGGGTTGCACTGTTTGGCATTTGGTGAGCCATGGCTCCAAGGAGGGGCAGAATGCAAGCCAGAGGAGCCGGGGCTAGTGAAGGTCACAGTGGGGGAACTGATCAATGCCAGTATGGGCCAGTGGGAGATACATAAACTAATTCAGTTTTTTGGCTGTGACCTATGAGAAGTGTATGATCATTCTCAGCACAGTGGAGGTACCAACTGGTGGGGGTCGGCAAGACATACTGGTATGTGCACTTACATCACATGGAGGATATAGGGTGAGAGATGCATATATTCATTTACGTGGCAATGCCTCACAGGTGCAATCGGCTGATGCAAAGGTATGGAATTGGGTTTGGGAAAAGGGTAATATTGCACCAAGAGTAAGACTCTTCATGTGGAAATTGCTTCAAAAGGCGTTACCGCTTGGTACCATCCTCATTTCTAGAGGCATTAGAGCAGAGGATATGTGTGCAATGTGCGGCGAAGTGGAGGAGGATATAAATCACATGTTGTTTCAGTGCAACTTTTCAAGGATGTGTTGGCTCGGTTCTATTCTGGGGCTAAGATCGGATAGTCTGACAGCACCCTTAAAGGAGACTTTTCACTGTATGATTGATGTAATGACAGAGAATCAGTGGACGGCTCTGGCCAATGGGTGCTGGGCTATTTGGCGATGCCGAAATGAAGCAACATATGATGGGAAGAGGCCACAGCTAGATGTATTCTCCAGATATGTTCGCAACATTAGCTGGGAATCAGAACTGCTACAGATTGTGGAAGGTACCGGTAATCAGCTGGAAGTGCAAGGGGATGACATATTACCTCACACACACCCACAGGTCAGTTGCTACATTGACGGCTCCTGGTTAAGGGACTGGAAGGCGGGTATTGGGGTTCTTATTTTCAGGGGAGATGAACTTATGGTCTATGAGTCGGTATCGGTACAGGCAGCTTGTTGTGTGCTGCAGGCTGAGACAATCGCCTTGAAGGAGGCACTGGACTACTGGAGTTAGTGCAGTCATATGGAATACGAGAATGTACCTTCTGTACCGACAATCAGACCCTTGTGGATGTCACAAACCAACACCATGCGCCAATGGATTCAGACTGGACAGTGGTACCAGAGTTGATCGGAATATGGAGGGCTTTCAAACTAGAAACTGGGTAAGTGTGCCAAAGAGAATCGAAGCCAAAACCATTTGGCTGACTATCTGGCAAAAAAAGGCAGAGAGAAGGGCTGGAGCTACAAAGGATTTACTTTTCCAATGTTTGGATGGGTTTTATTTTTTGTACTCGGTTTTGTTTCTAGAATAGCAGGATATTAGCACAACAGATAGTTTTAGCAGACTAACTGTCAAATGTAACTGCTGATTTTGTTGAAATTGAATGAGTGGCCTACGGGCGTTTTTCCAGAAAAAAAAAAAATGTACGTAAGATATTTTTGGAGGGTAAAGGAAAATCTAGCTAGGGTGTAATAATTAGGACTCTCTTGTATCAGGACTAATTAAAAAAAAAAAAAAAAAAACAGATATGGCGGAGCAAGGGAGAAGAGGTTCCTCGGTTGTCTGTTTCACACTTCAAATAACAAAGTCCCTTATTCGTTTCTGACATGTGGGGTCCACAATTCATTATGTCTTTCCGAGATCGACCGACGTGTCAGCAAATGATAACAGGGTTTATTTTGGAAGCTCTATTACAGACGGCCGGGTTATCTGTTGCACAATACATATAACAGGGTTATCTGTTCCTGACATGTGGGGTTCCTGACAAGTGGGTGCTGAGGTTAGTTTTGACGCAGGGGACCGACAAGTCAGTGAATGACAACAGGGTTTGTTATGGAAGTTCCGTTACGGACGACTTGGATGGAGAGGAAGAGAAGAAGCCAAAAAACGGTTTCTGCGATTCTATCTCGTGTCGCGTTCTTCTTCTGCCACATCATTCTGTCTTCTTAGTTCGAACTGCTACGATTTTCTATTGCGTTTGTTTTGTATCAATTCGTGTCGTCGTCAACTCATGGACTTCATTCAAAGTGCCATACCAATGCAAAAATTGTCGCTATACGTGTATTTTGATACGGATTGGGGTCGGCGGGATTTGGATTTGGATGGGAGAAAAGAAAGTTATAAAATATTGCATGGGAGGTGGGGCAACAGCAAATCTACATCAGCGTTAATTTTAAGTTATCACAATTACTTATGTTACTAGTAAAGTAATAATTAAGACTTGCTTAGTGTTTTAAGTCAATGATTTGTTTAGTATTGTAATACTTTTACTAGGATTCGATTTAATAAAATTATAATTCAGATAACTAGTTGGTTTATCAAATTTAATTTGAATAGTTCTTGATGTAGCTTTAAATTAAAAAATAAATAAAGAAGAGATAAAAGAATCTGGAAAATTTAATAGCAAAACAGATAAAATAATAGAGTTTGTATTCGATTGAATATTGACTATTTAGCTAATCTAAATAATTTAATATAAACCAAATTATTTCCGTTGTAAATTTTATCTGGTTAAGAGAATTAATTTGTATTATACCATCCAAATAAAGCAACAGAGACTTTTAAGTTTGGGCTATATGCCTATATCTATACATTCTTGTCTATGGTACATTTGAACTTCATAGTTTGGGCTTTAGAACATAATTTTAATAGAAATTATCGTCTGTAAAAAAGAAACAATTTGGGCTTCCAATTTCTCAGCCCAAAATTTGAGCGTTTCTTCTCGTCGCCAGTGGTTTCCCTCATTCTTTTTTCTTAGTCATCTCAACACCTTCTCTCCTCTCCAGTGTTTAGCTCTCCAGTCTCCAGTAGTTTAGCCCAGATGGAAGCACTGAGGAAGCTGGAGAGTGCAGAGCAATAGAGCATACTCCCTTTCATCAACTCTCATGGCCTCTCCTCTGGCCTCCATCTCCACTCTGATCGCTTTCTCGCTCATCTCCTTCTCTTTGTATCTCTCTCACCGTTTTAAGTTTTAACCCCAATTATTTTTTTCTTGCTTAGATACAAAATTTTGCTTCCTGTGCCTCAATTACCATCAAATTTTCTGAACTTCTTTGTCCTTGTAGTTGAGAATTTTTGTGTATAAATACCGCTCAAAATAACAAAGGAAAAGGAATGCACTTGAGTTGTTCGAGGAAATGCTTATGAAATTTGTGCTGTGCAGTTATGCTTTGTATAATTGTTGTTACTTTCTTTTGTTGTATGTAGGTTCATCCTTGTGGCATGCTAAGTGTAGAGGTGAAGTACCCTCTGACACTAGACTTTCTCAATAAGGCAAATTAATTTTGTTAGAATATATTTTAAAAACTTTATGTAATCCAATTTTCAAAATGTCCAATGGGTTTTATAGGTGGGGTATTGATGTGGTGCTGGTACTGTTGCAATCGTTATTTAGTTCTTGATTCTGCAATTAAGATTCAGTTTCCCTCAATTCTATAAATTTTTACTGGGTTAATTGTAACCGATTATGCTGTAAGAAGGACCATATGAGAAGCAATCACAACAAGCAATCAACCATAATGAAAATAAAAGAGAGACACAAGATTTTACGTGAAAACCCTTGCGGGAAAAAACCACGGGAGCACGGTGCAAAATCACTATACTTGGAAGTTTTTGCAATACAAGAAGATTATCAAACCAAAAACACTCTCTTACAATTTCATACACTAATTTTGATATTTCCTAGTATATTTTTGTGGAAATGGAACAACAGAGAGAGAACCCAGAAATATGGCTCAGAGATGATACTTATTCACTAGGAGAAGAAACACTGTTACTTAAATCCAGCCAACAGTTTTTACCCTTTTATCTCTCCATTCAACTTTTCTGTAAAAAAGCGGCTTCGGCCCATTTCTTTTGGCTTCACATATACAACATATCAATTTTACTGCCCTACGAGACTTGGAATTCATATCCTCACTGATTGGTATGACTGGTAAAGCTGACTTCTTCAAATTTCTTGGAATTAGCTGAAAGAAATTATACAACACAGACATATTATGAAGATATCTCAGCAATAGACATTGATTTGGAGTCCAAAGGTATCTTTTCATTTTATTTTATTTTAGTTTAATGAAGGGACCTCCTGATTCTAATACCCAGCTAGCTGAAACCACCTACTGGTTTCAAATCTGCATCCCTCGGAGGTGGGTGAGGCATCCAAAGAAATTTATCCTAATTGTTGCTCACTATTATGATTTTCTTGTAGTCTAATTTTAACTAAAAAATAATACCACAATATCTGGCCTCACGAGCAAAGTACAAATTATAATTTCACTGTATGGAATTGTCTGTGGTGTTGCTTGCATCTCTACTTTCCTTAGGTTCATCAATGGCTCCTTCCCTGGATACAAGAAGGTGCTAATATTAGACCTATGATGTATATCAAGAATATCACGTAAGACTTGACGACAATTATAATTTCAAGGAAAAATCAGAAAACTTAATTGAAAGAAGCATGGTTAGTCCATAACCTTCCTGTCTTTAATATCTTGATGATGTAGTTCTCAATTTTCTTTTCTGCTCCAAAACAATCATTAGCTATCTTCAGTATATTCATGGAATCACTTGTGAATTGAGCACTGCTCCAAAGCATTGATTTACTGACTAGATTTTCTCCTTCTGTTGCTTCATTTTAACAAGGTCAGGTTGGAGATGTCACACATGCTTCCGCCAACACGTGACCATTCTGAATACCGGATAACTACCCTGTGGATGGGTGCATATCATCACACTGGGTAACAATATATAAAATAAATCTATAGCTGTGCTGTACAATACGATTACTGGTATTGCATATGGTACTTGTATGCTACTATATATATACAACGAAAATGTCATGGAAAGAAATCCAACAAGTCAACGTGAGTTGTAGGGCTGATATTAAGAGATTTTTTTTTTTAAGAGCGCAACATGTATCTAATTATTCTTTGGACAATTTGACCATTCTTTAGTTATTTCCTCTAACAACTATCTTGCTTCAATAAATGTCTATGTTATTTCCTTACAGTTATCATTAGATTAAACAAGTAGCATATAGGATTTTTTACTTTGGAGTCGTGTTCATGAGTAATAAGTAATAACACAAATTGTTGTATTAGTCTATCTTATTTTTTCAAAAAGTTTCCGGATTCAAACCTCAATGAACACGGTATGGTTGGGCTTGAAGGCCTTCTTCATCACTCGAGGGAGAACGCTGGATCAGAGGGAGGGGAGCAGGGTAGTAAATAGGCAAGGGTGGGTGGTAGCACACATTGTTAAGCAATTTTGATCATTCTCTCTGCATAGACCAAAATTTAGGTCAATGTTAGAAGCATGATATCACTGCTCTACAAGAAATGCAATTCAAATGCTTACTATTTGGTATGATTGGCAGAGCATTTGCTAACTGATTTCTTCATATGTCTCGGGATTAGCTATAAAAAAATACAATGGAGACATATTATGAAGATATCTCAGAAATAGATAAGTTAGGCATCCAAAGATATCTTTTGCTTTTTTTTTTTTTTAATGAAGGGGCTCAGACCTCCCTGTTCTAGTACCCAGCTGAAACCAACTAACTGATTTGGAACCTGCATCTCTCGGAGGTGAGGCAAAGCATTGGAGCCACCAAGTCCCTTGCATTCATCTAAATTTGTATTAGTTTACATTACTGTTTATAGTTCATAAGGGTATTGTTGTCCCAACACATCATAGAACTATAGATGCCATTAGATTTTATAACCCAAAAAAATCAATTACATACCATGATGTAAGTAGTTATTTTGCAATACCTCAGTGCAGACTTCCTTCAATTAATATTTGTCTGTTAGACCATGTATCACTGCAACAAAAGCAAGAGATCAATATTTCGATAATATTGACTAGGATATTACAGAGCATCATTAAGGGATTTTATACTGAAAAGTCACTACCGTACACAGGTGAACTATGGAGAGGAGCTTTTCGATTTACAATTTACAAGTTACAACAGCTCACAATTGCATGAATTTGGATCGTCAAAGGAATAGTGCAAGTGTACTGCTGCTCAGAATAGCATGTAAAAATAGTGTGAGAACTAAGAGTGTAATTTTTGTTATTTAAGTTGTTTGGATTGTATAATTTGAAATCGCATTAATCTAAAGAGTTCTAATCTTGTTTTTCATGGTTAGGTTAGGTTAGTGCTATTTGGGTGCATCCAAACAAATCAAATTGCTTATTATTTGTTTGTTAAAAAAACAATGGTCTCTGGAATCTCTAATGATAAATTAGCTATTATACAGATGCAACAAAATAAAAATATCTTCTTACTAATTAGCATCAAGGAGGTAGCGCATATGTTGAGGGGATTTCCTTGATGAGGAAAAATATCATCCCCTTGTCCATGATTGATCTAGTAGAGAACCTAGTAGTAAAATATCGAAAATTTAGAATAATTCAATTGGAAGAAATATATGACTTAGCTAATTAATATTACAAAGAACAAACGAACTGATGATTTTCAAATTCATGAAAAAGAAGAACAGAATAAAAGACCAAAAACTGAACTGGAAGTCACAGTCGCCCTAATGTCTTACCGGGACCCAGGAGCGTAGTACCAAATCTCTTTGCTCAAATGTCTTACCGCATGATGCACATGCCTGTAGCCCTGGGAATGAAAATTGCAAGAAAAACAGAGATAAGTGTTAAAAATTGAAGACGGTATTGACTATGGGGGCTAAGCCACTGATATTAAATGGAAGAGAGATATTATTATAAAACTAACCAATCGCATCTGAAATTTGTGGCTTCTGAATTTCCATAGTTCTCATTTTGGCAGCATCTGTTGGAACTTCTTTTTTACGATGTGTATAATCGTCAATATGGATTACAGGAATGCTGGATATGAATTGCTGGTCTTGGCCCTCATATGCTTTGCACAGTTGAACCAAATTCCGGGAGCAATACCTTATATTTAACTCCTGTAGGTTGGGAGGCATGCTATCTGAAAGAGATTTAAGCCTAGGACACCATTGTAATGTCATCTTCTTGAGTGCAGAGAGCTGGGTCAAGCTGGCTGGAAGGTGTTCAAACTCACAAGAGGAAAATGTGATCTCTTTCAATGCGGTCAGCTCTTGAAACCATAAATTTTGATTATTTGTAAACCGGGTAATCTCTGAGAATTTCAAAACCGGGAGGGAAGGAAGACTCCCTAAAATTAGGTGGAACTCATGATTCCAAAGACTGAAGTTATCTGCTTCTATATGGGTAAGTGATCGCAACCCTGCATCCTGATGCACTTGTAAACCCTTCCCTTTTTGTTGGTCCCTTGTAGAATACGTGCTAAAAAGTTTTGGGCAGCAAACAAGTCTGAGACGTTTAAGGTGAGTAAGAGGTTGCAGATCTCCTTTGATTTTCAATGCGCAATACCCGAGATTTAGATCCGCCAACAACGGCATGTGAAGGGGGTCTAAAGAGATGTTCGCAGGCATGGATTTAAATTCCAAGTGGGTAATAGAGGATAGATTGGGCATTGAATTTCCAAGTGAAATCAGGCTGTGGCATTCGTGAATTTTCAATTTTTTCAGGGTTGAGCTGAAGAGGTGAAGTGGTGCTTTTCTCAGGGTTCTGTTGTTTTCAATAGTTAATTTAGAGAGACGTGGAAAAAATTCTCTAGCTCCTGCATCAGTCCATTCTTCACAGTTGGACAAGCCGTCCAAAACTAGTACTTCTAAGAGAGGAAAAACTGTTTGGTTTTTTCCATACAAATGAGAATCAATGACTTTGACAGAATCAAATTTAACGATCTGAAGATGTTTCAGAGAGGGAAGTTCCCCAAGAGGCGGTAGGACCTTTACATTGACACATGAAACTAGACATAGTGTATTTAGATTTGGAAAACGATCACCCATTTGAATAATCCAATTTGGAAAATCTAAACCAGCATAACTATCAATTCTTAGGTCTTTAATATCCTTATTTGGTTGCAGTTCTTGGAGTACCTCGTTGTCTTCATTGGAATTTCGATTTGCATGGTTTGCAATTATGTGAATGCTATCAAGATGTTTCTTGTCGACTAATTTCGCTTGCATGGCCTCATCTTTGTTTTTGATATTCTCAAAATTCTTAATTGTTAGAGTCCCTCCGATCTCTCTCAAATTTTCCAATTCCCTAATTGTGTGTCCCTTTTTTTCCTGAACAATGAAAACACCAAGTTCTTGGAGGTTGGTTAGTTGACCTATACCAGAAATTTGGGCAATGGTTTCTTCCTCAGCACACAAGTGACGCAGATTTATCAATTTGTTTATGCCCCTTGGTAATTCTTTGAATTTGCATTTTCGAATATATAAAGCTTGAAGATGATAAAGGTTAATAGAAGAATCAGCAGTTAAAACATTGATTCCTGTGGAAGATAGATCGAGGAAACGAAGATGCTGCAAGCTCCAAATGGCGGGTGGTGGTTTGGAATAAAACATGCCCATATAAGATAAATCAAGAACCCTAAGACTATCTAAATTTGATAACGTTTCATTTATAACACTATAATATTCCTTTTCATGTTTACAGAACCCAAAGTGTAAGAATGAGCGCAAGTTTTTATGTGTTTTAATTCTCTTTATGACCTCAAGATTGTTGGTATCTACTGTCAAGTGCCGAACACCCAAAGGAATTTCAACAACTCCCTCCCCAAGGTAGAAACATTCACCTGAAGAGACAATAACCGCCAAATCATGCATTAATTCATGCATGACATAGCTATTGTTGTCCCATGCACGCTCAAAAAATGACTTCTTAACCAGCTCATCAAACCATTCCCTCCCAATATCTTCAAGTCTCTTCACACCATTGGCATCAGATTGAATAAAATTATGGGCAATCCACATATGGACTATCCTATTTTTTTCTATCAATGAGTTCTTTGGGAATAAAGAGCAGTAGGCAAAACATTGCCGTAAACTAGGATGTAGTTGTTCATAACCAAGTGCAACAGATGGAAGGATTTTGCGTTGGCCTTCTGGTTTGTCCCACCATTCACTTTCTGAAATATTATTCCATCTATTTTCATCAAGGTCAGAATTTAATACGTTTCCAATTATTTTAGCTGCCAAGGGTAAACCACCTAACTTGTCGGCTATTTTCTTTCCTATGGATTCTAAAGTTATTCTTTTTTCCACGGACATGACTTTCTTCCCAAACGCAAAAAGTTCAAATAATTCCCAAAATTTATCGGGATCTAGTGCACTCAATGCTATGGTACCAAAGGTTCCTACCGTATTTGCAAATTCCTGATTTTGAGTTGTTATGAGAACTACACTACCAGGGGCACCACGCGATAAGATTTTATAAAGAACATCCCATTGAGATTCAAACATATTATCGAGAACAATTAGAAATTTGACTCCCCAAATGGTTTCAGAGAGTTCCTTAGAAATGACCTCTAATGGAACCTGGCTCAAATATGAAACAGGGTACTCTGATAAAGATTGACAAATCTTACTCATCACCAATACAAGATCACGATTATTAGAAACAGAGATCCATGCTCGTTTTGCAAAAGTTTGTTGTACATCAGTATTACTATAGACAGCTTGAGCGAGTGCTGTCTTGCCTACCCCAACCATCCCAACAATAGGAATAACCAAAAGGCCTTGCCCTCCCTTTTTGTTGGATTTCAACTCTGAACTTAATATTATATCTAAAATTTGATTCATTTTATCTTCTCTGCCATACAAACCCACCTTCCCAAGTAATATGGAAATGGTTTCTCTTTGATTAGAAACTTCACGGGTATTCAATTCATTAGTTTCAATCATGTTTACCAGCTTATGAATTTTTGGGAGATCAGTAGAAAATTTGTTCAGCTGATCGATGACCATCTTTAAACTTTCGAGGTTTTCATCAGAGGAAGCAAATATGCTAACCTTGTTCAGCTGATCCATGTTGTCCAACACATCTTCTGCATCGTAAACAGTGTCCTTCAGCATCCTCAGCCAGTCTGCAAGAGCTCGATTTTTGATAGTTGCTATTTTTTCGACCTCCTTGACATTTTCTTGACAGTATTTTAGTTTATCGGTCAATTCCTTAACCATCTCTTGAGCGCCTTTCGGCAACTCCCAATTTTCCGTGAGATACTTCTGTGCTTTCTCTAACACTGCCCCAATAACTGGCTCTGCCATTATTGAGATTTTGGGAGTTTGAGTTTTTAGCTTTTCTTTTGTATATGGTGGATTTAGTTATCTTCGGTTGAGTCAAGTTATAGAAGCCTCAGAGCTATATATAATGGGCTAGGATCCAATAGACAATTGAATTTATTATAAATAAATTTACAATCAACACTTAACCTGCCATTAAGTTTATTTAAATTCGTCAGAGGAGTTCAACTTACTACATATCTCCAGCGTTATCATATATATGATGTGCAACTTAATGATATGCACTATTCTTAGTTTAATGATCCATAAATCGTTGTATTTATTCCGGTTCAAGGGTCCTGTGTTTTAGTGAATGTATTTTGGTGTTTTAGGAAAATTAATAGTTTCTGTTCTCTAATGTTATCCTATGAGATGTGCAAATCCTGCACCTTTGTAACTATATACTAGTATCGTACCCGTACTTTGCAACGTTGACATATTATAAGAGAACAAAAAAATCTCATACAAAACGATACATTTTCATAAAAAAAATTTAGACTAAATAACAAATAATATTTGTAAATGACATATTAAATGATATCTCCATGTAAATAACATTCCTTAAATAACATATTTCATTAAATTACATACATTTTTTTTCTTTTCCTTTTGACATATTTTTCATACAAAAATTTCATACAAAATGACAAATTGAATAACATATAACATTCCATAAATGATATAAAAAAAGGTAAGAAATGAAGACATAACCAATTAATTATCAATCATTCTAAAAGTTTCTTAAATAACATTTAAAAAAATGGAAAGAAAGAAGAACCAATTAGAAAGATGATACAATTTGCATGTGGCGAATACATGTCTAAATAAATTTAGACTTCTACACGTAAAAAAAACATAAAAAGGATGCATAGAATCAAAAGAAGGCAGACTAGTTATTTGGAGGGCTGATATTCAATCTAAAATTTCATCTTTTAATCACAGCGATTGGCGGATCAGGACATCTAAATGCTTAATATAAGAATGGAGATAGGAGTTAATGGTATTAAGTGTTTTGTGTAGTTGAGAAGTAGATCGTATGCTGGATGTAAATGAAAAGATAGTAATTATACAGTGGAAATTATGGAGATTAGAGTATAGAAATTATTAGAATATTAGAAGAGATTGTTAAAGTGGAAATTATGGAGATTAGAGTATAGAAAATATTAGAAGTAGTTTCAGAGTATATTCGGGCACTTTTTGAACTTCGTTTATTCAAGAAGTGGTATCCGAGGAAGAAGAGAAGCAGGAAGAGGGGGTAAGAAGAAGAAAAAAAGAAATTCATTGAGCGACTTAATTAAAAAAAAAAAAGAGAGAACAAATGGCAGGTTACTCTATTTTATAAATAAAAGGTTTAAAAATACCGCTGCTAATTTTGGTAAGTGTAAATGATAAATAAAATCTTATATAATTAGTGTCAGAAATTGAAATAAAGCACACCAAAATACGCAAAGTTTTAGGAACAGATAAATTGGAATATATCATTTGGTCAAATTAATCCACTGGATGCAATTTCATCTTGCGTGAATTTTTGTTTGTTCTAAGAAAAACATGTTGGCATGTTCATTTTGTTATAGGAAAAATAAGAGTCAAGCCTTGTGGGCCATTATTTTCTATTAATTAGTGAATAAAAAATATGCTAGTCAGCTTCCTCATTAATTGATCGTGGAAAAAAAATGTACCAGTTGCCTTTTTCATTCTCTTTCCTTGTTAAGTTGAAGAATTCAAAATATTTTTTTGTAGTTTTTTTTTTGTATTATCGCCTTACCCAAACAGTAGAACAATTGAAAAAAAAGAAGAGAGGAGGTAAGAAGGAGAAAAGATAGAGGTAAAAAATTATGAGTAATTTACGGAGCGACTTTAAAAAAAAATAGAGAGTAAAAACAAAAAAATCAAATAAAAGTAAGAAACAAAACAAAGAATAAATTTTCAATGAAGAATGTTATGTCAACCGATCGTTTAAATCCGGTGTGATAATAGTTTAGTGAAAGTTAGCTTGTATTGTAATCAAACCCGACACCCCCCTCATTGATAAAAAAAAAAGTAAGAGAAGTGGGTGTCTGCCGACATTTTTATTAATACCCTAAGTCCATTAAAAATTATTAAAATTACCCACGGTCCCAAATTTTTATTAAAAATAACCATACCGGCCAATTATTGGCCGGTACCGATTAAAAAGCCCTACCGGCCAATTATTGGCCGGATCCCATTAAAAGTCCCAACCGGCCAATTATTGGCCGGCCCCGTGCTTAATTCCAATTTCACTGTTTCAACCGGCCAATTATTGGAGTATGCTGTCAGACCCGCGCTGAAATGCTGGCGCAACCTCTTCATCCTCAAGTGGAATTTTGATGTTCCACTCTTCTCAATGAGGGAGTGAGGATCAGCCCCCAATAGCTCCTCAATCTGAGCACCAAACCTCGTGCTGTCAGATACACCACTGACGGGGGTGCCACTGATAGCCAACCCCCACAGAGAACTCACGTCCTGGAGAGTCACTGTCATCTCTCCGAACGGCATGTGAAACGTGTGCGTCTCGGGACGCCATCTCTCAACCAATCCCACGATGAGAGACGCGTTGATGACGCCACTCCCAGTCCGCAAGATGTCTACCATCTGGTAGAGGCCTAGATTGATAAGATACCGGTCCATCAACGGGTAGTATGGCAAGTGAACGCACCGCAGCTTCACATCTAAAATAAACTTGTCCTACATTGACAAATTTAATTCACATGGGGTTAGCACATCAACACTTAAATTCAAAGAAATTTGAAAATGTGAAAAAAAAAACATACCTCACGAGAAGCCAGTGAGACCCGGTGATCGCGGTGCGGCACCCACAGAAGAGGACTGAAATGATCTGTGCTGCTAGTCGCAATCGGCTCGTCAACTATGGGTGACAGTGGACGAAGCTTAGGCCGTCCTCTAACCATCCTAATTTCATTAATAAGATTCTGTTAACCGACGCTATATGAACCGTAAATCATAATTGCCGTAAGCAATGTAAAAAAACGGCTAAAATAAGCTTAAACACGCTAAAAAGGGATAAAATATGATTAATTACTCTAAAATCGGTTAAAATAGGCTTAATAACGGTGAAAACCGCTAAAATAGGCTCAACTACGCTAAAAACGGCTAAAATATGCTTTGTAACGGAACAGAGCTAAAATAGCCTTAATTACGCTTCAACATGGATAAAATATGATTAATTATACAAAAATGGTTAAAATAGGCTTAATAACGGTAAAAACCGCTAAAATAGGCTTGCCTACGCTAAAAACGGCTAAAATATGCTTCATAACGGTAAAAATAGTTAAAATAGGCTTAATTACGCTAAAAAAGGATAAAGTACAATTAATAACGCTAAAAACGTCTAAAGCAGACTCAAAAACTATAAAAACAGCTAAAATATTTTTCAAAACGGTAAAAATATTTAAAATAGGCTTAATTACGCTAAAAAGGGATAAAGTATAATTAATAACACTAACAACGTTTAAAAAAATTTCAATAACGAAAAAAAACCGCTAAAATATGATTCATAACGGTAAAAATAGTTAAAATAGGCTTAATTATGCTAAAAATTGATAAAGTACAATTAATAACGCTAAAAAC
This sequence comes from Carex kokanica, assembly GCA_025461125.1. Classification (NCBI taxonomy): domain Eukaryota; kingdom Viridiplantae; phylum Streptophyta; class Magnoliopsida; order Poales; family Cyperaceae; genus Carex; species Carex kokanica. The sequence continues at coordinate 911,113 of JAJGRX010000083.1, read as the reverse complement.
GTTTAAAATTGACTCAATAATGGTAAAAACGGCTAAAATATGTTTCATAACGGTAAAAAATGTTAAAATAGGCTTAATTACGCTAAAAAGGGATAAAATATAATTAATAACGCTAAAAACGTTTAAAAAATAATCAATAACGGTAAAAACCGCTAAAATAGGCTCAACTACGCTAAAAACGGCTAAAATATGCTTTACAACGGTCACAACATCTAAAATAAGATTAATTACGCTTAAAACGGAAATAATAGGCTTACTTACGGTAAAAACTGATCAAATTGGCTTACTTACGGTAAAATCTGATCAAATAGGCTTCACGACGGTACAATATGCCAAAATGTCTTTGATTTTTGTACAATAGGCTTAATTACGTAAAACTATAATTACGTATGCTAAAATATCCTAAATGTACCAACATGGGCTTAATTTACCTAATTATGCTAAAAATATAGTCAACAATGCTAATTATATAATCAACAATGCTAATTATACTTAATTAAAAATATATTGACCTAAATCATAAACTGTATACCCTAAATTTGACTAATTACTCTAATTACTATTTAATTTCAACTATTTCTACTAATTATACAAATTCTGGTAATTACTAACAATTTCTAACATTTTACAACTATTTTACTCTAAAAAATATATTACAACAAAGAATAGGGACTTACTTGCAAATACGGGAGGAGAAGGAGAACTCCGGGAGAAACTGCTCAATCGAGGAGAGAGAGTGTGAAATTTGACGAAATGAATTGTGAGAGAGAAGAGGGAGTGTGCATGCCAATATATAGCACCGGATTAATCTCGGAACCGCGGCTCTTTAATCGGATCCGGCCAATAATTGGCCGGTATGGGTATTTTTAATAAAGATTTGGGCCAGTGGTTATTTTTAATAATTTTTTATGTATTGAGGGTATTAATAAAAATGTCGGGGTGTCTGGTAATTCTATTAAAAAAAAATGGAGAATGAAAAGTGTGGTGGGGATGTACGAATAGAAAAGTATGTTTTTGTTGATATCATTAAAAATGAGTCTGATAATTGCCTCTCAAATAAATTTCCGAGCGCGCCTCTCGAAATTTTTAATGTCTAACTTTCATTTTCAGCGCTCATATTCAAACTTTTAAAGCTATATTTATAATCTTTTATGATGGCACTCACAAATATTTAAACTTCTATCTGCAAGCATTTAAATCATAAATCTGAGTAGCTTTAACTCCTAACTACTTTTGTCTTCAAGTTAAAAAAGGAAATATTTATTTCACCCACTTTTTTCTTTTTATCATTCTCGTCAATTTTTTCAACGACCCATGATGAATTTTGCAAATATAAATATGTCATAAATATACTCAGATATACTCATGCAACATAAATATGACATGCCATTGTTGAATTAGGTGCTAAAATTGCGCCAAAAATTTGCAAACTTATGAAGCAATTTATCGGTAATGAGTTTATATTTTCACCCAATAAGAAAATATTCGACAAAATTCCACATGGATGAAAATGCAGTCAAATGGCCTAACAAGAATTTGCAAACTTGTCAAGCAAAATATCGACAATTGGTTGTTATTTTCACCAATTATTTTTATTTTATTGTTAATGGCACCAATAAGAATATTTTCATTAATTGCCATTGAAGAGATTAATAGAAACAGAAGAAAAATGATATGTTAATTTTTGTAAGACAGAAAAAGATGTAAGAAAATAATTTATTATTGCAATCTTATTTTCAGTTTTACATATATCTCTATTTCTAAAAGAAAAATAAAAACTAGCCGTTGCACTATTAATTACAACTACTAACCACTAACCACTAACTCCTTGCCTATTAATTACATGACACTAATTCCTACAACTAGCCGTTACAATTCAAATTTGTAACTAGCCGATATTTTTAACCCTCCCCCTCAAGCTAGGAATGTATATATCGTACAATCCTAGCTTGCTTGTAATTTTCTCGAATAGATCCGAATCCAAGCCTTTGGTGAAGATATCCGCGAGTTGATCTTCACTTTGTACGTATGGTGTTTCAAGTTCTTTTGCTTGAACATTTTCTCTAATAAAGTGGCAATCTACTTCTATGTGTTTTGTTCGTTCATGAAACACGAGATTTGAAGCTATGTGACGTGCCGAATTATTGTCGCAATACATTTTCATCGGTTCTTGAGTTTTAAATCCCATGTCTAATAGGAGTTGTTTGATCCAAGTTAGTTCACTTGCGGTTGATGTCATGGCACAATATTCGATTTTGGCACTTGATCGTGCTACAACATTTTGTTTATTGCTTTTTCATGTGACTAGATTTTCACCTACAAATGTGGAAAAACCGGTTGTAGATTTTCTATCGAAGCTTACGGCCCAATATGCATCGGAATAGCCACATATATTATTATAATTATTATTTTTCATCCAAATACCTTTACCGGGATTATTTTTTAAAAATCTTAAAATTTTATTTACCGCTTCTAAATGTGGTGTTCTTGGTGAGTGCATGAACTTACTAATTTGGCTTACGGAAAATGAAATATCCGGACGAGTAACCGTTAGATAGATCAATTTTCCAACAAGTCTTTGAAATTGGCTTATGTTTTTTAAAGGTTCACCATCTTCACTATTTAATTTGTATTTGTTGTCAATTGGGGTAGAGGTCGGTTTACATCCTAGCTTACCGGTTTCTTTTAACAAATCAAGTGTATATTTTTTTTGGGAAATAAAAAGTCCTTTATTCGAAGAGGCTACCTCTATTCCTAAAAAATATTTAAGATATCATAAATCTTTTATGTCAAATTTTTCTTTCAGTTGTTCCTTAATTTTTTGAATTTGCTCTAAATTATTTCCGGTAATTATGATGTCATCTACATATACTAAAATAAGAGTTGTATTGATACCATCACATTTAGTAAATAAAGAATGATCGGCATTACTAATTTTAAAATTACAAGAAATTAAATAAGAGCTAAACTTGTCATACCATGCTCGTGGAGATTACTTCAATCCATAAATTGATTTATTAAGCCTACAAGCCAAGTTAGAATTGGTTTCCAATTTATGACCGGGTGGTAATGTCATATACACCTCTTCTTCAAGTGTTCCTTGAAGAAAGACATTATTGACATCAATTTGGTAAAGATCCCAACCATTGTTTACGGCAATAGAAAATAAAATTATTACGGTATTCATTTTTGCCACCGGTACAAATGTCTCATTATAGTCTATGCCATAGGTTTTGATAAATCATTTAGCTACAAGTCTTGCATTATACCTTTCTATAGTACCATCACTATTATATTTGGTTTTATATACTCATTTACAACCAACCGGTTTTTTATTTTTTGGAAGGGGAACAATTTTCCAAGTTTTATTTTGTTCTAAGGCTTTTAGTTCTTCATTCATAACCTTACACCAAATTAGACTCTTAATTGCTTCTTCGTAATTTTTTGGTTCCAATTCTTTTTCAATATTAGTGAGAAACGTGTGGTATTTGGTTGAAATATTGTTGTACGAAACAAAATTTTCTATTGGATATTGTACCGAGTAGGTCACATAATCTCTAAGTCTAGTTAAAGGTTGTCGTTCTCTAGATGATCTTCTAACCGTTGAATTTTCTACTATTTCATTTTCATTTGTGTCATTAATAATCTCATTTTCTTGATTATTATTCTCAGCTTGATGATTATTTCTAGGAATAAAATTTAAATCATCTAAGTTAGGCAATACTATATTATCATTTTGATTATTTGTGTATATTTGATGAATTGCTTCTTTTTCGTTGAAATTTGGTTGATTTTCAAAGAATGTAACATTTCTAGAAAGATATAATTTTTATCAATTGGATCATAACATTTCCTTTTTGTAAGATGAGTATCCTAAAAAAAATAGTTTTTTGTAATACAAAATCAAGTTTGTCATTTCTTTTGATATGTACGAAACTTGTACAACCAAATACTCTCATATGATCATAATTGATTTTTTGTTGGTACATAATTTCTAATGAATTTTTGTTTTCTAAGATAACACTAGGTAATCTATTGATTAAATGAGTGGCACAAAGTACAGCATCCGACAAATAAATTTTAGGAACATTATTTTGAAATAATAAAGATCGTGTCATCTCTAATAAGTGTTTATTTTTTTTCTCTGATACCCCATTTTGTTCGGGAGTATTTATACAAGTTGTTTGGTGTATAATACATTTTTCTTTAAAGAAACTTGAAATTTTTTTATTTATAAATTCGGTTCCATTATCCGACTTAAAGATTTTTAATTTTGTATTAAATTGTGTTTCTATGAGACATCAAAATTCATAAAAACAATCAAACACTTGATCTTTAGATTTAAGTAAATATAACCAAGTTGCTTTTGAAAAATCATCAATAAATAAAACAAAGTATTTGAATCCATTATACGAATCAATTGGGGCCGGTCCCCATACATCGGAATGTACTAAATCAAAAATAGCTTTACTTTTGCTAATAGAAAGAGAAAAAGCTAGTTTTGTTTGTTTTGCTAACTTGCAAATTTCACAATTAGTACAATTCAAAATTTTAAAATCTAAGATGCTATTTAAAATCTTGTCGGAAGGATGCCCAAGTCTCTTATGCCAAAGGTCAGAGTTAACGACTTTTGCGGAAGCACAAAAATTTATTTTGGAGTTCAAAATATAGTATCCATTTTTAAGAAATCCTTCACCAATCTTGATGTCGGTTTCCCGGTCCTGAAATACAACGTTTTTACAAGAAAATATTGCAATACAATTCAGTTCTTGTGTTAATTTATTTATAGAAATTAAATTTACGGGAAATGTTTCCAAATATAAAACATTTTTAATTTTTATTGCATAAATTAATTCTCCTATGCCATTTATTTTTGCCCTCATACCGTTTGCAACCATGACATAATTATTACCATTGGTCGGGTTGAGGTTTGACAGTAGTCGTTTGTTACCAAACATATGGTCTGTTGCACCACTATCTATAATAATTTGATTAAAAAAGAAATTTTTGGAGTTACAGACAATACCACATGCACTGGGAGTGTTTTGGTTGCTTTTCAGCAAAGAAAGTTGCTGTAAAACTTGTTGCATTTGATCTCCAGCCCTTGACCCACCAAAAAATGACCCGCCAGCGCCAAAAACATTGTTTGACCCGTTCCAGGGTGACCCGCCAGCAACATTTCTCTCTAACCCGCCCCAAGATGACCTGCCAGCGCCAGAAATGGAGAGTCCATTGGCAGTTTGGTTATTGGGTCCGAAATTCTCCTTAATGGGTCTGAAATTCTGGTAATTGGATCCATTAGCTGAAAAACCACTCCCAATGGAGGTTTGGCTTGTGTTATTGGGTCCGAATCCACTTCGAGACGAACCCACTAGCCCATTAAGCCCTTTCTCTTCACTAGAAGCAACATAACTTCTATTTTTTTCGCCATTTTTCTCCCAATTTCGATTATGGTCATTGCTTTTGAATTTTTTTGGTTTGAGATGGAGATAAAGATGCCAACACCTATCCTGAGTGTGACCATCTTTTTTACAGTGGTTACATTTCACATTTTTTGATTGATTTGGGTGATTTTGAAAGCTAGGGTTTTGATTAAAATTGGGATTTTTTACGGCTAAGCCATGAGTCTCGTGTCCCTCATGGCTTACAACCCGTTGACCATTCATGGCAAGTCTTCTACTTTCCTCTTGTTGGATTAAACTTTTAATTTGAGAATAAGAGGGAAGAGGTACCGTGGTCATGATTTGAGATCTTACGGCTTCATAGCTCAGGTTTAGACCCTCGAGGTAGTGAAAAATATCATCCTCTTCAGCTCGCTTTTGGAGTGTGGCCAGATCTGTTATTATTGGCCGATAGGATCGAAGCTCATTTTGTTTTTTCTCAAGAGCAGTGAGGTACTCCGTATGGCTTCTCGACCCTTGTTTTTCTTGTTGAATTTCCTGCATGAGTTGATAAATATGTGAGAAATTATTTTGCTTACTATACATAGATTTTACCGCTTTCCATAAATCATGCACTGTTTCGGCCATCATAAAGAGGTCGGAAACAGCCGGCTCATGGAGTTTAGTAGTGAGGTAATGATTCAATTGTTTGTTGTTCTCCATTGTTTTGTTGACGTTGTTTCGTCAGGAGTTAGCTTGTTTGCGTCTGCAATTTCTGGTTTTTTCTTTTCACTAGTGATGTATTCTAACATATCTCAAACACTCATGGCCTTGGATGCTGCCCTTGCCCATGACACGTAATTTTTGCCATTGAGCAAAGTGTTTGTTAGCTTGGAGAAGTTCATTGCTTCTTCTTGAGCCATTTCTCTTTTGCTGAAATTTGTTGCGGTTTTGTAGTTTTTCGGTCACAGAGTCTTATGCTCTGATACCATGTTAATTTTTGTAAGAGAGAAAAAGATGTAAGAAAACAATTTATTATTGCAATCTTATTTTCAGTTTTACATATATCTCTATATTTATAAAGAAAAATAAAAATTAGCCGTTGCACTATTAATTACAACTACTAACTACTAACCACTAACTCCTTGCCTATTAATTACATGACACTAATTCCTACAACTAGCCGTTACAATTCAAATGTGTAACTAGCCATTATTTTTAACATGATATTTACGTACATAATTTCCCTTATTTATAATCGTTACATCCATATCACTTGGTTTGTATTTTCATAGTTTTGCTGCTGATTTAAAACGACGATTACCCAAAGAAAAATGAAGAAATATAAGAAACTTTTCTGGGACATTTATGTTGTTTCGCCTTCAAACTTTTAGATCAAGAATTCAAAATTGTTGGGTCTTTATTTCTTATTTCGTCTTCACAATATTTTCAGTTATTTGTTTCTCCTTAATTAAGGTTTTAGCATGTTTACAAAATTAATATTGTTAATTTGGTAAATTATGGGGTTGATTTGGGGTTTGTATAGAATTTGCATGAATATGTCGTTTTAGGTTTGTTTAATAAATTCTTGGAAGAAATTTGATAAATTCTAAGAATTATATATAATTTTATTTGATTTTTGGAAATTTCATCAATCAATTTGGTCAATTTCATGAACCTAATATTTTGAGGTTTTGTTAATTTGTGGCTGTTCGGAGATTTTCTGTGACCTTTGTGGCAGCTTAGGATCTTCTGTAATTCTAATTTGTTTAGGGTCAACAAATTAATTGAAAAAGTAATGTTCTGTCATACACAAATAAAAATTAAAAATACTTCTTAATGGTTGATGAAGATCTGGGTTTACACAAAGTTTTGGATACAGTTGGGCCCTCATTAATCGATCATGAAAAAGATAAAAACAGGTTGTTAAATAATCGGAAGTCAATTCGCCAGAAAGATTCTTCTCTTATAATTATTACCCTGATATATAATTTAGTTAAAAGAAATTAAATCATCATTGTAATCTTAGTGTATTTCTTTATCGATTTCTGGGTATCAATTAACATAGCAAGTCAGGTCCAAATCTAAATAAAAAAATAATTGAAGCATATATACACACACATTTTTACCATCTGCATGCATGAAATGTTAAAAGCTAATTAATTAACCTGGGTGATTGTAAAGCCATGGAACACTATGTTAGTGTCAATATAAATCCAACTAGGTTTGAGTCAAAGATGTTATCTTCTTCTTTTTTTAATTATTTGTGCAGAAAGATGAGCCGAAACAAACTCGACTGACAGGAGATTTCTCTAGAAACATAGGTGCTCCATAAATTGAGTGCAACAAATAAATTAAAGATTTTGAATCAAGTGGAACAACATTTAGTTAATTCCCTTATGGCTTCTTTATAGCATTAATTGTTACTATATATTATAAATAACAGGCATAAACTACTGCTATGCATGCATTTTGTAAGCATAAATGATAGATAGAAGCTTAAATAATTAGTGTTAGAAATCGCAATAAACCACACAAAAATATGCAAAGTTTTTGCAACAGATAGATCGGATGGTACCATTTTGGTCAAACCAATCAACATGATGCAATCAAGCAACTTCATCCTGCTGGAAAGGTTTTTTTTGTTTTCTATGAAATACAAGTTGGCATGGTTATTTTTTAGGATAAAACGAGGGTCTAGCCTTGTACGTCGGGGTGAAACGGTATGGATAATATCCAATCCGTATTCGAAAAATTAGATGTGGATATCCGATATCTGAATATTCGAGTGGATATGGATACTGATATGGTTTTAGGTTTCAATTATTCGTATCCGAATAGTAGATATATATCAAATATTTTAATATATATTATGAAAAAATATTGTTATTCACCATTAAAATTAGATAAATATTATGAACTTTGGTATTTTTTAATATTATTTTAATAAATATCCGATCCGATCCGTATCCGTATCTGTATCTGGCTGATATCTGATCCGTATCTGTATCTGAAAAATTAAAAAGAAATATGGATATAATTTTACCCTTATCCACTCCGTATCCGCTCCGTTTTCACCCCTTTTTCTATGAAATACAAGTTGAATTAAATATAGCTAACTCTCCCAGTATTAAAAAAATATATTAAATTAATTATATACATAATATTTCGCTGGAAATAATTCTCAGGGAATGCTGATTCATAAATTGAGGCAACAGGTGTTAAAAATGTAAAACTGAAATATTTCTTAATATTTTAACCCAGGTAAGAGATTTTGAATCTAGTGCAATATTTTGGTGTGGTTTATTCCAATTTCCGACAATAACTATTTAGCTTATATCTAAGCTATCATTTACACTTGTCGAAATTCATAGTAGTAATTTCAAACCTGTTATTCTGCTATAAACTAGATATATAACAGGTTTAAAATTACTACAATGAATTTCGGCAAGTGTAAATTGTTGGATTTATTACCAATCTCGTTGGATTTAATGCCAACATTAAACATATATGTAATTTAATTATGGATTGTTTACTGTCATATATGGTTGTCAATTAAAGTAATCAAATAAGGTAATAAACAATCAATATATTCATTAGAATGTGATCATAAATGTGTACAACAATTTATGCAAAGATAAAATCATTGATGGATTGATTCTGAGATTTGCAATTTAGAAAACTGTCATTTAAAAGGATTGTGTGGGCCACACGTATTTTGATGCAACAGCACGAATTTTGATGCAGTCGCATAAAATACATTTTTCAAGTTGGCAGATAACCAGATAAGTTACTGTACATAAGGATTGGTCTTCAAAGCACAAGATAACACAGAAAAACATAGAAACTGAACATATGTTTTTATCTTTAGAAAAACACAGCTTTGTGTGTCTTCTCTTCTTCTTCCACCATCAAAGAATAGAGAAGATAAATCCATTAGAAAATTTGGAGAGGATTTCTCAAATGCCATATCTTGTTGTCATGAAAGACTTATTCCTATGACCATACGACAAAACAACAAGAAGGACTTCTTGTCATTAGAGTCTAGTCTCGTGCTCACGGACACGGTTGGTGATCTCTCAAAGGATCGAGTTACTCCATGGAAACATCCATGGAATCAGGTACTATGTTCTGCACTTAAGATTTATGTTTTATGGCTCGGCTTTGGCATATGACGGTCCTTAGATTAAGTTGAAGAACTGTTTCTCTTTCTCCAAGGTGTAAGCGTTTGATCCCTAGATGTGATGTAATTGTTTAATCTCTAGATAAGACGTAATTGTTTGGCATTTATGATTCCCCAGCATAAATGATAGCTAGATATAAGCTAAAGATTTATTGTCAGAAATTGGAATAAACCACACCAAAATATGCAAAGTTTTTGTAACAAACAGATCGGAAGATATCATTTTGGTCAATACCAATCCAATGGATATGCAGTATATAAGTGATCATAGAAATGGATGATTTTGATCATAGAAAGTTCTTCTCTTGTAATTTTAGTCCGGTGGTCCCCACTAACATAACATTCAGTTGAAGAATTCCCAATATTTTTTTTTTGTTACATTAATATATACGTACCCAAAGAACAAATCAATTAATATCTTATGTTGGAACGCCAATTTTAAAATTTTGGTATTCGGTAGGATGTTACATCACCAGAAGATAATGGATTATTGCTGTTCATAGTGAGACTTTTTTTTATTACTGTTCATAGTTAGATTTTTACAATGTTTAATTTACCAATTTACAAACATTAAATATTTATGATGACGCAAAACAAAAATAACTGAAAAAAAGACTCAGTAGGTTCTTATTAATTATATTAGGATCTTTAATTATTACTTCCAAAATATGAATTTTGGTAATTGTAAATAAGATATATATGAGGAGGGATTCAATTACACCATTTTATGGTGACACATCTTGACACCATATACTTATAATTCATTTTTGCGATTACAAAGTTCAAACAGTCGATCCAAACTGTTCAACACGATCACCATATTCAAATGTGCTTGGACACCAAGTTTAACATTTTTTGGATTTTTTTTTAGTATTTATTAAGATATGTACAAAATTGTTGTTTTTAGACAATTCTAGACCATTGAAAAACAACAATTTTCAAAAATTATTAAAAAATAGTAAACAATTTCCAATTTTTCATTCTCGAAACACATTTTAATATGGAGATCATGTTGAACGGTTGGGATCGACTATTTGAATTTTGAAATTCAAAAAATGAATTATAGGCATATGGTGTCAAGATGTGTCACGATAAGATGGTGTAATTGGACCCCTCTTCCGTTTTTTTTTTAAAACTTTCGCAGAGGCTGCAAAATCAAGAGGGAGAATCGAACTCTCGACCTTTGAGTAACCAACAATCCTACCCCTCCCCTCCCTCCCTCCCTCCCTCTCTCTCTCTCTCTCTCTATATATATATATAAGAGCTTAAATAATTAGTAATCGGAAATCGGAATAACCACACCAAAATATGCAAAGTTTTTGTTACAGACAGATTGGAAGACATCATTTCAGTCAATACCAATATCCAATGGATATGCAGTTTTTAATTGATCGTGGAAAAAGTTGAAAAGGATGGTTAATACATTTCTGTCAATACCAAATTGCAGCGGAACTCTGCAGCTACCGGGCCTTTAAAAGAACTTTCACTGAACGGTGGGACATCGATTGTCAGAGAAGAGAAAAAATGGCACTCAAATGAAAAATTTGGAGGGTGGAACATGATTGTCGGAGATGGTAGAAAGGGAGAAAGAGAGCTGAAATGAAAAGTTTGGAGAGAGAAATGAAAATAAATCTAAGTACGGCAGGGAAGAAATTTGGAGAGTCCTCTTAAACTTAAAATTGGAACCTAGCTGTCACTGAATAGATCCACATAAAAAATATGACTAGGATTGTTAAATGGAGATGTCCATTGAAATCAGGATGGCACATTTTAATCGAACGGTTCAGATTTACAAATGTTCATAGCCCTTCGATGTTTCCATATTCCGTCAGCCGGATAGATAAGTAAATGAACGTGAAATTAGATCAAACTTTGCTGCAAGAAAATAAATACAGTGCTCTTTGATTTCAACGGTTCTGATCGACCAACAAACGACGTGTTACGTGCGCCTTCATTAACTCACAAAGCAAGAGTTTATGTTCTATGAAACATATACTCTTGTTTTGTGAGTTAATGAAGGCGCACGTAAACACATCGTCCGTTGGTCGATCGGAACCGTTAAAATTAAAGAGCATTGCATATATATTCCTACAGCAAATTTTGATGAAATTTTATTTTTATTTACCTATCCATCAAGTCGATAGAATATCAAAACATCGAAGGGTTATGAACATTTCACGTTGGATTGAAGCTCAGACATAATAAACCTTCAGAATTTTTATGTTGGTTACGTTCAGTATCTTCCCTTGATCATTTTAAAATAAATCTGGAATGATTTCATTATAGATCGACCGTTGATTGCTCACGTGAAAATGAACGGTTCACATATATTTGTTAAATTTGAAGGGGCAAATAATGATGAAAGTCTATAAAATGAACAATTATAAGTATGATTTGGCCATAGAAGATGTGAATAATTTATTTATTTTTATTTTGAAATTTTTTCATATTATTTGTTGTACATGCATTATCTAATTAGTAAACATCAAGCTCTGAGCCGTCCGATAGATAATGAATGGTCCTGATGTCTTCATTTTAGATGTTGTGGGTAGGGAGTCCCTATTCTCCGAGGTAACATAATGTTTCTGTTTAGATCCGATTCTTTAATATTCATATGCAATGATGATCAGACGGCTTCGATCTAAACACAAAAATTATGTTACCACAGAGTTTATGAATTCTCCCAGTATATGCAATACAAACTTCTCCTATTTTTACTCTCTGGACTTAACGAGATTTCTCCACTTCTCCTCTCCTCCACGAACTCTCCGTAAAAAACCGAGCATAAGCGCCAAAACCCTAAATTTTTCGCTTCCCTCCTTCAATTTCCTCTCAAAATTATCTCCCACTTTTAGAAACTTTCGGTTCCCTCTCCAACTCTCCAGCAAAGAATCCAAAACCCTCACTCCCAAATCGCCCCGTTCAGCCTCATCTCGCTTCCTTTCTTCTCCTTTTAGATCCGATCCTCCCAAACCTGCTCAGATCTCCCTCAACAATTCTAGACTTCTAGGCTATTGTCCCCGTCCCATTCCCCCTTCTCCTTTGAAACATCTTTGACTGGGCTTGAGAGGTCCAGCTTAGCACCGTTACCCGATCGGGTAATTATAAAAAAATATATATATTATATATATTAATAAGCATTGAAAATAGTACTTTAATTGATTTACTTGCGCTTAGCATGATCATAATTTTTTTTTCAATAAAATACTATACATGTGTAAAATGAATGTATATGTTTTAATGTTTTATTTAATCAATAATAAAAATAATTATTGTCTTAGTATTACCCGTTATTAATTTATCCGCTACCATTTCGTTATCCGACAACGATAACAAGTAAGAGTAGGGTACGAATAAGGACAATTTGTAACGAGTACGTATATGAAAATGCTTCCACCCGACCCTTTGGTACCCATTGACACCCCTAATCTTGCTGGAAAGGTTTTTTTTTCTATGAAATATAAGTTGGCATGATTATTTTTTTTTAGGATAAAACAAGGGTCTAGCCTTGTAGGCCACTATTTTTAATTGTGAGAAAAATATATGCTAATATAGGCATGCTCATTCACAATGGAAAAGTAAAAAAGATTTTGAATTAAATATAGCTAACACTCCTAATATTAAAAAAATATTAAATTAATTATATACGAAACATTTCGCTGGAAATAATTCTCAGGGAATGCTGATTCATAAATTGAGGCAACAGGTGTTAAAAATGTAAAACTGAAATATTTCTTAATATTTTAACCCAGGTAAGAGATTTTGAATCAAGTGCAATATTTTGGTGTGGTTTATTCCAATTTCCGACAATAACTATTTAGCTTATATCTAGCTATCATTTACACTTGCCGAAATTCATAGTAGTAATTTTAAACCTGTTATTCTGCTATAAACTAGACATATAACAGGTTTAAAATTACTACAATGAATTTCGCCAAGTGTAAATGATAACTAGATATAAGCTAAATAGTTATTGTCGAAAATTGAAATAAACCTTCGTAATTGGTATTGGATCCCTCCTCCGTTTTTTTTTTTAAAACCTTTGCAGAGGCTGCGAAATTATGAGAGAGAATCGAACTCTCAACCTTTGGATAACCAACAATCCTACCCCTCCTCTCTCTCTCCCTCCCCCCCTCTCTCTCTCTCTATATATAAGAGCTTAAATAATTAGTAATTGGAAATCGGAATAACCACACCAAAATATGCAAAGTTTTTGTTTCAGACAGATTGGAAGACATCATTTCGGTCAATACCCAATATCCAATGGATATGCAGTTTTTACTTTGATGGTGGAAAAAGTTGGAAAGGATGGTTAATACATAAAAAAACAGATCAATAAGAACATATTATAATTGATCAAAGAAAGGTTCTTCTCTCTCGACTTGTTATTATAGTAAGGTGGTCCCCACTGACATAACATCCAGTTGAAGAATTCCCAATTTTTTTTATTTTTTTTATTTTGGTACAATATCTCTGTACCCAAAGAACAAATCAATTGATATCTTATATTAGAACGCGAAATTTTTAAATTTTGGTATTCTGTAATATGTTACATCTCTAAAAGATAATGGGTTATCACTGTTCATAGTTGGACTAATACAAAATTTATTGAGTGAGGCTATGGTACTATGCATAGCACGGATGGGTCCGTGCTACGGCTCAAAATTTGAGTTTTCAAAATCGTAACGGTCCATCCAAACCGTTCAACATGATTATAAAATGAATATGTACTTGCAAACCAAATTTTACATTTTTTCGAATTTTTTTACTATTTTTTTAGATAGGTAGAAAATCACTGTTTTTGGATGGTCCAGAATTTTCAGATCAAGTGATTTTCTACCTATCTAAAAAAATAGTAAAAAAATTCAAAAAAATGTAAAATTTGGTTTGTAAGTACATATTTATTTTATAATCATGTTGAACGGTTTGGATGGACCGTTAGGATTTTGAGCCGTAGCACGGACCCAACTGTGCTATGCGTAGTACCATAGCCTCACTTAAATTTATTTTACCAATTTACAAACATATATAAATATTTAGCAAAAATTGCAGCGAACAACCTAAAGTTGAAAAAATAAACAATGGATGAAAGTACAGTAAAATGACCTCACATGAATTTGCAAACTTATAATCTAGCAAAATATGAACAATTAGTTTCATCCATGTAGCTCCGCCATCGTTTGTTCGACTTACTAAAACATCTGCCATTGGGGGGCGTTTGGTTTGCTCTATTAGAAGGTAATTCCTTGGCATGCCGATGCCATCTTTTCTATTCCCACGTTTGGTAAGAGTAACAAGGTAATAGATATGGTAATCCCGGATTACCTTGCTATCAGAATGCCAAAGTTGATGGCTATTTCGCTAGCCATGCGGGAGACGGAATTTCTCAATTCCCGCTTCGCAAGCTATGGCGATGAAGATTTGTTACATGACGCTTGATGACACGGTTATGTGACCGTGTGACATTAGCTTTTCGGATCATGTATGGTCGCGTTTTCTTTTCTGTACTATATAGTGTGCGGAAAGATTATTATTCTTTAAAAAAAAGTTTGCATGAATTTGGAATGTTCATTTTATTTTATGAAAAATAAGGTCTAGCCTTCTAGGCCCTTTAACCGATTTTTTTATCAATACCCTCGGAAAAAAGAAAAATATCAAATATGTCCCTTGTTTTTTTTTTTTTTTAAATATACCCTAACCGCCCCCCCATGGGGCGGTTCACTTTGCCTACCAAACCGCTCCCCCACTGGGCAGTCCACCCTGCCCAGCAAACCGCCCCCCCATGGGACGATCCACTATAAAACATATAAAACCCATTTTTCTCTCTCTCTTTCCCCCTCACATTCACTCACTCTCACCCGATATCAGTCTCGCTCTTTACTGTGCCTAAATTTTTTTTTATATTATTTTATATTATTACTGTTTATTATTTAATTATTTAATTATTTTTTTATTTTTATTATTATTTTTTATTAATTATTTTTTTATTACTGTTTATTATTTAATTATTTTTTATTTTTATTATTTTTATTAATTATTTTTTTATTATTATTATTATACATTTTATTATTATTATTGTTTATAAATATTTTAATTTTGTATTATTATTTTGTAACTTATAAAAGTTTGCTTATTAATGTAGCTCTCAAAATGCTGGTTACACTGTATGTGGGCGGGAAGTTCGTGCAGGGTGCGGAGGGTGCACATTACACGAAAGATGCAGCATACGGCTTGGAGGTTAATGAAAACACCTCATTTGTGGAACTTAAACAAAAGGTATTTCAAAAGTTTGGTGTAAACTCCAACCGGTATGACATAGATTTAGCTACTCGGGTTGACAGTGGAAGGGGGGTGGTAGACCTTGCTATGTAAATTACCTAATAACAGATGATGATTGTTGGAGAAGTGTTTACAATACTTTTGAGTCTATGGGTACCCCGATAATGGAGTTATATCCCAGAAAGGTTTTGCGTCAATTCAGGGTTGGACCTTCTAGGGACAATACAGGTTCTGCTAGCCCGGTGCACCACCACTCGGGTTTTGACCACTCGGGTTATGACAACCCGGGTTATGACAACCCGGGTAACCGAAACTCAGGTCATGTATCACCGTCTGAGCCATACGTACCACCCATTCATACTGATTACACCACTGATTATACCACTAATTATACCACCGACATACCACCACCACCTCCTCTTGAACCTGTAATCCAAGCCAGATTTCCATATGTACCACCATCAGTACCTATACTAGTACCTGTTATTGTTCCCCGGAGAGATGCTATGCTAGAGGCTGAATGGATTGATGCCATACCGGAACATGAAATGGACTCGGGTGATAGTTGGGACGGGGATTGGGATTCTGATGCATTATCAGATGGTGATGGAGATTATTCACCCAGGCAGGACAGATTTCTGATTAGAATTCGGACAGTCAAACATCTGGTAGTCACATTCAACGATACCACTGCTTTTGAAGAAGTAGACATCAGTTATTTTGGGAAGCGTGTCGTTTACAACTCAGAGCTTGTTCTGAATCAGGTTTATACCAGCATAGAGGAACTTGTGAAGAAAGTCTATGAAGCTTATATTCACGGCAACTGGGAGTGCAAAATACAAAAAAGAGACCGAAAAAGGTTAGTTGTTGTTTGCAAAGACTCACCGCGATGCGAGTTCTAACTGTATGCAACCCCTGTGGGTAAGGGGGAGGCATGGGTCATTAAGAAATGTGAACCCCCTCATACATGCAAGTCTGCGTCGTCAAGGACAGATCATGCACAACTTACGGCATCACTTATTGCCAATGTAATTGAGAGGGAGGTTAAGGATGACCCATCGATCAGCCTTAAGGAGGTCGGTAGACATATGTGACGCATTTACGAACATGTAACCCCGAAATACAACAGGTTGTGGAGAGGGCGTGAACTTGTCATCTGCAGATTGTTCGGTAGTTGGAAGGGTTCATACAACTTGCTTGCACCACTGCTCCAAGCCATAGCAAGTACAAATCCCGGCACAAAGTATGAATGTTGGAATGTTACCGATCCTGAGGAGGATGACGCGATGCAATTCAAGGCCATAGCATGGGCGTTTGGTCCGTGCATTCAAGTTGTGCCATATATTAGACCAGTTATCAGTATAGATGCATGCTTCTTGTCTGGCCGTTACGAGGGAAGGCTGTTGATAGCATGTGCATATGATGCCGAAAACCAGTTGTTGCCTTTGGCATTTGCAATTATCGAGAAGGCAGACGATGAAAATTGGGATTTTTTCATGAGTTTTTTGTGAAGAGAGGTGATTGGGAACAGGTTCTTCTGCGTCATATCAGACCAGCACAAAGGAATCAAATATGTTTTTGATCGATCAGAGTTCGGGTGGTCGACAGCGAATGGCGACTGTGTGCACAGGCTGTGTATGAAACACGTTGCAGACAACCTCCACAAGCATGTCCGATACGACCAATGGGTTGCAGATACATTTAAAATTGGTTGCAGAAGGAAGAAGCCGAGAAGACTGGAAGAGATGTTCATAGAGTTTGCCAAGGTATGCATATTTTAGATGAAAGTTTAGTAAACTATTTACTTATATTTTTCTAATCTGAATTTTTTTTTCTGTGTAGTATTGTCCGAAGGTAAATGCGTACTTAATCAAGGTGGGGAAAATAATCCTAGAGATCTGCAAGAACCACCTGCATATCAGAAAATATTTCAAGCCAAGGATGGAGGTTGGAGATGGGGAATAATGACCACAAATGTGTCCAAGTCCTTGAATGTTGTTTTCAAGCAGAGCCGAATGTTACCCGTGGCAGCAATTGTGGAGAACACTTTCTACAAGTTAAATGCATGGTTCGTTGACCGGCGTGTTAAAGCACAATAATTACTCGACAGGAATCAAACGTTTTGAACAAGGGTGGAGGGCAAACTACGTAAATATAGGGAGAAAGGCTCAGTTGTGAACGTTGTCCCGTATGGAGATCGCACCTTGGAATTCAGAGTGCACTATCCGAATGAGTATGCTCCAACCAGCCGTAGAGCAGATGGGACTATGGAGTTTGTGAAAAGACCTTACAAGTATGTTGTCATTATCAGAGATGGCAATACTGTAACATGTACATGCCAAGGAATCCAACTAGCTCACCTACCTTGTTCTCATGTTATGGCAGTGTGCCGAGTGAGAAACTTCCGTGAGGATGATTTTGTCACTGACATGTACCGTACCGATTACCTTGCGAGTACTTGGGGTGCATCCTTCCATCCTTATCCAAACCAGCATGCGTGGCCGGCCTATATTGGGGATAAAATCATCCCCCCCCAAAAAAAAGTGGATCAGGTTAGGGATAATACTTTGTGTATGGACTGAACTTCTTTTTAATATAGTTATTTAAATTCTTTTTATATCAGGTTAGGGAGAAGGCCCCACAAGCGTATGCAGGGTAGGCGAATGGGACATCAGGCTCGCCGTTCAACTTGTGACAGGTAGCGAGCAGGTACATTTCATTTTATATTTTATAATTTATTTTATATTTTATGATTTTAATAACATACCATTTTTGGTGAACTGGAATGCAGATGCCATGAACGAAGCCAACGAAAGAGAAAATGCTAGAGCTGTTGCTGAGGCAACCGGTAGCGGTAGTAGTCATGCAGAGAGACATCCGGTAGCAGTAGTAGTGTCGCACAACCGTCTGAAAGTAGATCCAGAACTCGTCGACTTCAAAGTTTGTTCGGTCGTCATCGCTAATTTTGTGAACTGTTTTATATTGTGAACTGTTTTAATTCGTAGTTTGTGAACTACTTTAATTCGTATTTTCGTAATGTAATTACATATACACAAATTGATAACATAAAATATAAATAAACAATAACTTAATGGAATAAATACTACATGGAATAAAGTCTACAACATAAATTCTTAATAATTAGTACTACTTCTTACAACGAGCCTTGAAAGTACATGGAACAAAGTCATCGTCAGAATCTGCCATATCTGGACCAGTCACATCAGACGTGGTGGAAACCTTACCAGCATAAGTACACTGAACGAACTCATCGTCCGATGCTGGAGGCTCTGGATCAACCTTCTTCTTTTTTGAAAAATAGCCGTACGGGTTTTTCACAAAATCATCATCCGAAATTTCATAACATCCCGGCTTTATGAACCAGCATCTTGGACATCCTAGACACTTGTACTTTTTTCTCTCATTTTTACCTCAATCACTAGTTGACTTTATCTCGGTTTTTATCTCGATCACTGGGCCGTCACGATTGGACGACCTACCTCGGTTGCTCTATTTCTCTTTGCCTCGGTTCACTACAGCAAAATGGCGTATCAGCGACCGGGAAACCGGTCGCTGAAAGTCAAAGCGCCGGTCGCTGATAATGCTTACCGGTCGCTGATGACCAAATACGGTCGCTGAAGGTATGGACGATGATGATCGTCTAATGACGTCACCGGTCGCTGAATGACGTCATCCCGGTTGCTGATGACTTTTCAGCGACCAAATTTGTTTGGTCGCTGATGATTTTTGCTGACGTCATGTAAATGCATCAGAGACCAAGAGGACCGGTCGCTGATACTCAAAACCGGTCGCTGATAATGTTTCAGCGACCAATTTTTTTTTCCACTGTTGCTGTTGGGTTTTGCTGACGTCACGTTAATGCATCAGAGACCAAAGATACCAGTCGCAGTTGTAGGTTTTGTTCGTTATTTACTTTTCTCCCATTTAATATATTTGGTACCACACGTACCAGCATACAACATAAACATAGATCGATACATATAACTTAAAATGAACAACAATATAGACATAGAAACAATATATCATCACAAGAAAATATCTAAACATAAACAATATATCATCACGAGAAAATATCTAACTATAAAAAATAACAATATATCATCACACGAAAATATCTAAACATAAAAAGTGACAGTATAATCTAAACATCTAATCAGTACCATCTCCGCCGATATCCGACCAATGCTCCTCTCCATCATCCCCATCATCCCCATCATCCCCATCATCGCCGTCATCGGGCATGGAGGCATGGTGCGAGCTCGAACCTCCCTGTGAGGTTATAAGAAAATAAACGTGTCAGTTGTTTAGACAATTAGAATTTAGGATTTAGGTTCACAATTAGAACATACCGAAATTCGTACCTGAGCAGCTCTGATAGCTCTAGTGATCTGCTCGGTGATGTGCCCATCGATATGAGGCATGATAGATGACAATACCTGAGAAGATATCGCATCGATATCCTCCTGTCTGAGGCGTGAAGGCACAGAAGAATATGACTGTGAAGAACGTGACGGAGCACTGCTGGACCCACCATCACGAACCATGGCCCTCGTTTTGCCTAAAACATTAAAAATAAGACAATTAGTATTATCTTACAAATTTTAAAAATAAATTTAAAATTTTCAGGAGAAATTTATTTTACCTAGCTCTTTATATGCTGCTGAATGCTGATTACCAGAAACCACTTACAAAAAGGCAATTCAAGAGTAATATTTGTTGCATTTTAAAGTAGAATATACCAGCAAAATCAAGGCAACTATATCATTGTAATAGTTCAAAATGTGACACTTGTCCCAGTCAAATTAATAGTATGACTTGGACTAAATGAACAAGGAAAATAATTTACATTATCTTCATTTTCCACAGCTTACACATTGCAGATGCGTATGCCATTGATATTAATTATATAACTAACATTTGTTTTAAAAATGGAGAAGAAAAATCATTCCAATTTTACAAATCACAGATACTTCCATATTAACCATCATTTTCGTAATTTTGGTGAAGTAGAAGTTGAGGTCTAATTAGAGCAAAACAAACAGGCTCCCAGATGGCAAATTTGACAAAAATCAGAATATATTGTACCTTCATGACAGAAATCAGAATATAATTGCTGAAATCAAAACCGAGCTCCCAAATTGCTGTAAGATTGCTGAAATCAAAGCCGAGCTCCCAAATTGCTGAAATCAAACCTTCCAATTTAATTGCTCCCAAATTGGAGCAAAAAACAAGTAAATTAAGAAAAAATAAAAAAGTTCCTGAGGTTACACAACGTAGTACCTCTCGAGAGCCAGCCGTGCAGCGAACGAGCGGAAGTCGGGCGAGAGTCGGCGGCAGCGGCGGGAGGGGCAGAGTTGGGCGGCGGGGTCGGGCAGATAGATTTGGCGGAGAGATATGGAGGCGGTCGGGCGGAGAGTTGGCGGCGAGGCAGAGATTTTCCGGCGGGATTTGGTGCGGCGGAGAGATTTGGCGCAGCAGGATTTTTTTTTTTTTCCTAAACCTAGCTAAAACGCGGGATTTGGCGCGGCAGAGAGAGGGCGCGGGGTTTTTTCATGGCCACTCTTCAGCGACCGGGCAAGATCGGTCGCAGAAAGATCTCAGCGCCGGTCGCTGAAGATCTCGTCACCGATTCTTTTTATTTTATTTTTAATAATTCTTTTTTAAGGGCTTCAGCGACCGGCGATTCTAACGGTCGCTGATACCGGTCGCTGAAAAACTGTTTTGCTGTAGTGGTTGTTACTGTCCATTCTTCTCATCTAAAAAGTATGAACAATAATAATACAAAATTAATAATATAATAATAATAAAAAAAATAAAAAAAAATTATTAATAAACAATAATAAAATAAATAATACAATAATAATAAACAATAATAACAAAAATAATAAAAATAATACAAAATTAAATAATATAATAATAATAAAAATAATAAAATAATAATAAACAATAATAATAAAATAATAATATAATAAAAATAATAATAAAAATAACAAATAAAAAATACCTGCGGAGCACAGTAAAGAGCGAGACCTTCCCGGGGTGAGTGAAAATGAAATGTGAGGGGGAAAGAGAGAGAAAAATGAGTTTTATATGTTTTATAGTGGACCGCCCCATGGGGGGGCAGTTTGCTGGGCAAAGTGAACCGCCCCATGGGGGGCTGTTAGGGCATATTTAAAAAAAAAAAAAAACAAGGGGCATATTTGATATTTTTTTTTTTCCGAGGGTATTAATAAAAAAATGGGGCCCTTTACTTCAATAGGTAAAAAAAATATGCTAGTAGGCTTGCTCATTAACCGACATTTTTATTAATACCCTCAGTACATAAAAAATTATTAAAAATAATCACCGGCCCAAATCTTTATTAAAAATACCCATACCGGCCAATTATTGGCCGGATCCGATTAAAAAGCCCTACCGGCCAATAATTGGCCGGATCCGATTTAAAGTCCCAACCGGCCAATAATTGGCCGGTTCCAAGGTTAATTGATTTTGAACCTAAGGCCAATAATCTGCACGAATCTCAAAGCAGCCCAATTCCTTTTAAACCTCCCTTCCTCTCCTCTCTTTCCCTGCCGTGCCCTCTCCTCTCTTTCCCTTCCTCTCCTCTCTTTCCCTGCCGGCCCTCTCCTCTCTTCCCTGTCGTGCCTCTGTTGGCCTCCTTACGCTGCTGTGTGGCCAGTCCTGTTGGTGTGTGTTGCTGATTTTGCTTGACCCGCTCGATTTGGGTGCTGACCTGGTTCGCTGTTTTTGTTGCCTTCCCTCTCCATTCGGGTAATTGTTGGAACCCTCTGGTGCCTTGTTTTGCTGTGTAATGCCCGGTTTTGCTGTGCTATTTCTGGTGCCTTGTTTTGATTTTGCTGGTACACTGGTACACCGTACCAGTAGTGTTGTGCTTGGGTGCTGCTGTGAAGCTGGGCCTATTCTGGTTTGATTTCCTTGCTGGCCTTGTGGCCTTGCGTTGGCTTTTCTGGTTGGTACCATGTTGGTGGAGGTTTGACTGTTTTGTTGTTCCATTGGGTGAGCCTAGTACTTACCTTGGACTTGTGTTCTGTGGTGGCCTTGCCTTGCGATATGTGAAATATAGAGTTGCTGGTACCAGCCCAGTGTAGCCACTGGTACCAGCCTTGAAATGACAGGGACCTAAATGTAAATAAGCTAAATTAAAGGGGCTGTGAGTAACGATTTAGGCCTTGGATGATAATTGGAAATTTTGAGGGCCTATGTGCAAAATTTATGAAGTTTGGAAATTTAAGGGGGCTTTGAGCTCTTTCGGTTGGACTTTGATTATGAATTTAAATAGGCCGGCCTTACATGTGGATTAATTAAATGAATGTTTAAGCCTCTTGTGAATTTAGTTTAGGCTTAAATTTGGAAAGGAGGTTTAGAACTTGAGTTATTTATGGGTTGGCCGAAATTAAATAAGGGGATAAAAAGTGGGCTTTTGCAAATAATAAGTGAAATAAATCGGATTAATTGCTTCGGGTCTCGAGCCTCCATTTGGTTGGCTCGATCCGAAGTTTCACTTAAAGCTCGGGAAATGATTAGATTAGTCCTGGATTGATGACTCATGACATACTATGAGCAGATACTAGATTATCCAGCAGGACACGATATGATCCCGAAATACACAACAATTAAAAGTCCCAACAATAGTTAATTAGGATTAACACATTTAAATTAGATTAAATTAATTTTTTGTATTTAATTAATAAGTATTTTAGTTTGGTAATAAAAGTGGTAGTAATATTATTAATTATTCTAAAAACTTAAAAGAAATATATAATATATTGTTAATTAGTGAGGACAACTAATTAACAACATATTAATGATTTAAACTATTTAAAACTAATTAACATTAATTTTAATTAACCTTAATTAACCTTAATTACAATTAATTACAAACATTTAAAAATAAAAAATAATTAAAATAATTAAAAAAAAAAAATTACCTGTTCTGCGCTGCTGCCTCGCGCTGCTGCCTCTGCCTCTTCAGTTGTGGTTGGCTTCTCTCTGCAATGGGGTTAATATAGGGGCTAAACATTGTGAAATCGTATTATAGCACGGGGCCGGCCAATAATTGGCCGGTTTGGGATTTTAATCGGTACCGGCCAATAATTGGCCGGTTTGGGATTTTAATCGGTACCGGCCAATAATTGGCCGGTATGGGTATTTTTAATAAAGATTTGGGACCGTGGGTAATTTTAATAATTTTTATTAGACTGTGGGTATTAATAAAAATGTTGGCTCATTAATTGATCATGAAACAAAAGTAAAAAAGGCTGAAACTTAATTACAACTGGATATCTGATA
Source organism: Carex kokanica (assembly GCA_025461125.1). Classification (NCBI taxonomy): domain Eukaryota; kingdom Viridiplantae; phylum Streptophyta; class Magnoliopsida; order Poales; family Cyperaceae; genus Carex; species Carex kokanica. The sequence goes on along the minus strand of JAJGRX010000083.1, from coordinate 886,939 downwards.
TCCGAATATCCGAGTAGATATGGATACTGATATGGTTTTGCGTTTTAATTATTCGTATCCGAATAGTAGATATATATCATAGTAGTAATTCATAGTAGTAATTTTAAACCTGTTATTCTGCTATAAACTAGACATATAACAGGTTTAAAATTACTACATTAAATTTCGGCAAGTCTAAATGATAGCTAGATATAAAATAAATAGTTATTGTCGGAAATTGGAATAAAGCACACCAAAATATGCAAAGTTTTTGTAACAGACAGATCGAAAGATATCATTTTGGTCAATACCAATCCAATGGATATGCAGTATTTAAGTGATCACATAAGAATCGGACCTACTTTGGCTCGATGGGTGTGATGACTGTCCGATCAGCATCAAGATTCGTGCACTCTGTATCAAAATCCGTACAAGTCTGTATCAATTTTCGTGCACACATATTTAATGCTAATAAGTAGATCTGATACCCATCGGACCTAGTCCTATCTCATCATAGAAATGGATGATTTTGATCGTAGAAAGATTCTTCTCTTGTAATTTTAGTCCGGTGGTCCCGCTAACACACCATTCATTTGAAGAATTCCCAATATTTTTTTTTTTGTTACATTAATATATACGTACCCAAAGAACAAATCAATTAATTTCTTATGTTGGAACGCCAATTTTAAAATTTTGGTATTCGGTAGGATGTTACATCACCAGAAGATAATGGATTATTGCTGTTCATAGTGAGACTTTTTATTACTGTTCATAGTTAGATTTTTACAATGTTTATTTTACCAATTTACAAACATTAAATATTTATGATGACGCAAAACAAAAATAAATGAAAAAAAGACTCAGTAGGTTCTTATTAATTATATTAGGATCTTTAATTATTACTTCCAAAATATGAATTTTGGTAAGTGTAAATAACATATGAGGAGGGATCCAATTATACTCTTTTTTTTTGACACATCTTGACACTGTTTTTTTTATAGGTCAATTTTGTGATTGCAAAATCCAAACAGTTGATCCGAACCGTTCAACATGATCACCATATTAAAATGTGCTTGGAGATCAACTTTTACATTTTTTTGAATTTTTTTGCTATTTATTAAGATGGTTACAAAATCGCTATTTTTCAATGGTCTGAAAACAACAATTTTGTAACCATCTTAATAAATAGTAAAAAAATTCAACAAAATGTAAAATTTGATCTCCAAGCACATTTTAATATATCCATCATGTTGAACGGTTTGGATCGACTATTTAGACTTTGAAAATCGTAGGTGTCAAAATGTGTCAAAAAAAAGGGTGTAATTCGATCCCTCCTCATAATATATAGCTAGATAAAACTGAAATATTTCTTAATATTTTAACCCAGGTAAGAGATTTTGAATCAAGTGCAATATTTTGGTGTGGTTTATTCCAATTTCCGACAATAACTATTTAGCTTATATCTAGCTATCATTTACACTTGCCGAAATTCATAGTAGTAATTTTAAACCTGTTATTCTGCTATAAACTAGACATATAACAGGTTTAAAATTACTACAATGAATTTCAGCAAGTGTAAATGATAGCTAGATATAAACTAAATAGTTATTGTCGAAAATTGAATAAACCTTCGTAATTGGTATTGGATCCCTCCTCCGTTTTTTTTTTTAAAACCTTCGCAGAGGCTGCGAAATCATGAGAGAGAATCGAACTCTCGACCTTTGGATAACCAACAATCCTACCCTTCCTCTCTCTCTCCCTCCCCCCCCCCCCTCTCTCTCTCTATATATATATATAGGAGCTTAAATAATTAGTAATCGGAAATCGGAATAACCACACCAAAATATGCAAAGTTTTTGTTACAGACAGATTGGAAGACATCATTTCAGTCAATACCAATATCCAATGGATATGCCGTTTTTAATTGATCGTGGAAAAGGTTGAAAAGGATGGTTAATACATAAAAAAACAGATCAATAAGAACAGATTATAATTGATCATAGAAAGGTTCTTCTCTCTTGACTTGTTATTAAGGTGGTCCCCGCTGACATAACATCCAGTTGAATAATTCCCAATTTTTTTATTTTTTTTATTTTGTTACAATATCTCTGTACCCAAAGAACAAATCAATTAATATCTTATGTTAAAACGCGAAATTTTTAAATTTAGGTATTCTGTAGGATGTTACATCTCTAAAAGATAATGGATTATCACTGTTCATAGTTGGACTTTTACAAAATTTATTTTACCAATTTACAAACATATATAAATATTTAGCAAAAATTGCAGCGAACAACCTAAAGTTGAAAAAATAAACAATGGATGAAAGTACATTGAAATGACCTCACATGAATTTGCAAACTTATAATCTAGCAAAATATGAACAATTACTAAAACATCTGCCATTAAGGCATTAAGGAAATATATAGTGTCTCGTAAACAAACTTATGATGTTCTTGGGCCATTTTCTTGGGGGTAATAATAGAGATAATAGGCCCAACATGTTCTTGGCCACAACTTCCTCAGAATCCACCTCCTGCATGATTCTGCCAATTTATTAAAGAAGAATACCCTAAATAAATGATGTTCGGCCTTCAAAATATTTCTCTCTATGTTTTTTACCTTCAACTTATTTCCAATTCCTTTTTTTCCAACGCATCAAACAGGTCTTAATTGAATGTAATTTCTATTGTACATTTGAACTTCATAGTTTAGGCTGAGAATAGAATTTAGAATAAGAAACTCTCCTCTGTAAAAGGGTAACAATTTTGGGCTCCGTATTTGTCAGCCCAAAATTTGAGCGTCTCTTCTAATATTGTCGCCTATCCCTCACTTTCTTTTAATTTTTCTGTCTTTCTTTGCCTCAATTACCATCAAATTTACTCAACTTCCTTTTCTTTTGTAATAGAGGATGTTTTATTATAAATGCTGCTCAGAATGGAAAATTAAAAGGGATGCACTTAAGGTGTTTGAGGAAACGCTAATGAAGTTTGTACTTTCCTTTGTCGTATATTTAGGTGCAGCCTTGTGGCATGATTGGTCATGAAATTGGTTTTTGTTTGAGTTAATCAAATTCCACTACTAGAATTCTCACTTTTTCCAAGGGTAAGTTTAGCTTTTTTCAAGGGTAGAAGAGGCCGTCAGAAATAAAATGGTGTTTTCTGACGCAGTTCTGACACACTTAACATTTCCAACGGCACGCCGACGGAAATAGTTGCGCATGAAAATTTCTGTTGTCTGCCCTTGGAAATGTCTCATGTCTACCCTTGAAAATACTTTTGGATGACCCATGACCCGCCAAACAAATCAAATACTATTTTATATTGATAGCCCATGGAAATAGTTGACTCCATGCCCTTGGAAATGTTTTGGAAGTTGTAACACATATTATTTCCATGAGCTACCCTTGGAAATGTTTTGGTTATTATGTTTGTATTATTTTATAATGAAGACGCACGGAAATACTTGGGTACTATACCCTTGGAAATGTTTCATTGATACAGTTAATATTATTTTATAGCTATACTAACTATTTCCGTGGGGCTACCGTTGGAAATGTTTAGCTCCTGGAGACAGAAGCATTTTCATTTATTGAGATCTCCCTTTTAATGTTGAACATTCCATTAACACAGAATTTAATCCCAAAACGAGAGGCAGTAATTAATAAAACAAAATAATTTATATAACACATCATAATTAATAAGAAAAGCATTTACTTAAGATAGTGATTTAGTGATATCATCACTATTGATAACAAAATAATTGTAGCATTACTTGACAATAAAGATTCTTCAAGCAAACAGTATACATCACCAAATTAGTACCAAAAACATAAAATATTGGACATAACCCTAATTCACCTAGATTCCAAAAACCAACTAATTAAGTCACTATATATCTCATTTATAAAAAAAAAGTCTTTCAAAAGATTTCATTAACATTTGCCTAATCCATCCCCACATCCCTAATTAGAAACCTATCCGTGCATCACTAATTGTTGCATCCTTTTTTCTTTTGAGGGAAGTATTTGTTTCGCTTCCCTCCATTTTTGTTAGTATTTTCCCATATTCTCTTGCTTCTTCTCAAGCGAACCCAAGCTCGGACATCATCAATATCATAGATAGGTCAGTAAGGCTCTTCATTCTCGGAATCAGATTCATCATCCGAGGAAGATAAGACAATGACAGGTGGCGGGCAATTTAGTGCACAACGCCGTCATTTAACTTGTGCAATTTACTCAAAAAGTTTATACTCATTTAATTTGAGACATTTCCATATTACCAAAGAGACATACTACAATTTAGGGATCCCGGGCAATTTAGTCATTTAATTTTATAGGCAAGTAATTATACCATAATTAAGACCTCATGTATAATACGCATCAGCGTATATATCCAGGATCCCGGACATGATACAATTGGGACTCGGGTGGGCAAGGTGTCAGAAATTTGGGAAAATTTAGGGACCAATTTGATTTCATTTTTCTGAAAAGGCCAAACTTGAATTTTCCAAATAATTTAAAAGTAAGGGGAATTTAGACCAATTCTACGTACCAGTGACTTAGAGGGTTCTCGGTTTGCTTGAGAGTTTCTGCGATGGTACAGTTTGTCCTTCGATTGAGACGCCGCGAGTTTTAATTTGGTAGGGAGAAGTTAGTAGAGAGAGGATTGAGAGGATCTTCTTAGGGAGTTTTAATTTGCGATGGGTACAGAGAGTTGAGAGGAGATGGTTTATTTGATCATGGATCTGCTTTGGCATTTCCGACGATCGGGTTTCTTCTCGTTTATAGAGTATTTGAGAGAAGGAAAGATTGAGGAGGAGAGGGTTTAGGTGTTTGGTTTTCATAAAGAAAAAAAGAGATGAGTCCCAGAAAGTGAACAATGAAGTCCCAGAGAGCATTTACGATGGATACACATATCCACAATTTTAAATCACCTGAGGTAACATAATATTTATGTTTAGATCAGAGCCGTATGATCAGAATTAGTACGATTATTAAAGGATCCAGATGATCTCATCTAGAGCGGATCTAACTAGAAATATTATGTCACCTCAGCAAAATGGACCTCCTGCCCACAGCCTCTGAAATGGAGATATCCATTGGTAATCATGACCTTTCATCACCCATCAGACGGCTCATATCAACAGATGATGAAATTAGTGATTATTGTACAGCAAATAATATAAATGAATTCCTAAAAAAATATTTTCGACATTTATACATACCCTTTGACCATATAATGCTTGTAATTATCAATTTCATATAATTTCATCAGTATTTGCCTCTTAAAATTGAGCTAATAATTACGGACCGTTCATTTTTGCATGAGCAATCAACGGTTGATCTGCAATGAAATAATTTCAAATTAGTTTTTAAATGATCAAGGAAAAAAATTGAACGTAACCAACAAAAAAAACTGAAGTTTCGATATGTGGAAGCTTCGATCCAACCAGAAGTGTTTGTGGCCCTACGATGTTTGTATATTATGTCAGCTAGATAGATAGGTAAATGAACATAAAATTTCATCAAACTTCACTACAATGAAATAAATGCGATGCTCTTTAATTTCAACGGTTCCGATTGATCAACGGACAATATATTCCCGTACGCCGTCATTATCTCATAAAACAAGAGTTTTATGTTTCATATCATGTACGCTTATACTCCTGCTTTATGAGTTAATGAAGGAACATAAGAATACATCCTCCGTTGGTCGATCGGAACCGTTGAAATTAAAGAGCACTGCATATATATTCCTGCAGCAAAATTTGATGAAAATTTATTTTTATTTACCTATCCATCAAGTCGACAGAATATCGAAACATCGAAGGGATATAAATAATTCATGTTAGATCGAAGTTCGGACACAATAAAACTTCATAATTTTTAGTTTGATCATGTTCAATGTTCTCCCTTGATCATTCGAAAATAGATTTAGAATGATTTCATTGCAGATCGACCGTTGATTTTCTGCGTGAAAATGAACGGTCCAAAAATATTTCCTAAATTTTAAGAGGCATATAATGATGAAATTCTATAAAAATGACATGCATAAGTATTATCTGGCCATATAAGATGTAAAAAAAATATTTTTATTTTTTATTTTTTTCATATGTATTCCTAAATATTTACTAAGTGATTAGTAAATATCAAACTTCAATGCCATCCGATGAGTGAAGAACGGTCTTGATTTATTCATTTTGGATATTTGTGGGTAGAGTATCCCTATGCTCTTAGGTAACATAATATTTATGTTTAAATCCGATCCCAGATGATACACATACTTCTTTAATATTCGTGCATAATAATGATCAGACGGTCAGATCTAAAAACAAATACTATGTTACCTCAAAGTATATGAATTCAGTTTTTTTTCTCAAATCCCAATCTGAAGATCTCTCCTCTCTGTGACTCTCTCCACTCTCCAAGTAAAGCCAAAACCCTAAAATTTTCGTTTCCCTCCCCGAAATTTCACTATCCCGCTCTCTGAGAGTAGTTCCCATTTTCCCTTCCCTCCGAAATTTTACTATCCCGCTCTGTCACTCCCCAAATCAGATCTACACGCTCCGATCCAAGCCCTCCTCCTCTAATCAAACCAGCAACTATTCCTGGAGAAGGAAGGAGAGAGACCCCGCCCCGCTCCCTTGCTCTCTTTGGTACGAAATTCGTCGCTCAACAACCTGATTTGGTGCTGTCTCTGTTTGGTGTGTTGTGGGTTCTTAGAAGGCCGTGAGGCGAGGTGAAGGCCTTGGTACCGGCCGATCAAAGGAGAACGATCGATTACGGTAAATACCCTATTTATTATCTGATTTGTGCCTTGTAATGGCATAGGAGCCGAGCTCCTCTTTGATTGAACTGTTGCTGTGTTGTTTGAATTATTTGTGCCTTGTAATGGCGGGGCGGGGTCTCCCTGAATTTTATACTTGTAAATTGCATCTGATAAGCTATTATTTGACTTCTATTGATTTGATAGTTGGTTGCTCATAAGGTGTTTGATAAATTGCCCAAGCCAAAAAAAAAACTTTTGTTTGACAGCTCGATGAATGTTTCAAATCAAATTAGTACTCAAAGGTGTGCAATTAATGAATCATCTTGACAATTTTTACAAGTTCTTACATATAAACTATCACAGATAAAAAAAATTAGAACTTTGGTTTAATATATGGTTCTAACTTGGTCAATTTTTACAAGTCCATAGGTCAGACCTATTATCAAGATGAAATTTACGAGGACCCATCTACCTATTTTTAAATTTTGCATGTCTTCCCAGGTGAGATATATATTAGCTCCAATTAAAAGTCTTTGGTAAAAATCAGTTCCAGGACATGATTGGGAGGTTCTTGTTTTTTTGTTTTCTTTCGAGTTCTATGCAAAAAAGAAGTTTGGGTACAAGGCATGTGTCATGCTTATGTTCAATACCTAACTAGTATTTTTATTTTTACAAATAGCAAGCTGATAAATGTTGCAGTTCCGTGGACAATAGATGAGAGAGGAATCAATAAAAAAAAAGGGTTATGAACTCGTGGGAGAGGAACAAGAACCACACTCTCTGCCTCAACTCTGCTAAAGTTATTGGTTGCACTGTAGTTAACATTGGTACACAAGACATGGTGGAAGGAAGAGTATGTTTTTTTTTTATCATTCTAAAAGTCTCTTTTACATACTTGCTATGACAAACTACTTTGCACATTGCAATTGAATTTTCTGATTCAAAAACTACTTATTAAGGTCTCATTATTTGAATGTAAAATCAAATATGTTCGTTTTTAGTGTTATAATTATTTTATGGCTTTATCTATCAACTTATATGGATATTTTGGTTATTTCCATGTATGATGCATAGCTGTTGATCATTTCCTACTTTTTAGTGCATAGTCTTTTCAAATTTGGTTGGGTACGATTTATTTGGGTTTGGAGTTATGTTTGGTCTGGGTAAGTTCATATTTGGTTTCAGTAATGTATTTTTTTTTTTTTAGTGTCTTGTGGATTTTCTGTTTTGCTAGGGTCCTTTATGCTTAATCCTTTATGGTTGACAGTTCAGGTTTTGCTATTCGGTGGTACTTTGTTCTTGTTTTAAAACAATTTCAACTAAACAATGGTTTGTTCGGTTTAACCGAACAAACCGAAATTTACTTTTGTTCAGTTTTAATCGGTTGCTATGTTTACTTTGGTCGCTTCAGTTCTATTTTTGAAAACCGAAATAAACTTTGGTTTGCCTATTTTATTTCGGTTTTAACCGAACCGAACCGATGAACACCCCTAGTTGTGATCTTTGTTGATTCTGAATTTAAAATTTAACAGTGCATTTTTTGCTGTGTTGTGAATTTGATAGATTGGAGAATATCAACTGAAGAGTTGGATGTGAACTCCTTGCAATTTACCAACACCAGAACATAATCTATTTACGTAAGTTGAGCTTCCCCCTACCTTTGCTGAATTTGCATATGCAAGCATAAAACAATGTCAAAATATATGTTTTAGCAACTTTTCACGTTATTACCTAAATTTCACTTTATTTCAGCAGCAAGTTTTACTATCCTACAGTAATAAGTCTACTTTTTATATATTTATTCAGTACATAAAATGTCAAAATAACACATCTTTTTATGTTTCTCATATGGTGCAACTCACAACAAAAGGTGAATGCCATTATGGCTGATGGGGTCAATGCCGACAAGGATGAGAGCAACATGTTCATATCAGCTGCTGGCGGAGTAAGCCATGGTAGGGTGCTTGGATTTGGAACCATGCTTGATGGGAAGGTGCAAACAGCAACCAATCGATGCAGGCCCAATTACTCAGCCTCTTCTGTTACTGTTTCTGCATTGAACACTATATGTGTTATGTTAATGCTTATTAAATGTTAAATGCTTTCCTTATATCTCATTATAAATGAGTTTCTGTTTATATGTTTGTGTTTATATGTTTCAATGGGTATTAGTACCTGGTTGGTACAGGGAAGATTGAACCTGATTGGTACAGAGAGAATTGTAGATGAGAGTATATGCATAGTTATTTTCGAGGCATATTCACGGAAAAATGAAAACAATTTGCTCTCGGAAATGCTACACGCACTGCCCTTGGAAATGCTACGGTGGGTCCCACACACGCTGCCCTTGGAAATACTACGGTGGGACCACACACGCTGCCCTTGGAAATACTACTGTCGGTCCCACGCACGTTGCCCTTGGAAATACTACTGTGGGTCCCACACACGCTGCCCTTGGAAATAATACGGTGGGTCCCACACACTTTGCCCTTGGAAATACTATGCTGGGTCCCACATGCGCTACCCTTGGAAATAACCTGTTGGGATCCACACGTGCTGCCCTCAGAAATAAAACAGTGGGACCCACACACTTTGCCCTTGGAAATAATAAGCTCATGGGCCTGATGTCAAAGTATTTCTGACGGTAGTATTTCCAAGGGCAAGCTCACGGAAAAAGTCAGAAAGTAGTATTTCCAAAGGTAAGCCGACGGAAAAAGTCAGAAAAATGGTATTTCCATCGAGGCTGTTTTTGACGGTAGTATTTCTGAGGGTAGCGCACGGAAATGACGATTTTGGGGCTTTTTCCAAGGGCAGGCCGTTGGAACAAGCCATATTTTAACCCACGGAAAAAGTGAGAATTCTAGTAGTGTTCGTTTTATGTCAATATATTGGTGGCGTGATTGGTCATGAAATTAACTGTTTTTTTTTTTTTTTTTTCAGTTTGGTGGTAAACTTCGTTATTGTGAAGTCAGATCGGAAAACTGATTCTGATTTGGTTCAGGTTGGAATTGGTTTTGTTGACTGATCTAAGAAACCTTGGTATTAACCACTGGGCATTGGCGATGGTTTGTTTACTTTTGATTTGATCTCATATGTATATAAAGTGCATAACTGATGCTGAAAAGAGTTATGATGCCTTATCAAGAAAATTAGATCCTAGTTTATGGTTAAATTACTGCAAAAAATGTGAGGAGGCAACAAAAGATGGTAACTTTTGGAAAAGAAAAGACTTGTAAACTCAGTGGAGTTTCGAATATATTCTGATTTTCAAAGCAGTGTTAGTTACCGAATTAATCTAAGATACCAGATAAGGTAAATTTTCTAGGAAGCTATATTTTGAAGAAACACATATAGTGCATAAGAAACATGCATATAGGCATGGTTTTGAAAATCGGCCGATTCGGAGTCAACTCGGTATCGGCCGTGTCCAAGCCGATTTTCACCCGAGAACTCAGACCGTGCGATTTTTCAGCAAAACTCGGATGAACAGTGCTTGACTCGGCCGAGTTAGCCAATTTTTAAGCCGATTCAACCGAGTTGAGCCGATTTTTAGCCCAAAATAGCCGATTCTCACCCACCTGGACCGAGTTTTGCTGAGGCGGAGGTGCGGAGGACCGAACTCACATCATAACTCAGCGAGAAGAGAGAGCGCAGAGGCGCTGATGCGCGTGGGAGAGAGGCAGATCGCCTCTCCTTTCTTCTCCTGTAAGCAAAGAGAAGAGAGAGAGCGAGGGTGGGGTTCCAAACTCAGCGACAGAGAGCAAAAAGGAGCAAAAAGGGTGGGGCCGCGTAGTCAGAGAGAGAGAGATTAGGTTTTAAGGGTTTTGGGTTAGCGGGTTAGAGGGGAAGGGGCCCGCGCAACAGAGGCAGAAAAGAGAGAGAGAGATCAAAGGTTTGAACGGTGCGGACCCAGCCAACAGAGAGGGTGAGAGGAGAAAGGAAGAAAAATAAAAGGAGAGGGTTTGCTTTGAGATTCATGCGGAGTTAAAATGAACGGTGCAGATAAATCAAAATTTACACAATGGATGAACGATACACGCAAGATTTTTAATTTTAATTGCTTAACGAGATTCGGGATTTAGTAGTTGATACAGAATTTCTCGAACATTAGTCATATTTAATTTGTAACTCTTATCGTTCTACTATCCGTAATTTTTAAATTGAATTATTAAATACGCGATATAATCAAATTTGTAACACTTCACGAAATCTAAGTTAATTTATCATCATATCTAATTTTCTTAAAACACTAATCGTTTATGTAAATATATTTTAAATTTATTAATGTTTTAAATTCGCATAATCAATTTATAAAATAATAAATTTATAATTGATTTCATAATCACCAATTTATATTCTAATTTATTAACTAATGTCTAGCTTAATTAATTAACTAAAACCAATTTTTTATTAGTTGAAAATTTTGATTATTAATCATTTAATTGAGATTAAAATTTACGGGATATAACATTGTAACATCCCAATTTTTCCTACACTTGGAGATTTATCTTAATTGAAGTAAATTAAGAGTGTTTAAAAATAGCAATATGAAATTAATTAGAGCGAAATGACCAACTCTAGATGCTAAGAGTAAAATTTTAGATGTTTGCTATATTCGCATAAAAAAAAATTTCATGAGATTGAAATCCTAGTACGCCTTAGCTGTCTCCAACTTTAATTATTATAAAACCATGGTCAAACCCCTTCTCCACTCTTCTTATTCTAAGTATTTATGAATTTTGAAACCATTTGAACTCTGGAATTTTCTCAACCATTGAATAAGCCTAGCACGGATCTCAAAGCCACTCTTTATCCCCTGTTAAATTTTTTTGGAGAAGCTTTAACCAAATTTGAGTTTTGGTTCGGATCCACCCCCATCTCCTTTACCATTTTCACTTCTGCTCTCTCTCGCTGACCCAAGAAACCCCACCCCTCTCTCTCTCTGTCGCTGACCCGCTCTCTCTCAAAACTCCAACCCGTTAACCCGCTAACCCTAAACCGCCTTCTCTCTCGTTTCCGCCTCCGCCTCGGCCGGCTGCCGATCTCCGCCCCTGCTGCTCTTCTCTACTGTTTGACGCTCTCCCTCAAAACCCTAGAACACCCAGCGCTGCCTCATCCAGACCACCGCTGCTGCACCTCCACACCCTCTCTCAGCACCAAGAACCCGCTGATTTTGAGGCGGCTGTGAGGTAAGGCTCGATCCTTGGTACCGACCCCCTCTACGATGCCCGAATTGGAGTCTCTCTCTCGGGGATGGTGAAGGAAAGAATGGAGAAAAAAGGAGAAGAGAGGAAGGGTGTCAGCAGCCCTATGCGGTGGTGACGAGAAGGGGACTTAGGTGAAGGAATATTCTCGGATTGCTTGTTCGCTTGCTCATGATCCTGTGGCCATCCCTCGAATGACTCAAATAGCTGATCAAGAACAACGGGCTTGATTTTGAGATACGTCGTGTCGTCATTAACAGGTGCGGATTTCGAGTTATTCTTAGCTCCTTCCAACTCGTTTATTGTCCATTGTTTGCTTGTCGTTTAATTGCTTGCTTGCTTGCTGTTGGCTTGTTTGCTTAGTTGCTAATTATCTTCTAGATGATGAATTGTTGATTGTGATTTTGAATTGCTTAAAATAAATGCATGATATGTTGTATAAGGCATAACTATATAATCTGAAAATTTAACATGACTTGATTTCAAATATTGGGTTGAGAACATTGGGCTGCAATAGTGTTTTGCAAATACCCCCACGGGTCAGACCCATGCCCGTGCACGGATTTTGCACGGGTTCACGGGTTAAACGGGTACGGGTTGAGAAGGGCCGGGTACGGTTTTTTTTAAAATTTACCCGTGATACTCGTACCGTTTCAAATCCGTACCCGCCCGTACCGACCCGTGGACCCGTATTACCCGTACCCACAAACCCGTAGACCCGTGCCCGCCTACCCGTGTACTTTTTCTTTTTGAAATTCAAATTTTTTCTCCCCAAAAAAAACAAAAACAGAAAAAAAAAAAACAGAAACAGAAACAGAAAAAAAAAAAAACAGCAGTCAAAAAAAAAAAAAAAAAAAAAATATACCCGCCCGGACCTAAACCCGCCTACCCGTGACCCGTGTTGCCCGTGACCCGTGTTGCCCGTGACCCGTATTACCCGTGACCCGTGTTGCCCGGGGGGTTTGAGAGGGACCGGGTAGGATTTTTCAAAAAAATACCCGTGCTAACCCGTCCCGTGTCGCCCGTGACCCGCGTTGCCCGTGACCCGCCCCGGGTTTTGCCCGTGCCCGCCCGCCCGTACCCGTTTGCAAAACACTAGGCTGCAACATGCAACAATTGTTTGAGGGTTAACGAAATTAGGGTGTGTGACCATAAATACTAGATGTGCGAATTGTTAAAAATAACAGCACCTAACCGGAAGGCCCAGGCCCAAAATTATATATCTAAAATTTTCTAGAAGCAACTTGAAGAAATATGTACAATAGAGAGAAATCTAGAAACTTGAAGAAATATGTACAATAGAGAGTGATCTAGAAAAATACCAAACCAACTATTGCAATGTCGGTGGAATTAATTTGTAGAATCCAGAAATTTCCACAGCCGACATAGCAAGAGTATAAATTGAGTATAGATATCCATTTGCTAGGTGTGAAAAAGAATTAGAATCAAAGTATATAGTGAGGCGTGAGTGTAAAAAATATATCATAGCCTTATAAAATCTTGTATACTCCTTTAAATAAGAGATCAAGTTATATAAACTCCTCTCTTCTACCATCCACAATCCGATTACAATTTCCAACATTTGGTATCAGAGCCAAGGTTCGAGTATCAAGTTAGCGAAGTAGACAAGGGTGTTCGTGTAATATAAGAAGCATCCTAAGACGATGTCTTCCGGTATTGACGTAACTATGGCGCAATCGATGGTTCCTGTATTTATGGGAGAAAATTATGCCATGTGGAAGATCAAGATGCGGACGCTGCTACTCTCGCAGGGATTGTGGGATGTCGTCGAACAAGGTTTTACGACGCCAACAGGAGAATTGACACGGGAGCAAAAACAACAACAAATGAAGGATGCCAAGGCCCTGTTTCTAATTCAACAGGGTGTTGTCGAAAGTCTATTTCCACGAATAAGTGGAGCAACTACATCCAAGAAAGCATGGGAGACTTTGAGAGAGGAGTTTGAAGGCTCCGAGAAGGTGAAAGCGGTGAAGTTGCAAACGCTAAGAAGACAATTTCAAAACCTTCAAATGAAGGAGTCGGAGAAGATCAAGGAGTACTTCTCACGAGTCGTCGAAATTGTCAACCAGATGCGGACGTATAGAGAAGACATCTCCGATCAGAAGGTAGTCGAGAAAATTTTAATTAGCCTCATTGATAAGTACGACTACATCGTTACTGCTATAGAAGAATCGAAAGATCTATCAACACTTTCGATTCAACAACTGATGGGTTCCTTGGAGTCGCACGAAGAGAGAAAGCTCCAACGCGAAGGTAATTTGGTAGAAGATGCATTCCACTCCAAGCTGAGCTTCAAACCTCGATATAACCCCACGAGTCAACGAAAAATCCAAGAAGAAGAGAGACAAGATGCAGACAAGCAGTCGTCGCAAAAGGAGAAAGCACCAGGTTCGAGTTATTCAAATTTATGGTGCGATATACACAAAAGGTCGAACCATAGTACATCTGAATGTTGGTCAACAAAGAGATGCAACAAATGCAAGAAGATCGGCCACATAGCACGAATGTGCAGAACAAGAATTAACGACCGAGCGAACTTCATAGAAGAAAAGGAGAGTCATGAAAGCATTTTCTATGCATGCCACTCAGTCAAAGAAGAAAAAGGTGATATCTGGTTCCTTGACAGTGGTTGCACAAATCACATGACCGGGAACCGTGAATTATTTCACCACATTGATACTTCATATGAGACAAAGGTACGCATGGGAAATGGCTCAATTGTTCAAGCAAAAGGAAAAGGAAGTATTGCCGTACAAACCAAGATGGGTCCGAAATTTATCCGAGATGTACTATTGGTTCCGGACCTTAAACAAAATTTGCTGAGCGTGGGGCAATTAGTGCAAAATGGGTATGCAGTTCATTTTGAAGATGGAGGCTGCAAAATTTTCGACCGAAGAAATAAAAATAAAATAATAGCAAGAATACAAATGGAGAAGTCCAGAAGCTTCCCACTCCACATAAGCTATGCTCCGCATTTGGCACTAAGAAATAAGGTGATCGAGCCACGAGAGCAAGGTGATACACAACGCCAAGACAGGTCAAATTCAAGCACTACTTCAAGACCAGGATCAAACCCGAGTGCTAGTCAAAGAGCTAAAGAAGGGACTACGATATCAGAGTCATCCCCCAAGCAAGTAAGATTATTACCCAAAATTTACGAGTTATCCAATTTCTCAATAGTTGAACCTCAAAGCTTTGAAAAAGCCGAGAAGCATGGTAATTTTAAGAAAGCTATGGAGGACAAAATCCACATGATTGAGAAGACCAACACTCGGAAGCTTGTAGATCGACCAAAAGATCGTGAAGTCATTGGTGATAAATGGATGTACAAGATGAAGTTAAATCCCAACGGCTCATTTGAAAAGCATAAATCCGGATTGATGACAACAGGTTTCATACAAAAATCCGACATCAACTATTGGGAGACCTATGTTCCGATGAGAAGGCTAGAAGTTCAAAAGAAGTGGCGATCATATCAACATGCAGTTAAATCGACATATATTTCAGGATACGAAATTTCAAATCAAGGGGGAGAGTATGGCGGATACGAAAAAAATCGATCGGCATATCAAAATTTAGAGAGGATCCAGTTGGTGCTGAGGGGGAGTGTTAAAAATAACAGCACCTAACCGGAAGGCCCAGGCCCAAAATTATATATCTAAAATTTTCTAGAAGCAACTTGAAGAAATATGTACAATAGAGAGAAATCTAGAAACTTGAAGAAATATGTACAATAGAGAGTGATCTAGAAAAATACCAAACCAACTATTGCAATGTCGGTGGAATTAATTCGTAGAATCCAGAAATTTCCACAGCCGACATAGCAAGAGTATAAATTGAGTATAGATATCCATTTGCTAGGTGTGAAAAAGAATTAGAATCAAAGTATATAGTGAGGCGTGAGTGTAAAAAATATATCATAGCCTTATAAAATCTTGTATACTCCTTTAAATAAGAGATCAAGTTATATAAACTCCTCTCTTCTACCATCCACAATCCGATTACAATTTCCAACACGAATATCAGATTTACGCAGTTGACCTTTTAATTGAATGTTATCTTTATTCCATTACATGTGTGCTTGCTGAATTGTTTCTTGGGTTATGAATTTATTTGCTTGAATTGTTCTTTTAATATGTTGAGTACATGGAATATATGCATGAACTAGATGGGGGTTGTAGAGAATTACATTATATGCACGCATAAATCATCCATAGAACTGTACCAAGAGATTTAAGATTTCAAGATATATATATATATAGAAGAATGACATGCATCAAGATCTGAACCATATTGTTGTATAATATTAACTTGTACACATATTAGAGTTGTATGACATATATAAATAAATTGAATCATGAGCTTAGCAAAAAGTCTAGAAATTGCATAATTTGCATGAATGGTACAAATGATGACTGGAATAATGAAATTGTTATATTTGAGCTATGTTGAATCTTGTAAGCTTTATATGTTCATAACTTGAGATTGGATATTTGACTGGTCATGTAGGCGCTGTCTTTTCGTGGTAGCGCATGACCGTGGTAATTTATTGATTGAATATTGAACTTGGAAACTTGATCGGTCATGTAGGCGCTGTCTTTTCGTGGTAGCGCATGACCGTGGTAATTTATTGATTGAATATTGAACTTGGAAACTTGACCGGTCATGTAGGCACTGTCTTTTCGTGGTAGCGCATGACCGGGGTCATGTAGGCGCTGTATTCGTGGTAAGCGCGTAATTTCTGTTATGTAGGCGCCGTTAATTCGTGGAAGCGCATAACAGAAATTGCGTAGGCGCCGTATTCGTGGTAGCGCGTGATCCAGTTATGTAGGCGCCGTCTTCGTGGTAAGCGCACAATTTCAGGTTATGCGCATAACAGAAATTGTGTAGGCGCCGTATTCGTGGTAGCGCATGACCCATAGTCAGAAAAGTGTCGAATTTGGATCGCAAGATAGAGATGCTAAAAAAATTGCTTTACAAGAATATTTGTGCATTAAGTAAGATTCATGAGTAATTGATATGATATGTTAGCATTTCATGCATGTTGCGAATTTATAATTATGTCTCGACTCGTAATCATGATACTTGAATTGTGAATTTAGAGCATTTGTGCAATAGATATGTTACATGGAATTTGCATATGCGAACTTATTTTAGGAAAGTTGGCTAGTTATTCATTGATATATGATTATGCTTGTTGATTATTATATTTCTGAATAGTTTATTCATAACATAGATTTGCTTTATGGTTTACATTATTGATGCTCGGTGCTACTTAGGATTTATGATCATGTTATGGTAACTTGTTCCTTGGAGTTCTATTATCGTTGTTGTTTTTCATAATTGTGCTCGGTGTTGTATTTTGTTTCCGTTGGTTGTATCTAAGGATAACTCGACTGGAACTGAATACCGCACTGGGAGATTTTCAATCTCTCACCATTCCACTTTGTGGGTTCCAGGTACAAAACACAAGATAAGGAAATATGATTTCGAACTAGAAGACTGCGGGACTTGCAACGAAGAAAAGTAAGTTATGTCATTAGTAATATATATGATATATATGATATATGTGATTTTGTAAAATGATAGAAATCGCCTTGTGCTGATGAGCACGGCGGGTTGTATGCCCTGTTGTCGGGGTGTTACAAACATAGTGTTTGAGTGTAATATTTTGTCTTAACATAGTGTTTGATTATATAATTAGTGAATTATTTGAGTGTAATATTTTGTCTTAACATAGTGTTTCTACAAATTATTTTTTTACCAATTTTTTTCTATTTTTTGGCTACGAAACAAGATTCTGGCAAAAAAATCGGAGTTACCGAGTCAACTCGGCCGATTCCGGCAGATTCATCCGATTCCGATTCCACAGTCAAGAACCCGATTCTGATTCCGATTATGAGTTTCAGAACCATGCATATAGGTATCCAAGATTAAATAGCTATATGTTCTTAAGAAATACTGGATGCATATGTCAATTTAACTTGAAACATTCATACAGAAGGAAAAAAATGTTACTTCACCATTACGAATAACATAGCAATATCATCTGTACTCTTACACAAGTATACTTATCATATGACCCTCTAAAATATGCACCTCAAACTCTGTAAACATATAATTAATTTTTTCTTCGACCGCATCCAAATTAACCTCATTCCTTCTGTTTTTGTATACTTTACTTTTTCTATTCTAGGGGTTGCTTTGCTTGATATTTCTTCTTTAGTAAGCAAATGTAATGATGGTTCCATATTTTATAATTCACTATCATTGTTGTAGTTAACGTGGGAGCTTGTTTCGCTCTTTGGAATTGTCTGTGGTGTTGCTTGCATCTCTATTGTCATCAGGTTCATCAGTACCCTCTTTCTTTGTTTATAACTAATATCATGTAAGACTTAGCGACATTTAGAATTTGAAAAAATTAGCAAACTTAATTGAAAGAAGCATGGTTAGTCCTTCACCTTCCTGTCTTTAATATCTTGATGATGTGATGCTCAAATTTCTTTTCTGCTCCGAAACAGTCACTAGCTATCTTCAGTTTCCATGGAATCACTTGTGAATCAAGCAATAGTCCAAAGCCATGGTTTACCGACTTGATTGCTTCCTCTCGTTGATGCATTTTAATGAGGCTAGGTTGAAGATGTCAACACGTTCTTTTACCAACATGTGACCATTCTGAATACGAATTGCTACTCTGTGGACGGGTATGTATGATCCCACTAGTAAACAAGAAATAAAATAAATCTATAAGTTTATAACTATGCTGTATAATACTACTACTGGTATTGTATAAGGTACATGTATGCTGCTATTGATAAACAATTAAAAATTCATGGAAAGAAGTACAAGTCAACATGAAAAATTCCTGGAAAGAATTACAACAAGTTAACACAAGTTACTGGACTCTTGAATGATTACTAAGTAGCAAAACATGAACTTCAAATTAAATGATTAATAATTAATTGAATTGTAGGTTTGGAGGTTGGGGACTGATATTAAGAGAATAATTTTTATTATTATGTTAAGGATTATAAATAACTATGAAAATGATAGAAGGCAGGAAGAAATACTGCAGAGGCCACAGGAGGGCAAAGGAAATTGTAAAGCAATAGAGAGAGAGGAATCCAAACTACTCAAGTTGTAAGTCACTCGAATGATTTTTAAAAAGTTTTTGTATTCAAACCTCGATAAACACAGTATGGTGGGACCTTTAAAAAATTAACTAAGATAGAAGAATGAAACGCTATGCTTTATTTCATTGAATTGAATGTTACAAGATTGTCTGTCTATATATAACATATGAAACTACATAAGATCCTTCTAGAGTTTTACAGTTGTAACAAACTATCACTGATGCTAACTAACTAATACTTAGGCTTATAACAGAATCTCATTAACTAGCCGTTGAAGCTGAGATGGATGTATTCCTGTTAGCCCCCCCTCAAGCGGACGTGATAGGCATCACTGTCAGCTTGGTCCAAAGAAAAGATAGCCTAGGAAGTGCAAGAGGTTTAGTAAGCGCATCAGCTATCTGATTATGAGAAGAAAGGAATCGGATCTGTAAGGAATTATTGGCCACACGCTCTCGAATGAAATGGAAGTCGATCTCCACATGTTTTGTGCGGGCATGAAACATAGGATTGGAAGCCAAAAAAGTAGCCCCAATATTGTCACACCATAGGGTAGGAGAAGAAGAAAGTGATATGTGTAATTCGGCAAGAAGATATTGAACCCAAACTAACTCGGCACTAGTGATGGCAAGGCTTCGATATTCTGATTCGGTGCTCGAACGTGACACAGTGGGTTGCTTTTTGGATCCCCAAGAGATGAGGTTAGACCCAAGAAACACACAGAATCCAGAAGTTGATCGACGGTCATCAATTGAGCCGGCCCAATCGGCGTCGCTATAAGCGTGTAGAGCAAAATCTTTGATCGGGTGAAATGTAAGACCATGAGCAATGGTGCCATGAAGGTAACGGAGAATTCTCTTGACGGCTGCCCAATGAATGGTGGTTGGTGAATGCATGAATTGAGATACTTTATTGACCGAAAAAGAAATATCGGGCCGTGTGAGAGTAGCATATTGTAATGCACCCACAATAGACCGGTACAACTTGGGATCTTCAAAAGGATCTCCCTCGTGGCGGGAAAGAAATGTGTTGGCAGCCATGGGTGTTGGGCATGAATTAGCTTGATGCATTTTGGACCGAAGAAGCAACTCATGGATGTATTTGGATTGGGAAAGGTGAAGACCAGTGGCGGTTTTGGTGACTTCTATGCCAAGAAAATAATGGAGAGGACCAAGGTCTTTTAGAGCAAAGGTTTTTTGAATAGAGGAGATAAATTCTTGGATAAGAGAATGGCTCGAACCCGTGACAATAATGTCATCTACGTAAACAAGTACAATGAGGGTAGAATGAGAGGAAGAACGAATAAAAAGAGAAGGATCGTATTTAGAAGCAAGAAAACCTTTGGCTTGAAGTTCGGTGCTCAATGTGTTGAACCATGCCCTAGGGGATTGTTTGAGGCCATAGATAGCCTTGGATAAGCGGCACACATGGGTCGGTTTGGATGAATCTTCAAAGCCTTGCGGTTGTTGCATGAACACCGTCTCTTGAAGGTTGCCATGCAAAAATGCATTAGAAACATCAAGTTGACGTAGAGGCCAATTATAAGATAGAGCTAGGGTGAGTACAATATGAATAGTGGTTGGGCGAACAACCGGACTAAACGTGTCGAAAAAATCAATGCCCTCCTCTTGATGATAGCCCTTCGCCACGAGACGGGCTTTGTACCGCTCAATAGACCCATCGGCATGAGTCTTCACTTTCAAAACCCATTTGCAGCCTACCACGTTCTGTTCTGGTCAGGAAGGGACAAGAGTCCACGTGTTGTTAGAGATAAGGGCTTGATACTCCTTTTGCATGGCTTCGACCCAATGAGGATGGTTGATAGCCTGTCGAAATGTAGTAGGCTCAGGATGTGAAGAAGTGGTAATAAGGGCAACATGATTTGGAAAAGATTTGGGTTTAATTGTGTTGTCTCGGGTCCTTGTGATCATAGGATGTCGGGTAGAGCTAGGAGCAACAGAAGCCGGTACAGGTGTTATTGGAGAACCAAGAATAGAGGCCTGGTGAGATGCATGCAAGTCGTGATTGTCTCCTGGATCCGCTGCAATGGTGGATGGAGCCGAAGAAGGGAGAGAGGGGTGAGGAAGCACAGGTGTAGAGACTGTAGCGCTAGGATGAGGTTGTACACTAGGAATTTGTGGAGCAATTGGAGAGGATGTGCTATCAGGAGTAGCGGTAGAATGAGCCAGAGGAGGAATGAGTGCTAGCCAGGAAGTGTGATCCGAACTGCATTGGGTTGAAGTCAGACCTGGAGACTGAAATTTTTTAAAAGGAAAATTAGTTTCATCAAAGCGAACATGCCTAGATACAAAAATCCGATTTGTATCCAAGTGTAAACATTTGTAGCCTTTTTGGTGTTGAGTGTAACCAAGGAACACGCAAGGTTTGGCCCGTTGTTGAAGTTTGTTGTCATTGTAGGGTCGAACATATGGAAAGCACAAACAACCAAGAACCCGCAAAAATTGATAGTCAGGTTCGGTTTTGAAAAGAGAAAAGAAGGGAGAAGAAGAGTTGTTGCATGAGGGTAAGCGATTGATCAAATATACAACACTCATAAAAATATCGTCCCAATATTTAATTGGAATGGAAGCATGAGCCATAGTAGAAAGAGAAAGCTCAAGAATATGACGATGCTTGCGTTCGGATAGCCTGTTTTGTTCGGGAGTATAGGGGCATGCTGTTTGATGAACAAGAGAAGGAAATAACCGTGTGATCGGTTTGTATTCGGTGCCGCCATCCGTACGAAAAATTTTAATCGAGGCATTGAGGAGATTTTCCACTTGTAATTTAAACAAAGAAAAAATCCGAACAAGCTCATCCTTTGATTTCAAGAAATAAATCCATGTGAATCGGGTAAAATCATCAATAAAAATCACAAAATAACGAAAACCGTTATGTGAAACAACGGGGGATGGTCCCCAAACATCCGAATGAACAAGCTCAAGAGGTGTAGAGGTAGTAGAAACACTAGGTACAAAGGGAAGCTTATGAGCTTTGGCTAAACAACAATCATGACACAAAGTCAATTTATTGGAGGAACAAGGTAAAGAAAATTTATTCAAAATTCTAGAAGTTGTAGAAGGAGACGGATGGCCAAGCCGGGCATGCCATAGATCAGCTGAAACTCTCTCTCCAATGTGTGCTTGAGGTGGCGGTGAAGTCAGCACATAGAGTCCATTAAGAAGCTTGACCCGAGCTAGAGGGATCAATGTGAGGCGCTCCTTAATTATACAAAAATTAGAGAAAAACTCAATGAGAATTGAATTGTCATTCAAGAGTCTAGAAAGACTCAAGAGATTCTTGGTAAATGAAGGCACATGTAAAACATCAGTTAAGAAGAATGTGCAATTAGAGAGAGATAAAGAAACAGAGCCAATATGGCAAATCTTCATACCGGTCCCATTACCGATTTGTAGAGCATCAAATCCCTCATAAGGCAAGAAAGAGGAGAGATTATTTATGTCATTAGTGACATGATGCGTGGCACCTGAATCCAGATACCACTCTGACCCGAGGTTATAGGATGGCTGCTGTGCAAAGTTAGCCTGAGGCTGAGAGGGAACTGTTTGAGCAAGGTTAGACTGAAATTTAGAAGAGGCTCCAGTGGATGCTTGGGCAGCAGCAGTGTCTCCCAAATACCAGCAATCCTTGGCCGAATGGCCCTTTTTGGTGCATATTTGGCAAATAACAGCCCGGTCCGGATTAAAAGGTTTAGAATTGGGCATATAGCCTTGAGGCCCGTGAGGAGCAGTAACAGGGGGAGAAGGATTACCGGGTCTGACAAAGGAATTGGATCTGTTGTTATTACCGGGTCTAGAACCAGGTTTAAACCCGGGACGAAAACCAGGATTATATCCTGGACGAAAACCAGCATACAAAGCATTCGGATCCTGTAAAGAAGGAAGAGGAGAAGAAATAGAACCCGATTGCGATTGAAGTAGTGATTCATGAGAGAGAAGAAGAGACTGGAGATCATCAATGGAGATGCCACCTTGCCGAGCCGTGACTGCTGCTACAAAAGAGTTGAACTCTGTGCCAAGCCCGTTTAGAATGTTCATCACCAGATCATCGTCAGGAACTGCCGATCCGATGAAAGCAAGTTCATCAGCCAAAGATCGCATCTTTTAGAAGAATTCAGCACAGGTGGAGCTTCCCTTGGTTGTTGTCTGAAGAGATCGGCGTAATTCACTGAGTCGAGCTCGAGAAGTAGCAGAAAAGTTTTGCTGGAGATTCTTCCAGAGCTCCAAGGTCGAATTACAGGACACCACTTGTGCTAACACTGATTCAGAAAGCGAAGATAGCAGCCACCCGAGTATCAATTGATCCTGCTGAATCCAGTGATCATAGGCCGGATTGGTCTGAGCAACATCGCAACTGTAATCCTGTCGGCTGGAGGTGAATCTTGGAGATACTTCTGTAATCGATGGCCTCGAAGAATAGGAAGAATCTGAGATTTCCAGGCTAAGAAATTTGTGCGGTTTAATTTGGTGGAAATAGGTAAATTGAGAAGAACAATGGATTCATTTGGGGAGGAAGAAGAAAGAGTAGAGTTATGTACTTCTGACATAGCTCTGATACCATAAAAAATTAACTAAGATAGAAGAATGAAACGCTATGCTTTATTTCATTGAATTAAATGTTACAAGATTGTCTGTCTATATATAGCCTATGAAACTACATAAGATCCTTCTAGAGTTTTACAGTTGTAACAAACTATCACTGATGCTAACTAACTAATACTTAGGCTTATAACAGAATCTCATTAACTAGCCGTTGAAGCTGAGATGGATGTATTCCTGTTAACCTTGAAATCCTTCTGCATCACTCAAGGGAGAATTCTGTGTCAGAGGGAGAGGGGGTGGGTGCATGACCCAAGTTTAGGGTAATATTAAAAGCATGATATCATTGATCTACGAGAAATGAAATTCATATCCTCAGTGATTGGTGATTGGTAGAGAGCTTGCTCGAAACCAACTTCTTCATATTTCTTGGAATTAGCAAAAAAAAAATTACTGTTTTAATATATTATGAAGATATCTTGGCAATAGATAGATTTGGCATCCTAAGGTATATATTTCCCAACTTATATTGTTTAAAGAAGCGGCTCAGACCTCCCCGTTCTATACCCAGCTGAAACCACCCAACTGGTTTCAAATATGCATCTCTCGAAGGTGAGGCGAGGCATCCAAACAAATTTGTATCTTAATTGTTGCTCACTATTATGATTTTCTTGTAGTTGAATATTATTAACTAAAAAATAATACAACAGCATCTGGCCTGAGCAAAGTACAAAATGTGAAGTCCATGTCTCTGTCTAGAGTGTACACACAAATTTACATGACCTCGAGTCCAATATAGATTCCGTACCCGTGTCGGATACGTATCGAACACGGATACGCTCCCGATATGGCGCCGATACGTATCGGATATGCCAGCTGGTGTATCCGCTTACGTGGCATATCCTTATTCTCTTGATACGGTTTCCGATACGGTTTGACTCGCTCCGATACGGCTCTGACACGTTTGAATACGAACTGGATACGTCTGGATACTTTGAACTTAGGATAACCATACACCACACATGGACCATGCCCACGATGCACCAGCACTATTGGTGTAAACCGCGCATGGACCACGCCAAAAACACAAATTTTGTGCCGCAGGTGAGAATCGAACTGAGGACCTCTGGGATCCGCGCCACAACCTTTACCACTACACTACCTCACATTTGATGTTAGAAGCCAAATAACTTTTATATTTAATATATAACTAGAATTTTTTATATTTAATTTATATAATACAAGTATTGGATTAATAATATAATTAAAATAATATAATATAATAGTCGTATCGTATCCTTGATTTTTTAAAATTGCCATATCGCCGTATCCGTATCGTATCCGATACGATACCCGTACCCGTATCCATGCAACATAGGTTCAAACAAGTCTTTATTGGTGCAAGTCAAGCAGATTCGGCAGCAGCACAGCTAGCATATTTGTTTCTTATTTAGGTAGTCTAAAGATAGAAGGAAAAATATGTAAAGATAGGATTGAGGATACTAGTTTATTTGTTTCCCTAGTTTATTCTTTCCTACTTTTGATTTCTAAGCTTGCTATTTGAGGAGGCTGCTGGATCCGAAATTGTGTACCACAGAATTTTGTATCACAGATTTTTCTATCAATAAAACATGGTTGGGAAGGGAGTTTCATGGGAGTTGTGTGTTGTTTACCTCTTTTTTCTCATAAGTTGTCAGTCTTTAATGGAGGCGAGGGAATCGAAATTAATTAAGAATTAAGGGGTATTTAGAGAGAGAGTGAGAGAGAGTGGGGTTTAGGAGTGGAAGGAGGAATTTGTATCACCTAAGGTAACAGAATATTTCTTTCTAGATCTAACCGTCCGATTAGTATCCGCACGAATATTAATGATACCGCATTATGATCGGACGGGCGGGATCAAAACAGAAATATTGTGCTACCTCATAGGATATTGTTCAGTGGAAGGAGTGGGGAGGCAAAAAGAGCGAAATTGGCGGACGAGGGCAGATGAGGTGCTTGGGTTGTCTGTTGCACAATTCAAGTAACAAAGGTCCTGACAAGTGGGGTTCGTAGTAAGTTATGCAGTCAGGGAACGACATGTCAGGGAATGATAACAGGGTTTGTTTTGGAAGTTCTATTACAGACGACTTGTCTAGCTACTTCAAGCATACATACATCATATAATTCATAAGAGGGGTCATGCCTACAGGAGTTGGCTGATTTGTAATACTTTTAATTTTTTGATAGACTCTAGACGTTGTAAACACCTTTATTCAATTCAATTTTGATAGCTGCTATCAAGCTTTAAAAAAAAAAGAAAGATAATTTGGATAGAAATAAGAAATAACTTCGACAACTGACTGAATAAGTTATTTAAATTGTTTATTCATAGTTTTCGCATTTTAAAAGTTTCTACATGTTTTAGAAAAATTATTATTATTATTATTATTATTATTATTATTATTATTAGGGGTGAAAATGGAGCGAAAAGTGCATAATGCTAATATCAAATTTGTATCCGCCTTTCAATGAGCGGATACAAATATGAATACGGATAGTACATGAATGTCAAAATTTAAAATCAATTCCTCTTTAAACGGATACAAATACGGAATGGATAATCCACGAATACGGATACGAAAGAATAATCATTGGATAATTGAGTCATTTGAAATTTAAGAAATTAAATCAGAAAAATAAAAAATTAACAAAAACAAATTAGAAAATAAAAGGAGTAAAATGGAGGTTTCAATTTCACAAACAAATGGACAATTGACATGAGATAATATGTAATATAAGGGCGGTGTGCTGAGTGAACATCCACCATACTGCCATGCACGAGCCCCTCTGTTTGTAAACTCTGGTTTTAATAAATATAACTGGCCCATGGGCCTTTCACTGGAGGTGCGCTCCGGACAGGACAAATTAGTATTGATTAGTCCAACAATAACGGTGAAGTGAAACTGAGCCGTTTATATAACGACTCAGACCAAAGAATATGAAACGATTTCGCGACTCGCGCCAGCTAAAGGAAAGGAAGAAAGAAAAATCAAACAAGTAACTCCAGATCGTATCATAAGCTAGCAATTTCAAACCCTCACAAATTAAGCAAGCAAACATGGTTTGAGCAGTCAATTTCCACAGACATCCCTTCGACATGGTATCAACAAAAACACCTGTCAATTTTCTTTATTTTTATTCTTTCAAATCCTTGTTATAGAATGCTATATAATTGGCCTTTAATTTTCTACAAGAACCTTAATAATTAGAAATATGCCATTTATTTGAATTAATGTATGTAATGAAATATTGATGAAGGAGCACATGGCTGATTGGTGCAGCAGTATTTCTCTCAGTGCCACTTTACAGAAAAATTAAAAGGGTTGAAGGTAATGCATCTTACCATCTCTTTTTCCTAACTGATACTTCAGTATTTTCTGGTACAAGCTTCATACCAGCACAGTACATGGCAGTAGACCTGATCCGGAGTTCTACTGGTTATAGATATTTCTTTTAGAGGCCTATTTAATTAATTATTTGTTTTCTTTAATAATTTTCATTAAATTAGAGGTGGTAGAAAAGGCAGAGGAAGCGGCGGAGACAGCTCTAGAAGCAATAGATAAGGCGGCTGAGGAAGTAGGACATTTAGCTGCTGACCTGGCAAAATCATCGAGCAATGGAAAACTAAAAGAAGTAGCTCTCAATGTCATAGGCATTGCTGAGAGGATCGAGAGAGATGCCGAACATGTCGAGGAGGTTTTTTTATCGCTACAAGGCACGATTGGTAGCAAAGAGTTACAGTCAGATGTATGACATTAACTACGATGAGACCTTTGCAATAGTGACGAAAATGAACATAGTTAGGACACTTGTTTCTCTTGTTGTGAATGTTGGATGACATTTACACTAACTTGAGTGAATAATGCGTTTCTTTATGGGGATTTGTTGGAGGAGGTATACATGGAGATACCCACAGGATTCAACACAAACCAAACAGTGGGCAAGGTTTGTAGGTTGAAGAAGTCCCTGCTTGAATTGAAACAGTCATCTCGAGCTTGGTTTGATAGGTTCATGAGAACTATGGTAGGGATTGGCTATCAACAGATCAATACCGACCACACGGTGTTTTTTCGACAATATGGAGGTCATATTACTATGCTTGCCATATATGTTCATAATATGATTGTCACAGCTGATGATGAGGGAGATTGTTGAGCTGAAAATGAGATTGGCCAAAGAATTCGAGGTGAAGGACCTAGGTTTGCTTAGATACTTCATTGGTTGTACATCGCCATAGTCGTAAGTTTACAGGCATCAGATTAAGTTGTAATATAAAGAATAAAGGACAAAAATAATTCAGATCAAACACAAATGATAAATATAAATAAATCTCTAGATTAAACTTATAAGAATTCAAAATTACATGCCTTCACTCTTGAAAGGTGTTGTTTAGCCGCTCATGGCAAGTTCAACAACACAAGATACAAAAGACATAATTAAAGCAGTAAGAGAAAGAAGTAGGAGGAATACACCTAGATCTATTCTATATATATCTCATACATGCTGTATTCACGTCTTGTATCTCTTCTTTTAGGAAAACTTACACGTTTTCTATTCTCTATTCTATATGTGTTCTCTCTCTCTCTAGTCACACCTATATGAGAACCCTAGATCTATTCTATATATATTCTACTAAGTTCTCTATTTGTTCAAATGAGGAGATGAGTTGTGATTCGTCCATCATGTGTTAGTGGACTTGGTGAAACTTGGCTACCAAGTTTAGTGCTGTAACTGTTGTTTGCCAATTATCTTGTGCGGTTGCCTAGGTTGCATGCGGTTGAGCATCATCCGCATGGAATTCGTGCGCTGCATCACTTGTATATGGTTTGGCTGCCTCTGGTTGCATGTGGTTGAGCATCATCCGCATGGAATTCGTGCGCTGCATCACTTGTATATGGTTTGGCTGCCTCTGGTTGCATGCGGATGAAGGGTCAACCACATGCTGGTACCAGTATGTCCAGCATGCTTCGTTTTATACCTGTTTTAGCTCAAAAAACACTAGAAAACCTACAATCTTATAGAATCAAGTAAAATGGAAAAAGTAATATGATTCTACCTAAGAGCTGGGCTTAGCTAAGCCATGGAGTAAAACGCTTGGTGCTCCACGCCACATTATTTCCATTTTGAAAATCCAAACTACCGATCCAAACGACTCAACATGATCTCCATATTGAAATGTGCTTGGAGACCAAATTTTACATTTTTTGGAATTTTTCTACTATTTATTAAGGCACTTTGAAAATCGCTGATCCGGATGAACAGTAGCAAAACAATAAAAAATTCTGGACCAATGGATTAGCGATTTTCAAAGTGGCTTAATAAATAGTAAAAAAATTCCAAAAAATATAAAATTTGGTCTCCAAGCACATTTCAATATGGAGATCATGTTGAGTGGTTTGGATCGGTAGTTTGGATTTTCAAAATGGAAATAATGAGGCGTGGAGCACCAAGTCGTTTTACTCCATGGCTTAGCTAAGCCCAGCTCTTCTACCTAAATTGGAAACTTGTAACTCGATATTTGGCAATATTTTATGTTGATTGATAGAGAAAAATAGTGCTTATTTCAACCCTATCAGTGTGATAACTGATATGTGGTAAGTGTAGAACATATGTCAATTGTGTGGAAATGGTGTAGAAATGTTGTTGTTTAATGATGTGTTAATATTGTTTTGGATTTCAGTATGTAATTTATATTTTTTTCTGTTCTTGATATGTTTTTGTACTGTTATGTACTTGATATGTTAAGGATTAGTATACATACTACACATATAAATACTTTGAAAATAAGATACTTTGATGTGTAACTTGATATAATTAAATGCCTGAACATTAATTTGTAAAAGAATTAAATTTTGGCAAGATATGTAGATAAATATGTATGAAAAGTATATTAATTCTTGTCAAGTATTTATATCTAAAAAGTGTAATATCCACACTTAAATGACGAGGTATGATAAAGACTTCAATGCATAGATATACAACATAGTTATAAATACTTTATTAAACATTGTACAAAATATAGGTATAAATATTTCAATGCATAGGTCCAGATACCTCAAGGACAAAAAAATTATGAATCGGGTGTGAAAAATACTTTAATAAATATAGTTGACCTCATACATATAAATACTTCAATTCATAGGTTAAAATATGTTAGATTTGGAATATTAATATTTTAAAAAATATCCAGTTCTAGAGGTAGCCCTGGATAATATGCTTGTGGTCTCCTTCGTTGTCACTATCGCCGTCGGTGAACATATGAGGTCTTCTTGGTCCCCCATGCAGTTTGAGTGGTCCCCAAGGTATTTATGGTTCGAGGACATTTAAGGATTTTCCTGAGGGGTGCAATTATATACATTAAACTAGTTCATTGCATAGGAATACTTCGATGTATAGTGTTAAATATTTTAGAATGAGAATATTAATATTAAAAAAAATATTCCAGTGCTGGAACTTTTGCAGTCCTCCAAGTAGTTATGGTCCCTCATGCAGTTTATGTGGTCCCCAGGTGGTTATGGTGTGAGAATGTTTGGGGAATTT
This sequence comes from Carex kokanica, assembly GCA_025461125.1. NCBI lineage: Eukaryota > Viridiplantae > Streptophyta > Magnoliopsida > Poales > Cyperaceae > Carex > Carex kokanica. The sequence continues at coordinate 856,697 of JAJGRX010000083.1, read as the reverse complement.
TACCGCAAGGACAATTACCAGCTTAAAAAAAAATATTTTTTCAAATAATTTTCTTAATTATCAGTGTAATTGTTGTGGGGAATCAAGTTTCAGAGAGCAAAACAATGAAAACAAAGAGAGAAATCAAACAATCGAACACAAGTGATTTTTACGTGGGAAACCCTCGAAGGGGAGAAAACCCACGGCCGCGCCAAATCCACTATTGTCTCAATTAGGTTACAACACTATACAATAGAACGAAGGAGAACACTAAATGTATAAGCAAAACTAAAACACGCCAACAGTAAAAGGCCTAAATCTGGGCCGTACATACAGATCACTAATTTGGCTAATCTGGGCCGTCGGATACAGATCACAAATTCGTAGCCTCAGACAATTAACGCTCGCAGGGGGCTGCCGCCCCCCTGCCAACTCCCGCATAATCCTAGAATCAAACCCACATACATAACAGTAATGCCTAACAAGCTAACCATCCTACTACTGCTATAGCTAGATAGCAAATCAACACATGATATACTACCTAATACATCGTCTTGATAAAAAGGAAGAAAATATTACCTAGTTACATATACTGCTAAATATAAAAATATTTGCTAAACCAAAAAAAAAAAAAAAAAATCTTACCAAACAAGTATGACTATGAAAAAGTTACAGAAATACAAAGACTACTAAATATAAAAATACTTGGGTAAATTTAAAACATAATTCTTGTCAAACAAATAAGATTGCTTGCATGATAAGAATATTTTTGCCACTTTTGGATTTCTTGATTGTATCATCCTCTCAATTCTGATTCATTTCTGATTTCCAACAGTCTCCCGATGTTTTTTTTTGTTGACTAGATTCGCCAGCAGCCTCATCATTTTTTTTATTTTCTCAAAATTCTCAATTCTTAGAGTCCATCTAATCGCTCACAAATTTCTCAATTCCGTTATTCTGGGCAATGGTTTTTTCCGAACAAATAAGACTTTAAATTTTTGGAGAATGGTTAGTTGACCACTATCAGAAATTTGGGCAAATGTTTTTTCATCAGCACAAAAGTGATGCAGATTTATCAATTTGTCTATGCCCCTTGGTAACTCTGAGATTTCGCATTTCTCGATATACAAAGCTTGAAGATGATAAAGGCCAATAGAAGAGGTAGTTAAACGTTCGATTCCTGTGGAAGATAGATCGAGGAAACGAAGATGCTGCAATTTCCAAATGTTGGTTGGTGGTTCTTTTTCTTTTTCCATGCACATAAAAGATAAATCAAGAATCCTAATGCCATCTAGACTATATAGCATTTCGTTTATGGCACTATACATCCCTTCAACTTGACTTCTCTTGAAGTATAAGAATGAGCGCAAATTTTTATGTGTTCGAATTCTCTTTATGACCTCAAGATTGTGGGTATCTACTGCCAAGTGCCAAACACCCGAAGGAATTTGAACTAATCCTTCCCCAAGGTAGAAACATTCACCTGAAGAGACGATAACCGCCAAATCATGCATTAAGTCATGCATGACATAGCTATTGTTATCTGGTGCATGCTGGAAAAAGGACTTCTTAACCAACTCATCAAACCATTGCCTCCCAATATCAAGTTTCTTCCCACCATGGACATCAGATGGAATAAAATTTTGGGCTATCCACATATGGACCAACCTATCTTTTTTAATCAATGAGTTTCTAGGGAATACAGAGCAGTAGGCAAAACATTGCCGTAATCTAGGATCTAGTTGTTTATAATTAAGACCAATAGATTGAAGGATTCGGCTTTTGTCCTCGGGTATAACCCATTCCCACCATTCACTATTCAAATTTTCCCTCCAACTTTCTACATCTACATGAGTTCTTAATTGATTTCCAATTATTTTAGCTGCCAAGGGTAAACCGCGTAATTTGTCAGCTATTTTCTTTCCTTTAAATATACTTTGTTCCGTGCGAATCTCTTTATTCCCGCATGCAAAATGTTCAAATAATTCCCAAAATATATCCGAGTTTAGTGTACTTAATGCTATGGGACGACCAACGGCTCCTACTGTATTTGCAACTACCCAATTTGCAAATACCTGATTCTGAGTTGTTATGAGAACTACACTACCTGGGTCACAATGAAGTAAGGTTGCACTGAGTAATTCCCATCCTTCGTTATTCATTTCAAACATATCGTCGAGGACAATTAAAAATTTGCCGACTCCCGGAATGCGGGAAGTAATATTCGTAAAAATTTCATCTAATGAGATTGAATCTGGACCTGAATATCCTAAAGATCGATAAATCCTAAGCAGCACCAATTTAACATCAACAAGAGGTTTGTTAGAGACGGAGATCCATAGGTTTTTAAAAGTTGTTTTTACCTCAGAATTACTACAGACAGCTTGAGCAAGTGCTGTCTTTCCTACCCCACCCATCCCAACAATTGGAATAACGTGGCGACCCTTTTTGCTGGATTCAGAATCTGAACCTAATATAATGTTTAAAATCAGATCCAATTCCTCTTCTCTGCCATACAAAACCCCAAATAATGAGGAAATGGTTTCTCTTGGACCATTAACTTTATGGTTACGGGATTCCTTTTTTTCATTCTGATTTACCAAGTGGATAAATTCAGATAATTCAGAAAAACATTTGTTCAACTCATCCGTGACTTTCTGTAAACTTTTGAGGATATCAGCAGGAATAAGCATATTCCTGACAGTAGAAAGAGAAGAGGAAGCAATTTTGCTAACCTTGTTCTTTCCCTGAACTCCCTCCTTAATAGATTTGGCTTCCATGTTGTCCAATACATCTTCTGCATCGTAAACAGTCTCTTTCAGCTTCCTCAGCCAGTCTGCAAGAGCTCGATTGTTGATAATCTCTTCTTCTTGGACCTCTATGAGGGCTCCTTCACAGAGTCGAAGTTTACGGGTCAAATCCTCAACCATCTCTTGAGCATCTTTCTGCAACCCCCAATTAGCCTCGAGATACTTCTGTGCTTTCTCACACACAGTTTTGATGACTGGCGATGCAAACCATCCGCCAACCAACAACTCTACTCCTGTCATTATTGAGATTTTGGGAGTATGAGCTCTTAGGTTTTCTTTTGTATATGGTGAACTGAGTGTTTGTGTCAAAGTTATAGGACCCTCGGAGGTATATATAGTGGGTTAGGATCCCATACACAATTGAATTTATTGGATTCGGACCGTCCGATCTGTTTTGTCACGAAATTAAAGCAATCCATGTATTTCATCTCGGATTAAATTGGCTTGAATTTTGATCAGATGGTCCGGATTCAAAATCAAAAGTTTATCAAGAATTCAAATTTGTTCACCGTCTTTCATGACACTTAGGTGACTTAACTCACAATCTCTTTTTAAAAAAAAAATTGTATTGGATGAAATCTCACACTCTTAGAAACATGCACACTTATTCATTTTCTTTATAATATCATCTCAACTAGACAACTACACATTATCCAAATCTTACTCTCCACTTAATTATTTGTACATTGTTTGATCCTCCTACTTCCACATATTACTTTTGTCAACAAAATCATCTTAGAAAGAGTCTTTACAAATGCCGCATGAAACTTTTGATATAAACGTAATAACAAAATATTTTGGCAAAAAAAATTGTTATAACAACAACTCTAATTTTTAATACTTAACAGTAGAAACAATTGGTTAAGGCAGATGTTGATTAGGGTTCATGTTCTTGTTTTTGGCTTGCAGATCAAATTTTATATTTTTTTGAATTTTTTTTACTATTTATTAAGTATTTTACAAAAACTAGTCAAATTTAGACCATTGAATTTTGTACCCATCTTAATAAATAGTAAAAAAATTCAAAAAAATGTAAAATTTGATCTGCAAGCACATTTTATTTAGATAATCATGTTGAACGGTTTGGATCGATGATTTGGACTTTGAAAATGTAAGTTGGCATGATTATTTTTTTTGAAAGTTTTTTTTTTCTATGAAATATAAGTTGGCATGATTATTATTTTTTAGGATAAAACAAGGGTGTAGCTTTGTAGGCCACTATTTTTAATTGTGAGAAAAATATATGCTAATATAGGCATGCTCATTGACAATGGAAAAGTAAAAAAGGATTTTGAATTACATATAGCTAACACTCCTAATATTAAAAAAATATTAAATTAATTATATACAAAATATTTCGCTGGAAATAATTCTCAGGGAATGCTGATTCATAAATTGAGGCAACAGGTGTTAAAAAAGTAAAACTGAAATATTTCTTAATATTTTAACCCAGGTAAGAGATTTTGAATCAAGTGCAATATTTTGGTGTGGTTTATTCCAATTTCCGACAAGAACTATTTAGCTTATATCTAGCTATCATTTACACTTGCCGAAATTCATAGTAGTAATTTTAAACCTGTTATTCAGCTATAAACTAGACATATAACAGGTTTAAAATTACTACAATGAATTTCGGGAAGTGTAAATGATAGCTAGATATAAGCTAAATAGTTATTGTCAGAAATTGGAATAAACCACACCAAAATATGCAAAGTTATTGTAACAGACAGATCGGAAGATATCATTTTGGTCAATACCAATCCAATGGATATGCAGTATTTAAGTGATCATAGAAGAATTCAGAGTAGGTGATGACCATCCGATCAGCATCAAGATTCGTGCACTCTGCATCAAAATCCATGCAAGTCTGTATCAATTTTCGTGCGCACAGATTTAATGCTAATCGTACGGTGCTAGAGTCAATTAAACCTAAAAGTAGATCCGATACCCATGGGACCTACTCCTCTCTCATCATAGAAATGGATGATTTTGATCATAGAAAGATTCTTCTCTTGTAATTTTAGTCCGGTGGTCCCCGCTAACATACCATTCATTTGAAGAATTCCCAATATTTTTTTTTGTTACATTAATATATACGTACCCAGAGTAGAACTAGGGTGCTCCTAAGCTCACCAAGCCCTTCCGTGAGCGCGACTCGAAAACCTATCGAATTGACTTCAAACGACATTTTCAAACTGTTAGATGTTCAATCTATATTAAAATGTGCTTGGAGACCAAATTTTATATTTTTTGAAATTTTTTTACTATTTATTAAGATAGTTTGAAAATCGCTGTTTTCCAATGGTGCAGAATTTTAATAAAAACAGCGATTTTCAAACCATCTTAATAAATAGTAAAAAAATTCCAAAAAATGTAAAATTTGGTCTCCAAGCACATTTTAATATAGATTGAACATCTAACGGTTTAAAAATGTCGTTTGAAGTCAATTCGATAGGTTTTAGAGTCGCACTCATGAAGGGCTTGGTGAGCTTAGGAGCACCCTAGTTCTACTCTACGTACCCATAGAAGAAATCAATTAATATCTTATGTTGGAACGCCAATTTTAAAATTTTGGTATTCGGTAGGATGTTACATCACCAGAAGATAATGGATTATTGCTGTTCATAGTTAGACTTTTTATTACTGTTCATAGTTAGACTTTTACAATGTTTATTTTACCAATTTACAAACATTAAATATTTACGATGACGCAAAACAAAAATAAATGAAAAAAAGACTCAGTAGGTTCTTATTAATTATATTAGGATCTTTAATTATTACTTCCAAAATATGAATTTTGGTAAGTGTAAATAATATAGGAGGAGGGATCCAATTACACTTTTTTTTTTATACATCTCGACACCGTTTTTTTTATAGGTCAATTTTGCGATTTCAAAATCCAAACAGTCGATCCGAACCGTTCAACATGATCACCATATTAAAATGTGCTTGGAGATCAAATTTTACATTTTTTTGAATTTTTTTACTATTTATTAAGATGGTTACAAAATCGCTGTTTTTCAATGGTCTGAAAACAACGATTTTGTAACCATCTTAATAAATAGTAAAAAAATTCAAAAAAATGTAAAATTTGATTTCCAAGCACATTTTAATATATCCATCATGTTGAATGGTTTGGATCGACTATTTAGACTTTGAAAATGGTAGGTGTCAAAATGTGTCAAAAAAAAAAGGTGTAATCCGATCCCTCCTCATAATATATATATGATGAGGGATTCAATTACACCATTTTATGGTAACACATCTTGACACCATATACTTATAATTCATTTTTGCGATTTCAAAGTTCAAACAATCGATCTAAACCGTTCAACACGATCACCATATTAAAATGTGCTTGGAGTCCAAATTTTGCATAAGATGGTGTAATTGGAGCCCTTCTCCGTTTTTTTTTTTTTGAAAACCTTCGCAGAGGCTGCGAAATCACGAGGGAGAATTGAACTCTAGACCTTTGGGTAACCAACAATCCTACCCCTCCTCTCTCACTCCCTCCCCCTCCCCCTCTCTCTCTATATAAGAGCTTAAATAATTAGTAATTGGAAATCGGAATAACCACACCAAAATATGCAAAGTTTTTGTTTCAGACAGATTGGAAGACATCATTTCGGTCAATACCAATATCCAATGGATATGCAGTTTTTACTTTGATGGTGGAAAAAGTTGAAAAGGATGGTTAATACATAAAAAAACAGATCAATAAGAACAGATTATAATTGATCATAGAAAGGTTCTTCTCTCTTGACTTGTTATTATAGTAAGGTGGTCCCCGCTGACATAACATCCAGTTGAAGAATTCCCAATTTTTTTTATTTTTTTATTTTGTTACAATATCTCTGTACCCAAAGAACAAATCAATTAATATCTTATGTTAAAACGCGAAATTATTAAATTTTGGTATTCTGTAGGATGTTACATCTCTAAAAGATAATGGATTATCACTGTTCATAGTTGGACTTTTACAAAATTTATTTTACCAATTTACAAACATATATAAATATTTAGCAAAAATTGCAGCGAACAACCTAAAGTTGAAAAAATAAACAATGGATGAAAGTACAGTGAAATGGCCTCACATGAATTTGCAAACTTAATTATAATCTAGCAAACTATGAACAATTACTAAAACATCTGCCATTAAGGCATTAAGGAAATATATAGTCTCTCGTAAACAAACTTATGATGTTCTTGGGCCATTTTCTTGGGGGTAATAATAGAGATAATAGGCCCAACATGTTCTTGGCCCACAACTTCCTCAGAATCCACCTCCTGCCCGATCTCCTGCACCATTGTACCTATTTTTAAAGAAGAATACCCGAAATATAAATGAAGACATGTAAAATACTTTGCGTGTGAAATTTATGGTGTTCGGCCTTCAAACTTTTAGAGAAAGTGCAAGTTGTTGGGTCTTCTCTATGTTTTGACGTCAAATACAATCCTTCAAATTTTACCGAATTCCTTTTCTTTTCTTTTTTCTACGCATCAAACATGTTTTAATTGACATTCTCTTCTATTGTACATTTAAACTGTTGAAACACAAACTGTTGAAGGTCAAAAATTAGCTTAGACGTGTTTCAGCTATATTTAGATTTGTTGCAGCAGAAATATAAGTGGGTAGTTATTTAATGTTAGTGGGGCTATATTTAGCATTACTTATTTGTAACAGTAGCAAAATAGAAGAGCTGCAAGTTAATTTAGGAAAGTTAATTTAGTGAGTCAAAAGTTCTAAATTTAGGTAGTCAGTTTTGTGTATGTGAGGCTATATAATCAGCGTGTATTGAAGAGTATGAGAATAACAAGTTAATAAAAGATTTTGCTGCAGAAACTCTCTCTGATTTCTCTTCTTCTTCTTTACAATCTGTCTTCTCTGTTAGGTTAGCCAATTTTTTTACTTGTTTACAACAATTGGTATCAGAGCCTTAAAGGGCGTAATCCAAAGAGTAGAAGTAAATCTCCCATCAACGAAGCATCGAAGCGATGTCTTCAGGCGCAAACATGGCGCAATTCCCGGCTCCTATGCTTACCGGTAACAACTACGGCATATGGAAAGCGAAGATGGAGACTCTACTACTCTCACAAGATTTGTGGGATATTGTTGAAGATGGGTATACCACATATACCGCCGAACACCAACAAACAGAAGAAGAAAAAAAGAAGTTGAAGGAAGACAAGATGAAAGATGCACGAGCGCTATTCCTTATTCAACAAGGGGTAGCAGAAAACATTTTCTCACGCATCATCAACGCAACCAAATCAAAGGATGCTTGGGTCATGTTGCAACAAGAGTTCAAAGGATCGGCTAAGGTGCAAGTTGTCAAATTACAAACCTTACGCAGACAATACCAAAACATGCAAATGAAGGACTCAGAGAAGGTAAAAGAGTATTTTTCACAAGTTATGGATTTAGTTAATCAGATGCGTTCGCTTGGTGATAAAGATATTACCGATCAAAAACTTGTGGAAAAAATGTTGATTAGCCTACCTGAGAGTTTTGACTCTATAGTTACTGCTATAGAGGAGTCAAAAGACCTGGCAACCCTACCCATACAACAGTTGATTAGTTCTCTTGAAGCACATGAAGAGAGAAAATTGCTAAGAAACTTGTCTAATGAAAATGCCTTCAAGGCAAGTCCAGATTTCAAATCTGAAAATTTTTGGAAAAAAGAAAGTCAGAAAAAACCTGAAATAGATGGTAATGCCGAATCTAGTAAGGCCAACCGGTGGTGTGAAATATGTAAGAAGGATTCCCACGATACCAAATATTGTTGGTCTACCAAACAGTGCAACAAATGCAAAAAGAAAGGCCACATAGCTCGGCTCTGCAGAACAAACAATTCTCAACAAACCAACCAAACCACAAATCAAACACAGCCACCTCCTGCTCAAGTCAACTTCACAGAACAGAGGGAAAATTCAGAAACCATCTTCTATGCATGTCACTCTGCAAGTGAAGAAAGAGGCGACATCTGGTATCTAGATAGCGGATGTACAAGTCATATGACCGGCAACCATCAGATCTTCCATGAGATTAACACCTCATTTGAAACAAATGTTCGAATGGGAAATGGTGCATTGGTTCAAGCCAAGGGCAAGGGGAACATTGTAGTACACACTAAGATGGGTTCACGGTTGATAAGGGATGTGCTACTAGTACCCGATTTGAAGCAGAATCTTCTCAGTGTGGGGCAATTGGTTCAAAACGGTTATGCAGTGCATTTTGAGAAGCATGGCTGCAAGATAATTGATCGGCATGGCCAAGTGCTGGCAAATATTGGGATGAAAGACAACAGAAACTTCGTGTTACAATTAAAGCATACTCCACATCTAGTTCTTCAAACCGAAACTGTAGATGAGTCAATTTTGTGGCACAAGCGGTTCGGTCATCTCAACTATAATGCACTCAAACTGCTGCAAGCAAAGGAGATGGTGCAAGGCCTACCTGAGATCAACAGAAACAGTCAAACCTGTGAAGGGTGCATTCTAGGCAAGCAACATCGAAACTCTTTTCCGAAAAGGGGTGCATGGAGGGCAAGTACACCATTAGAGTTAATTCACACCGACATCTGTGGCAAAATGCAAACACCATCAGAAGGACAAAATTGGTATTTTCTTATCTTTGTTGATGATTTTACAAGAATGACTTGGGTTTATTTTCTCAAAGAAAAGTCACAAGCACTTGAAGTATTCAAAAAGTTTAAAGCTCTAGTTGAGAACCAAAGTGATTTCAAAATCAAGGTGCTAAGAAGTGACAGAGGTGGAGAATATACATCCAACCAATTTGTTAAATTCTGTGAAGATCATGGAATTAAGAGACAACTCACAACTGCCTATACCCCTCAACAAAATGGTGTTGCAGAACGTAAAAACCGTACCATAGTAGAAATGGCAAGAGCCATGCTCAAAGACAAGGGTATACCATTAAAATTCTGGGCAGAAGCAGTCTCTTTGGCTGTCTATATTCAGAATAGAAGTCCCACAAGAGCTGTACCAAATAAAACCCCAATTGAAGCATGGAGCGGAACCACTCCCAACATTAGTCATTTGAAAATTTTTGGTTCAGTATGCTATGCACATGTGCCAAAGGAAAATAGATCTAAACTCGATGATAAAAGTGAACGCTGTATTTTTATGGGATACTCGGATGGCACCAAAGGGTATAGATTGTATAACCTTGAGAAGAAAAAATTGGTTGTTAGTAGAGATGTCATCTTTGATGAGAAAGAAGTCTATAATTGGGAAAATAACCAAGTACCCACATATCAACAAACACCAATTATCATACTTCACAACCAAGATGTCCAAACCATACCAAATGTAGCAGCTCAAAGTCAACCACCACAAACCTCACCCAGCCGAGACCCCAGCAGCAGTTCAGCTGCGCAACCTGAAGACAACCCGCAACCAAATGCCTCTAATTCGCAACAAATTGGCTCCAATTCACAGCATCCTGATGTTACCATAGAAGTTCCTCCAAGAGGAGTTAAAACCTTGGCTGAAATTTATGAAAGGACGGAAAGATGCAACTTTTCGGTGGTTGAACCACAATCGTTTGAGCAAGCAAAACACCAAGAAAATTGGAGAGAAGCGATGGAGCAAGAAATTGGGATGATTGAGAAAAATAATACATGGGAGTTAGTGGACAGACCAACCGATAGAAGTGTAATTGGTGTTAAATGGATATACAAGACCAAGTTGAATCCAGATGGTTCAGTTCAAAAGTTTAAGGCAAGGCTCGTTGCAAAGGGGTTCAAGCAAAAACCTGGAATTGACTACTTTGAGACATACGCACCAGTTGCACGTTTAGAAACAATCCGTACGGTCATAGCCCTAGCTGCACAGCAAAAGTGGCGCATCTATCAACTAGATGTCAAATCAGCTTTTTTAAATGGAGAACTTAACGAAGAAATTTTTGTTGAGCAACCCGAAGGATTTTTAGCTCAAGGGGGAGATAACAAAGTCTACAAATTGAAGAAGGTGCTCTATGGACTGAAACAGGCTCCAAGAGCATGGTACAGTCAAATTGACAAATATTTTCTGCAAAACGAGTTTGAGAAGAGCAAGTCAGAACCAACTCTCTATGTGAAGAAAAGAGGTACTCACATTTTAATCGTTGCTCTATATGTTGATGATTTGATCTACACAGGCAACAGTGAAGCAATGATGCAAATGTTTAAAGAAGACATGATGAATACCTATGAAATGAGTGACCTTGGATTGATGAAATACTTCTTAGGTATAGAAGTGGTTCAAGTTGAAGATGGGATATTCATATCTCAGAAGAAATATGCTGAAAACATATTGAAAAAGAATAGGTTGCAAGATTGCAAGAGTGTCACAACACCACTTGTTCCAATTGAAAAATTCAAGAAGGAAGATGGTTCAGCAAAAGCAGATCCAACTGAATTTCGCAGTTTAGTTGGAAGTTTATTGTATCTAACTGCAACAAGGCCGGACATCATGTTCAGCTCAAGCCTTTTATCAAGGTATATGGACTGTCCTACTCAAAAACATTTTACAGCGGCAAAACGAGTTCTAAGGTACATCAAAGGCACTGTTGCTTATGGCATATGGTACAAGCCTGTCAACAACTCAAAGTTGATTGGTTACACCGATAGCGACTGGGCGGGATGCCAAGACGACATGAAGAGTACTTCAGGCTATGCATTCTCGCTTGGATCAGGTATTTGTTCATGGTCATCCAAGAAACAGACGGTGGTCGCCTTGTCATCAGCCGAGGCAGAATACGTTGCAGCAGCAAGAGCCGTTGCACAGGCCATTTGGCTCAAAAGAATATTGGAAGATGTCAATAGCAAAATGGAGGAACCAGTCACTATCTACAGTGACAGCAAATCTGCCATAGCAATCAGCGAGAATCCAATCAGCCATGACAGAACAAAGCACATTGCCATCAAGTATCACTACACTAGAGATGCAGTCGAGAAACAAGAAGTGCAGTTGAAGTTTTGTCGAACTGACGAACAGTTTGCAGACATATTTACGAAGGTGCTAACAAAGGAGAAGTTTGAGCTCAACAGGGAACACATAGGTGTATCCCAGATGTAATCGTTTTACCGCTGAGGGGGAGTGTTGAAACACAAACTGTTGAAGGTCAAAAATTAGCTTAGACGTGTTTCAGCTATATTTAGATTTGTTGCAGCAGAAATATAAGTGGGTAGTTATTTAATGTTAGTGGGGCTATATTTAGCATTACTTATTTGTAACAGTAGCAAAATAGAAGAGCTGCAAGTTAATTTAGGAAAGTTAATTTAGTGAGTCAAAAGTTCTAAATTTAGGTAGTCAGTTTTGTGTATGTGAGGCTATATAATCAGCGTGTATTGAAGAGTATGAGAATAACAAGTTAATAAAAGATTTTGCTGCAGAAACTCTCTCTGATTTCTCTTCTTCTTCTTTACAATCTGTCTTCTCTGTTAGGTTAGCCAAATTTGTTTACTTGTTTACAACATAAACTTCATAGTTTGGGCAGCCAATATAATTTTGAATTAGGAAATTCCCGTCTGTAAAAAGGAAACAATTTGGGCTTCCAATTTGGAAGTTCTTCTAATATAGTAATATGGTCGCCTATCCCATCCCTCCACTTTTCTTTTAGTTTCTCTCACCTCGTTCGTCTCCTCTCCAGTGGTTTAGCTCTCCAGTAGTTTAGCACAGATGGAATCACTGAGGAGGCTGGTGCTGCGTGCACAACGCAGGAAAGCAAATGATATTCAAGAAACAACAAAAGAATCTAAAATCAAATGGTCATACATGCAAAAAATTCTCAAATACACAAAAGAATTAATAAAGTAAAAAAAAAAAAATTTGAATCCAAGAAAAGAAAAGAAAGTGAGTCAGCGACATTGTCTCTCTTTAAAGGGAGATGAACGGTTTGGTACTACCACATTGAATTTCTGAACCTGATCTCCTAAATAAATTAATTTGAGACTAGCGCATGAAGGGAGATGACAACATTTACTCTTCAAATACTCAGATTCTTGATCCAAAGCACACAAAAAAAAAAAAACTACAAAATATAGAGAAACGTCGTTAGGAGGAGATGGATACCGGTCAAAAAGGTGTCAATGGAGAGTATGTGAAGCTCCTTTAGGAGCTGATCTGTTGAGGGTAAAATTGTCAAAAGAAACACAAATTTAGCCTCTAAGGAGGCGCAAAGGAGGGTCAGTTTTTAAGGAGGGGAGGGGGCTTCCTTAAAGAAATCTGTTAAGGAGACAATTTAAGTCTCTCTAAGGCATACCTGTTCGGCCATCTTAAGACATTAAGGAAGGCTAAGGAGGCTAAAGCCATCCTGCCGAACAGGTACTTCAGAATTAAATATCTTCCTGCCCAAGCGCTGACCGAACCGCCCGCTCTTCTTTCTTCTTCATCACGACGTTCTCCCGAGTCGCAACTGACCCATTCGCCCTTTCCTCCACGCCAAGGACGTAGCAGCTGGAGTGCAACGAGGCGAACTCAAATTGGGGATGACCGTTAGAAATGTGATTGAAAAGGAGGAAGAAAGGAAAAGGGGCAGCGAGGGCAAGTTACTCGGGCAAGGTACGTTTAATGAAGCGTTCTCTGTAGGTGGTCCCCAAGCAAGTTCGGTCACGAAGAGAGTTGAAGTTACTGAAACTGGGGGCCAAGAGTCAGTACTGGAGGAGTCCGGGAAAGAGCAGGCAATGGAGAGGAAGCGCTGACCAATTGTCGCTAACAGTTCTGAGTTTGTTAGAGGTTGTTATTCCACATCAGCGGGTTCGTTTGGCCAACTCAGTATTCTTGCTGAGGTGTCGTTCCGCGAATAAAACTAATGATTTTGTAATCGTTAGATTTACTTTCTTTTACGTTAGGATCGCCTATATAAGGCTAACTCTTCTGTGGAGAGAGATTATGTTTTTGATGTTGAATTTAGGCGAATTGCGTTTGGCATTCGACCTTGGTTGATTTTGGCGAACTTTGCTATTTCTATAAAATTACTCAAAATTACTGAGTCAGTTTGATTCATTCTTCTCTACCCTATCTCTTCTCTCTCTTGATTCTGTTCTTAGCGATTTAAAATCGTGCAAGTGGTATCAGAGCTTCTCGGTCGCAGCTGGGAAGCAGTCATTGGGAAGGTCATACCTCCAAAACCAAAAGGCAACGACACAACTGGAGATAATCAGATGGACTTGATAGCGATCAATGATCAGATCACTCAACTGGCTCGCGATTCACAGTTCTCTCAACAGACTCGAGATGATCAGATCCAAGCATAGTTTCGAGAACAAGCTAATCAGATGGCTGAGTTGAGATCGGCATTTACTGAGTTCTCATTGATGATCAAAGAAGTAGTGATGGAGAAACGAGATACAAGCCAAAACAGTAGTACTAAACAGCGTAATGACCGGGACGCGCGTGGGACAGAAGGTGAACAACCAGATACGAATGCTGATGTCGATAGAGGCAATCCGTACCAAGAACAACCACGTGGGTTCATGCCTCGAATTGAGTTGCCAGTGTTTGATGGGAGTAAGGCAAGTGAATGGCTGGAACGATGTAACTTTTATTTCAACTATTACCAAACAGTAGAAATGTACAAGGTAGGCATGGCTACCATGAACTTCATTGGGGATGTAGAAGAATGGTATGGCTGTTATAGGATCGAACATCCTAATCCAACTTGGCCAGCATTGGTAAATGCAATCTTTAAGCGTTTCAAATTGAGGTGTCACTTAAATCCTGTGGTCCAATTTAAAAGAGTGCATCAGACTAGTAATGTGGAAGAATATATTTAGAGAATTCCAGAGAGCAAAGTCCAGGTTACTGGTAGAAACCGGTATTAGACAGGAGTATTTTTTTGTCTGGATCTTTCTATGTGGATTAAAGGAGGAAATCCAAAATTCCATGAATTTATTCAAACCACAAACATTGAGTGAAGCTTTTAACCTAGCTTTAGAGCTTGAGGTAGTTGTGGGTTCTTCTGACATAAAGTCTTTATTTGTAAGACCTCATGGGCAAACCAGTTACAAACCTCCCTACACTCCTAATCCCAAACCAGTTAGGCAGCTGGAGGCAACCACTAGAAATTTTTTTGAAAGTCCACCTCAGAACTCACCAGTGTACAAACCTCCTCACAAAAACCTGGCCAATTTGACCCTTGACCAGAAAAGAGCCTTGGGTCTTTGTTTTAGATGTAATGAGAAGTGGCACCAGGGACATAAATGTAGTAAGGGGTTACATGCCCTTGAAGGGGAAGATGATGAAGAAGTTGAAGATAATGAAGTAGAAGGAGGGCAGTTAGTGAAATATTCTAGCAATGAGATTAAGGAAGAAGAGGAGATAGTCACTCTCAATGTGGATAAGGGTACAGGAAGTTGTTACACTCCAAAATACAGGGGGCAAATTGGGAATATTTCTGTGATGATGTTGATTGATACAGGTGCTACTCATTCATTCATCCACCCATTGATAGTTAATGAGCTGAATCTACTTACTACTCCCACAACCACCCTGCTTGTTAGAAGTGCCAGTGGAAAGAAACTGATCACAAATAATCTTCGTAAGAAGGTTGACTTTCACATTCAAAGCATCCTTTTTGCACTGATTTCAGAATTTTAGAAGTTCAAGGGTACCATTTAATACTTGGGGTTGATTGGATGGCTAGTCTGGGGGATATTAAAATGAACCTTTTGAAAGGATTGTTGGTGGTGGACAGGAGGGCAAAAAGGTAAAACTGATGAATGAAAATAAGGAGTCAGAATTAAAGATTAGTGAGGGACTTATTAATGTGGAGAAGGAGAGTAAAAATGGGAACTAGGTTTTTCTGGCACACTTGTACAAATTGGGAGAAGACAGTAGTGACAAGGTAGTAGAAGTTAATCCAAAATTGAAGGACATATTAGATGAATTTCAAATGGTGTTTGAAGAACCAAAACAGCTACCACCTAAAAGAACCATTGACCATAAAATACACCTTACTGCTGATGCAAAACCTGTTAACCTTACACCCTATAGAATGTCTTACCACTATAAAAGTGAAGTAGAGAAAATTGTGCAAGAATTGTTAGAAAAATCTTTCATTCAACCCAGTGTCAGTTCTTATTCCTCACCAGTTTTGTTGGTAAAGAAAAAAGATGAATCTTGGAGAATGTGTGTGGATTATAGAAGATTAAATGAGGGAACAATTAAGAACAAATTCTCTATCCCAATTATTGAAGATTTATTGGATGAGTTGCATGGTGCTCACTATTTCTCTAAGCTTGACTTGAGGTCAGGTTACCACCAGATAAGGATGGCTGAAGAAGACATTCACAAAACAGTTTTTCAAACTCATGAAGGCTTGTATGAATTTACTGTTATGCCCTTTGGATTGACTAATGCTCCTGTCACCTTTCAAGCTCTGATGAATAGCATTTTCAAGGCATTTCTAAGGAAGTTTGTGTTAGTTTTTTTTTATGATATCCTAGTCTATAGTAAGGACTTAGAGAGTCATGCATTACATCTCAAAAAAGTGATGCAAGTCTTAATGAGTCAACAATTGTATGTTAAAAGATCAAAGTGTGAATTTGGAGTCCATAAGATAGAATATTTTGGGCATATTATTTCTCAGGAAGGGTGGCAATAGATTCCAAGAAAGTAGAGTCTATGTTAGATTGGCCAATTCCAAAAAATATAAAAGGGTTGAGGGGATTTTTGGGGCTGACAGGGTATTATAGGAAATTCATACAAGGTTATGGAGTTATTTCTAAACCTTTGACTAACCTTTTGAAGAAGAATGCATTTAGGTGGGATGAGGCAGCTCAACAAGCTTTTGATCACTTAAAGAAGGCAATGGTGCAAGCTCCTGTTCTCAAACTCCCATATTTCAAATTGCCTTTTGTGGTGGAGACTGATGCATGCCATGATGGAATAGGAGCTGTGCTAATGCAGTCCAGGAGGCCTGTGGCATACATGAGTAAGAAGCTAGGGGTGAAGAGTCAAAATTTGTCTACCTATGAAAAGGAGCTACTGGCACTGTTCACAGCTGTCAATAAATGGAGGCATTATCTCATGGGCCAAGAATTTACCATAAAGACTGATCAGATTAGTCTCAAGTATATGCTTAAACAAAGAGTAAATACACCAATGCAACACAAGGGTTTGAGCAAGTTGTGGGGTTGAATTATAGGATTGAATATAAGAGGGGTGTAGAAAACAAGGTTGTTGATGCCCTTTCTAGAAAAGAAAATGGTGGTGAAGGAGAAGAGTTAACACCAACTGAGTTGAAGGTAGTTAGTGTATTAGTTCCTAAATGGATGGAAGATTTGAAAGAAAGTTATGAGGGAGATGAGTGGATTAAGGAGTTAAGAGAAAAATTGAAGAGTGGAGGACAGTCTAGCTCTCACCATCTGTCAGAGTACCAGGGGTTAATCAGGTACAAAGGGAGGATTTGTGTGGGTTCAAAATCTGAGTGGAGGCTGAAGATATTGCAGGAAATTCATGGTTCAAGTCTGGGGGGGGCACTCTGGCATCACTGCTACTTATCAAAGGGCAAAAAGGTCATTTTTTTTGGCCTATGATGAAAGAATTTGTGCATGATTATGTGCAAAAATGTTCTAACTGCCAACTGAACAAAGGAGAGCATGTGGCAATTCCTGGCCTGATACAACCTTTGCCCATTCCAAAAGAAGCCTGGTGTAGTATTGGTATGGATTTTATTACTGGACTACCAAAATCAAATGGGTTTGAAGTCATCATGGTGATAGTGGATAGATTAACTAAGTATGCCCATTTCATTCCTTTAAAGCATCCTTATTCTGCAACCAGTGTAGCTCAAGCATTTATGGATAATATCTATAAATTACATGGGTTGCCAACTGATATTGTATCAGACCGAGATCCAATTTTTACCAGCAAATTTTGGAGTGAATTAATGGAGAAGATAGGGGTTAAATTGAACATGGGCACAGCTTATCACCCTCAAACTGATGGTCAAACAGAAAAGGTGAATCAGTGTTTGGAACAATACCTTCGAGCTATGGTTTTTGATAAACAAACGAAGTGGAAAGAATATCTCACCTTGGCCGAATGGTGGTACAATTCAAACTGGCATAGTGCACTAAAATTCACTCCTTTTGAAGCTTTGTATGGTTACCCTCCTCCTCAACTGGCACTGGGCAGCATTCCTCGTAACCAGGTAGAGGCAGTAAACCACTTCTTACGTGATAGGAAATCAGTTCTAGCCCAGCTAAAGGTGAATCTGACTAGAGCTCAAGATCGAATGAAGAAAAAGGACAATAAACACAGGAGTGAGTGGGTGTACTTAAAGTTACAGCCTTACCGACAGATTTCGGTAGGTGGTGTGAGGAATCAGAAATTGAGCTCCAAATTTTATGGCCCGTTTGAAATTCTAGAGAAAGTTGGGGATATAGCATACAAATTGAACTTACCGCCAAATTCTCAGATTCATCCCGGTTTCCATGTTTCTCAGCTTAAGAAGAGGTTGGGTGATAGTCAAATGTCATCTCCAACATTGCCAATCACTGGCCCAGGGTTAATCAGCAAGCCGGAACCTCAATCGATATTAGCAAGGCGCATGGTGAAGAAGCGGAATGCAGCACAGACCCAATTGTTGATCCAGTGGCGTGACCAGTCTCCAGACGATACCACTTGGGAGGACTATGATGAAATAATTCAGAGGTTTCCTGATTTCATTCATGAGGGCATGAATTTGCTTGAGGGGGAGGGAATGCAACGAGGCGAACTCAAATTGGGGATGACCGTTAGAAATGTGATTGAAAAGGAGGAAGAAAGGAAAAGGGGCAGCTAGGGCAAGTTACTCGGGCAAGGTACGTTTAATGAAGCGTTCTCTGTAGGTGGTCCCCAAGCAAGTTCGGTCATGAAGAGAGTTGAAGTTACTGAAACTGGGGGCCAAGAGTCAGTACTGGAGGAGTCCGGGAAAGAGCAGGCAATGGAGAGGAAGTGCTGACCAATTGTCGCTAACAGTTCTGAGTTTGTTAGAGGTTGTTATTCCACATCAGCGGGTTCGTTTGGCCAACTCAGTATTCTTGCTGAGGTGTCGTTCCGCGAATAAAACTAATGATTTTGTAATCGTTAGATTTACTTTCTTTTACGTTAGGATCGCCTATATAAGGCTAACTCTTCTGTGGAGAGAGATTATGTTTTTGATGTTGAATTTAGGCGAATTGCGTTTGGCATTCGACCTTGGTTGATTTTGGCGAACTTTGCTATTTCTATAAAATTACTCAAAATTACTGAGTCAGTTTGATTCATTCTTCTCTACTCTATCTCTTCTCTCTCTTGATTCTGTTCTTAGCGATTTAAAATCGCTGCATGGAGAGAGTGTAGAGCATGCTCGCTTTCATCGACACTCATGGCCTCTCCTCTGGCCTCCATCTCCACTCCCATCGCTTTCTTCCTGATCTCCACTTTAGGGATTGGAATTCTTCTCTCCCCTCCGGTGGTTCAGTTTTCCAGATGGAAGCACTGAGGAGGCTGGAGAAAGTGCAGATTATGCTTTCTTTCATCCACTCTCATGGCCTCTCCTCTGTCCTCCGTCTCCACTCCGATAGCATTCTCTCTGATCTCCTTCTCTTCTTCGTATTGCTCTCACCGTTTTAACCCCAATTTTTTTTTCCTTGGAAATGACATTTTGCTTCCTTTGCCTCAATTACCATCAAATTTACTGAACTTCTTTTTCCTTGTACTATAGGAAGTTTTATGTATGAATGCTGCTCAAAATGGCACTTAAGGTGTTCGAGGAAATGCTAAAGAAGTTTGTACTTTCTTTGGTCGTATGTAGGTGCAGCCTTGTGGCATGCTAAGCATAGAAGTAGTACTAACTGGCACTAGACTTTCTGAATAAGGCAAATTTAATTAATATTGTAGAATATAATATAAAACTTGATGAAATCCAATTTTCAATGGTGTCCAAAACTCCAAATCCAATTTCAACTGTTGATTCTGTAATTATGATTCAGTTTCCCTCAATTCTGAAAATTTCTGCTGGGTTAATTGTAACCTATTATTCTGAAATTGAATTCTTGATTAAGCGGGACCATATCAACAAGCATCAACAGCCCTTCTTTTACCCACAATTCTACAATTCAGCACAAAATGAACATCAGACTTAGCCTCAATTTTTTGGAATATCTTTTTATTCTTTCTTTGTTCTTATGAAACTAGTTCATCCTGAAGTCATTGAAGAGTTAAGGTGCATTGAATTTTTGATGCCATTTCAATCTGGTAGGGAATTGATTGAACCGGTGTTTTAGGTTTGAGTACAGGTCGTAGAGGTGGGAGCAGGCAGGTCTGATCTGGTCGGATGCAGTCCCAATAGGGTTTCTGATCAAGACAGGCTGTGGATTCATGTAAGGTCGTTATCTGACATTTCTCTATCAATGCGCCCAGCAAGCATGAGCTGAATCAAAGCAGGTCAGGGCTTTTGTTTGAGTTAGCCAAATTGGTTTCACGTCAAAATATTACTGGTGTGATTGGTCATGAAATTATTTTTTTTTTTTGGTGGGGTTAGACTTCATTATTGTGAAGTCATATCGGAGACTGATTTTGATTTACTTCAGGTTGATATTGGTTTTGTTGACTGATCTAAGAAATCTTCGTTTTAATTAACCACTGGGCAATGGCATTGGTTTATTGACTTTTGATTTGATCTCATATATAAGATAAAGTGCATTACTGATGCTGAAAAGAGTTATGACGCCTTATTGTTGAGAGTTATGTAATAGATTAGTCAAAGGGCAATTATGTAATAGGTTAGGGACCTATGTGTAAGATGTGTACTCCATATAACTCCTAGGGGTGAATTAATCAAATTAATCCTTTTTCCAAAATCAATTCTTATGAAGAAAACTGGATCCTACTTTATTGTTGAATTACTGCGAAAGATGTGAAGAGGCAACAAAAGAATGTAAAATTTGCAGAAGGAAAGACTAATCAGTGGAATTTTTTACTTTGTTCTGATTTTTAAAGCAGCATTAATTACCGATCGAATTAATCTTTAAGATGCCAGATAAAGTTAATTTTCTAGGAAGGAATATTTTGAAGAAACACATATAGTGCATAAGTAACATGCATAAAGAGAAGTATACAAGTTAAATAGCTATATATCATTCAGAATTACTGAAAGATCACGTCAATTTACATAAAAGCCCTTATAAGGATGTATTTATCATATGACCCTCTAAAATATGTACCTTACCCTCTGTAAATCATATAATTTTTTCTACAATCGCATCCAAATTAACCTCATTTCTTTTGTTTGTGTATAATTTTTGTATTCTAGGGGTTGTTTTGCATGATATTTCTTCTTTTGGAAGTTTGTGATAATGGTTTCAAATTTTCCACAATGAAAAGTTTCCCTTGACTAGTTTCACAGAAAATCTTTCCATCTGTTGACTTATTATTTTATTATTTTCAAATTTAGGTGGACTCAATAATAGCATGAATGCTTATGGAAAGTGGAGCATTCCACCTCTTATTTTGGACGAAGATGCTTTCTGTGCCAGCACTGGAAATATTCATGTCCTGACAGGCAGTAACTAGTGTAGGTAATAGGCTCTGGCAGTTAATACCTTTTATTTTCTCTTTTCTCATGTACAGTTTTACAAATGTCATGCAGAAAGGTGTTACCATATTTTATCTATATAGATCGGTCCCTTGTTATTGAAATGTGTTTCCATACTTTGCTTTAGTGACTACTCACCTTAATTAAACGGTCATATTGCTCTCTTCCACTTGAAGAATTTCTAACATGGTCTTAAAACTGGGATTGGAATCATAATTTGCATTAAATATGCTGTTCAGAATCGTCTGATTAAGAGATGGAACTTAGCCAATGTTTACATACCTTGCTTTAATGACAATTCACATTTCAGATCCTGATTAAGAGATGGAACCAATAGTCAATGTCAACTGATTTTCAGATAATATTCTCCAAAATTAAAAGCAGATATAAAAACCAATAGCCATCACTGCAAATTAATGCATACGACAATACTATATAATGTTGCACTAAATTTTATTCAAAAAGATAATAAGATTGCTTTCTGTAATAAAATCAATAACTATACTTGGCAGCCGCTGCCAAGGTTTAAAAAAAAAAAAAATCAATAACTAATATAACATTCTATTGGATCCTAATTGATAACGTGCCACATTGTACTACACAAAATTGCACAGGATATGAACTAAATAATAAAAGGTACTAATTATATGTTATAACAATTTAACAAAAGCAGTAGTGGAATTCACATTCATTGATATAGTTAACATGGGAGCTTGCTTCACTGTATGGAATTGTCTGTGGTGTTGCTTGTGTCTCTACTTTCCTTGGGTTCATCAATGGCTCCTTCCCTGGCAACAAGAAGGTGCTAATATTAGACCTATGATGTATATCAAGAATATCAGGTAAGACTTGACGACAATTATAATTTCAAGGAAAAATCAGAAAACTTAATTGAAAGAAGCATGGTTAGTCCATAACCTTCCTGTCTTTAATATCTTGATGATGTAGTGCTCAATTTTCTTTTCTGCTCCAAAACAATCATTAGCCATCTTCAGTGTATTCATGGAATCACTTGTGAATTGAGCATTGCTCCAAAGCATTGATTTACTGACTAGATTTCCTCCTTCTGTTGCTTCATTTTAACAAGGTCAGGTTGGAGATGTCACACATGCTTTCACCAACACGTGACCATTCTGAATACCGAATAACTACCCTGTGGATGGGTGCATATCATCACACTGGTTAACAATATATAAAATAAATCTATAGCTGTGCTGTACAATACGACTACTGGTATTGCATATGGTACTTGTATGCTACTATTCATATACAACGGAAAAGTCATGGAAAGAAATACAACAAGTCAACGTGAGTTGTAGGGGTGGAGGTTGGGGGGCTGATATTAAGATTTTTTTTTTTAAGAGCGCAACATGTATCTAATTATTCTTTGGACAATTTGACCCTTCTTTAGTTATTTCCTCTAACAACTATCTTGCTTCAATAAATGTCTATCTTATTTCCTTACAGTTATCATTAGAGTAAACAAGTAGCATATAGGATTTTTAACTTTGGAGTCGTGTTAATGAGTAATAAGTAATAACATAAATTGTTGTATTAGTCTATCTTATTTTTTCAAAAAGTTTCCGGATTCAAACCTCAATGAACAGTATGGTGGGAGAGCGCAGAATCAGAGGGTGGGTGGTAGCACACATTGTTAAGCAATTTTGATCACTCTCTCTGCATAGACCAAAATTTAGGTCAATGTTAGAAGCATGATATCACAGCTCTACAAGAAATGCAATCAAATGCTTACTATTTGGTATGATTGGCAGAGCATTTGCTAACCGATTTCTTCATATGTCTCGGGATTAGCTATAAAAAGAAATACAATGGAGACATATTATGAAGTTATCTCAGAAATAGATAAGTTAGGCATCCAAAGATATCTTTTCCTTTTTTTTTAATGAAGGGGCCCAGACCTCCCTGTTCTAGTACCCAGCTGAAACCAACTAACTGATTCCGAACCTGCATCTCTCGGAGGTGAGGCGAGGCATTGGAGCCACCAAGTCCCTTGCATTTATCAAAATTTGTATTAGTTTAAATTACTGTTTATAGTTTAAGGGTATTGTTGTCCCAACACATCATAGAACTGTAGATGCCATTAGATTTTATGACACCCAAAAAAATCAATTGCATACCATGATGCAAGTAGTTGTTTTGCAACACCTCAGTGTAGACTTCCGGTCAAACTAATTTGAGCCAAACACATGAATGCAGACATCCTTCAATTAATATTTGTCTGTTAGACCATTTATGACTGCAACAAAAGGAAGAGATCAATATTTCGATAATATTGACTAGGATATTACAAAGAACAAATGAACTGATGATTTTCAAGTTCATGAAAAATAAGAACAGAATAAAGAAAAGACCAAAAACTAAACTGATGCTTTCGTCTCTCTGGAAGTGTCGTAGTATCAAATCTCTTTGCTCAAATGTCTTACCACATGTTGCACATGCCTGTAGCCCTGGGAATGAAAATTGCAAGAAAAACAGAGGTAAGTGTTAAAAATTGAAGACAGTATTGACTATGGGGGCTAAGCCACTGATATTAAATGGAAGAGAGATATTATTATGAAACTAACCAATCGCATCTGAAATTTGTGGCTTCCGAATTTTCATATTTTTCATTTTCGCAGCAACTATTGGAGCTTTTTCCTTTGGATGTGTATAATCGTCAATATGGATTACAGGAATGCTGGATATGAATTGCCGGTCTTGGCCCTCATATGCTTTGCACAGTTGAACCAAATTCCGGGAGCAATCCTTTATATTTAACTCCTGTAGGTTGGGAGGCATGCTATCTGAAAGAGGTTTAAGCCTACGACACCTTTCTAATTCCATCTTCTTGAGTGCGGAGAGCTGGGTCAAGCTGGCTGGAAGGTTCTCAAACACACACCACGAAAATGTGATCTCTTTCAATGCGGTCAGCTCTTCAAACCATGAATTTTGATTATTTGTAAACTGGGTAATCCCTGAGAATTTCAAAACCCGGAGGGAAGGAAGACTCCCTATTATTACGTGGTACTCATGATTCAAAAGACTGTAGTCTGCTTGGATATGGGTAAGTGATCGCAACCCTGCATCCTGATGCACTTGTAAACCCTTCCCTTTTTGTTTGTCCCTTGTAGAATACGTGCTAAAAAGTTCTGAGCAGCCAACAAGTGTCAGACGTTTAAGGTGAGTAAGAGATTGCAGATCTCCATTGATGTTCAATTTCCGGCAATACTCGAGATTTAGATCCTCCAAGAACGGCATGTTAAGGGGGTCTGATGGGATGCTCACATCTATGGATTTAAATTCCAAGTGGGTAATAGAGCTTGGATTGGGCATTGAATTTCCAACTGAAATCAGGCTGCTGCATTTACGAATTTTCAATTTTTTGAGGGTTGAGCTGAAAAGGTAAAGTGGTGCTTTTCTCAGGGTTCTGTTGTTTTCAATAGTTAATTTAGAGAGACGTGGAAAAAATTCTCTAGCTCCTGCATCAGTCCATTCTTCACAGTTGGACAAGCCGTCCAAAACTAGTTCTTCTAAGAGAGGAAAAACTGTTTGGCTTTTTCCATACAAATGAGAATCAATGAGTTTGACAGAATCACACTTCTCGATCTGAAGACTTCTCAGAGATGGAAGTTCCCCAAGAGGTGGTAGGACCTTTACATTGACACATGAAACTAGACATAGTGTATTTAGATTTGGAAAACGATCACCTATTTGAATGATCCAATTTGGAAAATCTAAACCAGCATAACTATCAATTCTTAGGTCTTTAATATCCTTCTTTGGTTGCAGTTCTTGGAGTACCTCCTTGTCTTCATTGGAATTTCGATTTGCATGGTTTGCAATTATGTGAATGCTATCAAGATGTTTCTTGTCGACTAATTTCACTTGCATGGCCTCATCTTTGTTTTTGATATTCTCAAAATTCTTAATTGTTAGAGTCCCTCTGATCTCTCTCAAATTTTCCAATTCCGTAATTGTGTGTCCCCTTTCTTTCCGAACAATGAATACACCAAGTTCTTGGAGGTTGGTTAGTTGACCTATACCAGAAATTTGGGCAATGGTTTCTTCCTCAGCATACAAGTGACGCAGATTTATCAATTTGTTTATTCCCTTTGGTAATCTTTCAAAATTGCATTTACGAATATACAAAGCTTGAAGATGATAAAGGTTAATAGAAGAATGATTAGTTAAAAGTTTGATTCCTGTGGAAGATAGA
This sequence comes from Carex kokanica, assembly GCA_025461125.1. Taxonomy (NCBI): domain Eukaryota; kingdom Viridiplantae; phylum Streptophyta; class Magnoliopsida; order Poales; family Cyperaceae; genus Carex; species Carex kokanica. The sequence goes on along the minus strand of JAJGRX010000083.1, from coordinate 831,124 downwards.
TCCAGGAAACGAAGATGCTGCAAGTTCCAAATGGCGGGTGGTGGTTTGGAATAATTTTCCAAGCACATATAAGATAAATCAAGAACCCTAATACTATCTGAATTAGATAACGTGTAATTTATAACACTATAGTATATCTCTTCAACTTTACAACACCCAAAGTATAAGAATGAGCGCAAGTTTTTATGTGTTTTAATTCTCTTTATGACCTCAAGATTGTTGGTATCTACTGCCAAGTGCCGAACACCCGGAGGAATATTTTTATCTAATCCCTCCCCAAGGTAGAAACATTCACCTGAAGAGACAATAACCGCCAAATCATGCATTAATTCATGCATGACATAGCTATTGTTGTCCCATGCATGCTGAAAAAATGACTTCTTAACCAACTCATCAAACCATTGCCTCCCAATATCTTCAAGTCTCTTCACACCATGGGCATCGGATTGAATAAAATTGTGGGCAATCCACATATGGACTAACCTATCTTTTTCTATCAATGAGTTTCTAGGGAATAAAGAGCAGTAGGCAAAACATTGCCGTAAACTAGGATTTAGTTGTTCATAACCAAGTCCAACAGATGGAAGGATTTTGCTTTGGCCTTCTGGTATGGCCCACCATTCACTTTCAGAAATATCCCTCCATCTATTTTCATCAAGGTCAGAATTTAATACGTTTCCAATTATTTTAGCTGCCAAGGGTAAACCATGTAACTTGTCAGCTATTTTCTTTCCTATGGTTTTTAAAATTTTCCTTTTTCCATCAGACATCACTACATTTCCGAACGCAAAATGCTCAAATAATTCCCAAAATACACCCGGGTCTAGTGCACTCAATGCTATGGGACCAACGGCTCCTACTGTATTTCCAACTACCCTATTTGCAAATTCCTGATTCTGAGTTGTTATGAGGACTACACTACCTGGGGCACCACGAGATAAGATTTTATGAACAAAATCCCAATGAGATTCAAACATATCATCGAGGACAATTAGAAATTTGACTCCCTTAATGATCCTTGAGAGGTCCTTGGAAATGGACTCTAATGACCGGGTAGTCAAATATGAAACCGGGTAGTTTCTTAATGATTCAATGATCTTACCCATCACCAATACAAGATCATGGTTGTTACAAACAGATGACCATGCTCGTTTTGAAATAGTTTCTTTTACCTCAGAATTATTATAGACAGCTTGAGCGAGTGCTGTCTTTCCTACCCCACCCATCCCAACAATAGGAATAACGAAAATACCATGGTAGTTTTGTTCTCCCTTTTTGCTGGATTCTGACTCTGAACGTAATATAGTATCGAAAATCAGATTTAATTCATTTCTTCTGCCATACAAACCCACTTCTTCTAATGGTTGGGAAATGGTTTCTTTTGGAGCACTAACTTCACGGTTATGTGATTCATTTTTTTTATTCATGCTTACCAACTTCAGAATTTTTGGGATATCAGCGGAGAGTTGCTTCAGCTTATCCACAACCTCTCTTAAACTTTTAAGGTTATTATCAGGATTAATGATATTCCAAACAGAGGAAGCAAGTTTGCGAACCTTATTTTTTCCCTGAACTTCATCCTTGATAGATTGGGCTTCCATGTTGTCCAACACATCTTCCGCCTCATAAGCAGCCAGTTTGAGCCTCCTCAGCAAGTCTGCAAGAGCTCGATTGTTGATAATCGCTCTTTCTTCGACCTCATTGACTGTTGCTTGACAGACTAAAAGTGTACCGGTCAAGTCCTCAACCATCTCTTGAGTGCCTTTCTGCAACTCCCAATTAGCCCCGAGATACTTCTGTGCTTTGTCATGCACTGCTTGAATCACTGGGGATGCAAACCATCCCCCAACCAACGACTCTAGTCCTGCCATTATTGAGATTTTGGGTATATGAGCTCTTGGATTTTGGATTGAGTTATGTTAGGTTGAGTCAAGTGATAGGACTCTTTAGGGGTATATATAATGGGTTAGGGTCCAATAAACAATTGAATTTATTATGAATAATTGTACTACCAATATTTTTTACGAGCAATAATTTTTGCTTGAGGAGTCATAGAAAGTCATAAAGTTGAAGATCAAATATTATCAGCCATGAGTTAAATTAAAATAATTTCATGAGAAAAATAATCAAGCCCAACAAAAAAAGGATTTGCAAAAGATGTTAGGATACATTATAATTTCTAGTAGCAAACATTAATTTCTTATATTTTTTATTAACTCAAATGAACAATGTCGTAAGTGTTATAACAGATCTCAAACTATATGTTGTTGCATATCGCAAGTATAATTACACCAGGTGATAATTGAGAAGATTTCTTGTTTTTCTTGTTTGATATTTTCTATTGAAATAAACCACTTCTCTAAAAAAAACTACATAAAACAACAAAATATGAAGAATCTTTGACCAATAGTAGCGATACAGTCTGCAACTTTCTTAGGTCCTAACCTTGATAGGTTAATTTTATAGGAAGTAAAATAAATCCGGAACGCATAATTAATATTGATTTTGTTTGGATGTTTTATCGATCCAAAACAACAAGTGCATGTAAGCACAAAAAGACAACCTAATTTAACGTGACAACATGTAGTTCAATTATTTGCGAAGTAGGTGGGTGACCTAATTTAATGGTACGAATCAACGTGTAATTAAGACCGTTAGATCTTAATCAAATAGTTAATCTTAAATAAACAAATCTAAATTATGAAAAAAATGGCTAAAGTGATCAAACGTGACTAGTTACGTTTGGACACTCCATGTTTGGGCACGGCGTGACTCACGTACCGTGATCATTCGCGTGCTGTGACCACCTTCAATATTTTATGCACGGCACAAAACCAAAGTCACGACGTGTTAGTCACAGCACGGCATGTTTTTACCACTCTAAATATATATACTCCAACGACTTAGATATTAAAAATACAAAATTAATTAAGGTCAACCTCACTCCTTGGTATACACATATTTTATGTCTAATATTTATATATAGAGTGATGCACTGATGCTACGATGCTTTGGGAAGTAAAGATGGTGTTTTACTTTCTGCTTATATCTCCATTTTCAAAATTCAAATAGTTGATCTGAACTTCTCAACACGAACTTTATATTGAAATGTGCTTGGAGATCAAATTTTACATTTTTTTGAAAAAATTTTACTATTTTTTTAGAATTTTTGAAAATCAGTGTTTTACTGATTTTTTTTTTATTTTTTATTTAATGAAAAGCTGTGATTTTCAAAAATTCTAAAAAAAATAGTAAATTTTTTTCAAAAAATGTAAAACTTGGTCTCCAAGCACATATCAAATGCAACACGACCCAACCCATGAGGCCATGATCACATATGCTTGCTTCGTTGGATGAGGAGATTTGGTATCTTGTAATGTAAAATTTGAGTTTAAAATCCGGATTACCTGAGCAAACTCCAGATCAATTTAAAATTTACAAGGTCTCTTCAATATTTGTGTTAATTTGAACTTGAAGAGTTTGTATTTTGTATCGCAAAATTTGAGTTTGGAATATGGAATGTGTGATCACAATCAAGACCAATTTGAAAATTTATGGAGCCCCTTTATTTGTGGATTTATATAGAACTTGTCCTAGATGAGCTTGATGTATAACGTTTTAAAGTTAAAACCAAAACATATCATTTTCAAACATTTAATACGATCCTAAGTCAAATTCATCACATCTTGTCCTTGAAGGTATATATAATGGGTTAATAATTAGGTTCCCATAGGTGATAGGTTCCCTAATTATCATTTGAATCTGGTCAATCCACTGGATGCTTTTATTTGATCGTGGAAAAAGTAAAAAAGGATGATTACATGTTAGGCACACCTAACCAATTAAAACAGATTATAATTGATCATGGAAAGATTTTTCTCTTGTTATTATAGTCAGGTGGTCCCCGCTGAGATAACATTTATTTGACTCAAGGCCTACTTTCGTTATTATATTTGTTAAGTTGAAGAATTTGCAATATTTTGGCTATATTATCGCCGTACCCAGTAACTTATTGTTAAGGGACTCGATAATAGTTCTCCACAAAAATCTTTGATCAAATCTCTTAACTCTGACTAACATTGACTGGGACTTTCTTCTAAAAAGTCGACAACAAATTTACAGCTAGTGCGTGCAAGTGTTTGATATATAACATATCAACTATTTATACCTAACATACTAAGTCTTTTAAAAGACTAAACATATCAACTCTTTATGAAGATTGTACATGTGGCGCTAGTAGGGCTTTAATTTGAATTAGAATCTTCCATAAACACTCTGCATCAAAAGTAGGACTAGCTAGTGTAAAATATTAAAAATTAAAATCATTGATTTCAAACTTTTCACTGATCACGCTTGAGCACATCACAATTATATATGGTGTTGTTAGCTTAGGTTTTACTTAGAAAATCTCAAATTTATGTTTATTTTCTATAAAAAATTGGTTATTGTTGCGTTCTTTGCGTTTTATTGCTAGAAACATATTTTTGAACAAATATATATCAATTGGAGCAAGAATCAGAGCAAAGGGATTAAAGACGGAGAAAAGGGAATCTTTGTTATTGACAGTACCAACCCAATACGGACCCAACCTCCGTATGGACCTGATTAGGTGGATATTCATTTCAATCTACCAAGTCATCGGTCCTCACTTGGTGAATACGGACCGTACCAGCTCAGACCAACCGAGTACGGTCCGTATTAGAAGCATCCTTTCGTCAAACTTTGTGACAGTTGTCTCCTGATCAATTTCCATGGACTCCAATCATCTCCTAATTTCCTATATGTTCTACTAACTCAAATGAACAATGTCATTATTGAAATAAATATTTAAACTGATTATATCATAACTGTTATAACAGATCTCAAACTATATGTTGCTACATTTGGCAAGTATAATTACACTAGTTGATAATTGAGAAAATTTATTGTTTTGCTTGTTTGATCTTTTTTATTCAAATAAACCACTTCTCTAAAAGAAACAACATAAAACAACAAAATATGAAGAATCTTTCACCAATAATAGCGCTACAGTCTGCAACTTTCTTAGGTCCTAATCTTGATAGGTTAATTTTATAGGAAGTAAAATAAATCCGGAACATATAATTAATATTGATTTTGTTTGGATGTTTTATCGATCCAATATAACAAGTGCATGTAAGCACACCTAACCAATTAAAAAGTAAAAAAGAATGATTACACGTTAGGCACACCTAACCAATTAAAACAGATTATAATTGATCATGGAAATATTTTTCTCTTGTTATTATAGTCAGGTGGTCCCCGCTGAGATAACATTTATTTGACTCAAGGCCTACTTTCGTAATTATATTTGTTAAGTTGAAGAATTTGCAATCTTTTGGCTATATTATCGCCGTACCCAAACAGCTGAACAATTAAATAATATCTTATGGTGTTACATCTCTAAAAGATAATGGGTTATTATTGTTCATAGTTAGACTTTGCACGATTTATTTTACTAATTCACAAACATTGAAATACTCTATGATTACACAAAACAAAACGGAAGTAACGTAAAAAAGACTCAGTAACTTATTGTTAAGGGACTCGATAATAGTTCTCCACAATAATCTTTGATCAAATTCCTTAACTGTAACTAACTTTGACTGGGACATTCTTCTAAAAAGTCGACAACAAATTTACAGCTAGCGCGTGCAAGTGTTTGATATATAACATATCAACTATTTATACCTAACATACTAAGTCTTTTGAAAGACTAGACATATCAACTCTTTATGAATTAGAATCTTCCATAAATACTCTGCATCAAAAGTAGGACTAGCTAGTGTAAAATATTAAAAATTAAAATAATTGATTTCAAACTTTTCACTGATCACGCTTGTGCAAAGAAATACATGTTTTCCAACTTCGGTTAGGAAATCAAAAATGTATTTTTTTTTGAGACAAAGAAATACATGTTTTCCTACGTACAAGAGACCTCTATACCCAAAAAATGCTTTAAGCCACCCATGTTTTTTTTATCTCAAATTCCATACTCAATTTTCTCTCAAGTTTCTCAATCTCAATCTCATCATCTCCAGTAATAATCATGTCATCAACATAAGTTATTAAAATGACAATTTTAACTGCCATTTTTTTTTATGGTATCAGAACAGAAAAAAAAAATGAAAAGAAAATGAGTTAAAAATCAAACAGAAAATTAAAAAAAGGAAAGAAATGGTGCCTGTTGGTGGTATCGGAACATAGTGTGTCGATCCAAACAGTAAAGTGATTTAGGTTCATAGTGTGAACAAAAGAACAATGGATCAAACCAGGGCAGTTCAAATCATTTCATCGGCTTATGTCATCTCGATTATCAAAAACATTAATTAATTTACAATTTGTAAATGTTATCGATCGTACTCGGCCAAATATTGTCTCCATTAGTTCAATACTGGACACATCCTAGCTAATGGGAATTAATTAGATATTCTAATCTTGTAATTTCCTTCTCTCTTCTCTCTCCTCTCTCTTGAATGATTGAAGGAATCGTTTGGTGGTGGGGCCATTCACTTTTACTAGATTTTAAATAATTAAAACTTAGGAAATGTGGTCTACGTAGATTTTCAAAGATATTGGATCAACCAAATTGTCAACTAATTACATAGGAATTGAATGTGTGTAAATTGTGTTTCTTTCTTTAGAATTTATTAAAGAAAAAATATCTGAAAATTGTTGACCAGCGAAAAAAGAAGAGGGAAAAAGATTCATAATTTATACTAACTTTCTTAATTGGTGTTCAAATTAATAAATTAGACTATTGGATGTATTTTATTACATCTCAATCACATATTTATAAAAAAAGTTGCAATTTAAACTTTATTTCTGTATTCATCAGCGATGAAAAAAAAATGACAGATCTATTAGGTTAATATTGTTAACTATTGATGCATACCAATACATAATTAAATCAAGCGATGCAAATCTTTCTCTGCACTTAATATATAATATGGATAATTATATATATTCAATTAAAAAAATTCACAAACATGATTATTCAAAATTGAATTTTATTGAAGCTAATTTACTTCCCAATTTGCACTAAATCCCTTTCCAAAAAGAAGTACAATATGCTGGCGAGTTTTTGAAGTCTTCGCTAATTCTTATTTAAGATTATGAACAAATTTAGCGGTAATTTTTTTGAATTTGAACAGATTTACAGTAGTTATTGGATCTGATTTTTGAACAATAAAGATCCAACAACCTTACGCAACGAGGAATGAGTTTCACTGGATTATGAGACAGAAGGGGAAATGAAAAACAAAACCCAACAATAATTAAGGCAAACCAACTTGATTTTCTTTATTCAAAATAAAGCATTAAATCGTACAACGTAACCATCATTTGGACCTTTAAGCAATTCTTAGTGGATGTTAGTCATGCTGACCCCTTAAAATTTAATAATTATTTTTAAGGTTTTGTGCTCAATCCCGTGATGCCTATTTGTCTAATTAAAAAGATGCCTTCCCCTTCCACCCAATAGCTATCAATCTATATTACTATTATACAAAAGTTAGATCAATAATGAAATTATATTTTTAAATATTTCCTTTTTTGTGAGAACCTTTTGTTTCTCTTTTCTAGATTGCTACGTAACGACTTCTGCTAGAAAATATAGACTGAGTGACCCAGGGAAAGTCTCTTAAATTGTAACATTCGTGTCAGTGGCATCTTTTTACCCGTTAATCCGACTCATACCATATTCGATTAGACGGATATGGATAAAAAAATTTCGTTTATCTTATCGGGTACGAATAAAGGTAAAGTTTTTTTTATTAACATAACAGATAAAGTTACAAGTAAATACTATTTCTTACCCGTTATACTATATGGTAATAACTAAAAATTACAAAATTATATATATCGATATATATTTATACGGAGATAATTAATGATATGAAATAATTTTATTCACAGCTCATATATATCTTTTCGATAGCACCTTTTTACTCGTTAATTTATCCAGTCCGTACCCTTGAGAAGAGAAAAAAAGAGGGGTCGGAGCCTCTCTTTCTCATTAATACTGAGTTGTCGCGCCGCTCCCTTGCATTATTCTTAGGAGCTTGTTTCACAAATCCCCTTTACAAATTCTTTTGCGGAACATATATGTCACGCCTAAATAGACGAAGGGATCGTTTCCCTCATTTTTAATTGCGAAACAATGTTGGAAGAAAAAAGAACACAAAAGCCGAAGAAAAGAAAAAAGGCGGAGGAAAGAGGAAGAGGAAATAAGATAATGAGATCCTGGAATTTCAGCGTATTGGGCTTTTGGGGGTAACTTCTACTTGGGCCTCCTTGACCTCCCCAAAGCCTTTAGATAGTTTGGGCCTTCCTGGTGACTTTTCTTGTGGGTAATAATTGAGATAGGCCCAACATGCTGTTCAGCCTTCAAAATTTTGGAAGAAAAGTCTTTCCCGCCTATTTCAGTCTTTCCCGCATTGTTATCTCTACCCGCTTCTAGGGGTGTCAATGGGTACGGTACGGGTCGGGTGGAGGCATTTTCATACCCATACCCATTAAAATTGATCTTACCCATACCCTACCCGTACCCATTAAAAATTGACCGTACCGTACCCTACCCTTACCTGTTAATATTATCGGGTAACGAAACGGTAGCGGGTGAATAATGAATAATACTAATATAATAATTAATTTTATTATATTTTACAAATAAAACATCTAAACTCATTCATTTCACACATATGTAATTGCATTACTAATAAAAATAAAAATAAATATGCAATCAATTCCAACTAAATTATTTTTTATAAAACAAGAAAATTCAAAACATGAATATCTATTCGAACAAATTTAATTATTTAACTAAATAACAAAACATAAATAAAAATAATATGTTTAACATTTTTCTTATAACAAAAGACATACAAAAACACATCACTAATCATTGCTCAAAAATGGAAGGAAAATTATATCAATTATCAAAGATTCAAACTTGGCAATAGAAAAACAAGCTATTTTAGAGTCACCGAAATGAAATTATGGAAGAGTAAATATGTAATGAATTGAAAATATATAATTTTATATTTTATAATTATCCTATAGGGTAACGGTACGAAATAGACATTACCCATACCCATACCCATTTGATTAACGAAAAAAATTTCTTACCCATACCCATACCCAATAAGTTAACGAAAAAAATACCTTACCCATACCCGCCTTATCGAATACGATACGGGTCGGGTAAACGGCTAAAAAGGTACCATTGACACCCCTACCCGCTTCCTTTGACGTCGCCAACCACTGCCTTCTGTTACAATTTTAGGGCTTTTTACACAATTGAGCATTTACTAATTAATAGTGTAGCTACTTCAAGTATACATACATCATATAATTCATAACTGTATACTAGTATTTTGCCTGTGCTTTGCTACAGGTTCAAAATTCAAACAAAAAAATACAAAAATAAAAGCAAATTAGACCAAATATTTTTATCTTTGACAATTTTATAATTTCTCCTTATTCAACAATGAAATGAATTATTTTGCCTTTACCTCTCGGTTAAATTCGAAGGTAATCATAATGAGCAAACATGTTAATTACTTTCTTATTTTGTTGTAATCAATAACATAAAAAGAAATAAATAAATGTTATCAATGAATTGTTTTTATGGCAACATTCATAAGAAATTATAAGGTGAAAATCAGAGTACCGTTAAAATGATAGCATGCCCTAATTTATCTCTATTTGGTTCATACAAATGTACGTAAGATATTTTTGGAGGGTAAAGGAAAATGTAGCTAGGGTGTAATAATTAGGACTCTCTTGTATCAGGACTAATTAAAAAAAAAAAAAACAGATATGGTGGAGCAAGGGAGAAGAGGTTCCTCGGTTGTCTGTTGCACACTTCGAATAACAAAGTCCCTTATTCGTTCCTGACATGTGGGGTCCACAATTCATTATGTCTTTGCGAGACCGACCGACGTGTCAGCAAATGATAACAGGGTTTATTTTGGAAGCTTTATTACAGACGACTTGTTTTGAAAGCTCTATTACAGACGGCCGGGTTGTCTGTTGCACAATACACATAATAAAGTCCGTTATATGTTCCTGACAAGTGGGTCCTGAGGTTAGTTTTGACGCAGGGGACCGACAAGTCAGTGAATGACAACAGGGTTTGTTATGGAAGTTCCGTTACGGACGACTTGGATGGAGAGGAAGCGAAGAAGCGAAAAAACGGTTTCTGTGATTCTATCTCCTGTCGGCTGTCGCGTTCTTCCTCTGCCACATCATTCTGTCTTCTTAGTTCGAACTGCTACGATTTTCTATTGCGTTTCTTTTGTATCAATACGTGTATTTTTATACGGATTCGGGTGGGCGGAATTTGGATTTGGATTTGGATGGGAGCAAAGAAAGTTATAAAATATTCCATGGGAGGTGGGGCAACATGAAATCTACATCAGCGTTAATTTTAAGTTATCACAATTAGTTATGTTACTATACTAATAAAGTAATAATTAACACTTGCTTAGTGTTAATTTTAGGTCAACGATTTTCTTAATATTGTCAATTTTGTTTAGTATTGTAATACTTTAACTAGGATTCGATTTAATAAAATTATAATTCAGATAACTAGTTGGTTTATCAAATTTAATTTGAATAGTTCTTGATGTAGCTTTAAATTAAAAAATAAATAAAGAAGAGATAAAAGAATCTGGAAAATTTAATAGTAAAACAGGAAAAATAATAGAGTTTGTATTCGATTGAATATTAATTATTTAGCTAATCTAAATAATATAGTATAAACCTAAATATTTCCATAATTACCATTACTAACTCTCCTAGTTAAAAAGAGTTTAATATTACCATAATTTAATACAGTAGCAACTGAGAATTTATCATTTTTAGAATAAGAATAAACTAAAGGAAATTGAACAGCCATAGAACAATTTCCACGCCAACATGTCATGACAGAAATTAATGTCCCTTCCATTAATTAGTTACAATCTTTTAGATCCTAATTGAAGAAAATATTTTTAATATAAGAGACTACCTTCTCTAACAGAGAAGAAAAAAAAGTCACGCCGTGACTTGCTCGACATGGCAAGACATACATGTATTATGTATCATAATTATTTTTTTGAAAAAAAATAGTATGACACGGTACGACACGTAAATTAGTCTGATTATAGTACGATACAAACACACGGTACAAGACAAGTGAGTCACAACACATATTTTCCCAATATTATTTCTTTATTTTACAACCTTTACAATTTTTTTTTTTCATTTTTTCATATATTTTTTTAAATAAATAAATGAACTTAACTTATGATAATAATAGTTGTATGTGATCAAACATGACCAATCACGATACATTTGATCATGATACATGTCATGATCACAACATGAAATGACACAACCAAAATTAGAAAACATGAAATAACACAACCATAATTAGAACGTGTTAGTCATGACACAAGTTTAATCAGTTTGATATAACATTAAGTTTGGGCTATGTTATATCTATATATTCTCGTCCATTGTACATTTGAACTTCATAGTTTGGGCTCACAACAAAATTTGAATAGAAATTCTCGTCTGTAAAAAGGAAACAATTTATCAGCCCAAAATTTGAGTGTTTGTTCTCGTCGCCAGTGGTTTCCCTTTTTCTTTTTTGTTAGTCATCTCAACACCCTCTCCTCTCCAGTGTTTACCTCTCCAGTCTCCAGTAATTTAGCCCAGATGGAAGCACTGAGGAAGCTGGAGAGTGTTGCTTGCATCTCTACTTTCCTTGGGTTCATCAATGGCTCCTTCCCTGGAGACAAGAAGGTGCTAATATTAGACCTATGATGAATATCAAGAATATCACGTAAGACTTGACGACAATTATAATTTCAAGGAAAAATCAGAAAATTGAAAGAAGCATGGTTAGTCCATAACCTTCCTGTCTTTAATATCTTGATGATGTAGTGCTCAATTTTCTTTTCTGCTCCAAAACAATCATTAGCTATCTTCAGTGTATTCATGGAATCACTTGTGAATTGAACATTGCTCCAAAGCATTGATTTACTGACTAGATTTTCTCCTTCTGTTGCTTCATTTTAACAAGGTCAGGTTGGAGATGTCACACATGCTTTCACCAACATGTGACCATTCTGAATACCGAATAACTACCCTGTGGATGGGTGCATATCATCACACTGGTTAACAATATATAAAATAAATCTATAGCTGTGCTGTACAATACGACTACTGGTATTGCATATGGTACTTGTATGCTACTATTCATAAAAACGGAAAATCATGGAAAGAAATACAACAAGTCAACGTGAGTTGTAGGGGTGGAGGTTGGGGGGCTGATATTAAGAGATTTTTTTTTAAGAGCGCAACATGTATCTAATTATTCTTTGGACAATTTGACCCTTCTTTAGTTATTTCCTCTAACAACTATCTTGCTTCAATAAATGTCTATCTTATTTTACTTTGGAGTCGTGTTAATGAGTAATAAGTAATAACACAAATTGTTGTATTAGTCTATCTTATTTTTTCAAAAAGTTTCCGGATTCAAACCTCAATGAACACAGTATGGTGGGGCTTGCAGGCCTTCTTCATCACTTGAGGGAGAGCGCCGGATCAGAGGGAGGGGAGCGGGGTAGTACACATTGTTAAGCAATTTTGATCACTCTCTCTGCATAGACAAAAATTTAGGTCAATGTTAGAAGCATGATATCACTGCTCTACAAGAAATGCAATTCAAATGCTTACTATTTGGTATGATTGGCAGAGCATTTGCTAACCGATTTCTTCATATGTCTCAGGATTAGCTATAAAAAAAAATACAATGGAGACATATTATGAAGTTATCTCAGAAATAGATAAGTTAGGCATCCAAAGATATCTTTTCCCTTTTTTTTTTTTTTAATGATGGGGCTCAGACCTCCCTGTTCTAGTACCCAGCTGAAACCAACTAACTGATTTGGAACCTGCATCTCTCGGAGGTGAGGCGAGGCATTGGAGCCACCAAGTCCCTTGCATTCATCTAAATTTGTATTAGTTCACATTACTATAGATGCCATTAGATTTTATGACACCCAAAAAAATCAATTGCATACCATGATGTAATTAAGTAGTTATTTTGCAACACCTCAGTGCAGAATTCCGGTCAAACTAATTTGAGACAAACACATCAATGCAGAATTCCTTCAATTAATATTTGTCTGTTAGACCATGTATCGCAAGCTCAAAATTATACTTGCCCAAATCACTGCAACAAAAGCAAAAGATCAATATTTCGATAATATTGACTAGGATATTATAGAGCATCATTAAGGGATTTTATACTTAAAAAGTCACTACCGTACACAGGTGAACTATGGAGAGGAGCTTTTCGATTTACAATTTACAAGTTACAATAGCTCACAATTGCATGGATTGGATCGTCAAAGGAATAGTGCAAGTGTACTGCTGTTCAGAATAGCATGTAAAAATAGTGTGAGAACTAAGAGTGTAATTTTTGTTATTTAAGTTGTTTGGATTGTATAATTTGAAATAGCATTAATCTAAAGAGTTCTAATCTTGTTTTTCATGGTTAGGTTAGGTTAGGGCTATTTGGGTGCATCCAAACAAATCAAATTGCTTATTATTTGTTTGTTAAAAAAGCAATGGTCTCTGCAATCTCTAGTGATAAATTAGCTATTATCCAGATGCAACAAAATAAAAATATCTTCTTACTAATTAGCATCAAGGAGGTAGCGCATATGTTGAGGGGATTTCCTTGACGAGGAAAAATATCATCCCCTTGTCCATGATTGATCTAGTAGAGAACCTAGTAGTAAAATATCGAAAATTTAGAATAATTCAATTGGAAGAAATATATGACTTAGCTAATTAATATTACAAAGAACAAACGAACTGATGATTTTCAAATTCATGAAAAAGAAGAACAGAATAAAGAAAAGACCTAAAACTGAACTGATGCTTTTCATATATAGGTGAACTGGAAGTCACCGTCGCCCTAGTATTTCCAGTGGCGTAGTACCAAATCTCTTTGCTCAAATGTCTTACCGCATGATGCACATTCCTGTAGCCCTGGGAATGAAAATTAAAAAAAAAGACAGAGATAAGTGTTAAAATTGAAGACGGTATTGACTATATGGGCTAATCCACTGATATTAAATGGAAGAGAGATATTATTACGAAACTTACCAATCGCATCTGAAATTTGTGCCTTCCGAACTTCCATAAATCCTATGTAGGCAGCATCTGTTGGAACTATTTCCTTACGATGTGTATAATCGTCAATATGGAATACAGGAATGCTGGATATGAATTGCTGGTCTTGGCCCTCATATGGTTTGCACAGTTGAACCAAATTCGGGGAGCAATAATTTATATTTAACTCCTGTACGTTAGGAGGCATGCAATCTGGTAGAGATTTAAGCCTACGACACCTTTCTAATGCCATCTTCTTGAGTGCGGAGAGCTGGGTCAAGCTGGCTGGAAGGTGCTCAAACTCACACTTGGAAAATGTGATCTCTTTCAATGCGGTCAGCTCTTCAAACCATAAATTTTGATTATTTGTAAACTGGGTAATCCCTGAGAATTTCAAAACCGGGAGGGAAGGAAGACTCCCTAAAATTAGGTGGAACTCATGATTCCAAAGACTGCAGTTATCTGCTTCTATATGGGTAAGTGATCGCAACCCTGCATCCTGATGCACTTGTAAACCCTTCCCTTTTTGTTGGTCCCTTGTAGAATACGTGCTAAAAAGTTTTGGGCAGCTAACAAGTCTGAGACGTTTAAGGTGAGTAAGAGGTTGCAGATCTCCTTTGATTTTCAATTCTGGGCAATACCCGAGATTTAGATCCTCCAACAACGGCATGTTAAGGGGATCTAAAGAGATGCTCCCATCTATGGATTTAACTTCCAAGTGGGTAATAGAAGAAAGATTGGGCATTGAATTTTCAAGTGAAATCAGGCTGCTGCATTGACGAATCTTTAATTCTTTGAGGGTTGAGCTGAAAAGGTTAAGTGGTGCATTTCTCAGGGTTATGTTGTTTTCAATAGTTAATTTAGAGAGACGTGGAAAAAATTCTCTAGCTCCTGCATCAGTCCATTCTTCACATTTGGACAAGCCGTCCAAAACTAGTACTTCTAAGAGAGGAAAAACTGTTTGGTTTTTTCCATACAAATGAGAATCAATGAGTTTGACAGAATCACACTTCTCGATCTGAAGACTTCTCAGAGATGGAAGTTCCCCAAGAGGCGGTAGGACCTTTACATTGACACTTGAAACTAGACATAGTGTATTTAGATTTGGAAAACGATCACCTATTTGAATGATCCAATTTGGAAAATCTAAACCAGCATACCAATCAATTCTTAGGTCTTTAATATCCTTATTTGGTTGCAGTTCTTGGAGTACCTCCTTGTCTTCATTGGAATTTCGATTTGCATGGTTTGCAATTATGTGAATGCTACGAAGATGTTTCTTGTCGACTAATTTCGCTCGCATGACCTCATCTTTGTTTTTGATATTCTCAAAATTCTTAATTGTTAGAGTCCCTCCGATCTCTCTCAAATTTTCCAATTCCGTAATTGTGTGTCCCTTTTTTTCCCGAACAATGAAAACACTAAGTTCTTGGAGGTTGGTTAGTTGGCCTATACCAGAAATTTGGGCAATGGTTTCTTCCTCAGCACACAAGTGACGCATATTTATCAATTTGTTTATGCCCCTTGGTAATTCTTTGAATTTGCATTTTCGAATATATAAAGCTTGAAGATGATAAAGGTTAATAGAAGAATCATCAGTTAAAACTTTGATTCCTGTGGAAGATAGATCAAGGAAACGAAGATGCTGCAAGTTCCAAATGGCGGGTGGTGGTTTGGAATAATTTTCCATGCACATATAAGATAAATCAAGAACCCTAATACTATCTAAATTAGATAACGTGTAATTTATAACACTATAGTATATCCCTTCGACTTTACAGCACCCAAAGTATAAGAATGAGCGCAAGTTTTTATGTGTTTTAATTCTCTTTATGACCTCGAGATTGTTGGTATCTACTGCCAAGTGCCGAACACCCGGAGGAATATTTTCATCTGATCCCTCCCGAAGGTAGAAACATTCACCTGAAGAGACAATAACCGCCAAATCATGCATTAATTCATGCATGACATAGGTATTGTTGTCCCATGCACGCTCAAAAAAAGACTTCTTAACCAGCTCATCAAACCATTCCCTCCCAATATCTTCAAGTCTCTTCACACCATTGGCATCGGATTGAATAAAATTGTGGGCAATCCACATATGGACTAACCTATCTTTTTCTATCAATGAGTTTCTTGGGAATAAAGAGCAGTAGGCAAAACATTGCCGTAAACTAGGATTTAGTTGTTCATAACCAAGTCCAACAGATGGAAGGATTTTGCTTTGGCCTTCTGGTATGGCCCACCATTCACTTTCAGAAATATCCCTCCATCTATTTTCATCAAGGTCAGAATTTAATACGTTTCCAATTATTTTAGCTGCCAAGGGTAAACCATGTAACTTGTCGGCTATTTTCTTTCCAATGGATTTTAAAATTTTCCTTTTTTCATCAGACATCACTACATTCCCGAATGCAAAACGCTCAAATAATTCCCAAAATACACCCGGGTCTAGTGCACTCAATGCTATGGGACAAACGGCTCCTACTGTATTTCCAAATACCCTATTTGCAAATTCCTGATTCTGAGTTGTTATGAGGACTACACTACCTGGGGCACCACGAGAAAAGATTTTATGAATAAAATCCCATTCAGATTCAAACATATCATCAAGGATAATTAGAAATTTGACTCCCTTAATGATCCTTGAGAGGTTCTCAGAAATGGACTGTTTTGACCAATTGGTCAAATCTGAAACCGGGTATCCTCTTAATGATTCAATGATCTTACCCATCACCAATTTAGGATCACGGTTGTTAGAAACAGATGACCATGCTCGTTTTGCAAAAGTTTCTTTTACCTCAGAATTATTATAGACAGCTTGAGCGAGTGCTGTCTTTCCTACCCCACCCATCCCAACAATAGGAATAACAAAAATACCATGGTAATTGTCGTTTTGCTCTCCCTTTTTGATGGATTTTGACTGCGAACCTAAATCTTTTTCTAAAATGGAATTTGACTGTGAACCTAATATTATTTCTAAAATCAGATCCAATTCATCTTGCCTGCCATACAAACCCACCTCCTCTAATGGTTGGGAACTGGTTTCTCTTGGATTAGTAAATTCACGGGTGTGTGATTCCTTATTTTTAATATTCATGTTCGCTAAGTGAAGAATTGTTGGGATATCGGTAGAAAGTTTCCTCAGCTTATCTACAACTTTCTCTAAACTTTCGTGGTTCTTGTCAGAAAGAACCATATTCCTGACAGTAGAAAGAGAATCGGAAGCAAGTTTGCTAACCTTGTTCTTTGTCTTTCCCTCAACTTCATCCTTGATAGATTTGTTTTCGATGTTGTCCAACACATCTTCTGCATCGTAAACAGTATCTTTCAGGCTCCTCAGCAAGTGGGCAAGTGCTGAGTTGTTGATAATAGTTATTTTTTCGACCTCCTGGACTGTTGCTTGACAGAGTAAAAGTGATCGAGTCAATTCCTCAACCATCTCTTCACCGCCTTTCTGCCACTTGTAATTAGCCCCGAGATACTTCTGTGCTTTCTCAAGCACAATTGTGATGACCGGCGATGCAAACCATCCGCCAACCAACTCTAGTCCTGCCATTGTTGAGATTCTGGGAGTATTAGCTCTTAGGTTTTCAACTGTATATGGTGGATTGAGTTATCTAATATGGTTGAGTCAAGATATAGGAGCCTCGAAGGTAATTCTAAATAAATTGTCGTTTTCAGATAATTCTGGACCATTGAAAAGCAACGTTTTTAAAAAATTCTAAATAAATAGTAAACAATTTCCAAAAAATATCAACAACAAGCAACTTTCTTAGAATGCTATCCACAACAATCAACTTTCTTGGAATTTTCTCCTCAAAATATCAACATACTATTTATTTTTTAAATAAATAGTAAACTATTTTCAAAAAATATCAACAACAAGCAACTTTCTTGGAATGCTATCCACAACAAGCAACTTTCTTGGAATTTTCTCCTCAAAATATCAACATACTATTTATTTTTTAAATAAATAGTAAACTATTTTCAAAAAATATCAACAACAAGCAACTTTCTTGGAATTTTCTCCTCAAAATATCAACATACTATTTATTTTTTAAATAAATAGTAAACAATTTCCAAAAAATATCAACAACAAGCAACTTTCTTGAAATGCTACCCACAACAAGCAACTTTCTTGGAATTTTCTCCTCAAAATATCAACATACTATTTGTCAGGTGGCAGCAAATAATTTAACATTTTGATATATTAATATATACATACTTATTATATTTACAATAATTTTAAGTATAAATTATTTACCAACGATAATACACATCATAAAAAAAATATTAAAAGTAATAACACTGAATATCATAATTTGTAATTTACCACTAAAAATTTGATAATTATATATGCAAATTCTGTATCCATTAAATTATATATAATTTGTAATTTTTCACCATCTCGTTCAATTTAATACAATTAATGTAAGGAAGGCTCATGGACTATGTTATTTCAAGTGTGCAACAGACAACCGAGGAACCTCTTCTCCCTTGCTCCTAGGGGTGTCAATGACACCCTTTTAAGTTTTATCCTTTACCCGACCCGTATCGTATCCAATAAGATGGGTATGCGTAAGATTTTTTTTCGTAAACTTATCGGGTACGGATACGGATAAAGATTTTTTTTTCGTTATCTAAACGGGTAAGGATACGGATAAAGCCTATTTCATACATGTTACCCGATCGGGTAATTATAAAAAAAATTATATATGTTATATATATTAATAAGCATTGAAAGAGTACTTTAATAGTTTACTTGCACTTAGCATGATTAGAATTTTTTTTCAATAAAGTACTATACATGTGTGAAATAAATATATATGTTTTAATGTATTATTTATTAAATAATAAAAATAATTATTATATTAGTATTACCCGTTATTTACCAGCTACTGTTTTTATCCGACAACCATAATAGGTAAGGGTAGGGTACAGGTAAGATAATTTATAGCGGGTATGGGTAGCTAGAGTACGGATAAGGACAATTTGTAACGGGTATGGGTATGAAAATGCTTTCATCCGACCCTTACCGTACCCATTGACACCCCTACTTGCTCCGCCATATCTGTTTTTTTTTTTTTTTTAATTAGTCTTCATACAAGAGAGTCCTAATTATTACACCCTAGATTTTCCTTTACCCTCCAAAAATATCTTACGTACATTTGTATGAACCAAAGAGAGAGATAAATTAGGGCATGCTATCATTGAAGATCACTATCAGATGCCCACTTAACGGCTAAGCCTTCATGTAAATTCTAGCCACACACTATTTGTCAGCAACTTTCTTGGAATTTTCTCCTCAAAATATCAACATACTATTTGTCAGCAACTTTCTTGGAATTTTCTCCTCAAAATATCAACATACTATTTGTCAGGTGGCAGCAAATAATTTAACATTTTTATATATTAATATTAAGGATCCACTTGTAACATTTGAATGCTATAACATCTTACAACAATTCGGTTTTGTGATTTTTAATGTCCAAACAGTCGATCCAAACCGTTAAGTATGATATCTATATCAAAATTTGCATGGAGATCAAATTTTACATTTTTTTGAATTTTTTACTATTTATTAAGTATTTTACAAAATTGATGTTTTTTCAATGGCCCGCAATTGTCTAAAAACAAAAGTTTTGTAAAATACTTAATAAATAGTAAAAAAAATTCCAAGAAAAATGTAAAATTTGATCTTCAAGGACATTTTAATATATAAATTATGTTTAACGGTTTGGATCGATTATTTAGACTTTAAAAATTACAAAATCAAATTGTTTTAAGATGTTGTAACATTTAAATGTTGTAAGTGGATCCTCTATTAATATATACATACTTATTATATTTACAATAATTTTAAGTATAAATTATTGACCAACGATAATACACATCATAAAAAAAAATATTAAAAGTAATAACACTGAATATCATAATTTTCTAAATAAAAGTAATAAAAAAGATTAATTTTTTAATGAAGAATGTTGTCTCAATCCTTTCAACTCAGGTCAATTATTTCAATTTCAGTGAAATGTAGACAATTAATTAAGTGAACACCACCATAAAGTACTTGCTGATTTGTGATATTTTTTTATTTTGAGGATATGAATTTCCTTATATTTTGTATAAGAGAGCTGTTCCTCTACGACTCTTCTACACTATCTGGTTAGTTAATTAGTTTCTTAGTTTTATTTTATTTTCCAAGTTGTTAAATGAATAATTCGCACTTTGTATGGTTTCAATTTTGTGAGTTAATTTCTACTGTAAGTCGTTCTGCTAAAAAGTCAGAACTATTTTTTTTTTTTTTTTTGATAAAAGTGGTATATACCACCGATTTCATTAAGAAACGAAACCTACAGAGTTTTATCAGACGTGGTACCAAACCTCTGGTACCTGTCTGCCATATCTCAAAACATAGCAATTAGTACATCATATGCCAGCACATATCCTACTACACTATGAAGCTAGAAAAACTAAGCAATTTGCAACATAAAATCATCAGCTAACAATATAGACAAGATATAGCTAAATGTCAAAGTCAGAACTAATTAAATTGTCCTTTTTCTTATTAATTAGTATTTTATATATGTGGATTAAGAAATGTATTAATAAAGTCAGAAATACTTGTCTTCAACAAATCGTATTATATATGTGACTACCATCTGAGGGGCAATATGGTCTTTTAGTTATTCTCTCACAGTATAATAGATATTTTAATCCTGCACTCTTTAAAATAACCACATGGAGTTGTTTGTATTATGTTAAAATAACTTTTGTAGGTTAAACAAAATGCACACTCCAACAAACACATTCAGATGAAGATAGTCATGACAAGTCAGCAGGTTTTCTATAATTAGTGTGGTTTTTGTTGTAAATTGAAGAAAAGAAAAGTAAACAAGATATTGAGAATGTATAAAGATTACTATCTTTTATTCATATGTTTTTCTTGTGTGTGTATAATACATGCTTACAATCCTCTATTTATAGATAGAAAATGTAAATAACAAGCCATCTAATTTAATCCAATTGATAAATGTGGGGAGATGAAACATACTTCATTAAGGAGAAGTTTTGATGCAATTAGTGAGTTTCAAATGAACATCCATAACTTAATTTATTTATAACAGTTTTTTCAATTATTGTAATTATTTTGTTTATATCTGCACCATGTTGCATCTGACCTGACTATAGAGGTGAAAAGTATAAAAAAACCTAAAATAATATTCTCTCCTAACTAAATTATTTTATACTAAATTAATTCAAAAATTTATAAATTTTACATATAAGCACATCACTCGTGAGGTAGATTGATTTTAACAGTTTGGACTTATTGTTAGAAACCAATCCAATAGATTTTGAAGTAAAACTCACCCAAAAACTTTGTGAGATTAAAAACATCCTAGTTCTACTACTCTAAAAGATAATGGATTATTATTGTTCATAGTTGGACTTTTACAAGATTTAATTAGTTACTAATCCCCAAATATTTAAATACTTTATGATGACGAAAATTAAAATTAGGAGAAAAAATATTAAGTACCTTATTATTCTATTTAGAGATTTATTTTGCCAACTAATTATAATTTTATTTCTTTCTTTTTGTTAAAAGAGCAATGTTTTCCAGAGTCAAAAAACCGGTTAAGAAGACACAGGCGATTAGTAAGGCGACAGAGAAGGCGATTGGCAAGGCGACAAGCAATCCCAATTTCATACATGCATTAATTTAACAAATTACCCCAAGCACACATTTGAGCAACTTCATATTTTAATTCATGACTCATGAGATTAATCTCATGAATTATTCAAATGGAAAATTCGAATACACAAAATTTAATTAATGAAATTAATCATAAATTAATTTCACGATCCCAAATAATTCCTATGATACATGGAATACAAAAATTGTAATTTCATGATCCCTTTTATATGCATGAAATTAAATTAATTAGTTTCATGAAATTAAATTCGACAATGTAATTTTATAATCGTAATTATATGGAACCAATATAATTAGTTTCATGGGATATGCAAGTTAAATCATTTAATTGATGCTTATGAAGGTCAACTAATTTAAGTTTTCCTGAGATTAATTTTAATGATCCATGATTTCCCCTTGATTTTCTTTTAATAAAAAAAGGAAAAGAAAAGAAAATATGAAAATCACAAATAAAAAAAAAGGAGGATGGAAAAGAAACAAAAAGAAACAACCAAAAAAGAGGAAAACAAAACAAAAGAAAATGCATAAAAAATCAAACAGAAAATAAAAAAGGAATGAAATGGAGCCTGTCTTTATCAAAACTGGAGAAGAGAAAAAAGATGGGTCGGAGCCTCCGAAATTTTTATTAATCGAAAAAAAATAAAAAAAATATCGAAAAGGGGCGAAACTTTAGTCACAATTTTAAATGTAGTTAGAACGGCACCATTGGTACCGTCCCATGGGACGGCACTATCCTCGCCGTCCGAGATTACATTTCCCTTAACCAGATTCGTCGCTAATCCGGATTCAAGGACGGTGATAAAATTCCCGTCCCAAAAAAAAAAAAAAAAATTAAAGACCGGACGGTACCAACAATACCGTCCCAGGAAAAATAAAATAAAAAAATGTTTACCGGAGCCAATCTAGAATATTATAGTATTATCCCTTGAAAACCTGTAAAGTTCTGTAGTGGGCCAATCTAGAATATTATAGTATTATCCCCTGTAAAGTTTACAGGGCCAATGTTTACAGGGGCCAATCTCCTATAAATTAATTAAAAACAAAAAAATGTTTACAGGGGCCAATCTCCTTCTCTAGTGGGCCAATCTACAGTGGCCAATCTAGAATATTATAGTATTATTTTTAATTAATTTAACCCACTTGAAAATAACAGAACTTTACAGGGGCCAATCTAGAATATCTCTTGAAAACCTCCGTCCTTTATCCGGTATGCGCACAGAATTCTTTTTTTTATTTTTTTTTTCCTGGGACGGCATTGTTGGTGCCGTCCGGTCTTTAATTTTTTTTATTTTTTTTTGGGACGGGAATTTTATCACCGTCCTTGAATCCGGATTAGCGATGAATCTAGTTAAGGGAAATGTAATCTCGGACGGCGAGGATAGTGCCGTCCCATGGGACGGTACCAATGGTGCCGTTCTAACTACATTTAAAATTGTGACTAAAGTTTCGTCCCTTTTCGATATTTTTTTTATATGCCACGCCTAAATAAAAGAAGGGATCGTTTCTCTCATTTTAATCCCGAAAAAATGTCGGAAGAATAAACAACAGAAAGGCCTACGGTGAATGTACCAAACAAAAAATAATAATAAAGAACAGAAAAGCCCAAGAAAAGAAAAATGGCGGGGGAAAGAGGAAGAAGAAATCAGACCTTCTCAACTCAACCCGTGTCAATTGTCATCCATCAACTGTAGTATATATATATGGTTGTGTTTTGCTCAATGCAGCAATAGCAGTGTCAAGGTACTACAAGCCAGACCTGACTGACGAGCGTCGGAGATTGAGGAGGTGGGGGGATTTGTCATGTGGGCTGGTATGTTTACTGGTAATTTGTTCCTGGTGTTTACTGGTACAAGCCAGACCAGACTGACGAGCGTGATTTGACTGGTGTTTACTGGTACAAGCCAGACCAGACTGGTGTTTACTGGTACTGGCCCCATGTGGGCTGGTATGTTTACTGGTACAAGCCAGACCAGACTGACGAGCGTCGCCTCATCTTTTTTCAATTTCTTCCTGGTGTTTACTGGTAATTTGAGTTAATTCTCCTACCAAAGAAAAACAAAAGATAAAATAAGTGCTTTCTGGTGCAACAAAAGATATTTCATGCATTAGCATCTCTTTTTCAGCCAGAAGATAGATTCTTCACTTTTCTCATTTTGCTTTTGGATTTAGTTGTGCATGGATTTTCTGTTCCTCTGCTTTATTTATGGTTTAATAATTTTGGGTTTCTGTATTGGTGAGAGTGCATATTGAGTTTTGACCATAGAATAGTTCTGAAAAGATTAGCAAACTTAGTTACTACCATTATCCCACTTATTTCTATTAAATATGATACCGCCTTGTTTCGGTCTGTCAAATTTCAAAAGTTCACTTCTTTCTATCAAGTTCTGAAGCTTTTCTTATTAATTAGGAAAACATTTTTTCTTTGTGTAGGAAGAGGTGATTGACAATTCTCCTGATTTGGGGTTGCTCTCTTTTATTGTACTTAAAAGGGATAATTAGTAACTTGTCAAAGGGAAAATAGGAAGGAGAAAATTTACTGTGATTGTTACTAACCTCACAGTAAAGGTGTACCCTTTGGGATGTTGTACATATGTAAGTACCCTTAAAAGCTGACTTTTGCACCTGAAGTGTAAAGGAAATTCATGCTTAGTATTTTTGTTTTGGAAGAAATATTTTATTTGATGAACATGTGATCATGTTAAATTATTAACATAGTATGGTATTGTATGGAGACCTAGCTATGGAGTAATCGAGTCGCAAAAGGCTAAGATCGATTTAAGTAACATTATAAATTGGATATGGTGTTTATTTTCTAATGCTGATTTTTCCTCTGTATGCATATTGATTTTTACTGGTTTTTATTCTATAATTGATTTTCATGCTGACAGCACAACATGCATGGTACCAGACTACCCGTGACCCGTCGCCTGGCAGTTGGTACTCGATCGGTACTCACATGCTTAAAAGAGGAACACTTTTCTTTGATAACAATTATAAAGAGGAATTTTATTATTGAATTCAATAACATGACACATTGGCATGCAATTAGAAAAACAAAAAATTAAACATAAAGTATCATGCACAGGCACAGCCCTGAAAAGTGAGAAATACAAGAAATATAATTAGACTAAAATTTCCATTTAAGAAACCCAAAACAAATCAAAATTAAGCATAAAATAAAATCATTTACTTATCCAAAAGATGTAAGTAATAGATGATAAGCATAATTCCTACGTCAACGCTTCCATCTTTACAGGAATCTGGTGCATTGAACTTACATTAAAAAAAAAAAAAAAAATGAAATTGGAGGAGATTATGACTATCACTCCAGTTTCAACTGTAATAATTCCTTAAAAATTAAGGGACGATTTCTGACTAAATATTGAAATTCTTCTGTTTCCACAACCCCTCCCAGAGTTTCCGAATAGGCTAAAAATTTCAAGCATGCTGTTTTGAGTTGAAAGCATATGTGCCTCTCGGCTAAAGATAACAAGCTAACCACATTGCTCATGCCAATACTACCACACAATATATTCTCACATATTATCTTTAATCTCTCCAAATTGTATCTATCAGCCGCAGCTAATAGATGCTGAGCCATTAATTTTGCATCTTGTTTCTCTTCTTCCTCTTCTTCAAATCCAGGAAATGAATCATTATATATGAAATGAAGCAGAGCTTTGAATACTGGCGCTTTCATTTCTTCAATTTTAATTATTGAATCTGATTTCTCCTTCATCGAACCAAAAAATTGTGCTGAAAAGACTGGAGATCTCGCTGCAAGAATGCACTTATGCGCACTAACAGTTTGCCCATTCACTTCAAATGTAACATCAGCTCCTTTTCCATTCTCCAAAAGCTGGCCGAGTTGTTGCACGATGGTACCAGGCGGAACAACAACTTGTGCAGTTGATTCCACCTGAAAAACTTTAAAAACAGTAATGACACTATTAATTATAAAACAATCATCCTTGATATTCGACTCCAACTCTGCTCTTTTAGCAAATGAAAAAAATCCCCATTTCGAATTATCAGTTCTGAAACTTCTAACATCCGCGGATTTCGTTAAGGGTAAAGCACATCCGCTTTCATCTAGAATAGTAAAACTAAATTCTGCCTTTACACAATCTGATCTACTTTTAAGGCAAAGATTTATCGATATATTGTCATCTTTTCCCCAGCTGAAACTATTTGGGTAATATTTGATACTCCAATCATACCCACCGACATCAAAAATGGTTGATTCAATAAACTTCCGTTTGCCGATATCCTTATCTGAGGAGTACCCCATAATTTTAAACATATGTGATACTGTCACTTTTTCCATTGGTCTTGTACAACATATAATTTCTACTGTACCAACAGGATACTGTACAGTGGAGAGTGACATAACTATATATAGAGTAGAGGCTTTATATTACTATATAGAGAGAGGAGAGGATTGAAGTAGAATTGTTGCTTCATTTCTCTCTTTAAAAGGATGGAAAAGATGGAGCTAGCAATAAATATTGTTGTTAGTTGGGAAAGATGAAGAAAGAATACGAGTGGTTTAAGAGACCTTTTATCTCCTGTGTTCATTGTATATATATCACCTTGGCGTTTATATCAAAGTGGTATGGTTAAGTTCTTCTATTTAATTTTATTAAATACTGAGAAGGCGCTAGCTTGTCCCATTGAATTCTCCATAAGCTTAGATTAGATATTCTATATCTGAACTGTTGAATGATAAACATGAGCAAGACATGGCAGCACCGAATTTTTTTCTAAATATATTTAATAACTATCTTTTACCGCTTTTTTATTTACCGTAGCATCTAAACATAATTCACTACACGAATGGGACAGTATCTGCGAGGGATACTGTCGGTATATCTTCGTGGATACTCCCATCGCTAATAGAAAAAGTACCTCACGGATAGTCACTTTTTACCCTCGCGGATACTGTCTCATTCTTGTAGTGATTGGCTCTAAGCAATGAAAAAATATTGTTTTCCCACAAATATAATATGGAAGAACAAAAAAAGCTCTTAAAAGGCAGAACATAACTACATTGTTTTTATTTCCAAATTTTGTGGAAATTAAAGTCTATATTGTTTTTTTTTTTTTTTGTTTACTATTTTCCAATAGGGAGGTATTAATTCGTTGTTATTTACTATTTTTCACTCAATGTTCAGAATTAGCATACATGCAGGAGAGGAGCATTAATCCAATCAATGGGAAGGAAAACTATATTGGTTGAGGCAATTAATAATAGCATTTGGAAAGTACTTCATTTACTTTTTTTGGCCTATGGCTATATTTTTAGAACTGGCTTGTGCAAATTAACATAAAGTTTAGGAGCAATCTAGTTAATTAGTAGAATTTAATAAATATAATTGCTATATTATCCATAAGTAGAATTGTCCATGTGAAAAGCAATTGAGGTACCCTGTTTCGACCACAGTGACAAATGAATTATTCGGATTCAGTTTGGCGGAGTTAAAAATTCATGATTCGGGAATAATTTGGATATAATTCGGAAATAATTTAGAATTATACATTGAGTCCGGACCGGAGATCACAGTCCAACAAGGAATAAAAAAAAACCAAAAAAAATTCGCAAATAATTCAATAAAAATTCGGTCAACTGAATAATTCACCGTTCTTTTCGCTAACACAAGAAAAACAAAAACAAATCGTGAATCTTATCATTATGGTCTCGACATCTCACAAATGTATTTACATACTGTTTATGCGCTATGCGGTGACTAATTGTACACATAGTGAAAGTCGTATTTTAATAGATAAGATTAAAAATATATGATAAGATTTAGATCTAATTAATATATGATTTTCTTCTTAATCAGTCCCTTTTCCCTGTTAATTAGGATCGAGTACTCTATAATTTTCCAGTTCCTAATCCATTGTGTTAATATATTCCCCAAGCTTGCACAAGAAATTGGTTATATAATAAATATGTAGAATATCGATTTTTACTATTTTTGAAAAAATTTAACTATTTTTTATGATTTTGAAAGATGAATTTTTTTACCTAAAAATAAAAGTATTTTTAAGCCAAAAAAGACCATATTTCAAAAATCATAAAAAATAGTTAAAAACTTTCAAAAATAGTAAAAATCAATATTCTGCATGTTTATTATATAACCAATTTATTGAGCTACTTAGATCGACGTTTGAACATCAAATATTAAAATTTGACTCGGTAAGGACTTCAATCGAAGTATTTCCGGAAGCAATTTAGCCAGAATATATATAGGTTGGATAAGATGAAAGTGGTATGATCAAGACTTTGATACTATCAATTCATTTTTGTTATTTTCAAAGTTCAAATAGTCGATCTGAAGTGCTCAACGTATTCTCTATATTAAAATGTGCTTGGAGACCAAATTTTATATTTTTTTACTATTTTTTATGGATATTTTAAAATCACTGTTTTCATAATAATAAATAAATAAATAAAAGCTGAAAAAAAAGTGATTTTCAAAAATCCTTAAAAAATAGTAAAAAAATTCCAAAAAATATAAAATTTGGTCTCCAAGTACATTTTAATATGGAGAACACATTGAGCACTTCAAATCGACTATTTAAACTTTAAAAATTATAAAAATGAATTGGTAGTACCAAAGTCTTAGTCATATCACTTTGATCTTAGCCAACCTCTGTGTGTGTGTGTGTGTGTGTGTGTGTGTGTGTGTGTATATATAGGGATGGGCTATGGTGAGCTATGGAGTAAAACGAGTTTGTACTTCACGCCATATTTTCATCTTGAAAATCCAAACAACCGATCCGAACCGTTCAAGTTGTTCTCCATATTGAAATGTGCTTGGAGACCAAATTTTACATTTTTTGGAATTTTTTTACTATTTATTAAGCCACTTTGAAAATCGCTGATCTGGGTGAATAGTAGCAAAACAGTAAAAAATTCTGGACCAATGGATCAGAGATTTTCAAAGTGGCTTAATAAATAGTAAAAAAATTCAAAAAAAATATAAAATTTGGTCTCCAAGCACATTTCAATATGGAGATCATGTTGAACGGTTCGGATCGGTTGTTTGGATTTTCAAGATGAAAATAATGAGGCGTGGAGTAAAAACTTGTTTTACTCTATAGCTCACCATAGCCCATCCCTATATATATATATATATATATATATGACATTATATCTTGAATAAGTGTACAGTGATATCATGCGAAAATTTCTTAAAATGTTTGATCTTTCGACCAACTTGTCATATATTTTTTTTTCTTTTTTAAGGTCAACTTATCATATTGTTATTCTCCCTTAAATCTCTTTAATAAAAATTGAATTGCCATTGCAAAAAAAAAAGACTTATTATGGACATAATTCTATCCCTAATATTAATTAGGACTTTCTCGTCCTATTTAAACTTATATGTTGAATGGACACCATTTCATTTTTTTTATATTTGTTTAATACTTATTTATAGAGAAGAGAAAAGATAGAAGAATCAGCAATAAGCACAAGTTAAAGATTAAAAAAAAAAGTGTTAAAGCATGCATCTACATTAATAATTTCAATTTAATTTCAAATTTTAAGTAACAATTTCATTTGTAATTTCAGAAATATATGATAATTTCATGAATAAAAAATTCTTAATGAAATTTCTTTTAAACTGCTATTTTGGTAAAAAAATAAATTAATTCCTTTTCGCTCATTTATCTGACAAATTAATTTTTGGAATGTACGAGAATTTTTTTTTTGAATTCTAAAATGCGAAAAAATAATTAAAATTAATTTCATGGGCACAGTGTTTTTTAAATTAACTTTAAATTAATTTCTGTTACTTTTATTATAATTTCAGTCTAATTTACTAATACGTGAAATCACTTAAAAAATGGAAAATGAATATGAGAAATAAGAGAATTCCTCTATAAAAAAGTTTGTTTGTTACATTTTTGAACTAAAATTCCTCACGCGAACCTCGTGTTTCCATTTCCGTTCCTATATGGCACACATCAATATCATATCATATAAGCAAGTTAATCAATCCAAAAGGCAGGCGTTAAATTCTACCCGCCACACAATAACCTTATCTCATCATGTCACATATAAACAATCCTTTCAGTTAATGCCACCACACCGTGCTGGCGTGCTCTCACGACACCACCACGAGTCCATATCCCCTGCGGTAACACAATATTTCTTTTTTAAATCCTCACCGTCCGATCAAAATCAGGTCGTGCACAGGAATCTTTAATATTCGTGCGGATTGTGATCGAACAGTCCAGATCTAAATTCCACCAGCATCCACTTACACAACCAGGACACGAGAAAAGAGTAGGTCCGATGCCCATTGGATCTACTTTTCGGTCCAATAAGCTCTACAACCATCTGATACTCTTTATGCGTGTCAACGAATTTTGACGCGTGGTTGCACGAATATTGAATTCGATAGGACGGTCCTGGAGCCATCGAACCTAAATAGATCCAATGGGCATCGGACCTATTCTAGTAGCCGACACACTTCTTTTTTTAAATACAATCCTTCGTCTCTCTGTTTCTCTTTCTCTTCCCCTTTCATTCATAGCGTCTCTACTCTACTACCTTCTAGCAATGGCGACAATGGCGCGATCTATTCTCGCTCCCAAACCTCAACCTCTCTCAGCAACTAGCAATCGCCGTTTTCAAATCGCTCTCTCTCCTCTAAAGATCGCGAGATCAACGAGTACAACGACTCTCCAGCGTGGCGGATTGGTGCTTGTTTCTGTTGCAACGGAGGCGTCCAGTACGGATCCCGCCTCCTCATCAGCGAACAAAGGAGATGCTAAGTAAGTGTTCTGAGAAACTTTTTGTTATTTAGGCCGCTAAATGAAGAAAGTTTGAGCATTTTTAGGGGTAATATCTGTGAAAACATGATTATTCAAGGGTGAACTATAATGTAAATTTTCTTATTGTTCAGTACCAAAACCAAATTACTGATGATATAAATGAAAAATGTGAATTTAATTTATTGCAATTTGTACTCACATTTGTTTTAGTACTTTTAATTTACTGATAACTACATGTATATATTAAGAGGAGGGATCAAATTACACCTTTTTTGGTGACATACTTTAACACCTACCATTTTCAAAGTCCAAATAGTCAATCCAAACCGTTCAAAATAATGGATATATTAAAATGTGCTTGGAGATCATGTTGAGCGGTTCGGAACGACTGTTTGGATTTTAAAATCGCAAAATTGACCTATAAAAAAAACGGTTTCATGATGTGTCACCAAAAAAGGTGTAATTGGATCCCTCCTCATATATTAAACTCTAACAATACTATTATTAGTCTATTACTAATATTAGAACTTTTATGATAACTAAATTTTGTTTATGTGTAGAATTAATGAGAGCAATCCACCAACAATAGTTAACTCATCTGGTTTGAGCATTCAATTTCCAGACATCCCTTCAACATGGTACGAACAAAACACCTGTGATTTTGATTTTTATTCTTTCACATCCATGTTATAGAATGCTATATAATTTGCATTTTGTTACCAGAAACTTCATAATTGGGTACCTACTTTAATTGTACATAATACATTTATGTGTCAATTAAGACATTTGGTAGGGCTAACATTGCATATATTGAATTAATGTATGTAATGAAATAATATTGAAGGAGCACATTGCTGATTGGTGCCGCAGTATTTCTCTCTGCGTCAATTTACAGAAGAATTAAAAGGGTTGAAGGTAATGCAATGTTTATCTAAGTATCATTTCTTAGGCATCATACCAGCACAGTATTTGGCAGTAGACCTGATACAGAGTGCTGCTGGTTATAGATACTTCTTTTAGAGGCCTATTTGGATTTTTTTTTTTTAATATTTTCATTAGAGTGAGGCTATGGCACTATGAATTAATATCTTCATTTTTAAAGTTCATATAGTCAATATGAACCGTTCAACATGATCTCATATAAAAATGTACTTGCTGATTAAATTTTACATATTTTAAAATTTTACATGTTTTAGGTAGGTAGAAAATCATGTGATTTAAGATCAAGTGATTTTCTACCTATCTAAAAAAACATAAAATTTAATCTGTAAGTACATTTTCATATGGAGATCATGTTAAATGGTTCAGATCGACTGTTTGGATTTTGAAAACGGAGATATTAATCCATAGTACGGACCAATTTGCGCTATGCATAGTACCATAGCCTCACTTTTTTTATTAAATTAGAGGGTATAGAAAAGGTAGAGGAAGCAGCGGAGACAACTGTAGGAGCATTGGATAAGGCGGCAGTAGAAGCAGAACAGATAGCTTCTGAACTGGCAAAATCATCAAGCAATGGACAAATAACAGAAGGCATTATTGAGAGGATTGAGAGAGATGCCGAAAAGGCCGAGGGGATTTTGCATAAGGTACACTAACTAAAAGATTAATTACTTTACAAATCTCATCTCAACTGAGCACTAATCAAGCCTCAATTGTGTGAAATTGAGAATTAATTGAGGTCTGAAATGATTAAAATATGTGAACAGGTAGAGCATATTACAGATGAGGTGGAGAAAATGTTGGGACCTATAGTTGAAAGGGCTGAGGATAAAATGAAAAAAGGAAAGAAAAAGAACCACAACAACTCTGAAGATCATAATCGCGATATCTAGAGAGAACCATATTATCTAGATATACCATTGAAAATTTCATATCGACATTAGACTCGAACAGCCATGTTTCCATCGGTTTTTTATCAGATTTGGCTGGCTTTGGGAGATTAACCCTGAAATTTGCAATAATTGTCTGGAATTATTTGTTAAATTTGTGCGAGATTCTTGTGAGTGGTAATGTTTGAAATTTTTGTTTTTTAATCTCTGCATGTTACTTTATCTTTCAATGCTTGCGAGTTGTTTATTCATTAATTTTTAAAAATACTTTGTATTCCATTGTGGAGTTGCATCAATGAATAAATTAACTCTGTTATTATTTTTATTTTATTTTTCAATACGCACGTTATTCATTGCTGAAAAAGATGAGAAAACAAGCATTAATTGGGTAACTATTTTAACAGAGCAGTTTTGGCATCATACAGTGCACATACATAGAATCAAAACAGCGTTTTATGTGGTTTTTGCGCTGTATGAAGCCAAATATGCTCTGTTAAAATCTTTACCCTATTAATTATAGCGAAAGATCTAGTCGGTTGACTGAACCAACGAACGGTTCAGATCAGATCTATCCGAACTGGGCTCCTTTATATTTGATACCAGTTTCTTAAGAGAAAAGGTTAAACCCATAAAAGCCCACTAAAGGCCTCTCTTTCTCTCTCTCTTTCTCATGGCGCCTCCATCTCTACTCCGACGAGTGAGAACACTTCTTACCGGACTAAACCTAAATCTAAACCCTAAACCCTTCTCCACCTCCGCTCCTCTCTCTTCCAAGACCAACTTCGATCCCGTCGCTTCTTCCGACGAGGCGGACGACAATCTGAGGACCCGTCTCCTCCGCCTCCGTTTTCCCAAGCGGAGCGCCACGGCGGCGATCCAGAAGTGGGTTCTAGAAGGGAGAGAGGCGCCAGCTGGAGAACTCAGAGAGGCTGTCAGAGATCTCAGCCGATGCGGCCAGTACAAGCACGCACTCGAGGTAAAAGTCAAATTTCACAAATTTAGGCTGAGTAAACCTTAATTAACATTTCTCTTTTGCTGAATTTAGGATCAATTGACTTGAATTGTTGCAAACAAACATCAATTTTACTCGTACAATTCGATTTGCTTAATCAAATAAAAATAATTAGTTTGTTCAGTACAGTAACCTCACCATACTGGTACCAGTACATAGATTCAATTTGTCTCCAAATTTAGG
Organism: Carex kokanica; assembly: GCA_025461125.1. Taxonomy (NCBI): domain Eukaryota; kingdom Viridiplantae; phylum Streptophyta; class Magnoliopsida; order Poales; family Cyperaceae; genus Carex; species Carex kokanica. The sequence goes on along the minus strand of JAJGRX010000083.1, from coordinate 797,394 downwards.
CTGAGTAAATCTTAATTAACATTTCTGAATTTAGGATTAATTAACTTGAATTGTTGCAAACAAATATCAATTTTACTTGGATAATTCGATTTTCTGAATCAAATAATCAAATAAAAAAGTAATTAGTTTGTTCAGTGCAGTAACCTCACCGTACTGGTACCAGTACCATATGTTATCATGAAAAGATTTGGTAGTCTTGTACCATAATCAGTATATCCATCAGAAAAATACTATTGTACAACCTGTTTTACAGAGGCTATTTTACAATAGCTAAATGCCAAATTGATGTCTCTTATTCTTCGTTAATTTTAACATAATTTAAAACAGGTATCAGAATGGATGAAACTTCACCATGAACCAGACCTCTCGGGAAACGACTATAGCACACGAATCGACCTAATTACCAAAGTTTTCGGCCTAAATGCTGCCGAAGAATTCTTCAATGGCCTTGCTTCAAAACCTGTTGAAGCATATACCGCTCTGCTACACTACTTTGCTTCTTCGAAATCAATTGATAAGGCCGAGAAACTATTCGACCAAATGAAGAGTGAAAATGTTATTTCAGATGCGCTGCCTTTTAACGAAATAATGACTTTATATGTTTCAGTTGGGGAAGCTGAGAAGGTGTTTCGAGTTGTTAGCGAGATGAAAAGTCTAAAAGTAGGGTTGGATTTGTATAGTTATAATTTATGGGTAAGTGCTTACGGTGCAATTTTGGATTTTGAGGGGGTTAGAAGAGTACTTTCTGAGATGGAGCAGGACCCAAATTTAGACCAAAGATCAAATATTTATAGAAATTTGGTACGAGTTTATGTTGATGTGGGTCGGTTTGAAGGAGTGGATACTGGTACGAAACTAATTGAGGCTGATACAAAGGTCAGTGTTAGAGAATGGATCACTTATGACCTTTTGGTGATTTTGCATGCGAGTTTGGGTAACAAGGGGAGGATCAAGGAAATGTGGAGATGCATGAAAATGAGTTCCGGGAAAATGACTTACCGGAATTATATTTGCGTGATTTCATCTTATCTTGCCGTAGGAGAGGTGCAGGAGGTAGGGGAAGTTATTGATCAATGGAAAGAATCAAAGGAGCCTGAGTTCGATCTCTCGGCATGTACTCGGCTTTTTTATGCATTTTTGAAGGTTGATTTGATAGAAATAGCTGCGAATTTTCGGAAGTTGATGCAGGAGAAGAACTACGAAATTAGTACGTCAACATGAATTTTTGGATGATTATGGAGAATTTGTTTGTTTGATTTTCATTAATCTTTCAAATTTTTGACAAAAAAAGTAGGAATAACATTTGTAATTTTGCCTTCTTTTTTGGTGTCTTGGAAATAAGGTTAATTTGATATGTACAACTTTTTGCACTTTTATGCATAAAGTCAATATTGTTTTATTTCCTCTTTAATTCATTATCTTGTACTTAACAATGCAATTTCTGATCATGAAACCTCAAAATTTACAGACCAAATGGATTTTAGATCCTGATGATGTGCCTCATCAGAAGTTGTGCATAAATTTAGAGAAGTTTGTATGCCAACTTTTTTTTATGACCCAATTTTGAAATTAGCTTGGTAAAGAAATTACATGTAAATTTTTTTAAGACCCAATTTTGAAATTTAGTAAAGAAAGTTTGTCTGTTCTTGCATTCCCTTAGTAGTAGAAAAATGAACAGCACTACATGCACAGGTGACAAATCCATGTAAATTTTTATCAGGTTCCTACAGCAAACTTTTCAGATCTCAGTTCTTAAACCGAATAATTCAACGAGTAAAGAAACAAGCTACAGTAACTAATTTGATAAACAAATGATTACATTACCTCTCGTTGCAACTAATACCTCGTGTATTCAATTCATCGAAAATAGCAACCACATCCCTCTTCTCTCCTCTCTTTATTTTTGAAAAAAAAACTTGGCAGAGGCTAACAATGTTATATCATTAAACAGCAAACAATGTTTTACAACTCAAAATAAAACAAATGGCCTTACTCCAGTGCCCAAACATTTCACTCCCCTAGAGACTCCTGGTACCGTACCAGTCTTCCATCTTGCATCCTGTACTGTACCAGTTGGTACCAGTAACACTCTCTGACGCTATTGCGCCTTCCTATCCATCCACTCAACAACATTACATATATAGGGCTTCAACAATGAAATTCATCAGCAGGCCAGTGACTCAAACAAAATCACATCAAATAGTTAGTTAAGGTGACAAATATATTGCACCGTCAACCCAACACAATGCACAAATGAAAGGTAGAAGAAGGCACTAAGCGAATTGCAGCAAAATAGAAAATTAAAAGGATTAATTAAGGCTCATGCATTTTAAATTTTTAATGCATCATTTGTAACCCAAGGGTCAAATACTGATAATATATACACAAAACACAAAATACTGATAATACTGATAGTATTTCAAGATATCAAATACTGATAATATATACACAAAACACAACACTGAGCTCAAATGGGATTAACACGGACCCTCACAAAGAAATACAAATTAAAATATAATTAAAAAAATGAAACATTATTGAGCAAAACCAAAAGAAAGGAATTCAATGAAAAATAAGGAAATTCTGCAGCAATAAAAACCAGCAGCAAATAAAACCAGAAATATGGCCAATGCATTGTGAAGACCCTCAGTAAATCTCATATTTTTATTTCAACACACTGTTCTCTGAGGCCCATATAAAAATGTACACTGTTCTTTTGACTGTTTATCTAAAACCGGGCCAGATCGAATTGTGCCGACATTTTTATTAATATCCAAAGTTAATTACAAATTAATAAGTATACCCACGTAATTCACAGAGCAATATTAAATATTACTTTGAGATTCGTGCAATTAATATTTGAAACGGTCTGGATTTTTCAAGGATCAACTCAAAGTTTGAGATATCTCAAGAAATGTGAATTCATCGTATGTATCCTTCAAGAAGACAATACATCACATATTCACTAAACCCTTATTAAGGACTTCAATGAATTCCGATCATACCAGCACTAAAGAACCGAATTCAATCGGAACTCTGAGTTAAGCATGCTTGGGCAGTGGTACTAGGATGGGTGACCTCCTCGAAAGTCCCTGTTGCACTTTCCTATTGCATCCCTTTAAAAAGCCTAAGGGCAATTTACCAAATAAATATATATATATATTTGATCCCTCCTCATATATTTGATCCCTTTAAAAAGGTGTAATTTGATCCCTCCTCATATATATATGTGTGTGTGTGTGTGTGAGTAGAACTAGGGTGTTCTCAAGTTCACCAAACCCCTTTGTGAACAAGGGTACTTAAGCCACATTAGCTTAGAGCAAGGAATTTAATCCTTTTTAATTTTAATTAGTAACCAAACAAGGCCCAAGTCAAAAATGTTGGACATTTTTATCGGGCTTCAACAGAGAACAAATATTACTCAGATTTCCGTTCATGCCATTACATCATCGGGTCGTCATAACAATATAAACACAACACATGATGAAAAGAAAATTAGATACAAAACCAACCAAACAACATTTTTAAATATTTTTAAATGGTCTCTTTCTCTCAAAGAGCTAAAAAGTTTCAATTAAAACAACTATCGCTATGAAAACTTAAAGATTCATCCATTTTACCAAAGAATTATTGGGAACAAAATCAACAGCATCGTATGGAAATTAATTGAACAAAATGTACAAGGCGTCAGCGTTAAAAAATATATATATATCTCCAGGGTTTTCACAAAAACTTGGCAACTTGAAGAAAAAAATATTACTATACTTCCCCACAAAGCTGTAAAGGCATAAAGCCCATTTCATTACTGAAAAGATTTAAATACAATAATACAAGATACGAAAGTAAAAACTAAAATTTTGCTGACACAGCAGCATCCCTAGAAGCCAAAAAAAGTAATATCGAGGCTCAAAAAATGAAAACTAACCTTTTTGCAAAGAACTGGTACTAAGTACTGGTACCCACCAAACTATTTAGATAGTGTATCGGTCAATCGAACAGAAAAGAGAGATTTAATACCTGGGACTGAGAGGCGCTTGATCTGGGGTTTATGTGCGCCAACACCAACACTTGATCGCAATCCAGTCACTGCCCCCGGGCCCCAGATGAAGAGGAGGAGATCATATATTGATAATATACACAAACACAAAACCGAGCTCAAATGGGATAAACAAAGAAATAAAATGAAAATATAATTAAAAAAGAAAACTGAAACATTATTGAGCAAAAAAAGAAAGGTATTCAATGAATAAGAAGGAAATTCTGCAGCAATAAAAACCAGCAGCAAATAAAACAAGAAATAAGAAATATATACAATCTGTTGTGAAGACTCTCAGTCAATCTCATATTTTTATTTCAACACACTGTTTCTCTGAGGCCCATATAAAAATGTACATAGATATCTCAAGGGATGTGATGCCATATATTCTTTGACAGAATACTCAGGGAAAGAGATGGAGAGAGAGATATATAGAGGGAGAGGAAGAGATCATGCATACCCTTCAAAACGACAAAATATCACATGAAACCCTATTGGGGACTTCAATAAATTCCGTGCCACAGGAGAGGATTCAACTGCACTATTCCAGATTAGTGTTATTCTCACGCATCAAAATATGAATCCATATTCTCTCAAGTACCTGAGGAAGTAAAATACTCCCAACCGAACTAAAATCAATTCGGTGCCTATTCAAAATATGGGTGGGGTATTTGTCCAAAAGACTTTAATACCATAATGAAGGGACTCTTTTCATTGAGGCAGATTGGGTTTGCAGTTGAGGTGTTTGTTAAAATGCCTCTCATGGGATGCACTCCAAAATTTGATTGTTTACAACACTCTTATTGAAGAGATAGGAGTAGGTCCGATGGGCATCGGACCTTTAGGTTCAATTAACTCTAGCACCGTACGATTAGCATTAAATCTGTGTGCACAGAAATTAATACAGACACACAGATTTTGATGCAGAGTGCACGAATCTTGATGCTGATCGGATGGTCATCACACCCATCGAACCAAAGTACATCCGATGGGCATCGGACCTATTCTGAATTCCTTATTGAAAGGCTTTCCAGCAATGGTGACATAAGAGAGATAGGCCATAAAAGAGGGTAGTTGCAAGCCTGATGTTATTACTTACAGCACTCCAAAATGAATTCAGATCCAGTGAAGTAACCCAACTTTTGGGTTTTAGATCAGGACTATCCGATTCGAATCTGAGAAAATCCATCCCCGAAGTGAGCGCACACATCCCGACGATGAATTCGAATCCCAAGACGATCTCGAGCGACGAATTCGTAGCAAATTTGAGATATCTCAGAGGATGTGAATTCAGAATATAGGGGGGCTATTTTGAGATTTGTGTCAAATTGATGCGTATCCGATCCATTTTCAAATATGGTTTTACCACTATCCGATCCGTTTTCACCTCTACGAACAACTCAGATCACATTCTACACAGTCAGGTATTGTGTTGGATCTGAATTCTCAAAATATACCATAAACCTTGGGAAATAAATCTGCTGTTATTCCCAAGGAATAACAGGAACCTGTTATTCCGATCCCAACCGTTGCTCTTTGTTGAGATTTGTGCATGAAAATCATACTTCTTTAAGATTCGCACATGGAATTGTTTGATCAGTTGATTGTGGAGTAAGAGGTCATATGTTTGGTTGTGGAGTAAGTGGAAATAAAAAAAAAAACAGGAAGAGTAAGATTGAGTTACGTCAGATTAACTTCCTGCACATTTACTTTGCATGTAGGGCCCACTGTAAGAGAAACATTCATTTCCCGATTTTTCTCTCCTCATTAGTCGATAATCTAAGCCATTCCACCAACAAAAGTAACTTAAGCCACGTTAGCTGAGAGTAAGGAGTTTAATCCTTCTTAATTTTAAGTAGCAACCAAACAAGGCCTAAAGTCAAAATCATTGGACATTCTTATCGGGCTTCAACAGAGAACATATATTTCTTGGATTTCTGTTCTTATGCCATTACATCATCGAGTCGCCACAACAATATAAAAACAACACATGATGAAAGAAACAAAAGAAAAAACAAACAAGTCTTTTAAATTTTTAAAAATGGTCTCTTTCCTCTTTATCAAACAGTCAAAAGAGTTTCAATTGAAAAGAGCACCATTAAGGATATAAGTGTATAGGTTTTTCAATAAAAGACTTAAATACAATTATACTAGGTAAGAAAGTAAAAACTAAAATTTTGCTGGCAAAGCAGCATCCCTAGAAGCTAAAAAAGCAATATTGAGGCTCAAAATATCAAAACTACCCTTTTTGCTAAGAACTGGCACTAAGTGCTGGTACCCACCTATTTAGATAGTGTATCGGTCAATCGAACAGAAAAGAGGGATTTAATACCTGGGACTGAGCGGCGCTTGATGCCTTGATTGCAATCCAATCACTGCCCCCAGGCCTCAGATGAAGAGAAGGGGGAGATCATATATTGATGATATGCACAAACACAAAACCGAGCTCAAATGGGATAACAGACACCCTTGTAAAGAAATAAAAATGAAAATATAATTAAGAGAAAAAAAGCTGAAACATTATTGAGCAGAAAAAGAAAGGTATTCAATAAATAAGGAAATTCTGGAGCAATAAAAACCAGTAACAAATAAAAGCAGAAGTGTGGACAATCCGTTGTGAAGACTCTCAGTCAATCTCATATTTTAATTTCAACACACTGTTCTCTGAGGCCCATAAAAAAATGTACATAGATTTCTCAAGGGATGTGATGCCATATATTCTTTGACAGAATACTCAGGAAAGAGATGGAGAGAGATATATATAGAGGGAGAGGAAGAGATCATGTGTACCCACCAATTTAGATAGTGTATCGGTCAATTGAATAGAAAAGAGGGATTTAATACCTGGGACTGAGCGGCGCTTGATGCTTTGATTGCAATCCAATCACTGCCCCCAGGCCTCAGATAAAGACAAGGGGGAGATCATATATTGATGATATACACAAACACAAAACCGAGCTCAAATGGGACAACAGACACCCTTGTAAAGAAATAAAATGAAAATATAATTAAAAAAGAAAACTGAAACATTATTGAGCAAAAAAAGAAAGGTATTCAATGAATATGAAGGAAATTCTTCAGCAATAAAAACCAGCAACAAAAAAAAGCAGAAGTATGGACAATGTGTTGCGAAGACCCTCAGTAAATCTCATATTTTTATTTCAACACACTGTTCTTTGAGGCCCATATAAAAATACACATAGATTTCTCAAAGGATGTGATGTGATGTATTCTTTGACTGAATAATCAGGGGAGAGATGGAGAGCCGAAATTTTTATTAATAAAATCCAACTATGCCCTCATTTTTTTTCAAAATTCAAAGCGTTCCTATTTAGAATTCACACGGCATTATTAATATTCGTGCTAGAGGAAATCGGACGGTCCGGATCCGAACTCAAAATTTGGGTTACTTCAGGGGTTCTGAATTCCACATCCAATTGGGTACCTATTCGAAATTCACAGGGCATTATTAATCTGGGCCATCCATTTGTAATTTGCTTGAATCAAGTACCTACCTGGGGGATCCAACTCTGCTGCTTTTCTTAGAGAAAAGCAAGGATCCTGCTTTTCTGATTCCAACCATTCAAATTCGTTACCTGGGAGGATACGGATTCCCTTCAAAAGGACAATCAAAAACGGATGGCCCAGATTAATCCCATTCGGGCCAAACTCAATCCGGTGCCTATGGAAAATATAGGGGGTTCCTTCTGAGATTTGTGCCAGGTTTTTAGAACGGTCTGTTGGGGAGGTCAACAATTACACCTCAGCTAGGGAAATAAATCTCTGCTGTTATTCCTTTGGAATAAAGAATAACAGGAACCTGTTATTCCGATCTCAACTGTTCAAACTTTTCCATGAGCGAATCTCAACGAAGTAAGATTTTCATGCGCGAATCTCACAATCAGTCCTAATGAATACATAGATTGTCAAATATCCTTAATCCATATAAATCACTTTAGTAGGACAGTATACAATTCATAATTATATCACATATATGCTCAACGTTGGATACTATGATCCAACACGGTTCAGATCTATATATTGCACAGAATGTGAATTCACCAAACAATGCCTCAAGTCAAATCATTGAACATTTTTATCGGGCTTCAACAGAGAACATATATATATATATCTCGGATTTTCGTTCTTATGCAATTACATCATCGGGTCGTCACAACATGGCCTTTTTCTTCTTTCTCAATGAGTTAAAAAGTTTCAATAGAAGCACTACTACTCTAGAAGAAAAAAAAATCTACCATTTTCCAAAGAATTATGGGGAACAAAATCAGAAGCATCCTATGGAAATTAATTGAACATAATGGACAAGGCAACAGAGAGATTCCCAACAATGCACCTCACAAAAAAAAAAAAAACAAATCTCCAGGGTTTTCACAAAAACATGGCAAAATAGAAATAATATATTACTCTGCATCACCACAAATCTATAATCTTTGAACCGAAGGAATAATCAACAGAGCACCAATATGAGATAGTATAGATCAATCGAACAGAAAAGAGGGATTTGATACCTGGGATTGAGAAGCGCTTGATCTAACGTTTCATCGCAATCCAATCACTAACTCCATGCCAAGCATCCGAGAGATTCCCAGTTTTAGAGCAAGCTCTCATCATCTCTGGAAATTCAGAGAGGAATGAAGATTTTCTGTTCATACTTCCTTTAATTTGCATATCACTACAAAACAGATTTACTTGGTTTAAAAGGGTAATTAGCTAAATTTTTAACAGAGTAAAAATTTGCCTTCAATAAAATTACCAGCAAATGCAACTATTTGTTGTAGTAGCTCACAAAAAAAAAAAAAAAGTTCCAGACCAGAGGACTTGGTTAAAAATTTACAATAACAAATTTCAGAACAGCATAAATTTTAGTAACAAGCAAACAGATCTAAGAGATATCAGATTAAACACTCTTCTATAAGCACAGAAACATGAACTTCAAATATCTAAGTGCATAAATGTCAAATGAGAAAAAGAAAGAATTTAAACAATGGTTGGGCCTTCAGATTGTTTATAATTATTATAATTATTTCAACATGCCAAGTCTCCAGAGCAGAAATATATAAATATGTATACAAGTGTTAATTTCAGAAGAAGTTACTGGCACCTCCTTTGGATAGATACCAACCCCCTCAGGATTGATCCAAGGGGCGAAAAGAGAGCTTCACAAGGTATTGTAAGAAATTGAAGGTGAACAGGTACCAACCCCAAGGGGATTAAGCCAATTGCAGAAATATAGAAAATTAAAATGATTATTTAAGTCTCATGCATTTTAATGCATCATTTACAACCCAAGGATCAATATTGCGAAAAGCAATTCAAGATATCATATATTGATAACATACGCAAACACAAAACTGAGCTCAAATGGGATAACACAGACCCTCACAAAGAAATAAAAATGAAATTGAAACATTATCAAGCAAAAAGAGAAAGGCGTCGACGGATAAGAAGGAAATTTTAAAGAAAATAAAACCAGAAGCATGAACAAAATGCTTTGTGAAGACCCTCAGTAAATCTCATATTTTTATTTCAACACACTGTTCTCTGAGGCCCATATAAAAATGTACACACTGTTCTTTTGACTGTTTATCTAACACCGGGCCAGATCGAATTGGACCGACATTTTTATTAATATCCAAAGTTAATTACAAATTAATAAATAATACCCACATAATTCACACAGCAATATTAAATATTACTTTGAGATTCGTGCAATTAATATTTGAAACGGTCTGGATTTTTTAAGGATCAACTCAAAATTTGAGATATCTCAAGGGATGTGAATTCATCATATGTTCCTTCAAGAAGACAATACATCACATATTCACATGAACCCTTATTAAGGACTTTAATGAATTCCGATCATACCAGCACTAAAGAAGTGAATTCAATCGGAACTCTGAGTTAAGCGTGCTTGGGCAGCAGTACTTGGATGGGTGACCTCCTCGGAAGTCCCTGTTGCACTTTCCTATTGCATCCCTTTAAAAAGCCCAAGGGCAATTTACCAAATATATATGAGGAGGGATCCGATTACACCTTTTTTTTTGACACATTTCGACACCTATATATATATATATACACACACACAGATCTGAGTAGAACTAGGGTGTTCTTAAGTTCACCAAACCCCTTTGTGAACAAGGGTACTTAAGCCACATTAGCTTAGAGCAAGGAATTTAATCCTTCTTAATTTTAAGTAGCAACCAAACAAGGCCCAAGTCAAAAATGTTGGACATTTTTATCGGGCTTCAACAGAGAACAAATATTACTCAGATTTCCGTTCTTATGCCATTACATCATCGGGTCGTCATAACAATACAAACACAACACATGATGAAAAGAAAATTAGATACAAAACCAACCAAACAACATTTTTAAATATTTTTAAATGGTCTCTTTCTATCAAAGAGCTAAAAAGTTTCAATTAAAACACTATCTCTATGAAAACTAAAGATTCTTCCATTTTACCAAAGAATTATTGGGAACGAAATCAGAAGCATCATATGGAAATTAATTGAATAAAATGTACAAGGCATCAGCATTAAAAAATATATATATATCTCCAGGGTTTTCACAAAAACTAAGCATATTAGAAGAAAAAAATATTACTATACTTCCCCACAAAGCTGTAAAGGCATAAAGCCCATTTCATAACAGAAAAGATTTAAATACAATAATACAAGATACGAAAGTAAAAACTAAAATTTTGCTGACACAGCAGCATCCCTAGAAGCCAAAAAAGTAATATTGAGGCTCAAAAAATGAAAACTAACCTTTTTGCAAAGAACTGGTACTAAGTACTGGTACCCACCAAACTATTTAGATAGTGTATCGGTCAATCGAACAGAAAAGAGAGATTTAATACCTGGGACTAAGAGGCGCTCGATCTGGGGTTTATGTGCGCCAACACCAACGCTTGATCGCAATCCAGTCACTGCCACCGGGCCCCAGATGAAGAGGAGGAGATCATATATTGATATATACACAAACACAAAACCGAGAACAAATGGGATAAACAAAGAAATAAAATAAAAATATAATTAAAAAGGAAAACTGAAGCATTATTGAGCAAAAAAAGAAAGGTATTCAATGAATAAGAAGGAAATTCGGCAGCAATAAAAACCAGCAGCAAATAAAACAAGAAATAAGAAATATATACAATCCGTTGTGAAGACTCTCAGTCAATCTCATATTTTTATTTCAACACACTGTTCTCTGAGGCCCATATAAAAATGTACATAGATTTCTCAAGGGATGTGATGCCATCTATTCTTTGACAGAATACTCAGGGAAAGAGATGGAGAGAGATATATAGAGGGAGAGGAAGAGATCATGTATACCCTTCAAAACGACAAAATATCACATGAAACCCTATTGGGGACTTCAATAAATTTCGTGCCACAGGAGAGGATTCAACTGCACTATTCCAGATTAGTGTTATTCTCACGCATCAAAATATGAATCCATATTCTCTCAGGTACCTGAGGAAGTAAAATACTCCCAACCGAACTAAAATCAATTCAGTGCCTATTCAAAATATGGATGCGGTATTTGTCCAAAAGACTTTAATACCATAATGAAGGGACTCTTTTCATTGAGGCAGATTGGGTTTGCAGTTGAGGTGTTTGTTAAAATGCCTCTCATGGGATGCACTCCAAAATGAATTCAGATCCAGTGAAGTAACCCAACTTTTGGGTCTAAGATCGGGACCGTCCGATTCAAATCAGCGAAAATCCATCCCCGAAGTGAGCGCACACATCCTGGTGACGAATTCGAATCCCGAGACGATCTCGAGCGATGAATTCGTGCCAAATTTGAGATATCTCAGAGGATGTGAATTCAGAATATAGGGGGTCCATTTTGAGATTCGTGCCAAATTGATGCGTATCCGATCCATTTTCAAATATGGTTTTACCACTATCCGATCCATATCCGATCCGTTTTCACCCCTACGAACAACTCAGATCACATTCTACACAGTCAGGTATTGTGTTGGATCTGAATTCTCAAAATATACCATAAACCTTGGGAAATAAATCTGCTGTTATTCCCAAGGAATAACAGGAACCTGTTATTCCGATCCCAACCGTTGGTCTTTGTTGAGATTTGTGCATGAAAACCATACTTCTTTAAGATTCGCACATGGAATTGTTTGAACAGTTGATTGTGGAGTAAGAGGTTCTGTTTGGTTGTGGAGTAAGTGGTGGAGAAATTAAAATAAAAACAGGAAGAGTAAGATTGAGTTACATCAGATTAACTTCCTGCACACTTACTTTGCATGTAGGGCCCACTGTAAGAGACAAACATTCATTTCCCAATTTTTCTCTCCTCATTAGTCGGATTATCTAAGCCATGACTTAAGCCACCAAACAAAAGTAACTTAAGCCACGTTAGCTGAGAATAAAGAGTTTAATCCTTCTTAATTTTAAGTAGCAACCAAACAAGGCCTAAAGTCAAAATCATTGGACATTCTTATCGGGCTTCAACAGAGAACATATATTTCTTGGATTTCTGTTCTTATGCCATTACATCATCGAGTCGCCACAACAATATAAAAACAACACATGATGAAAGAAACAAAAGAAAAAACAAACAAGTTTTTTAAATTTTTAAAAATGGTCTCTTTCCTCTTTATCAAACAGTCAAAAGAATTTCAATTGAAAAGAGCACCATTAGGATATAAGTGTATAGTTTTTTCAATAAAAGATTTAAATACAATTATACTAGGTAAGAAAGTAAAAACTAAAATTTTGCTGACAAAGCAGCATCCCTAGAAGCTAAAAAAGCAATATTGAGGCTCAAAATATCAAAACTACCCTTTTTGCTAAGAACTGGTACCCACCTATTTAGATAGTGTATCGGTCAATCGAACAGAAAAGAGGGATTTAATACCTGGGACTGAGCGGCGCTTGATGCCTTGATTGCAATCCAATCACTGCCCCCAAACCTCAGATGAAGAGAAGGGGGAGATCATATATTGATAATATACACAAACACAAAACCAAGCTCAAATGGGATAACAGACACCCTCGTAAATGAAAATATAATTAAAAAAAAAAACTGAAACATTATTGAGCAGAAAAAGAAAGGTATTCAATAAATAAGGAAATTCTGGAGCAATAAAAACCAGGAACAAATAAAAGCAGAAGTGTGGACAATGTGTTGTGAAGACCCTCAGTAAATCTCATATTTTTATTTCAACACCTGTTCTCTGAGGCCCATACAAAAATGTACATAGATTTCTCAAGGGATGCGATGCCGTCAATTAGGGTTTCTTGTTAAATTTCAGCATCTTGCTCTTCATATTGTCTCTCAAAATCTCAGAAAAAAAAAAAAAAAAAAACACCAAACCGCCCCACAGTGGGGCGGTCTAGTATGCATAGGTGACCGCCCAAACGTGGGGCGGTTTGGTTGAACAGTGGACCGCCCAGTCAAGGGGCGGTCAGGGCATTTTAAAAAATATATATATATATCAAGGGCAGATTTGATATTTTTTATTTTTGCGAGGGTATTAATAAAAATCTCAGGAAGAAATGCCTCCTTGTCTATAGAGTGAGAATCACTGATTTCTACTCCTGCTAACAAGATTCAACACTAAAGCATCATATCACACCACAGTACCTCACTTGGTTTTATTTAATTTTGGATATTAATAAAAAATTCGGACACACTGTTCTCTGAGGCCCATATAAAACGTACATAGATTTCTCAAGGGATGCGATGCCATGTCTTCTTTTACTGAATAATCAGGGAGAGATAGAGAGGGAGAGAGAGAGAGAGAGAGATCATGTGTGAATCCGTATCCTTATTGGGCATCAACAGAGAACATTTATTTCTCGGATTTCCGTTCTTATGCCATTACATCATCAGGTCGTCACAACAATACAATACAATACAATACAATACAACACATGATGAAAAGAAAATTAGATACAAAAACATCCAAACAAAATTTGTAAATATTTTAAAAATGGTCTCTTTCTTCTTTCTCAAAGAGTTAAAAAGTTTCAATTAAAACACTACCACTATGAAAACTAAAGATTCTTCCATTTTACCAAAGAATTATTGGGAACAAAATCAGAAGCATCATATGGAAATCAATTGAATAAAATGGACAAGGCATCAGAGAGATTCCCAACCAGACCCAGTCATCATCCCTTTTTAAAAATTCAAAAGAAGGTAAAAGATATCCCTGTCGACATTTTCCTCTTCATGTGCACCTAAAAACCAAAAAATCTCCAGGATTTTCACTAAAACTTAGCAAATTAGAAAAAAAAATATTACTATACTTTCCCCACACAACTGTAATTTTCATAAAAAATATAACAACGAAAAGAGGGATAATCAACAGATCAACAAAAAGAGCACCATTAGGAGATAGTGTATAGGTTTTATTTCTGAAAAAAAAAAAAATCATAAAGCCCATTTTATTAATGAAAAGATTTAAATAGAATATATAGATAAGAAAGTACAAAACTAAAAAAATTCTGACACAGCAGCATCCCTAGAAGACAAAAAAGCAATATTGAGTCTCAAAATATGAAAACTACCCTTTTTGCATAGAACTGGTACCCACCAAACTGTTTAGATAGTGTATCACTCAATCAAACAGAAAATAGAGATTTAATACCTGGGACTGAGAGGCGCTCGATGCCTTGATCTAGGGTTTATGTGCGCCAGCACCAACGTTTGATTGCAATCCAATCACTGCCCCCAGGCCTCAGATGAAGAGAAGGGGGAGATCATATATTGATGATATACACAAACACAAAGCCAGGCTCAAATGGGATAACAGACACCCTCGTAAAGAAATATAAATGAAAACATAATTTAAAAAAAAAGCTGAAACATTATTGAGCAGAAAAAGAAAGGTATTCAATAAATAAGAAGGAAATTCTGGCGCAATAAAAACCAGCAGCAAATAAAACCAGAAATATGGCCAATGCATTGTGAAGACCCTCAGTAAATCTCATATTTTTATTTCAACACACTGTTCTCTGAGGCCCATATAAAAAAGTACACACTATTCTTTTGACTGTTTATCTAAAGCCCGGCCAGATAGAATTGGACCAACATTTTTATTAATATCCAAAGTTAATTACAATTTAATAAATATATCCACGTAATTCACAGAGCAATATTAAATATTACTTTGAGATTCGTGCAATTAATATTTGAAATGGTCTGGATTTTTCAAGGATCAACTCAAAATTTGAGATACCTCAGAGGGATGTGAATTCATCATATGTATCCTTCAAGAAGACACTACATCACATATTCACATGAACACTTATTAAGGACATCAATGAATTCCAATCATACCAGCACTAAAGAACCGAATTCAATAGGAACTCTGAGTTAAGCATGCTTGGGCAGTGGTACTAGGATGGGTGACCTCCTCGAAAGTCCCTGTTGCACTTTCCTATTGCATCCCTTTAAAAAGCCTAAGGGCAATTTACCAAATATATATATATATATATATATATATATATATATATTTGATCCCTTTAAAAAGGTGTAATTTGATCCCTCCTCGTATACATAAATATATACGAGTAGAACTAGGGTGTTCTTAAGTTCACCAAACCCCTTTGTGAACAAGGGTACTTCTTAATTTTAAGTAGCAACCAAACAAGGCCCAAGTCAAAAATGTTGGACATTTTTATCGGGCTTCAACAGAGAACAAATATTACTCAGATTTCTGCTCTTATGCCAATACATCATCGGGTCATCATAACAATATAAACACAACACATGATAAAATTAGATACAAAACCAACCAAACAACATTTTTTAAATATTTTTATATGGTCTCTTTCCCTCAAAGAGCTAAAAAGTTTCAATTAAAACAACTATCACTATGAAAACCAAAGATTCTTCCATTTTACCAAAGAATTATTGGGAACAAAATGTACAAGGCATCAGCGTTAAAATATATATATATATATATCTCCAGGGTTTCACAAAAACTTAGCAAATTAGAAGAAAAAAATATTACTATACTTCCCCACAAAAATATATATAAAGCCCATTTCATTACTGAAAATATTTAAATACAATAATACAAGATAAGAAAGTAAAAACTAAAATTTTGCTGACACAGCAGAATCCCTAGAAGCCAAAAAAGTAATATCGAGGCTCAAAAAATGAAAAATAACCTTTTTGCAAAGAACTGGTACTGAGTACTGGTACCCACCAAACTATTTAGATAGTGTATCGGTCAATCGAACAGAAAAGAGAGATTTAATACCTGGGACTGAGAGGCGCTTGATCTGGGGTTTATGTGCGCCAACACCAACACTTGATCACAATCCAATCACTGCCCCCGGGCCCGAGATAAAGAGGAGGAGATCATATATTGATAATATACACAAACACAAAACCGAGCTCAAATGGGATAAACAAAGAAATAAAATGAAAATATAATTAAAAAAGAAAACTGAAACATTATTGAGCAAAAAAAGAAAGGTATTCAATGAATGAGAAGGAAATTCTGCAGCAATAAAAACCAGCAGCAAATAAAACAAGAAATAAGAAATATATACAATCTGTTGTGAAGACTCTCAGTCAATCTCATATTTTTATTTCAACACACTGTTCTCTGAGGCCCATATAAAAAAAATGTACATAGATTTCTCAAGGGATGTGATGCTGTCTATTCTTTGACAGAATACTCAGGGAAAGAGATGGAGAGAGAGATATATAGAGGGAGAGGAAGAGATCATGTATACCCTTCAAAACGACAAAATATCACATGAAACCCTATTGGGGACTTCAATAAATTTCATGCCACAGGAGAGGATTCAACTGCACTATTCCAGATTAGTGTTATTCTCACGCATCAAAATATGAATCCATATTCTCTCAGGTACCTGAGGAAGTAAAATACTCCCAACCGAACTAAAATCAATTCGGTGCCTATTCAAAATATGGGTGGGGTATTTGTCCAAAAGACTTTAATACCATAATGAAGGGACTCATTTCATGGAGGCAGATTGGGCTTGCAGTTCAGGTGTTTGTTAAAATGCCTCTCATGGGATGCACTCCAAAATGAATTCAGATCCAGTGAAGTAACCCAACTTTTGGGTTTTAGATCGGGACCGTCCAATTTGAATCTGCGAAAATCCATCACCGAAGTGAGCGCACACATCCTCACGACGAATTCAAATCCCGAGACGATCTAGAGCGACGAATTCGTGCCAAATTTGAGATATCTCAGAGGATGTGAATTCAGAATATAGGGGGTCCATTTTGAGATTCATGCCAAATTGATGCGTATCCGAACCATTTTCAAATATGGTTTTACCACTATCCGATCCATATCCGATCCGTTTTCACCCCTACAAACAACTCAGATCACATTCTACACAGTCAGGTATTGTGTTGGATCTGAATTCTCAAAATATACCATAAAACTTGGGAAATAAATCTGTTGTTATTCCCAAGGAATAACAGGAACCTGTTATTCTGATCCCAACCGTTGGTCTTTGTTGAGATTTGTGCATGAAAATCATACTTCTTTAAGATTCGCACATGGAATTGTTTGAACAGTTGATTGTGGAGTAAGAGGTCATGTTTGGTTGTGGAGTAAGTGGTGGAGAAATAAAAAAAAAACAGGAAGAGTAAGATTGAGTTACGTCGGATTAACTTCCTGCACACTTACTTTGCATGTAGGGCCCACTGTAAGAGACAAACATTCATTTCCCGATTTTTCTCTCCTCATTAGTCGATAATCTAAGCCGTGACTTAAGCCACCAAACAAAAGTAACTTAAGCCACGTTAGCTGAGAGTAAGGAGTTTAATCCTTCTTAATTTTAAGTAGCAACCAAACAAGGCCTAAAGTCAAAATCATTGGACATTCTTATCGGGCTTCAACAGAGAACATATATTTCTTGGATTTCTGTTCTTATGCCATTACATCATCGAGTCGCCACAACAATATAAAAACAACACATGATGAAAGAAACAAAAGAAAAAACAAACAAGTTTTTTAAATTTTTAAAAATGGTCTCTTTCCTCTTTATCAAACAGTCAAAAGAGTTTCAATTGAAAAGAGCACCATTAGGATATAAGTGTATAGGTTTTTCAATAAAAGATTTAAATACAATTATACTAGGTAAGAAAGTAAAAACTAAAATTTTGCTGACAAAGCAGCATCCCTAGAAGCTAAAAAAGCAATATTGAGGCTCAAAATATCAAAACTACCCTTTTTGCTAAGAACTGGTACCCACCTATTTAGATAGTGTATCGGTCAATCTAACAGAAAAGAGGGATTTAATACATGGGACTGAGCGGCGCTTGATGCCTTGATTGCAATCCAATCACTGCCCCCAAACCTCAGATGAAGAGAAGGGGGAGATCATATATTGATAATATACACAAACACAAAACCAAGCTCAAATGGGATAACAGACACCCTCGTAAAGATCTCAGTTAAATTTTTATCAGGCTCCTGCAGAGCAAACTTTTCAGATCTCAGTTCTTAAACCGAATCCATCATCTGTTCTTAAACCGAATAATTCAATGAGTACAGAAACAAGCTGCAGTAACTAATTTAATAAACAAATGATTCCATTACCTCTCGTTGCAACTAATACCTCGTGTATTCAATTCATCGAAAATAGCAACCACATCCCTCTTCTCTCCTCTCTTTATTTTCGAAAAAACTTGGCAGAGGCTAACAAGGTTGATCATTAAACAGCAAACAATGTTTTACAACTCAAAATAAAACAAATGGCCTTACTCCAGTGCCCAAACATTTCACTCCCCTAGAGACTCCTGGTACCGTACCAGTCTTCCATCTTGCATCCTGTACCGTACCAGTTGGTACCAGTAACACTCTCTGACGCTATCGCGCCTTCCTATCCATCCACTCGACAACATTACATATATAGGGCTTCAACAACGATATTCATCAGCAGGCCAGTGACTCAAACAAAATCACATCAAATAGTTAGTTAAGGTGACAAATATATTGCACCGTCAACCCAACACAATGCACAAATGAAAGGTAGAAGAAAGAACTAAGCGAATTGCAGCAAAATAGAAAATTAAAAGGATTAATTAAGGCTCATGCATTTTAAATTTTTAATGCATCATTTGTAACCCAAGAGTCAAATACTGATAATATATACACAAAACACAAAATACTGATAATACTGATAGTATTTCAAGATATCAAATACTGATAATATATACACAAAACACAAAACTGAGCTCAAATGGCATCAACACGGACCCTCTTAAAGAAAAAAAAAAAATATATAATTAAAAAAATGAAACATTTTTGAGGAAAAAAAAAGAAAGAAAGGAATTCAATGAATAAGAAGGAAATTCTGCAGCAATAAAAACCAGCAGCAAATAAAACCAGAAATATGGCCAATGCATTGTGAAGACCCTCAGTAAATCTCATATTTTTATTTCAACAAACTGTTCTCTGAGGCCCATATAAAAATGTACACACTGTTCTTTTGACTGTTAATCTAAAACCAGGCCAGATCGAATTGGGCCGGCATTTTTAAACTATTCAAAGTTAATTACAAATTAATAAATATACCCACGAAATTCACAGAGCAATATTAAATTTTACTTTAAGATTCGTGCAACTAATATTTGAAACCAAATTCAATCGGAACTCTGAGTTAAGCATGCTTGGGCAGTAGTACTAGGATGGGTGACCTCCTCGAAAGTACCAGTTGTACTTTCCTATTGCATCCCTTTAAAAAGCCTAAGGGCAATTTACCAAATATATATATATATATATATATATAGTTTTCAAAGTGGCTTAATAAATAGTAAAAAAATTCCAAAAAATGTAAAATTTGTTCTCCAAGCACATTTCAATATATAGATCAACTTGAACGGTTCAGATCGACATTTTGGATTTTCAAAATGGGAATATGAGCGTGAAATAAAACATTGGCTTTACTTCGCGAAGTACAATAGCACAATTCTATATATATATATATATATATATATATGAGTAGAACTAGGGAGTTCTTAAGTTCACCAAACCCCTTTGTGAACAAGGGTACTTAAGCCACGTTAGCTTAGAGCAAGGAATTTAATCCTTCTTAATTTTAAGTAGCAACCAAACAAGGCCCAAGTCAAAAATGTTGGACATTTTTATCGGGCTTCAACAGAGAACAAATATTACTCAGATTTCCGTTCTTATGCCATTACATCATCGGGTCGTCATAACAATATAAACACAACACATGATGAAAAGAAAATTAGATACAAAACCAACCAAACAACATTTTTAAATATTTTTAAATGATCTCTTTCTCTCAAAGAGCTAAAACACTATCACTATGAAAACTAAAGATTCTTCCATTTTACCAAAGAATTATTGGGAACGAAATCAGAAGCATCGTATGGAAATTAATTGAACAATGTACAAGGCATCAGCATTAAAAAATATATATATATCTCCAGGGTTTTCACAAAAACTAAGCAAATTAGAAGAAAAAAATATTACTATACTTCCCCACAAAGCTGTAAAGGCATAAAGCCCATTTCATAACTGAATAGATTTAAATACAATAATACAAGATAAGAAAGTAAAAACTAAAATTTTGCTGACACAGCAGCATCCCTAGAAGCCAAAAAAGTAATATTGAGGCTCAAAAAATGAAAACTAACCTTTTTGCAAAGAACTGGTACTAAGTACTGGTACCCACCAAACTATTTAGATAGTGTATCGGTCAATCGAACAGAAAAGAGAGATTTAATACCTGGGACTGAGAGGCGCTCGATCTGGGGTTTATGTGCGCCAACACCAACGCTTGATCGCAATCCAGTCACTGCCCCCGGGCCCCAGATGAAGAGGAGGAGATCATATATTGATATATACACAAACACAAAACCGAGCTCAAATGGGACAAACAAAGAAATAAAATGAAAATATAATTAAAAAAGAAAACTGAAACATTATTGAGCAAAAAAAGAAAGGTATTCAATGAATACGAAGGAAATTCTGCAGCAATAAAAACCAGCAGCAAATAAAACAAGAAATAAGAAATATATACAATCCGTTGTGAAGACTCTCAGTCAATCTCATATTTTTATTTCAACACACTGTTCTCTGAGGCCCATATAAAAATGTAAATAGATTTCTCAAGGGATGTGATGCTGTCTATTCTTTGACAGAATACTCAGGGAAAGAGATGGAGAGAGAGATATATAGAGGGAGAGGAAGAGATCATGTATACCCTTCAAAACGACAAAATATCACATGAAACCCTATTGGGAACTTCAAAATTTGATTGTTTACAACACTCTTATTGAAAGGCTTTCCAGCAATGGTGACATAAGAGAGATTGGCCATAAAAGAGGGTAGTTGCAAGCCTGATGTTATTACTTACAGCACTCTTATCCATGCCTTCTGTAAAGAGGGTGAGATTGGCATGGCTGTAGAGGTGCTTAAAGAAATGGATGCTGAAAAAATGAGACCCAATATGATCACTTGTAACATTCTCATTGATGGCCTGTGCAAAAATAGAGATGTTATTACATCACTGAAGGTGTTTGAAGAAATGCCTGCTTGTAGAACAAGTCTTATTCACGGTCTCTGCAGCCAGGTGACACACATAGTATAGTGCTCTGAGTATGTTTCATGAAATGGTTGCTCCAAGTGAATATTTTCATTATGGTATTAATGCCACATCCCCAAGTCAAAATCATTGGACATTTTTATCAAGCTTCAACAAAGAACATTTATTTCTCGGATTTCCGTTCTCATGCCATTACATCATCGGGTCATCACAATAATATATATACAACACATGGTGAAAACTGAAAAGAAAACTACATACAAAAACAACGAAACAAAATTTTTAAATATTTAAAAAATGGTCTTTTATTATTTCCCAAACAGTCAAAAAGAGTTTCAATTGAAGCACTATTAAAATAAAGATTCTTTCATTATACCTGGGACTGAGGCGCTTGATCTAGGGTTTCTCTGTGCCAGTGTTTGATCCCAATCCAATCACTAATGCGGTTTACTACTAAAGCCTAACTCACAACTAGATATAACACATACCTCACAAAGAAATAAAAATATAATTATAAAAACTGAAACATTAATGAGCAAAAAGAGAAGGGCAATCAATGAATAAGAAGCAAATTATGCAGCAATAAAAGCCAGTAGCAAATAAAACCAGAAGTAGGTACAATGCGTTGTGAAGACTCTCAGTAAATTTCATATTGTTATTTCAACACTGTTCTCTGAGGCCCATATAAAAATGTACATAGATTTCTCAAGGGATGTGATGCCATGTATTCTTTGACTGAATACTAATGGAAAGAGATGGAGAGAGAGAGAGATATATATCATGTGAGTCCGGGCCATATCCAATTGGGGGAAATAAATCTGCTGTTATTCCTTGGGAATAACAGGAAGGAAAAACAAGAACATGTTATTCCGATTCCAACCGGGGCAGTATTAATAGTTGCTTTGACATTTGTGCAGTAAAGATTTGAATGGTTCAGATTTTCCACATATCAACTCAAAATTTGAGATATCTCAGAGGATGTGAATTCAGAATATTCCTGCCAAATTGATGCATATCTGATCCGTTTTCAAATATGGTTTTACCACTATCCGATCCATATCCAATCCGTTTTCACCCCTATGAACGACTCAGATCACATTCTACACGGTCAGATACTTCACTGGATCTGAATTATGAAAATATTTATAAACCTTAAGGTCATGATTGGTTGAGTAAGAGGTGGTAAGGTGCTTAAGGTGCCACTGTCAGAGACAGACAGACGTTCATTTCCCAATTCCTCTCCTCATTAATTGATAACTTAAGCCATGACTGAAGCCAACAAACAAGGGTAACTTAAGCCACATTAGCTTACAATAAGGAATTTAATCCTTCTTAATTTTAAGTAGCAACCAAGCAAGGCATTAAGTCAAAATCATTGAACATTCTTATCGGGCTTCAACAGAGAACATATATTTCTCAGATTTCCGTTCTTATGCCATTACATCATCGGGTCGTCACAACAATACAATACAATACAATACAACACATGATGAAAAGAAAATTAGATACAAAAACAACCAAACAAAAATTTTAAATATTTTAAAAATGGTCTCTTTCTTCTTTCTCAAAGAGTTAAAAGGTTAGAATTATTGGGGACAAAATCAGAAGCATCATACGGATATCAATTGAACAAAATGGACAAGGCATCAGAGAGATTCCCAACTAGACCCAGTCATCATCCCTTTTTAAAAATTCAAAAGAAGGTAAAAGATATCCCTGTCGACATTTCCCTCTTCATTTGCACCTAAAAAAACAAAAAATCTCCAGGATTTTCACTAAAACTTAGCAAATTAGAAAAAAAAATATATTACTATACTTCCCCGCACAACTGTAATTTTCATAAAAAATATAACAAAGAAAAGAGGGATAATCAACAGATCAACAAAAAGAGCACCATTAGGAGATAGTGTATAGGTTTTATTTCTGAAAAAAAAAAAATCATAAAGCCCATTTTATTTCTGAAAAGATTTAAATACAATTATATAGATAAGAAAGTAAAAAACTAAAAAAATTCTGACACAGCAGCATCCCTAGAGGTCAAAAAAGCAATATTGAGTCTGAAAATATGAAAACTACCCTTTTTGCATAGAACTGGTACCCACCAAACTATTTAGATAGTGTATCAGTCAATCAAACAGAAAATAGAGATTTAATACCTGGGACTGAGAGGCGCTCGATGCCTTGATCTAGGGTTTATGTGTGCCAGCACCAACGCTTGATTGCAATCCAATCACTTCCCCCAAGCCCCAGATGAAGATAAGGGGGAGATCATATATTGATAATATACACAAATACAAAACCAAGCTCAAATGGTATAACACAGACCATCATAAAGAAATATAAATGAAAATATAATTTAAAAAAAAACTGAAACATTATTGAGCAGAAAAAGAAAGGGATTCAATAAATAAGACGGAAATTCTGGAGCAATAAAAACCAGCAACAAATAAAAGCAGAAGTATGGACAATGTGTTGTGAAGACCCTCAGTAAATCTCATATTATTATTTCAACACACTGTTCTCTGAGGCCCATATAAAAATATACATAGATTTCTCAAGGGATGTGATGCCATGTATTCTTTGACTGAATAATCAGGAGAGAGATGGAGAGCCGAAATTTTTATTAATAACCTCAAAAAAAAAAAAAAAATCCAACTATGCCCTCATTTTTGTCAAAATTCAAAGCGTTCCTATTTAGAATTCACACGGCATTATTAATATTCGTGCTAGAGGAAATCGGATGGTCCGGATCCAAACTCAAAATTTGGGTTACTTCAGGGGTTCTGAATTCCACATCCAATTGGGTTATATTCGAAATTCACAGGGCATTATTAATCTGGGCCATCCGTTGGTAATTTGCTTCAATCAAGTACCTACCTGGGGGATCCGACTCTGCTGCTTTTCCGATTCCAACCATTCAAATTTCGATGAGATTTGTGCATGAAAAATTCCTTCAAAAGGACAATCAAAAACGGATGGCCCAGATTAATCCCATTCGGGCCAAACTCAATCCGGTGCCTATGGTAAATAGAGGGGGTTCCTTTTGAGATTTGTGCCAGGTTTTTAGAACGGTCTGTTGGGGAGGTCAACAATTACACCTCAGCTAGGGAAATAAATCTGCTGTTATTCCATTGGAATAAAGAATAACAGGAACCTGTTATTCCGATCTCAGCTGTTCAAACTTTTCCATGTGCGAATCTCAACGAAGTTAGTTTTTCATGCGCGAATCTCACAATCAGTCCTAATGAATACATAGATTGTCAAATATCCTTAATCCATATAAATCACTTTAGTAGGACAGTATACAATTCAAAATTATATCACATATATGCTCAACGTTGGATACTATGATCCAACACGGTTCAGATCTATATATTGCACTGGATGTCAATTCACCAAACAAGGCCTCAAGTCAAATCATTGAACATTTTTATCGGGCTTCAACAGAGAACATATATATCTCGGATTTTCGTTCTTATGCAATTGCATCATTGGGTCGTCACAACGGATACAAAAACAACGAAACCAAATTTTTAAAATATTTTAAAATGGTCTTTTTCTTCTTTCTCAATGAGTTAAAAAGTTTCAATTGAAGCACTACTACTCTAGAAGAAAAAAAAAATCTACCATTTTCCAAAGAATTATGGGGAACAAAATCAGAAGCATCCTATGGAAATTAATTGAACATAATGGACAAGGCATCAGAGAGATTCCCAACAAGACCTTTCTGAAAATTCAAAATGGGTTTGCACCTCAAAAAAAAAAACATCTCCAAGGTTTTCACAAAAACATGGAAAAATAGAAATAAAATATTACTCTGCATCACCACAAATCTATAATCTTTGAACCGAAGGAATAATCAACAGAGCACCCATATGAGATAGTATAGATCAATCGAACAGAAAAGAGAGATTCGATACCTGGGATTGAGAAGCGCTTGATCTAACGTTTCATCGCAATCCAATCACTAACTCCATGCCAGGCATCCGAGAGATTCCCAGCTTTACAGCAAGCTGTCATCATCTCTGGAAATTCAGAGAGGAATGAAGATTTTCTGTTCATACTTCCTTTAATTTGCATATCACTACAAAACAGATTTACTTTGGTTTAAAAGGGTAATGAGCTAAATTTTAACAGAGTAAAATTGGCCTTCAATAAAAGTACCAGCAAATGCAACTATTTGTTGTAGTAGCTCACAAAAAAAATGAGTTCCAGAGCAGAGGACTTGGTTAAAAATTTACAATAACAAATTTCAGAACAGCATAAATTCTAGTAACAAGCAAACAGATCTAAGAGATATCAGATTAAACACTCTTCTATAAGCACAGAAACATGAACTTCAAATATCCAAGTGCATAAAATGTCAAATGAGAAATACAAAGAATTTAAACAATGGTTGGGCCTTCAGATTGTTTATAATTATTATAATTATTTCAACATGCCAAGTCTCCAGAGCCGAAATATATAAATATGTATACAAGGGTTAATTTAGACGAAGTTACTAACACCTCGTTTGGATAGATACCAACCCCCTCAGGATTGATCCAAGGGGCGAAAAGAGAGCTTCACAAGGCATTGTAAGAAATTGAAGGTGAACAGGTACCAACCCCGAGGGGATTAAACCAATTGCAGCAATATAGAGAATTAAAAAGATTATTTAAGTCTCATGCATTTTAATGCATCATTTACAACCCAAGGATCAATTTTGCGAAAAGCAATTCAAGATATCATATAATGATAACATACACAAACACAAAACTGAGCTCAAATGGGATAACACAGACCCTCACAAAGAAATAAAAATGAAATTGAAACATTATCAAGCAAAAAGAGAAAGGCATTCGACGGATAAGAAGGAAAAATTCTAAAGAAAATAAAACCAGAAGCATGAACAATGCTTTGTGAAGACCCTCAGTAAATCTCATATTTTTATTTCAACACACTGTTCTCTGAGGCCCATATAAAAATGTACATAGATTTCTCAGGGGATGTGATGGAATTCGTATCCTCTGAGAACCACAGAAAATAAAGTGAGGATCCGGATCGTTCATTTTAACTTTACACGAATCTCAAAGCACAAATAATACTGCCCCTCCAATCACCCGAATATCCACCGGCTGAGAGCTCATTTTATTTTCTCGAGTAACACAGAGGATACTGGTTCGATGTGATGCCCTGTATTCTTTGACTGAATACTCAGGGAAAGAGATTGAGAGAGAGAGAGACAGAGAGAGAGACCATGTATAAATCCGTATCTTCTGAAGTAACTGAAAATTTCAGTTTATCTGAAACCGGGCCATATCTAATACCGTAAGGTCATGTTTGGGGGTGTCAATCAAACCCTTTTAACCATTTACCCGACCCGTGTCATAATCAAAAAATTTAAAATCGGAGGTCATATTTGGAACTTCGTTTTTTTATTGGATATTAATAAAAATGTCGGCAAGATAACTTAAAACCACGCTAGCTTAGAGCAAGGAATTTAATCCTTCTTAATTTTAAGTAGCAACCAAACAAGGCCTAAGTCAAAATCAATAGACATTTTTATCGGGCTTCAACAGAGAACATATATTTCTCAGATTTTTGTTCTTATGCAATTACATCATCGGGTCGTCACAACAATATATATACAACACATGATGAAAAGAAACTTAGATACAAAAACAACGAAACAATGCGTAAATGAAAGGTGACAAATATATTGCACCGTCAACCCAACACAATGCGTAAATGAAAGGCAGAAGAAGGCACTAAGCGAATTGCAGCAAAATAGAAAATTAAAAGGATTAATTAAGGCTCCTGCATTTTAAATTTTTAATGCATCATTTGTAACCCAAGGGTCAAATACTGATAATATATACAAAACACAAAATACTGATAATACTGATAGTATTTCAAGATATCAAATACTGATTAACATAGACCATCTTAAAGAAATAAAAATAAAATATAATTAAAAAAATGAAGCATTATTGAGCAAAAAAAAAGAAAGAAATTCAATGAATAAGAAGGAAATAAAACCAGACATATGGCCAATGCATTCTGAAGACCCTCAGTAAATCTCATATTTTATATCAACACACTGTTCTCGGAGGCCCATATAAAAATGTACACACTGTTCTTTTGACTGTTTATCTAAAACCAGGCCAGATCGAATTGGACCGACATTTTTATTAATATCCAAAGTTAATTACAAATTAATAAATATACCCACGTAATTCACAGAGCAATATTACATATTACTTTGAGATTCGTCCAATTGATATTTGTAACGGTCTGGATTTTTCAAGGATCAACTCAAAATTTGAAATATCTCAAGGGATGTGAATTCATCAGATGTATCCTTCAAGAAGACAATACATCACATATTCACATGAACCCTTATTAAGGACTTCAATGAATTCCGATCATACCAGCACTAAAGAACTGAATTCAATCGGAACTCTTGAGTTAAGCGTGCTTGGGCAGCAGTACAAGGATGGGTGACCTCCTCAAAAGTCCCTGTTGCACTTTCCTATTGCATCCCTTTAAAAAGCCCAAGGGCAATTTACCAAATATATATGAGGAGGGATCCAATTACACCTTTTTTTTGACACATTTTGACACCTATATATATAGAGAGAGAGATAGATAATATATATATATACACACACACACATAGATATGAGTAGAACTAGGGTGTTCTTAAGTTCACCAAACCCCTTGGTGAACAAGGGTACTTAAGCTACGTCAGCTTAAAGCAAGGAATTTAATCCTTCTTAATTTTAAATAGCAACCAAACAAGGCCCAAGTCAAAAATGTTGGACATTTTTATCGGGCTTCAACAGAGAACAAGTATTACTCAGATTTCCATTCTTATGCCATTACATCATCGGGTCGTCATAACAATATAAACACAACACATGATGAAAAGAAAATTAGATACAAAACCAACCAAACAACATTTTTAAATATTTTTAAATGGTCTCTTTCTCTCAAAGAGCTAAAAAGTTTCAATTAAAACACTATCACTATGAAAACTAAAGATTCTTCCATTTTACCAAAGAATTATTGGGAACGAAATCAGAAGCATCATATGAAAATTAATTGAACAAAATGCACAAGGCATCAGCATTAAAAAATATATATATATATATATCTCCAGGGTTTTCACAAAAACTAAGCAAATTAGAAGAAAAAAATATCACTATACTTCCCCACAAAGCTGTAAAGGCATCAAGCCCATTTCATAACTGAAAAGATCTAAATACAATAATACAAGACAAGAAAGTAAAAACTAAAATTTTGCTGACACAGCAGCATCCCTAGAAGCCAAAAAAGTAATATCGAGGCTCAAAAAATGAAAACTAACCTTTTTGCAAAGAACTGGTACTAAGTACTGGTACCCACCAAACTATTTAGATAGTGTATCGGTCAATCGAACAGAAAAGAGAGATTTAATACCTGGGACTGAGAGACGCTCGATCTGGGGTTTATGTGCGCCAACACCAAGGCTTGATTGCAATCCAGTCACTGCCCCCGGGCCCCAGTGAAGAGGAGGACACAAACACAAAACCGAGCTCAAATGGGACAAACAAAGAAATAAAATGAAAATATAATTAAAAAAGAAAACTGAAACATTATTGAGCAAAAAAAGAAAGGTATTCAATGAATACGAAGGAAATTCTGCAGCAATAAAAACCAGCAGCAAATAAAACAAGAAATAAGAAATATATACAATCCGTTGTGAAGACTCTCAGTCAATCTCATATTTTTATTTCAACACACTGTTCTCTGAGGCCCATATAAAAATGTAAATAGATTTCTCAAGGGATGTGATGCTGTCTATTCTTTGACAGAATACTCAGGGAAAGAGATGGAGAGAGATATATAGGGGGAGAGGAAGAGATCATGTATACCCTTCAAAACGACAAAATATCACATGAAACCCTATTGGGAACTTCAAAATTTGATTGTTTACAACACTCTTATTGAAAGGCTTTCCAGCAATGGTGACATAAGAGAGATTGGCCATAAAAGAGGGTAGTTGCAAGCCTGATGTTATTACTTACAGCACTCTTATCCATGCCTTCTGTAAAGAGGGTGAGATTGGCATGGCTGTAGAGGTGCTTAAAGAAATGGATGCTGAAAAAATGAGACCCAATATGATCACTTGTAACATTCTCATTGATGGCCTGTGCAAAAATAGAGATGTTATTACATCACTGAAGGTGTTTGAAGAAATGCCTGCTTGTAAAACAACAGTCTTATTCACGGTCTCTGCAGCCAGGTGACACACATAGTATAGTGCTCCGAGTATGTTTCATGAAATGGTTGCTCCAAGTGAATATTTTCATTATGGTATTAATGCCACATCCCCAAGTCAAAATCATTGGACATTTTTATCAAGCTTCAACAAAGAACATTTATTTCTCGGATTTCCGTTCTCATGTAATTACATC
This sequence comes from Carex kokanica, assembly GCA_025461125.1. Lineage (NCBI taxonomy): Eukaryota > Viridiplantae > Streptophyta > Magnoliopsida > Poales > Cyperaceae > Carex > Carex kokanica. The sequence goes on along the minus strand of JAJGRX010000083.1, from coordinate 767,344 downwards.
ATCGGGTCATCACAATAATATATATACAACACATGTTGAAAACTGAAACGAAAACTACATACAAAAACAACGAAACAAAATTTTTAAATATTTAAAAAATGATCTTTTTAATATTTCCCAAACAGTCAAAAAGAGTTTCAATTGAAGCACTACCACTATTAAATAAAGATTCTTTCATTATACCTGGAACTGAGGCGCTTGATCTAGGGTTTCTCTGTGCCAGTGCTTGGTCCCAATCCAATCACTAACCTGGTTTACTACTAAAGCCTAACTCACAACTAGATATAACACAGACCTCACAAAGAAATAAAAATTAAAATATAATTATAAAAACCGAAACATTAATGAGCAAAAAGAGAAGGGCAATCAATGAATAAGAAGCAAATTATGCAGCAATAAAAACCAGTAGCAAATAAAACCAGAAGTAGGTACAATGTGTTGTGAAGACTCTCAGTAAATTTCATATTGTTATTTCAACACACTGTTCTCTGAGGCCCATATAAAAATGTACATAGATTTCTCAAGGGATGTGATGCCATGTATTCTTTGACTGAATACTCAGGGAAAGAGATGGAGAGAGAGAGAGATCATGTGTGAGTCCGGACCATATCCAATTGGGGGAAATAAATCTGCTGTTATTCCTTGGGAATAACAGGAAGGAAAAACAAGAACATGTTATTCCGATTCCAACCGGGGCAGTATTAATAGTTGCTTTGACAATTGTGCAGTAAAGATTTGAATGGTTCAGATTTTCCACATATCAACTCAAAATTTGAGATATCTCAGAGGATGTGAATTCAGAATATTCGTGCCAAATTGATGCATATCTGATCCGTTTTCAAATATGGTTTTACCACTATCCGATCCATATCCGATCCGTTTTCACCCCTACGAACAACTCAGATCACATTCTACACAGTCAGGTATTGTGTTGGATCTGAATTCTCAAAATATACCATAAACCTTGGGAAATAAATCTGCTGTTATTCCGATCCCAACCATATTTGATCTACCATTTCGGTCCGGTCCCCTTTTTAGATTTTATGCGGCAGCTCATATGAAAACTTGTGAAAAAGTACCACAAAAAATCCAAAAAGGGGACCGGAACAAAATGGCATTTCGGTTCTTATGGTTTTTGTAAAAAAAAAAAATAATCATGTTGGTTTCGTAAAAAACAAAATTTTAATTACGGTTTATAAAAAAAATTCTCATGTGTGAATCCGTATCCTCTGTGGTAACTGAAAATTTCAGTTTATAAAAAACCGGGCCGTGTCCAATTGGGTGGCTATTCGGAATGCATGGGGCATTATTAATTGTTCCTTTGAGTTCGTACAGTAAAGATTTGAACCGTTCAGATTTTCCACATATCAACTCAAAATTTATGATATCTCAGAGGATATGAATTCAGAATATAGGGGGTCCATTTGGATATTAGTGCCAAATTGAAACGTATCTGATCCGTTTTCAAATATGGTTTTACCACTATCCGATCCATATCCAATCCGTTTTCACCCCTATGAACGACTCAGATCACATTCTACACGGTCAGGTACTTCACTGGATCTGAATTATGAAAATATTTATAAACCTTAAGGTCATGATTGGTTGAGTAAGAGGTGGTAAGGTGCTTAAGGTGCCACTGTCACAGACAGACGTTCATTTCCCAATTCCTCTCCTCATTAATTGATAACTTAAGCCATGACTGAAGCCAACAAACAAGGGTAACTTAAGCCACATTAGCTTACAATAAGGAATTTAATCCTTCTTAATTTTAAGTAGCAACCAAGCAAGGCATTAAGTCAAAATCATTGAACATTCTTATCGGGCTTCAACAGAGAACATATATTTCTCGGATTTCCGTTCTTATGCCATTACATCATCGGGTCGTCACAACAATACAATACAATACAACACATGATGAAAAGAAAATTAGATACAAAAACAACCAAACAAAATTTTTAAATATTTTAAAAATGGTCTCTTTCTTCTTTCTCAAAGAGTTAAAAAGTTTCAATTAAAACACTACCACTATGAAAACTAAAGATTCTTCCATTTTACCAAAGAATTATTGGGAACAAAATCAGAAGCATCATATGGAAATCAATTGAACAAAATGGACAAGGCATCAGAGAGATTCCCAACTAGACCCAGTCCTCGTCCCTTTTTAAAAATTCAAAAGAAGGTAAAAGATATCCCTGTCGACATTTCCCTCTTCATTTGCACCTAAAAAAACAAAAAATCTCTAGGATTTTCACTAAAACTTTGCAAATTAGAAAAAAAAAATATTACTATACTTCCCCGCACAACTGTAATTTTCATAAAAAATACAACAAAGAAAAGCAGGATAATCAACAGATCAACAAAAAGAGCACCATTAGGAGATAGTGTATAGGTTTTATTTCTGAAAAAAAAAAAATCATAAAGCCCATTTTATTACTGAAAAGATTTAAATACAACTATATAGATAAGAAAGTAAAAAACTAAAAAATTTCTGACACAGCAGCATCCCTAGAAGACAAAAAAAGCAATATTGAGTCTCAAAATATGAAAACTACCCTTTTTGCATAGAACTGGTACCCACCAAACAATTTAGATAGTGTATCAGTGAATCAAACAGAAAATAGAGATTTAATACCTGGGACTGAGAGAGGCTCAATGCCTTGATCTAGGGTTTATGTGCGCCAGCACCAACGCTTGATTGCAATCCAATCACTTCCCCCAGGCCCCAGATGAAGAGAAGGGGGAGATCATATATTGATAATATACACACACACAAAACCAAGCTCAAATGGTATTAACAAAGACCTTCATAAAGAAATATAAATGAAAAGATAATTTAAAAAAAACTGAAACATTATTGAGCAGAAAAAGAAAGGTTTTCAATAAATAAGAAGGAAATTCTGGAGCAATAAAAACCAGCAACAAATAAAAACAGAAGTATGGACAATGTGTTGTGAAGACCCTCAGTAAATCTCATATTTTTATTTCAACACACTGTTCTCAGAGGCCCATATAAAAATATACATAGATTTCTCAAGGGATGTGATGCCATGTATTCTTTGACTGAATAATCAGGAGAGAGATGGAGAGCCGAAATTTTTATTAATATCCTCAAAAAAAAAAAAAATCCAACTATGCCCTCATTTTTTTCAAAATTCGAAGCGTTCCTATTTAGAATTCACACGGCATTATTAATATTCGTGCTAGAGGAAATCGGACGGTCCGGATCCAAACTCAAAATTTGGGTTACTTCACGGGTTCTGAATTCCACATCCAATTGGGTACCTATTCGAAATTCGCAAGGCATTATTAATCTGGGCCATCCGTTTGTAATTTGCTTGAATCAAGTACCTACCTGGGGGATCCGACTCTGCTGCTTTTCCGATTTCAACCATTCAAATACGTTGAGATTTGTGCATCAAAAGGACAATCAAAAACGGATGGCCCAGATTAATCCCATTCGGGCCAAACTCAATCCGGTGCCTATGGAAAATATAGGGGTTCCTTTTGAGATTTGTGCCAGGTTTTGGGGAGGTCAACAATTACACCTCAGCTAGGGAAATAAATCTGCTGTTATTCCTTTGGAATAAAGAATAACAGGAACCTGTTATTCCGATCTCAACCGTTCAAACTTTTCCATGTGCGAATCTCAACGAAGTAAGTTTTTCATGCACAAATCTCACAATCAGTCCTAATGAATACATAGATTGTCAAATATCCTTAATCCATATAAATCACTTTAGTACGACAGTATACAATTCGTAATTATATCACATATATGCTCAACGTTGGATACTATGATCCAACACAGTTCAGATCTATATATTGCACTGGATGTGAATTCACCAAACAAGGCCTCAAGTCAAATCATTGAACATTTTTATCGGGCTTCAACAGAGAACATATATATCTCGGATTTTCGTTCTTATGCAATTACATCATCGGGTCGTCACAACAGATACAAAAACAACGAAACCAAATTTTTAAAATATTTTAAAATGGTCTTTTTCTTCTTTCTCAATGAGTTAAAAAGTTTCAATTGAAGCACAACTACTCTAGAAGAAAAAAAAATCTACCATTTTCCAAAGAATTATGGGGAACAAAATCAGAAGCATCCTATGGAAATTAATTGAACAGAATGGACAAGGCATCAGAGAAATTCCCAACAAGACCTTTTTCAAAATTCAAAATGGGTTTGCACCTCAAAAAAAAAAAAAAACATCTCCAGGGTTTTCACAAAAACATGGCAAAATAGAAATAAAATATTACTCTGCATCACCACAAAGCTGTAATCTTTGAACCGAAGGAATAATCAACAGAGCACCAATATGAGATAGTATAGATCAATCGAACAGAAAAGAGGGATTTGATACCTGGGATTGAGAAGCGCTTGATCTAACGTTTCATCGCAATCCAATCACTAACTCCATGCCAGGCATCCGAGAGATTCCCAGTTTTAGAGCAAGCTGTCATCATCTCTGGAAATTCAGAGAGGAATGAAGATTTTCTGTTCATACTTCCTTTAATTTGCATATCACTACAAAACAGATTTACTTTGGTTTAAAAGGGTAATGAGCTAAATTTTAACAGAGTAAAATTGGCCTTCAATAAAAGTACCAGCAAATGCAACTATTTGTTGTAGTAGCTCACAAAAAAAATGAGTTCCAGAGCAGAGGACTTGGTTAAAAATTTACAATAACAAATTTCAGAACAGCATAAATTCTAGTAACAAGCAAACAGATCTAAGAGATATCAGATTAAACACTCTTCTATAAGCACAGAAACATGAACTTCAAATATCTAAGTGCATACATGTCAAATGAGAAAAACAAAGAATTTAAACAATGGTTGGGCCTTCAGATTGTTTATAATTATTATAATTATTTCAACATGCCAAGTCTCCAGAGCCGAAATATATAAATATGTATACAAGGGTTAATTTCAGACGAAGTTACTAACACCTCGTTTGGATAGATGCCAACCCCCTCAGGATTGATCCAAGGGGCGAAAAGAGAGCTTCACAAGGTATTGTAAGAAATTGAAGGTGAACAGGTACCAACCCCGAGGGGATTAAACCAATTGCAGCAATATAGAGAATTAAAAAGATTATTTAAGTCTCATGCATTTTAATGCATCATTTACAACCCAAGGATCAATTTTGCGAAAAGCAATTCAAGATATCATATAATGATAACATACACAAACACAAAACTGAGCTCAAATGGGATAACACAGACCCTCACAAAGAAATAAAAATGAAATTGAAACATTATCAAGCAAAAAGAGAAAGGCATTCGACGGATAAGAAGGAAAAATTCTAAAGAAAATAAAACCAGAAGCATGAACAATGCTTTGTGAAGACCCTCAGTAAATCTCATATTTTTATTTCAACACACTGTTCTCTGAGGCCCATATAAAAATGTACATAGATTTCTCAGGGGATGTGATGCCCTGTATTCTTTGACTGAATACTCAGGGAAAGAGATTGAGAGAGAGAGAGACAGAGAGAGAGACCATGTATGAATCCGTATCTTCTGAAGTAACTGAAAATTTCAGTTTATCTGAAACCGGGCCATATCTAATACCGTAAGGTCATGTTTGGGGGTGTCAATCAAACCCTTTTAACCGTTTACCCGACCCGTGTCATAATCAAAAAATTTAAAATCGGAGGTCATATTTGGAACTTCGTTTTTTTGTTGGATATTAATAAAAATGTCGGCAAGATAACTTAAAACCACGCTAGCTTAGAGCAAGGAATTTAATCCTTCTTAATTTTAAGTAGCAACCAAACAAGGCCTAAGTCAAAATCAATAGACATTTTTATCGGGCTTCAACAGAGAACATATATTTCTCAGATTTTTGTTCTTATGCAATTACATCATCGGGTCGTCACAACAATATATACAACACATGATGAAAAGAAACTTAGATACAAAAACAACGAAACAATGCGTAAATGAAAGGTGACAAATATATTGCACCGTCAACCCAACACAATGCGTAAATGAAAGGCAGAAGAAGGCACTAAGCGAATTGCAGCAAAATAGAAAATTAAAAGGATTAATTAAGGCTCCTGCATTTTAAATTTTTAATGCATCATTTGTAACCCAAGGGTCAAATACTGATAATATATACAAAACACAAAATACTGATAATACTGATAGTATTTCAAGATATCAAATACTGATTAACATAGACCATCTTAAAGAAATAAAATAAAATATAATTAAAAAAATGAAGCATTATTGAGCAAAAAAAAAGAAAGAAATTCAATGAATAAGAAGGAAATTCTGCAGCAATAAAAACCAGCAGCAAATAAAACCAGACATATGGCCAATGCATTGTGAAGACCCTCAGTAAATCTCATATTTTATATCAACACACTGTTCTCTGAGGCCCATATAAAAATGTACACACTGTTCTTTTGACTGTTTATCTAAAACCAGGCCAGATCGAATTGGACCGACATTTTTATTAATATCCAAAGTTAATTACAAATTAATAAATATACCCACGTAATTCACAGAGCAATATTAAATATTACTTTGAGATTCGTCCAATTGATATTTGTAACGGTCTGGATTTTTCAAGGATCAACTCAAAATTTGAAATATCTCAAGGGATGTGAATTCATCAGATGTATCCTTCAAGAAGACAATACATCACATATTCACATGAACCCTTATTAAGGACTTCAATGAATTCCGATCATACCAGCACTAAAGAACTGAATTCAATCGGAACTCTTGAGTTAAGCGTGCTTGGGCAGTAGTACTAGGATGGGTGACCTCCTCGAAAGTCCCTGTTGCACTTTCCTATTGCATCCCTTTAAAAAGCCCAAGGGCAATTTACCAAATATATATGAGGAGGGATCGGATTACACCTTTTTATTGACACATTTTGACACCTATATATAGAGAGAGAGATATGATACACACACACACACATAGATATGAGTAGAACTAGGGTGCTCTTAAGTTCACCAAACCCCTTTGTGAACAAGGGTACTTAAGCCACGTTAGCTTAGAGCAAAGAATTTAATCCTTCTTAATTTTAAGTAGCAACCAAATAAGGCCCAAGTCAAAAATGTTGGACATTTTTATCGGGCTTCAACAGAGAACATATATTTCTCGGATTTTTGTTCTTATGCAATTACATCATCGGGTCGTCACAACAATATATATACAACACATGATGAAAAGAAACTTAGATACAAAAACAACGAAACCAAATTTTTAAATATTTTAAAATGGTCTTTTTTCTTCTTTCTCAAAGAGTCAAAAGAGTTTCAATTGAAGCACTACCACTATAAAAATAAAGATTCTTTCATTTTACCAAATAATGATTGGGACCAAAATCATGAACAAGGCATCAGAGAGATTTACAACCAGACCCAGTCGTCATCTCTTCATTTGCACCTCAAAAAACAAAAAATCTCAAGGGTTTTCACTAAAACTGAGCAATGTAGAAAGAAAAAAAGAAGAGATATTACTCTGCGTCACCACAAAGCTGTAATCTTTGAACAGAAGAAATAATCAATAACAGATCAATAAACAGATCACCATTAGGAGATACTGTCTAGATCAATCGAACAGGAAAGAGGGATAAAAATTTGATACCTGCGTTCGATTGAGAGGCGCTTGATCTAGGGTTTCTGTGCGCCAGTGCTTGATCGCAATCCAATCACCAACCCCAACTCCCAAGCTCCAGATAAAGAGAAGGGGAGATGATAAAATTTATTTATCCAAGTATTTTGGGCCTTGAGCCCGGTTTACAACTAAAGCCCAACTCGTAACAAGCTCTTAAAAGAATGAACCTTCTCTGATTTTTGGGCCTTTGGGCCTGTGAACCTTCTCAACTCGACTCTGATTTTACAAAACAAAGTTAAATGGTGGTGGGATTAGAGCCATTGAGTTCCATGAAGTTTAATTTTTTATTCAAGTTTACAAGGATCCAAGTTCCAAAGCGTCCTAGAAAAAAAATGAAATGTACCTCCTCATTAAATTTATTTGCCACCGGTCAAGAAAACTTTCTAGAAAAATAAAGAACAAAATTCTAGGAAATGTATATTTTTTAGGGCTGTAAGCGGGTCCGGATATCCGCTTTGAATCCGGATTTAAACAGATACGGATATTCTTTGCATAGAAAAATTTGATACGATACGGATACGGATAATTTTTTGAAAGTGTAAACAGAGTAGATATCCGCACTATCCAGATCCGAAATTTCAACTTCTCTGTTTCGTTATAACTTGACTTTCAGCGGTTAATATTCCCTAACTCCTCTCCATTCCTATAGCTTCTCCATTTCTTTACTTTTTTTTAATTTACTTTTGTTTTTCTTAATTGTTTTTAATTTTTTTAATTTAGTATTTGTACTTAAAGTTTATATGACTCAATTATCTGACAATTATTCGTTTCGTAACCATATTCGAATCTGTATCCGTGGATTATCTGCTCCGTATTTGTATCCGTTTAAGACGGATTTGGTTTTGAATTTTGATATCCGTTTACTATCCTTATTCATATCCATTTCCGCTAATTGAAAAACGGATACGGATTTGGTATCAGCATTATCCGCTCCGTTTACACCCCTAATATTTTTATAATTATTTTGAATATTAAATATACTTTTATAAAAAATTTAAAAAGCGTAGAAATAGAAATATATTTTTGATAAAAACAAAATTTAAAGTGAGGTATACATTATACGTTTATAACACAGATACAACCACAAACAACCTTAACCCACCTTTTTATGGTTTCAAATGGTGATACGTGGCCGTTACCCAACCTGATATTAATTAAAGAGATGTTAATTCTATTATAATTTTTTATTAGTTGTCAGAGTACTATTTACAGATGATCATTTCCGCAATTTAGCTTCATATCCTGCAGTGTTCTTGTCTCACTAGCCCAAAGAATAATGGTAATTAAACAAGAGGTGCTATCCTAATCAGATTTGAATATAATATTAACAATTAAGAGTGAGTCTTAGGGGTGAAAATCTCGAAATTTTTATTTATATCATAATAAAAAAAAATCAAAACATTTTAGTTTACGAGGAATTTGAAATCTATCACTGACTGGGGCCGCCACTTGACCCTGCACCTCCAGTCTAGGAGCCTCCAAATGCCACTGCGGCTCTATTTTTTTTTTTTTTTTTGTAAGTGGCACAGAGAACAAAATCAAATTCGAGAGCAACTTTTGGGTTTATGTCTTGTTTTACAGCATTTGGTGATTAGGCACAAAGAACAAGATCAAACCCCATTGTTTTTTAGTTTAATAAAATTTCTGTAAAAAAAAAAATGGGGCCGTTAATTCATTCATAAGTCCCTAGACTGGGGCTACAGGGCCAATTGGCGGACCCTAGTCTTTGGCGGTCTGGGTATTTTTTAAATTCCCCAGAAACTATGGCGTTTTGGTTTATTTTTTTTATTATGGTATAAATAATAATTTCGGAGTAAAATCATATCCATATTTCTTTTTAATTTTTTAAATACGGATACGAATCGGATATCAGTTGGATACGGATACGAAGATCAGGTCAAATATTTATTAAAATAATACTAAAATATTAAAAAATACTAAATTTAATAATATTTATCTAATTATAATAGTGAATAACATAATTTTTTCATAATATATTAAAATATATGATATATATCTACTATTCCGCTACGGATAATTGAAACATAAAGCATATCATTATTTATATTCACGCGGATATTCGGATCTAATTTTCTTAATACGGATTGAATACAAATCGGATATTTTTATTCATGCCATTTCACCCCTAATTAAAATATATGATATACATCTAATTTTCTTATTTGTTTTGTTGGCAAACTTAGAAAGAAAGATATACGAGATTTTAGATTAAATAATAAGAGCAGTAGAAAATTTTAGAATTATAGATTGATTTTTTTCTACTGATTTGATTTTATATATGGTGTGGCAAATAATGATAAAATACATATATGTGTGAATACATGTATTTTAAAAAAAATGTATCTAAACGAATGCTTCCAACAAGTACTGTGAATATATATATATAGAGTCCGACTAGGCTACTCCATGGAGTAAAACGACTTGGTACTCCACGCCATATCTTCATTTTCAAAGTTCAAATAGTCGATTCGAACCTTCCAACATGTTCTCCATATTGAAATGTGCTTGGAGACCAAATTTTACATTTTTTGGAATTTTTTTACTATTTATTAAGCTACTTTGAAAATCTGAAAATCCTTATGAATAGTAAAAAACAGTAAAAATTTCTGGACCGCCGGATCAGTGATTTTCAAAGTGGCTTAATAAATAGTAAAAAATTCCAAAAAATGTAAAATTTGGTCTCCAAGCACATATCAATATGGAGAACAACTTGAGTGGTTCGGATCGGTCGTTTGGATTTTCAAAATGAAAATAATGAGGCGTGGAGCACCAAGTCGTTTTACACCATGGCTTAGCTAAGCCCAGCACTATATATATATATATATAATTGTGTATGTTGGAATGGAGAGTAATACGTAAAAAGAAGAGGGTTCAAATATTTTTATTTTTTTGTCTTCATCATACTTTTTTTTTAATTTTTGAATATTATTTGTTTTAAATATATATGTCAAAATAAAATGTGATTTATATTATTTTCTCTCTACATGCACATAAAATTTAGATTTTGCTTTTTTTTTATGAATCAATAAGTTGAAAAAATTAACGTCCAGAATATATTCACATCAGTTTATTTTTACAAGCTCTTGATATTAATCAAAAGATAATTGAAATGTTGTGATCTTTTATGTATGCATAGATAAAATTATATAAATCATATCTAACAATTTTATTTTGATATTTAAGTTGCAAAATTTTAGTTAGTTCTAAATAGTACATGCTTGATGGCAAATTGTGGCATTAAATATTTCTCTCAAAAATATAAATAGAGTTATGCGCATTTTTTTTATGGTTGGTGGCAATTGCCGCCAACAAATATATTAACAAAAAAAATTACAAATTCCTAATTAACCAAATGTCCTCCCACAGTAACTATACATTATTTCAAGATGTTAACAACTGGTTTCTTTCAAAAATCAAATTTTAAAATATTTTAGAAGCAAATTTACTAACTTTTGACACATATTGACTACATATTATTTTAGACTTATTTCAAAAAAAGACATATAATAAAAAAAATTTGGAGGGGCTGCTGTTTTTTTCTCTTATATCCCTTAAAAATATATATATTTGAGGGAAACCTTTGATTACATATGTACTCACAATTTACATCATCAAAAGCTACTCCTTTGCAGCCACAGAGAATTCAAAATGTACTGATTGGTTAAATTTGTGTGCTTTACCTCTTGAAAGAGAACTTTTTTAATAAATCATAATTAAAAAATATTTTTACGAAACCAACATGATTACTTTTTTTTTACAAAAATCATAAGAACCGAAATGTCATTTCGGTCCGGTCCCTTTTTGAATTTTCTGTGGCAGTTCATATGAAAACTTGTGAAACCAGTACCACAAAAAATCCAAAAAGGGACCGGACTGAAATGTCATTTCGGTCCGGAATAAAAAAAATAACGGATCGAAATGGCATTTCGGTTCTTATGGTTTTTGTAAAAAAAAAAAGTAATCATGTTGGTTTCGTAAAAAAAAAATTAATTATGGTTTATAAAAAAAATTCCTTGAAAGACATTTGCTTGGGACCTTAGAAACTTATTGCAACATGTTAAATGGGCCTAGAATGTTTGGATTAAACCAAATTCTCTTTGATAAATAATAGGATGCTTAATTAATTAGTGGTCCTATATATGTATAATGTTTATTGTTTAGTGATTGTCTCCATCATGTGAAGTCAGTCTGTATCAAATATTAATTGATTGATTTAATCCCATGATGTAAAATCTTACTAGTTTATTTTTTCATTTATGGAAAATTCTCCTAGGCACATCCCTTTTATGTCATATATGCAAAACATGTTAGATAAAATGTTACACATGATCTTCATATGAAAAATATGAAGATCAATATTTTCGTTTTCATAATTTAATCAGTCGATCTAAACCGTTCAACATGATCTTCATATGAAAATGTATTTGCAATCTAAATTTTATATTATTTTAGAAGTTTATTACTATTTTTTAGATAGATAGAAAATCACTTTTTTGAATGGTTTAGAATCTTTAGATCAAGTGATTTGCTATCTATCTAAAATGTAAAATTTGATCAACAAGTACATTTTGATATGAATATTAAGTTGAACAATTCATATCAACTGTTTGGACTTAAAAATGAAGATATTAATTCATAATACAGAACAATATGCGCTATGCATACATAGTATCGTCTCACACAAGTCTGTTATATAAATATCTGATATTTCTCTTTTTTGTTCATCTTACAACAAGTCTCAGGTTTTGTTTGTTTTAGTAACTACAAGTTATAATATTATGTTTGGCTGTAATTGAGTGTGATGTGTTCTTCCAAATTTCCAACCAAAAGGGAAAGGGAAATGGGGTTGTCTGATGGACATCAGATCATATTCAGTTTAATTTTCGGTATGCGTCAAAATCACGCGCTTTGTTTAGATTTATATATATGTAGAGGCAGATCTAGGTATATATAGCTCAGGGAATGCTCAGTCATCCCCTATCATTTCAAACTTTTTAATCATGTGTATTGAAACTTAATTGAATTTTTGTTTTTAATTTTTAAATAGTTTAGCTCTTCATAAATTATTACATGCTTGCTTGTAGTCTAGTGGCTAGAGTTTTAATTTATTGTTGTGGAGATTTGCTTCAAGCTCTGACCATTATCAAAATTTTAAATTTTAGCTTCCATTATCAAAATTTTATAGTTCCACCCTTATACATAGGACAAATTTTTCAATAAATTGTCCGATATTTCATCGTAATGTGGATTAAACAACTTAGATTGGGTATCAAACAAATTTGATCGGATGTTCATCGAACACCCTCCGAAGGGGCGAACCCAGGTTGAGCCAGGGGAGGTCAACTACCACTCTCTGGATAATTTTTTTTACCCCCTCTGGAATTATGATATGTAATTTGAGTTAAATTTGGAGTTAAAATTAGAATAAATTCATAGAATTCGGAATAGTAATTACGAATTGAAGTTAGAGCATTGGAAATTATAAATTAAAGAATATTATTTTTTATCTAGTATCCAATTAGATAATGGGTTTGAACCCTATTAGCTATTTAAACCTGATTCTCTATTTTGTTGCTCCTCTGACAAAAATCCTGAATCCGCCCCTGCCTATCCGGGTTCCGCAACCAGTTAATTACCTGCACCAAAAGAAACATGCCAGTGCTTGTCTGATCAATCTGCACCAAAGCAGAGCAGATCAGTTGAACTCTTCTGACAAAACCCATCTATAAATGGTACAAAAAGCATGCAGATATGGGGTAACATGATTCAGCACATGAGCAGAGAATGGAGAGACTTCAAATGACAGCACTTAAACAGTTCCAAAAGTATATTCTCTCCTTGGAGTAACAACCAGAAAAGGAAATTAAAATGCTACAGGGGTTTGTGGGGCAGGAAAATTTGCCTTATATGGACCAAGGGTCCGGATTCCCTAAAGTAACCCAATCTTTGGATTTTAGATCGGGACCGTCCGATTCGAATTCGTCGTCGGGATGTGTGCGCTCACTTTGCGGATGGATTTTCGCAGATTCGAATCGGACGGTCCCGATCTAAAACCCAAAGATTGGGTTACTTCACTGGATCCGAATTCATGGACCAATGGGTTGTGCAGTGACAGGGAGAGAGATTAAATGATTGGTTGGGAAATATTTACATTGTCTTTAAAATTGTCTTTAAAGTGAAATAAATTGAAAAAAAAAAAAACACTTCATTTGTAGTGTATTATTTTTAAGAATTTCTAGTATTTTCTAAAACAAAATGAAAATTGTACATGGCACTGTTCAGCAATATTTAAAAATTATTATTACTTTCTAAAGAAAAATAAAATGTACATAATATTATTTTATCCTAGGTAATATATATATTTTTTATATAGATTTATCAACGTTTTGAGATTTTACAAAAATCCAAACATCCCCATGTGATGTGCTCTTGATCTTTTCACCAAAAGACAATTTGTACATTATTACCTATCTCTTCTTCTCTGTTCTTCTCTATCACTCTCTTCTTTCCCTTTCATTCTCTTTCTATGTTGCTTTCTCTTCTCATTTCTTCTTTCTAAAAAAAATTCTGTTCATTCTCTAGTCTTTCATTCATACCCTGCTTCTTCTTCTTTTTTTCTTTTTTTTTTCATTTGTGTTCCATATCTCCAAGAAATACTATCACTGGCTACCTTAATTTTGTATTTTTCACATAACAATAAAGAAATTGTAGCAATTTATTTCAGTTTTTTTTCTTGTATATTGACGTGCCGGATTTAATCTTTTCCTGTTTGCGGGTATCAGTATTGATATCGGTATCTCTTGCAACAATCATAAATATATTTGCTTGAGTTCTTATTTGGGTTTTTTGTTTAATATCTGTAACAATGTGGGAGAGTGAGAGTGAGGCCCGGGGTAGAGAGAGGATGAGCTCATTAGAGATAGAACGGCACGATGGCCTGAAAAACGACGCTTTTGTTCGCCGTGATCAATCCTGGTATACGTTATGTAAATATTATAATCTTATTGTTTCTTCTTGTTCAAATCACTTTCTATACTGTTGGTTCTTAATTAAGTTATGTGAAAAAACAATTTGAAAGATGAATTAATCTTTTATTGCAAGGTATGTATCAAGTGATATTCCTAGTGATTTGGTTATTAAAGTTGGAGGTATCAACTTCCACCTTCACAAGGTATGGATTTACTTTTATTCATTTACTAGCTACAGCAAAGAAATCTATATATTGTTTTTTCTTTTCATATTTAATTTACTTAATAGTAGCATTGTGCTTAAAACTTCATATTTGTTTTTTTTTTCTCTTTGAGAAAATAAAACTTCCTATTTGTGTAACTCTGCTAATAAATAGCAAGTTTGAATAAGTATCACTTGTAGAATTTAACAACATAATTACGTTACAAATTATGGAAAGATCAAAGCTATACAAAAAAAGAAGAAAATTTCAGATATTCAATTCTTTAAATTTTAATTTTATTTTTAAGTATCCCTCTTAATTTTTTTGTCTAAAAAACACCAATATAAGCTTGTAAAATGCTAAATCCTCTTTTTATTTGTTTGATAAGAGATGCTAATTTTATAACTAAACTTCTCTGATGTGTCAAGTACCCGTTACTTTCCCGGAGCGGCCGAATGAACCGGATCATATACGAATCATCACGTGACTGTGACTTGACCGTGATCGAGTTAGACGATCTGCCAGGTGGGCCCGACTCATTCGAGTTGGCAGCCAAATTCTGCTATGGCATTGCGGTCGACTTGACAGCAAGCAACATCTCAGGCCTCCGTTGCGCAGCAGAGTATCTCGAAATGACAGAGGACTTGGAAGAAGGTAACTTGATTTTCAAAACGGAGGCGTTTCTAAGCTATGTTGTGTTGTCTTCTTGGAGGGATTCAATTATTGTGCTGAAGAGTTGCGAGGGGTTGTCACCTTGGGCCGAGAACTTACAAATTGTGAGGAGGTGCAGCGAGTCGATTGCATGGAAGGCTTGTGCTAACCCAAGAGGAATCCGGTGGGCCTACACGGGCCGACCTAGCCCAAAGTGGAACTCAGATTCTAAAGAGTCGAGCCCGAGCCGGGGACAACCGGTGCCCCCAGAATGGTGGTTTGAGGATGTCTCCATCCTACGCATCGATCACTTTGTGCGGGTAAGTGACAAGTAATTCTCTGGTTAATATCCAAAACACATGTTGGAATATCCCAAAAATTGTTCTGGTATTTCTCAGGCATTCTTTCTCTCTGTTTTTTTTCCCATCATTTGTTTGTCGTGAGGCTATGGTACTATGCATAGCGCGGATTGGTACGTACTATGGATTAATATCTCTATTTTTAAAGTCAAAACAGTAGATCTAAACCGTTCAACATGATCTTCATATAAAAATGATCTTCACATTGAAAGGTTCAAATCGACTGTTTGAACTTTAAAAACAAAAATATTGATCCATAGTACAAACCAATCCGTACTATGGATAGTACCATAGCCTCACTCTTGTCACAGATACCATTTGTTGAAAAGCTGTGAAGTATTGAAATAATGATGAAAGAGATAACAATAATAGTTCATACAAATAATTGTAATATAATGCTGATCATTAGAGTAAATCAGATAATTACATTGTAACTTTTGTAGGTAGTGACGGCAATCAAAGTGAAAGGATTGCGGTTCGAGCTCATAGGAGCAGCAATAATGCAATATGCATCGAAATGGCTGCCGGGTTTGCAAGACGGGTCGTCTCATTCAATAGACGAGGGGTGGAGTCAAGGATCAGGCTTGCATATGATCATTTCCGGTACTGGTAACAAGGACGATCTTACCGGGAGTCAAATCCGAGAGCAAAGGATGGTAATTGAGAGTTTGATCAGTATAATTCCTCCACAGAAAGATTGTGTTTCTTGTAGCTTTTTGTTGAGGCTTCTCAGGCTTGCTAACATGCTCAAGGTATAATTTAACATGATTTGTAGTTTTGGTATCTTTTTATGAACAAAATATTTTGTTTCTGATATTCCCAATTCATGCCACCAATTTTTTTTTTTTTTTTGCCTTTTCCCCTGTTTAATTGGATGTAGTTAATTAATGGTTTAATTTCATTCAGATCCAATAGCAAGAATTACAAAGCTATATGAGGATTGAGCATAAATTGCATTATTGTCAATGATTTTTATTATGTAACCAATGTTTTCATCAGTCTATAATATCAGATGGGGAGAAAAAAAATGTTCTGACAAATAATTAAGTTTTATTCCTAACTAATTTTCATAAAAGGAAAGAAAATTATGTTCTGACAAATAATTGAGTTTATTCCTAACTAATTCTCAGAAAGAGTGTCACTATTTTTTTAGTAGGATGGAAAAAAATTAGCGGGGGACATAATTTTATAATTATTTTGAATATTAAGTATTTTTTTATATTTTGTTACAGAAAAGCATAGAAATAGAAGCATTTTGAGGAAAAAATTTAAAATTAAGCATAACTTCATGAATTTTTTAATCTTAAGTGCATTTTTATATTTATTTACTGAAAAAGGTATAAAAATTGAAACATATTTTTCAAACTTTTTTGTGAGTATTTAGACTTTAATTAATAACTGGATTAAAAAAGGTTGCACCGGCATTGGTGACGGAGTTGGAGAAACGTGTCGGGATGCAATTGGAGCAGGCAGCTTTACCCGACCTATTAATCCCGTCATTCAACCGAGGGGACACGGCATATGACGTGGACCTTGTGCAGAGATTAGTCGAGCATTTTCTAGTGCAGGAGCAGATAGAACCAAGCAGCCCAAGCCGAGGGGAGGCCCCGCATGACAGTGTGAGAATGTCATCCTCTGGATCCAATGCCAAGGCGAGAGTTGCACGCTTGATTGATAGCTATCTTACTGAGGTGTCGAGGGACCGAAATCTGTCTTTGACAAAGTTTCAGGTGCTTGCTGAAGCATTGCCTGAATCTGCCCGGAGTTGCGATGACGGGTTGTATAGAGCAGTGGATTCTTATCTCAAGGTATTTAGAGGAATTTTTTTTACTTGAAATTTAATATGAATTTTTTGACAATTTCAGGGACTAAAATGAACAGAAAAACAAGAACTGGACTGTTTTCTGTACTCTTATTTCTCAATTTTACTATTGGAAACTCCCCTCTATGCTTATTGATGACTAAGGTTGAAAAACAGAGCTCAATTGCATGTGCATTTTTCAAAATAACCCAGAATTTTGTCTCTCATTTTGCAGTATTAAATTATAGCAGAAACATTCTTACTCTAAGCCATAATTTTTGTAAATTTTGTAAAGAAATTCTTGATTTTTAATTTAATTCAATCATAATAACCCTACATTTCAAAAAAATTCTGAAGTAATAATATAATTTGTTTGTACATCATATTGGATTAGACATTAAACTTGTTGAAATATCTTCTCAGAGCATTGTACTTAATAAGTCATAAACATTCTTCATACTTGTAAGAGTATTTCAAAATCATTTCAATTGTTTAGGCACATCCAACTTTGACTGAGCATGAACGGAAACGGCTGTGCCGGGTGATGGATTGCCAGAAGCTCTCTATCGACGCTTGCATGCATGCTGCTCAGAACGAGCGTCTTCCCCTTCGCGTAGTGGTTCAGGTCCTCTTTTTCATTTTTTTCCCTGTTATTTTCGCATATTCTTATGGTCTCTTGCACTCTACTTTAAATAATTAAGAACTTTAGCACCAGCTGAAGAAGTTGTCAGCTTGTTTCAGAATTTCAGCAACTTTGTTACCAGATTTAGGGTACTTGCAAAAAACACAAAATTGGCCAATATTATGTAATTTGTATATAACAACCTTTCTTACTGCAAATTAGGAAAGAACATAAGTTCGGATTAGTTTCCTTTTTTAGAAGACCAAGGAACTCTTTAACTAAATTAATAAAGTACCTAGTATAGGTGCTTTTCTCCGAGCAAGCGAAGATCAGTACTGCTCTAGCCAACTCCAACTCCACTTTCAAGCAACCAGGGGAACCATCCCACTTCTCGCAACTCAACTTCCCGAACCCGACCCGGCGCCAATTGTTGGAAGGCACCCCACAATCCTTTCAGGTATGTTGGGGTAAGATCCATCGGGTTGAGATCGCACGATTGATCACAACCACAGTCATGCATAAACTGCACATACAATGTCTAATAAAAGATAGATGTATAAACAACGGTATTTTAAACACCATTGTTTATTAAAAAATGTGAGTCTTCTAATTGGTCGGTTTTCGAGGGCAAATCGGTCATTTATCAAATGTCACCGTGTAAGATTGAACATTTTTCTGAAGCATGCTGCATATTTTTTTTTTCCTTAATAAAGGGTAAAATGGGTACTTTATAAATTTAAAATGAGTTATAATAGAAACGGCAATAAAATGGATAAATTCGTGTTTTTGAAATTTAGAAGGGTAAATATGATATTATGAATTTAGAGGGGGAAATACGTAATCTTCAAGTTTTGGAGGGGTATACATGAAATTCCCCCTTTTTAAAAAGTTTGAAGTTATTCTGGTTAATAGGTAAACGTTTGTCAATGAAATATACCAGAATTTATGGGACAACTAATAGAAAATATATGATGTTGTTTCCTGACAAATACAAAAACCAGATACTTAATTATCCACAGTTACTGGTCTAGCTAAAAGAAATTGCCTATATTTTCTCACTATCTTTCCAAGTATATATATATATATATATATGAAATAACGTACCATTGATCATGCCGGTGATTTCAGGAGGGCTGGGTCACAGCAAAGAAAGACATAAACACCCTTAAATTTGAGCTCGAAAGCATGAAGGCCAAGTATTTGGAGTTGCAAAATGACATGGAAACATTGCAAAAACAGTTCGAGAAAATGACTTCCGGGAGTTCAGGTTCCAGCAACAGCAAATCTGGTAAACCGCAGACAGGATCAACTTGGACTAGCGGGTGGCGTAAACTGAGCAAACTTACTAAGATAAATAATGCCGACGGACAAGATTTGGCCGGAGCCCACGGGACGGGACCGTCAGAGCAAGGGAGGAAGGGCCCGAGGAGGTGGAGGAACTCTATATCTTGATCCACCCTCCATTTATGATAGTCATTAAGCACAGTCATTTACTTTTTATTTCTTTAATGCTATCCTCACCTTATTTGCTGTTAGGTTTTCCATTTATTTTTTTACGCTATTATTTCTTTGAAAATTCTATTAATTTTGATTTTATTTGACTATATTTAAAATACCAATTTAATAACTTCTAACATGCTAAATAAAACAGATCATATACCAGCTGGTTCTTATTTTATATACTGGAGTAACATAAACAACATAATTAACATATATAAGGTTCTTCTAACATGCTAAATAATTAAAATAGATCCCAGTGGTGAATGTCATTAAAAAATATCACTAAATATGTTTAGATTTGTTATTCATTTCGATTGTTTTTCACATATATAAGGTCAACACTGCTATGGTTGTTATCTGAACTGGTACAACGTATGGTACCAGTCTTATATAGACTTTTTGGAGATATACCTTTTTCCTAGCTGTTAGTTAACCAATATTGTACCAATATGCAGGGCCAATACAAACTGTCAGGATCTAAACAGAAATATTATGTTACCTTAGGTGATATGAATTTGAATGGTAATAGAACCCAGTATTATTATTGGGTCATTGGGCCTGATTTGGAATGGATATGATTTTTGTAAATTAATACAATGATGTCCTTATTTGTAAATTATTTTATAATGGACCTTCAGGCCATATAACCTATATGGCCATAAATTTTTCATATGATGAGAGAAAAATATTTCAATCACATATATGAACAATTTGTTCTATTATGATGAATACCCTTTTATACATTTTCAGAAATGTTTAACACACCCAGTTAAACATTGTAAATACAGCGAGAGAAAACAATAAAATAACAATAGTAATAATAAAATTATCATATAAAAAACTTAATAATTTCAGTCATATTTTTATTCTATAAATTTTACATGTAAAGCATCACTTGTGAATTAAATTATTTTGAACGGTTTCAATTCATCCTTTGAAATCTATCCAATTGGTTATAGAGTTAGTACTTAATTATATTTAAATGCAATGTGTTAACTCTAAAATTCAATTATATTTAAATGCAATGTGTTGTGAGCAAAGATTTAAATAGCGTTTATCGCGTCATAGCGGAACAGCTGAAAAAACAGCGCTATGTCCAAATAGCGCCGTTTATGGTCCGGAAACGCTATAGCGCTGTAATAGCGCGCTATTTAGAACCTTGGTTGTGAGGCATTAGCTTAATAAGCTAAGGGGTTTCAATCATTGCGTTGGTTAACCTTTCAAACTGATGAAATAAGTAATCAGATAGGGGCCCATGCATAATAGGATGGATTCTCCCTTGGCGTGTCAATGGCTGAAAGCTGTCAGCAAATGTCTTTGTATTTTTTTTTTTTTTTTTGGAGGAGTTGGTAGATGTCAGCAAATGATGTTACGCACTAGTGTATTATACATGTCGATGTACACCAAACCTACAATGTCGATGCACACTTAATTGAAGACATTGTAACCTTCGGAGATAATATTTTCTTCTTTATAAATCAATTTCTTCCCCTTGATCCTCCTCCTTTCTGTTACATTGACATTAGATAAAATATCTCTTTTGTGAAACATTAATAGGCACAAAGAGAACCAATCTATACAGGGGTGAATTCAGAATTTAGGTCAGACATAAGCAAAATAAATTTAGGTTTGATAAAAAAAATAAAAAAAACTAGGCTATTAGCATCTAGCGATTTAGGGTAGTGGGAGTGCGTATCCTCTGAGATATCTCAACTTTCGCGTGACCGACGTGTATGGTGCCTATTCGGGGATAGCGTGGGGCCAGTAATATTTGTGCTTTGAGATTTGTGTATAACGTATTTGAACGGTTGAGATATTATGAAAATACACTCAAAGTTTGAGATATATAAGAGGATGCGAATTTGGCTAGTGGAGGGTCTAACTACGAAAAATTTAAATTAAAATCAGGGTTGAGATAATGTATTGGGCTTCAACAAGAGTAGGCAAATTTTTTTAGGGGTAGGAAAAAAATTCGATAATAAATTAGCTAAATTTTTTTTTTTAAAAGTGGAATATATATTATATTTAGTGTGTGATAATATATTTTAGTTATTAATTCTGTACATATTAGTAATATTAGTTTGGTTCACAAATAAGTGAATAACTGATATTTATTTACAACTTTAACAAACATGATCAGTTACAGCTGACAAAGCATTTTTTCATAATTAATCTCAATTAGCAGGCAAAATTAATGGATAGAGAGTTTTATAAATGACATGACAACTTTGAGATTCGGAGTAAATGGTAAGGTACTTCATTTTTTGAATTTGTATCATGTCCGTTCGTTATATACTAGTACAAATTTTAAAGAGTTTCTGTATATTACAGGTTTGAGTCAGATTGATCTGAATTCTAATCGGACAATCCTGATAAAAATCAAAATTTTATTGTTTTATTACTAGAAATTTACCATAATTAATCTCAGATTTTTGTAATTAAGATAATCTAACTTCTATTAAAGACTATCTTATAATTGCTTTAACTTCATAATACAAATTTGGTTGAAAAAATGGGAAATAATATAGGTGCTTTATGCTGTTAATTAGAATGATATTTTCTTTGGTTATACGAAAATTATTGGATGGTTATTGCGAAATTTGAATTGTTTGATTTAGATTAGGTCTAGGGGTGAAAACAATATGGATAAATTAGATATGGATATCCGATATCCTAATATCCGTGTGGATATGGATACTGATATAGTTTTACGTTTCAATTTTTCATATCCGAATAGTAGATATATATCATATATTTTAATATATATTATGAAAAAAAATATTGTTATTTATCATTAAAATTAGATAAAGAGTGAGGCTACGGTACTATGCATAGCACGGATTGGTCCGTGCTACGGCTCAATATTTGAGTTTTCAAAATTCTAACGGTCGATCCGAACTGTTTAACATGATTATAAAATGAATATGTAAAATTGCAAATCAAATTTTACATTTTTTCAAATTTATTTATTATTTTTTTAGATAGATAGAAAATCACTTGATCTGAAAATTCTGAATCATCCAAAAACAGTGATTTTCTACCTAATGAATTCTGTGTTACTGGAGAGGACCTGTAACCTTGTGAAATGGAGAGGGTTTGCACTTAGATATGATACCTCGATAGTGGAGTAATTACTATTTCTGCGCACGAGTCCAAAATGTTGAATTGACCAATGGGTCCCACAAAAAGAACAGATGCGGTAGTCCAATAGGCAATTGGAACCAGGTTTTAACTGGGATCTCTTGCTACACTTTTTCTAGAGCTTGATCAACGAATTTTTTTTATAAACCATAATTAATTTTTTTTTTTTTTTTACGAAATCAACATGATTATTTTTTTTTTACAAAAATTATAAGAATCGAAATGTTATTTCGGTCCGTTATTTTTTTTTTATTTCAGACTGCAATTGTATTTCGGTCCGGTCCCCTTTTTAGATTTTCTGTGATACTGGTTTCACAAGTTTTTATTTCGGTTCTTATGATTTTTGTAAAAAAAAAAAGTAATCATGTTGGTTTCGTAATATTTTTTTAATTATGGTTTAAAAAAAAAATTTCTTGATCAACTGTCATTGGTTTTCCATTTTTTCTTTTCGTGTGATTTCTTTTTAGAAAAATTACAAAAAATAAATAAAATAAAAATAGTTCTTACAACAACATAAATGGTTCATAATTCTTTTAGGTAGTGTAATGCAGAGAACTAAAAATTTATGCCATATTCTAAAATTATATTCCATTCTATTCCTTATTCTGGCACTATCCATGTTTATACAAAAATTCCTAGAATATAATAAAGGTCATAAACTGATCTCTAGTTCCAGCAATTTTTCATGTTTATACAAAAAAATTTCATTTTTTGAAATTTTTTTTACTATTTATTAAGCTGGTTTGAAAACCGTTGTTTTTCAATGCTCCAGAAATTTAATAAAATAGCGGTTTTCAAACCATCTTAATAAATAGTAAAAAAATTCCAAAAAATGAAAAATTTGGTCTCCAAGCACATTTTAATATAGATTGAACATCTAACGGTTTGAAAATGTCGTTTGAAGTCAATCCGATAGATTTTTGAGTTAAGCTCACGGTTTGACTTGATGAGCTCAAGAGCACCTTAGTTCTACTCATATATTAATAATATAAAAAGATGTATACTTGGGATGTTGCATCCAAGAATATATCTCTAGACAAGAATGCAGGGTGCATGCACGGGTAGTCAATGAAGACTGACAGAAGCTGAATCATAACAGGTGTGAGGGGATGGCAATTAACCAGTTTCTGTGCTTGACCGAGAGGTTTTTTTTTTTTTTTTTTTTTTTTAAGTTTAAACGCTCGTAGGCTTTCCATTCACCATTACAGGTTACCAGAATAAATTAGAAAAACCCTGCTATACCCTTTGCCCTTTCCCAGAACTACTCCAACACACTACTATACAATCATCCATTATCTAATAGAAGGGAAGGGAAGGAGACCTAGGGTACCAGACTAAAAAATTTTATTATTAGAAATTTTAAAAATTAAATTACCTTGACAAGGGAGCGGGGGAACCAACTCCGCTGTTCTTCAAATTGGAGAACAGGACCTTGTTATTCCGATCTGAACCGTTCAAAGTTTTTCATACCCGAATCTTGATACAGGTGAATGGCTGGGATCGGAATAACAGGGTCCTGTTCTCCCTTTGGAGAACAGCGGAGTCGGATCCGGGAGCAGGACGTGTTCGATGGACATCTAACTCAAACCGGTCTGATGCTTGCTCAGATCCGTCCGATCATCTTCGTGATCCTTGTCAGTGCTTTAATATTCGTGCGCTCCGCTTTACTATTCGTGCAGATCAAACGCACGGATCACAAAGCGAATAACACGGTTCCATGTGCTTATTTAGAAAAAAAAAATTAATCTACCTTAACAAGTTGATTTTTAATTGGTG
This sequence comes from Carex kokanica, assembly GCA_025461125.1. Lineage (NCBI taxonomy): Eukaryota > Viridiplantae > Streptophyta > Magnoliopsida > Poales > Cyperaceae > Carex > Carex kokanica. The sequence goes on along the minus strand of JAJGRX010000083.1, from coordinate 742,653 downwards.
GGGGAATAAAAAAATGAATAATCTATCTTGACAATATAATTTTTTAAATTCATTAAAGTAAAATGTTACTCAGTGCTGTCGGAGAGGTTAAGAGATAAAGCATGTAGGTTGGAGGTGTACTGGTAACTGGTAGACCAGATTCAATCATGCAACAGCATCTCTGCTATTCGCTGTAGATCTTGCATGCCAATTAAATTGTATCACCGTCTTTTCTCTAAAAGCAAGACCTTTTTGAGTTCTGGTACTGTTTTCTTTTGAGTGGTACTGTTTCAGATAGCCTAGGGATTTTTTTTTGGCATAAAAAGAAAAATAGTACTGTTTGGAACACAACCCCTTTTAGGTTCCCACAATGGTACCTATGGTAGTATGGTACAAAGAGACTCCGTGTGAAGAAAACTGTACTCATTTCATTTTATATAATACCATTTTTTATTGAATTTTTTTTATAAACCATAATTAAAAAACATATTTTTACGAAACCAACATGATTATTTTTTTTTTTACAAAAATCATAAGAACCGAAATGGCATTTCGGTCCGTTGTTTTTTTTATTCCGGACCGAAATGGTATTTCGGTCCGGTTTCCTTTTTAGATTTTCTGTGACGGCTCATATGAAAACTTGTGAAACCAGTACCCCAGAAAATCCAAAAAGGGGACTGGACCGAAATGTCATTTCAGTCCGGAATAAAAAAAAATAACGGACCGAAATGACATTTCGGTTCTTATGGTTTTTGTAAAAAAAAAAGTAATCATGTTGATTTCGTAAAAAAAAAATTAATTAATTATGGTTTATAAAAAAAATTATTTTTTATTAGCATCATATGAGTGTCAATTTCAAGAAAAAAATTAATTTTATAGATGAATTGAACTTTGTTGCATGTGATCAGTTTTCTTTTTCCTGTTTTATGGGCTTCACTGTAAAAAATTTGGAAAAAAATACTGGTAAGACACAAAATGCATGCCCCATGTAAAAAAAACCTATGTCATAAGTTGCCTGAAAATTACAATTAAATTAAATGCTTTACAGTTTAAATTTAGCTGATGAATTCAAATTATTAATTCTATTTTTATTCACGGGCGATGTGTCCTAATAAAACTTGTAAAATCAAAATATAGGTCAAAAGATTAATTTATTAAAATTATTGGTTGTATGAAACATCATTCATTAATTTTGATGGCGAAGGAATAGCAAAAAGTTTGAATTAGCTAAACAGTAGATTTCTATTCCGTGTTTGGATGAAAATATATATAGTTATTCCAAATAGTGGGGTTAGCTGGTATTAGATCGCTATTTCGAACTCTTGAGTAGGGGTGTTCAAATGGATCGGTTTATTTGGTTTTAAACCGAACCGGTAAATTTTAGTTTAATTGGATCGGTTATTCGGTTCAAATAGTTCGGTTCGGTTTTGAGATCTCCAAATCGGTTTGAACTGAACCAACCGGTTTAATAAAAAATGGATCAGTTTATTTTGTGTAGTTTATAATGGATCGGTTTATCAAAAACCGGCTTGTGTGGTTATCAAAAATGTTATTCAAATCGGTTTGAACCGAACCAACTGGTTTTGAAATGTTTATTTGTAAGTATTCAGTTCAACCGAACAAACCAAAGTTTAAATCGGTTTAATCGGTTCGGTTTTAGATCGGTTTGGATTTTAATTCGGTCGGTTCGGTTGGATTTTCAAAATTTGGTTCAAACCGCGGTTCGGCAAAAAAAATTCAGTTTGACCTGAACTGACCGGTTGAACACCCCTACTCTTGAGTTAGTTTGCTAACCTCGCTAACATAACAATTCATCCAAACACACATTAAGTTATGATTGTGTGAGAAAAATAACTTCAAAAAATAAAAATATAATATTTTTTTTTGTGCGAATCCTAACCAAATTAAAGGATACATTTGTCAGACAATTTACTTAATTGTGAATATTAATTTTGTATGCACTTCAGAATATACATTTATTTATTACATAATACATCATTATATATTTCAATAAAATACAAATGTTGATAATTTATACACATCTTGGCTGAAAAAAAATACAATTTTGACAGCAAACAAATTGTTGAAGCCCCAAAATGCTGACACTTCACTATTAGGGTGTGTTCGGCCGTCTAAAGGGAACGGGGGAATGGGAATAAAGATTTTTGAATGGCCGAAACACTGTGCGCATGGGAAAAAAAATTCACTCTGAGAGCTTGTTCAGCTCTGTTACTGTGCTCGTGGGAAAAAAAAAATTCAGTTCAATGTCGTATTTTTTGTCCCACGCACACAGTAAATGTCAGTTCAAATTGGAGTTCAACCCATTTCCGTTTTTGCCTGTACAGGCCCTGAGTAAATTTTTTTTTTCCCACGGGTACAGTGTTTCACCGAACAGGCCCTTATATAATTATATAATGTACACTTGACTATTTGTTTTTTTTTTAAATAAAGTTGATTAAAAATAGTAGTGAAAATTTTGAAAGCAAGTACTTGGGTAACATATAATATTATATTCCACAGACATAGCATAACTTGTTGAAACTTGGAAACATGAGTACTTATTCTCTACAGCAAATGATCTGTGACATACTGACATCTGTTCAATTGATATGGAGATCTTTGATCAGGAAATAGTTATGCAGCAGAGCAAAGCAAAGCCAATGGTTCAAAATTATTATTCATCTCCATGACTCCATCTCCCCTGACCTTGAAACATCATTGTCTATCTAACCACTGAGACTGAGCTGAGGCATTGCATCACCATCAGTGAAATACCTGTGTACCATGCATGAATCAAGAGATGAACAATCACATTATGGCCACAGTATTAATTATATGATCAATGTAGAATGTTTGCACTAGAGAGAAGCTTCTCATGATTTGATCTATATTATTTTCTGGGATCCGACTCTGCTGGTTGAGAAAAGCAGAGTCCTGCTTTTTCGATCCCAACCATTCAAAAATTTTCATTCGCGTATCTCGATAAAAAAAAATTCATGCACAAATCTCAACGAACTTGAATGGTTGGGATCGGAAAAGCAGAACTCTGCTTTTCTGTGAGAAAAATAGAAGAGTCCATTCCTATTTTGTGAGGGTGAGATAGAGGTGGAAAATTATATTTTACCTAACGAATCCCTAATGTTAATTATTTTTTTATGTTAAAACTTAAAAGTGTAAAGTCATATGTTAGAAAAAGACAACACTAAATTGTAATAAGTACATATGCACTTTTTAAGTTGTTATTTTTTTTTGTAATAAGCCAATTATTTTTTAGATAAAAATGAAATCAAATTTTTAACTTTAAATATTCATAAAAGATATTTCATTTGTGTTTCAAAACCTGTTATCTCTAACAAGTCAAAGATGTTAATCTAAAAACGTGAATGAGGATTAATTATATACAATTTTCATGTTGTGAATGTGGATCAATTTTACAGTACCCACAACATTTTACTTTTAACTATTTAAGAAACCATATAAGATACAAAATTTTTAAAAAAAAATAATGATCAATTGACCTCATACATTAAACTTGCATTATGAATTGACATATACACATTTTGGATTGTTATGTTGAGCTCAAACTGGTTACATTTTCTTAATACATTTTGGTGGTTAAATATATTTTTTATTGTAATTATGAATCACAACTTTCTACTTTCCAACTTGAATAAATAAAACCTAATAAACCCTGCACTGGTATATACAACTTAACATGAACATGGTGTAATTTGAGGAAGCCCCACACGTGCAAACAGAACACGTACAGCACTTGCATTGCACAGTACTATTCACACCTGTAAAAAATGTACTGGGTCAAGTCATAGCTCTAAAGAAATAGTACCAGCTGAGCTTGGATCTCAAATTGAACATATTATTGTTCAAATATTTAAAATTTTAAAGAAATGTTTTTTTTTTTTTAACAAAGGAACTTTGCTTATCATGAACTTTGCTTAGCATTATTTTTTTACAAATAAAATAATGAATTGCATAATTAGCATTTCTTAACATGCTTCTGAATTTATAATATTAGCATTAGAGTAGAACTAGGGTGTTCCTAAGCTCACCAAGCCCTTCCGTGAGCTCGACTCTAAAACCTATCGAATTGACTTCAAATGACATTTTCAAACCGTTAGATGTTCAATCTATATTAAAATGTGCTTGGAGACCAAATTTTACATTTTTTGAAATTTTTTTACTATTTATTAAGATGGTTTGAAAATCGCTGTTTTCTAATGGTGCAGAATTTTAATAAAAACAGCGATTTTCAAACCATCTTAATAAATAGTAAAAAAATTCCAAAAAATGTAAAATTTGGTCTCCAAGCATTTTAATATAGATTGAACATCTAACGGTTTGAAAATATCGTTCGAAATTAATTCGATAGGTTTTAGAGTCGAGCTCACAGAAGGGCTTGATGAGCTTAGGAACACCCTAGTTCTACTCTTAGCATTATTATTCTTGTAAGAAGAAATATCATAGTCAAATACAAATTCACCTTTTGACCAGTCAACAAATATATTATTTTTTAAAGATAGTATTTGACATATACCGCTATTCATGCATTCGTGTCAGACTTCAGAATATTGGAATATAAGGATAAGGTTGCACATAGGTTTGCTATAATTGGCCATGGCGCTTACAAATGGTACAAGAGCACAATATTTTGTGTAATTTTGTAGTATGTGCAACTCACCGTAAAATTAGCTTCCAGCAAGGACAACACACTGTTCTCTGTTCTCAATTAATACTTATCTCATCCCCTCCATTTACTTATTAATTGACCTATGATTCGTTTGGATTAAATATATTCACATGTTAGTTTGTTTGGTTGGATTGAAAATTTGCTTTTTTTTTTTTAGAACAAAGATATGCTTTCAAAAATAATAATTTTTGTCGGCTTATTCTCGATAATAGTTATTTTTTATCCACGCAAAAAAAAAAAATTTGGTAGCTAAGATTTCATTTTTTTACCCTTGGCAATTGCATGATCTTAAAGAAAGAGGTTGTATGGCATAAGGAATCAGAGCAGGTCCGATGGGCATTGGACCTACCTTGGTTCAATGGGTGTGATGATCATTCGATCTGCATCAAGATTCATGTGCTCTTATCAAAATCCGTTCAAGTATGTATCAATTTCCGTGCACATAGATCTTAATGCTAATCGTACGGTCCTAAAGCTAATTGAACCTAAATGTAGGTCCGATGCCCATCGGACCTACTCCTATCTCTAAGAACAACGCCAAAAACAAGAACATGAACCCTAATCAACATCTGTCTTAACCAATTGTTTCTACTGTTAAGTATTAAAAAATTAGAGTTGTTGTTATAACAATTTCTCAAGTATTCAATGCGTAAGTATGAACACTTAATATTTTAGAAATGAACGTTTACAACAATTACAGAGCTGACACTTGCGATGGTCGTTACACATCTGCTTGTTCTTGGTTTTTTGCGTGCGGTCCCTATCGTGGTCGCTTTCAAGGGACGTTTGCGGTCTCCCCAGGTAGATAGTGGTTCTCCAGGTAGTTAATGTCTAAGACACGTCTGTGGGTTTCTCATAAATACTTTACAATTTACAACATAAATATTCACAATTTTTTAAACATTAATTCTTCATTGTAATTATTTTGTAACAGTTTTTTTATTTTTTTAGCACAATTTGTTATTATTTTCTTTGAACTAATTACTTAAATTTGAAAACAATAAATAAATGTGACTGCGTGACCACACGTGACGTGACTGTCTTTCATTATATTTTAGTCACGTGACATGATGTGACCAAGTCATCACGCCGTGATAGTAATGTCACGTCACATTTTCCTTCTCTAATATTAAGTAAAAGATGATAAAGATTTATGCTATTGCTATTGCTTCTTAACTAATTTGTAAGTAATTAACCTTCGATTTGTTTGTATTAAATATATTCATATGTCAGTATTTACCATGTCTAAATTAGAATTCACTTTATACAGGATATGATTCATCTTTTGTTGATTTAATAGACACACACACACACACACACACACACACACTTTAAACTTATTAAAACTCATGTTTAATTAGTTTTAAATTCATGTTGATTTAATATATATTCCTTTCCTTTACCTTTCATTCATTTTGAATTTGTGGAGCGCATCCTTATAGATATTCTTATTGATAATAATGATACCTTAAAAAATAACAATTTATGTCGGTTTACTCTCGATAATAATTATTTTTTATCAGGTAGAAAAAACAAATTCTTATAGCTAAGATTTCATTTTTTACCCTTGATCTTAAAGAAAGAGTTTAATTGGAAACATTTATTTAAAATTTCATTTAATAAGCTAAAATTCATCTACAATTAATACTATTGAATATTACATTGATGAGAACAACGCCAAAAACAAGAACATGAACACTAATCATCATTTGCCTTAACCAATTGTTTCTACTGTTAAGTATTAAAAATTAGAGTTGTTGTTATAACAATTTTCTTTGCCAAAATATTTTGTTATTACGTTTATATCAAAAGTTTCATGCGGCGTTTGTAAAGACTCTTTCTAAAATGACTTTGTTAGACAAAAGTAATATATGGAAGTAGGAGGATCAAACAATGTACAAATAATTAAGTGGAGAGCAAGATTTGGATAATGTGTAGTTGTCGTTGAGATGATATTATAAAGAAAATGAATAAGTGTGCATTAGAGGTGAAAACAGAGCGGATAGTGGTAAAATCATATTCATATCTCTTTTTTTTCATTTTTCGGATATGAATACAGAGTGGATATCAGACATATCAGACGGATACAAATATAGATACAGATCCGGATGAGATCAGATATTTATTAAAATAATATTAAAAAATATTAAAAATATTAAAGTTCATAATATTTATCTAATTATAATGGAGAGTAACATAAATTTTTCATAATATATATTAAAATATATAGTATATATCTACTATTTGGATACGAATAATTGAAACGTAAAATCATATCAGTATCATTTATCCACACGGATATTCAGATATCGGATATCCACATCTAAGTTTTCAAATACGGATCGGATATTATCCATACGAGTGAGGCTATGGTACTTCGGCTAGTGTACTACGGCTCAATATGGTACTTTTTAAAATCCTAACGGTCGATCCGAATCGTTCAATGTGATATCCATATGAATATGTACTTGCAAACTAAATTTTATATTTTTTCAAATTTTTTTACTATTTTTTTAGATAGGTAGAATTTTGATGGTCCAGAATTTGTATAAAACACTGAAAATTCTACCTATCTAAAAAAATAGTAAAAAAATTCGAAAAAATATAAAATTTAGTTTGCAAGTACATATTTATATGGATATCACATTGAACGGTTCGGATCGACCGTTAGAATTTTAAAAAGTACCATATTAAGCCGTAGTACACTAGCTGAAGTACCGTAGCCTCCAGGGGCGGATCTAGGATTTCCGTCAGGGTAGGGCAATATAATATTTATGCGGGTCTAATATCTAATCGGGTTTAAACCTACTATCTAATCGGGTACTAAATAAAAAACAATCAACATGCCAAATTTTTTTTTTTCAAATCTAAACATGACATACAGAAATTTACAGAGGAGAAAGAGAAGAGGGCATTTGTTTCTTCCAGGGTAGGGCATTTGTTTCTTCCAGAGTGGGACAAGATTCAAAAACCTAGTACTTGGAAACTAATTTTAAAATTCCAGGGTAGAGCAGTTGCCCTACCCTGCACTATGCTGGATCCGCCCCTGGTAGCCTCACTCTTATCCACACCGTTTTCAACCCCAGTGTGCATACATGTTTTATAAGAGTGAGATTTCAAAAAGAGACTTGAGTTAAGTTATCTAACTGTCATGTCATGAAAGTATGACAAAATTATATGATCAACCACGGACGTGTTTGGTGAACATATATGATATATATCCATAGTGGCCGACAATAACACAAATTAATCTGAATTCCTGATTAACTTTTGATTTTGAATCCGGACCGTCCGATCAAAATTCACGCCAATTTAATCCGAGATGAAATACACGGGACTGCTTTAATTTCGTGCCAAAACAGATCGGACGGTCCGAATCCAATATCAAAATTTTTAGTACCTTAGTTGATATGAACTCCAATAACACTGGAGTCTCCATTCAAAGGTTAGAATGGAGACCACAAATTGCTTAGGATAGATCAAACTACAAAGAGGACTGGACACCAGTGGGACCCATGACACGTGATCCATTCATTTTTCCTGAAAGGGAAAATCTAGCGGTTTTGATTGGCCAGCATTATTCCGTACAACATCATTTGCCCAGCAAGACACTTTACTAGTTCTCTGGTCCACATGTTCTCTTGTGTCATTGAAAATAAAATTTAGTATAGCCTCAATTTGCATCCAATTTATAGAGTAGAGCTAGGTTGTTTCTGAGCTCACCAAGTCCTTCGTGAGCTTGACTCTAAAACATATTAAATTGATTTCAAATGATATTTTCAAACAGTTAGATGTTCAATCTATATTAAAATGTGCTTGGAGGTCAAATTTTACATTTTTTAGAATTTTTTACTATTTATTAAGATGGTTTGAAAATCGCTGTTTTCCAATGGTGCATAATTTTAATAAAAACAGCGATTTTCAAACCATCTTAATAAATAGTAAAAAAATTTCAAAAAATATAAAATTTGGTCTCCAAGCACATTTTAATATAGATTGAACATCTAATGGTTTGAAAATGTCGTTTGAAGTCAATTCGAAAGGTTTTAGAGTCGAGCTCGCGGAAGGGCTTGGTGAGCTTAGGAACACCCTAGTTCTACTCATATATATTGTTTTTAGTGGTGAAAAAGGTGTGGAAAATATCCGATCTGTATTTGAAAAATTAGATGTGGATATTCAATATCCGAATATGCGTGTGGATATGAGTACATATATGGTTTTATGTTTTAATTATCCGTATTCAAATAGTAAATATATACCATATAATTTAATATATATTATGAACAAATTATGTTATTCAGATAAATATTATGAACTTTAGTAATTTTAATGATATTTTTATATTTTTTTAATAAATATCCAATCCGATCGGATTCGTATCAGTATCCGTCTATTATCTGATCTGTATCCGATCCAGAAAATTAAATAAAAATTTGAATATTGTTTTACCACTATCCGCTCCGTTTTCACCCCTAATTGTTTTGGTTGGTTTTGTCAGCGGTATTAAACATTTAATTCTTTAATGTTTGTAGAATGTTTGGATAGTTCTTGTGTTTATATTAATTTAAATCATTAGCTCATATCAACAAATTAGTACTGTGTATTTATTCAAAAAAGTTTTTTTTTTTTTCATGAACTGATTTGGTCATTCAACCTTAATTAATATATTTCAAGAACTTATCAAATTCCTAATTTTTCTCAATTAAATTAAATAATTTGAATAAATAAACTAAATATATATATTTATCCATTTATCTCTCCTTCTTATTTTATTATTACCTCAATCACACCTAACCAAAGGCGTCAATGAGTTTTTTGGGTGCTTGAGGGAGAATTTTTTTTATAAACCATAATTAAAAAATTGATTTTTAGGAATGATTTCTTTCTTTTTTTTTACAAAAACTATCAGAACCGAAATGATATTTCGGTTTTGAAATTTTTTTTTGGAACCGAAATGACATTTCGATCCAGGCTAGTTTCACAGTTTTTTTTTTTTTTGAAACTAGTCGGGACCGAAATGCTATTTCGGTCCCAAAAAAAAAATAATCGGAACCGAAATGCCATTTCGGTTCTTATGATTTTTGTAAAAAAAAAAATAATTATGTTGGTTTTCTAAAAATCAATTTTTTAATTATGATTTATAAAAAAAATTCCCTGAGGGAGCTGAGATAGTGCAGGTACTATTCTCTGAGTGGGCCTAACTTCTTGAATCTTCTGGCATTTCCCTTGCCCCACATGTGATAATAATATTTTTTAATAGACATTAGAGATCTAACCAAACTTTTTAACATCCATTTTGATTTTCTACATAGAGAGAGCAATCACTTACATTAAAAATTAGTTTTGATATATAATATTAAGAGACTTAAAAGAGTTAATTCTAGAATTTTTTCACACTCTATGTATAAATTTGAATTAAAATTTCAACAATTTGAAATATATATTTGGAAGCTTTCTACAAATGATTAGTGCAAATTTTGATTTTTAATTTGTCATATATTCGTGTAGAAAATTTCCAGCGAAGATCTTATCGGTTCGTTCGCTTTGAAATTCATACTTGCACGCATCTTAAAACCTCCCTTTTAATCCAACTTGGGCTGTAAAAATTGAATTGAGCTCTGCTAAAATCCCTCAATCGTGAACAGTGTTTCTAAAATTCCTGAAATTCCGAATCCAACAGTCCAACTTTTTCTGAGCATGCATCTCGAAACAGTTAGTTTTTTCATGAACGCATCTCGAAACTGCTCAACGGCCGGATTCGGAAAAACAGGGATTTCAGGATCACTGTTCACGAACGAGAATTTCAGCAGATTTTTTTTTCTGTAAAAATTGGGTGTTGTATAGAAGAGAACAATACAGCAAATTATTCGACCTTCCACAGAGAATATTATTTTTTGACACTAAATTAAAGATTGATTCTTCGTGAGTTGATAATTTAATTTCCTTAACAATACTTTGACATTAAATGTAATATTAATGAATTTGTGGTAATGTAAAAAAAAATTCAAAATTTTCAGTAACAGTTACTATTGTATAAGCCAACAATTCATTTCTCTCTATATTTTATAGATTCTATCATTCTAACCATCTCATCTTTTGCATAATCCGATAGGTTCTTGTTCTTCAAATTCTCTAGTTGTGTTTGGATGTAACAAGAATAGAGTTACTCTTGGGTTAGCTCCACTATTTTTAACCTTGAGTGATTCAAAAAACAATTTGAAAATTGGGTTAGCTCAAGAATAACTCTATTCTACTAACCCATATAAATGGTGAGTTAGCAAGAATAGAGCTAGTGGGGTTAGTGATATTAATAAAAAAATAGTTTTCATTCCTCTCAATTAGAGTTAGTTTAAATATTAAATTAGTATTAAATAAAATATTTGATTAGTATTAAATAAATATAATATAATATTATATTAGTGTTAAATAAACTATTAGTTTAAATATTAAATTTAATATAATATTAATTAAAATATTAGATTACTATTAAATAAATATAATATCAAATTAAATTAATATTAAATAAAATGTTAGATTAAATATAATTAATATTAATTTAAAATTTTAATATAATATAATATTAGTTTAAATGTTAAGTGTTAAATGTAATATGATATTAGTTTAAATATTACATTAGTAAATATAATATCAGATTTGATTAGATTAGTATTCAATAAAATATCATATTAAATATAATATAATATTAGTTTAAATATTAAATGTAATATAATATTACTGTAAATATTAGATTAGTATTAAATAAACTATTAGATTAAATATAATATAATATTAGTTTAAATATTAAATATAATATAATATTTATTTAATTAAATGTAATATAATATTTATTTAATTAAATGTAATATAATATTAATTTAAATATTAAATATAAAATAATATTACTTTAAATATTATATGTATTAAATAAAATATTAGTTTAAATATTAAATGTAATATAATATTAGTTTAAATGTTAAATGTGATATAATATTTTAGTTTAAATATTATATTAGTATTAAATAAAATATTATATTAGTATTAAATAAATATAATATTAGATTAGATTTGATTATTATAAAATAAAATATTGGATTAGTATTGCAAAATATTAGTTTAAATATAATATAATATAAATTTAAATATTAAATGTAATATAATATTACTTTAAATATTATATGTATTAAATAAAATATTAGTTAAATATAATGTAATATTAGTTTAATTGTTAAATATAATATAATATTTTAGTTTAAATATTATATTAGTATTAATAAAACATTAGATTAGTATTAAATAAATATAATATTAGATTAGATTCTATTAGTAATTTAGTATTAAATAAAATATTAGATTAGTATTGAAAAATATTAGTTTAAATGTAATATAATATTAGTTTAAATATTAAATGTAAAAATATTGGATTCATTCCCTCCATCGCTATTTCAAATATACAATCCAAACAACATTTTTACTAACCGGAACAGTCCAAAGTTAGCATTATTCTCAAACGACTCGGGTTAGCACTGTATATTCTCAACCACTAACCCAAAAATCGTTATTCTTGCACTAATCCTTGCACGATCCAAATGTAATGTATGTTTTTGCCATAGTGAGCTGCTGCAGTTATGTTTCTATACATAATTTATACTAAAATGCCGTATGAAAAATGGAACTAATGAATATAAATAAATTGTAAAAATGAATTATGTAGCTTAATTAGTCGAATAAAGAAAGAGAGTGCCCCTTGATGTCTCAACGTGAATTATCATCCATCACATAATTATATATTTTATTCTGCAACCATCAATTAATCCGTTATTAATTACGCATTAAATAGTTCAAAGGACATCGATTTAATTGCTGCTACATGTATAGATAATTAAATTTGAAGTTGGTACAATACCGTAATTAAATATCAAATAATTCATTTCTGAAGGCATGGATTTGTTTCTGTTTGAACCAGTGTTCTAAATAGCGCGCTATAGCGTTTTTGGACCCCAAACGCTATGCTATGACATCAAAATGCGCTATTTGCGCTACAGCCGCTATAGCGCTATAGCGGTCCGCTATTTGTGCTATACAATATGGGTTTTTTTTTTTAAGCAATTTATATGGGTTTTAAATAAAGATAAAAAAAAAGCTCAAACCGAAATTGAAATTGTTGCTACTTGCTACATATAAATCAATTTGAAATTGGGAATAGAAATTGAAATTTGAATAGAAAAAAAGTCCAAACCGAAATTAAAATTTGAATAGAAAAAAGAAGAAGATTATGTCATGAATCATGATGCTTAAGATATTTTTAATAGGAAAAATCGATAGTTTATGATATTACTATGGATATTTTGAACCGCAATTTAGACTTTGTACGGGTTCAATATGAATATTATAATTTCTTAATTACTTTGGTGTTATTTATTGTTCTATGAGACCTTAGATAATGTTGATATTTAGTACAAATATTGAATATACGAAATGTAAAAAAAAAAACGCTATTTGGAATAGCTTCCGCTATAGCGACGCTATTCGCTATAGGTTTTTTTTTAGCCTTCCCGCTACGACGCTATAAATGCTATTTAGAACCTTGATTTTTATAAAACAACTAAACAGCATTGCAAAATTAAGTTGTACAATGCTTTTCAATGAGAGAGGGTCAGAGGCAGTGTTGGAAAGGGACACTAAGTCCCACATTCTACCATGCACTGATTAAGTCCGCCCCTTACCACAGTGCCACATTGTTTGTAAACAGGTTCTACTGAAATTTGAATTTGGGTCCAGTGAAGTAACCCAATTTTTGGGTTTTAAATCGGCCCGTCCAATTTAAATCCGCAAAAATTCATTCTCCAAGTGAGCGCACACATTCTGACGACGAATTTGAATCCCGAGACAATCTCGAGCGACGAATTCGAATCGGACGGTCTCGATCCAAAATCCAAAGATTGAGTTACTTTAGGGGATCCGGACCCCTAAAATTCTTGGTGAGTGAATTGTATTTCTGAAATCTCTGCTTTTTCGGATCCAGCTGGCCAACTTTTTTTATGCACGAATCTCAAAGTAGCTATTTTTCTGTGCACAAATCTTAAAACAGTTGGACGGTTGGATTAAAAAAATAGAGATTTCAGAATTATTGTTCATGATTGAGAATTTCAGTAAATTTGTATCCCATTGTTTGATATCATTCCATCCGCTTTGGTATACTTCATGTGAAATAGCAGCATTGCTATTTAATTAATAATTTAATCTAATATTTTTTTAATTAAAAATCATTTCTGAATAATTTTTTTTTGCTTCTTCAAAATCGGAATTTTTTGCTCATATAGTAGCTTAACAAGACTATAATGTATAGTGGTTCACCCGGAAACCATTTCCTCTCCCTTACAATGTAAGCATCGAATACTATCGAAACCTGCTTGAGTGTGCGTTTGGATGGATGAAAAATAGTCACTAATCCGGATTAGCACTATTCTGAACTACTATTTTTTATTTGAGTGTGTTTGAATTAGCAAATATACACTACTTTTTTTTGTTTTTGTCCATTTTCTTGTTATTCTACTAACCCAATAACAAAATATTAGATTAACTACTGTCCTCAATCTTAAAGTTAGCTTTATTTTTGGAAATTTTTTTATTGGTAGAAATTAATAAAAAAGAAGAGAGAAAAATAGAAAGAGTACATGAGTTGTAATATTGGTAGAAAGATCGGTAAAATTCTTACTGGTTTAAAATATCAAAAAGTTTGAACCGGTAGGAATTCTACCGGTTCAAACTTTAAAAAAAAAATCTGATGTATAGATAGAGAAAATTATTATATTAGATTTTTAATAAAATATGAAAAGTTTTTCAAAAAATAGATAGAATATTTCTATTATATCTAAATTTTAAGATACTCTATCTATTTTTATAAAAAATAATTATATTTTACTAGAAAAAATGAAATGAAAAAAACAAACTGATTTTTAGACCGATAATAATTTTACCGGTCTTTCTACTAATATTACAATTCATGTACTCTTTCTATTTCTCTCTCTTCTTTTCTATAAATTTCTACCAATAAAAAATTTCCTTATTTTTGCTCTATTACTTTTTTTATCCAAACTTCAAATTTTATGGTTATCAATGTTGGTCACAGATTGTCACCAAAATCATGACAACAAAAGATCTTTTAAAAAGATCAAAGAAGACAGAAAGCAGTGGAAGGACTCCACGTGGCCCAATGATTTTGTCAAGAATGAAAGATCTCATGTGAACTATTACCATAAAAGGAGACCCACTTGTGTGCTATTTTCTCTCTCTTTCTCTCTACAGGTGCTATTGGTGCTATTGGCCTTTGTTCTTCCCCAAATAGGAAGAGAAAGTCAGCATTACTACCGCTCAGAAGTCAGATCTCTCTTCAGGTGAGCCTAAGCTTGATATTTTAATGAAAATTTTTATGTGGTATTTAAATGATTTGTGTAATAGGTGAAGATTGGTGGTTTTTCAATTTAGATTTATAAGATTTAGAACATTGTACTCTTTTTTGTGATAAATTTTAACATGAATGGTAGAGATCTCCTTCTCTACCTTCACCTTCCTTCCTCTCCATATCTCTACCCCAATTTGTGTCACTGTTTACACTTTCCTGTTAAATGCTTAAAAATGGAAAGAGGACCAGAGAAAAAATCCCATATCTCATATTTCGTCGCTACCCAGTCTCCTTTTTCTTTTTTATTCAATTTCCTTCAGTTTTTTTACTATAAAATTAAGACTCATTATTATATTTCTTCTTTGTAGCATTGCTATCTGTACCAATCACATATATGTATATACATATCTGATCATCTCTCTTTCTCTCTCTTTGGAAACTTGACTGCAGTTGTCAGGGTCTTACTCTCTCTCTCTCTCTCTCTCTCTCGCGCGCGCGCTATTATCCAATATATAAAGTACAGCCTATGGGCAATAAAATGCCAAAAAGAAATTATATATTTATATAAAGTACCAGTTTGTCTACCTTATATATATGTGTGTATTTAAACCACTGCCATTTCTTTCATCTTTTTTGTTTGATCTAGATATGTCAAGTGAAGTTCTATTCAAAACACTAAGTTGAATGAAAGTTTGAGGTCTACTCAAATTTTTTTTTTTTTTTTTTGAAAAAATGATAACATAAACTTTAGCTTGTTCCTTTTGGTGTCTCTTCCCTAGAGATCAGATCATCAGCAATGGCTAGGGAGAGAATACAAATAAAAAAGATTGACAATACCACTGCTCGACAAGTTACCTTCTCCAAGAGGCGTCGAGGTTTGTTTAAGAAGGCCGAAGAGCTATCAATACTATGCGATGCCGAGGTTGCTCTCATTATTTTCTCTACTACTGGCAAGCTCTTCCAGTACTCTAGTTCCTGGTATTTGCTTTTGTTTCTTTGAATATGTTAAAAGGTTAACACATTTTAGCAGCTTTCTTGAATGTTGTGTTGTTACTTGTTAAAATCTATTAAATGATATCAGATTTGCAGAAATTTGCAAGTCTAGATTCCCAGGTACTAACTTTATCTTTAAAAAATAATGTTAATTACAAAAGTAATAACCTTTGAATGATTTTTAATGCCATGTGCTTCTGACAAAATATTGAGAAAAAGTCCATGAGATCATGCCATTTGGCATATATATAGTGTGCTTTATATTTTTGTAATATGTAGTTGAGAATTAAATATATATAGTGAAAACAAATTTTTTAATAACAATCACAGTAAGAAAAATGCTTACCAATGGGCGAACGTACAAGTTTACTAAAAGTTTCCACAACATAACTTGGGATTGTACATAAGTTTAGATGCAATTTGAAAACTTGTTGGTCATCAATCTACTGATTTGAAAACTTGTTGGTCATCAATCTATTAATCTTTTGATCAGTTACCAATTGGTTTGTAAATTACACAAAATTGGAAACAAGATTATTGTAAATAAGCAATTGACACATTTAAATATCATTTTAAAACTTGTATAAGAATTGACCAATTATATGGAAATCTATGGTATTGAGTGAACAATGTGCAGGTTGCCTCCAAACATTCATGTCTGTGGGAAAAAATAGTAGTAACGTATAGATGAGACTGCTGGTTACTACATGACATCTTGTCATCTTATCAGTTGTAGCACTATTTGAGGGTTTGGTCTTTTTATTATGAATCTGACGATAGATTATTTTGAATAATTATGAGCAACAAAAAAAGTTAATTTTGGACTAAACATTTGTTTTTTTTTTGAGGAAAAAATAAGGATGTAGTCCTTATTTGTTTAATTATTGCATAAAGAAAAAGTTTTGTTTTGAATTGAAACCTAACATTGGATATATTATTAAATTACTTTGTAGAAAATCTCGAACTAGTGTTCAATAACTGAAACTGCAAGTGCTAGACCACCATAATTCAGTCAATCGATACTTTATATAAATAATTTTCACATGATATTTGTTCCCAATTGCTTCCTGATTTAAAAAAAATATTGTTTACAAGAAAAATGCTTGCTCTATAACTAAAACTACAAGGTTGCTTATATATTGTTATTTCACTGTGGACATTATAATTTAATAAAATATTTGCCCCAAGGGAGTGACAACTAAACTGACTTGGTAAGTGAAATATTGAATTATTGATCATTCTGTTGGCAATTTTATGTGATTTTATTTGTGTCATAAAACCTCTTCTATCATAGGTTATTATGGTATTTGTTCTGCGTATGAACTAGTTACACTTTAGTAAATGTTGAGAGAGATTACATATTCAAAGGCCGATTATGATTTATCATGTGAAGTCTAAATGATCGTCCATTTTTTTTTTTTAACAATTTGATGCTTTTTCTAAGCTGTTATTTTATCTCTCTACTGGATACTATTGAATAGCATCATATGATCAAATTTGCCAGAATATAATGGAATGTAAAACAAAGTATTGCAGATAGTACCATCCTGTCATTATGAATGTAAAAAATCACATTGGGACTGCTAATTTTTTTTTTTTATGCAGAAGGCTAAAGGCCATTCTGAGATAATTGATATTGGCTATTTTATTCTATTTATTTTCTTTATAGCATGAATGATATCATCGAGAAGCATCGCACTCAATCAAAGAATCTGCAGAAGTCATCAGATCAACCATCGTTCGACTTGAATGTAAGAGAACCAACAAATTGTGTATTTTTTCTATATAATGCATTGTCTTTGCCTATTGTTTAACTAACTTTCCATTCTAATGAATACTCTCTTTTGAATTGCACATACTACCTTTCCTATCATCGTTAGAAAATCATCTGATTTTTTTATTTGTGACTTCAATGTAATTAATTCATGCCTTTTATAATTTTGTACTATTTCCAGTACATAATATATTTCAACAAATTTCATAAGCAAAAATAAAAGCTAAACATTGGGAAGTAACTTTTGGATGTCATTTTTATGTTGTCATTTTTGTTGGACTTGGTGTTCATATAGAAATTTTGACGTAGTTTTTGTGTTTGATGTACTTTATTTATTTATAGGAGATGAGCTACGGTGAGTTGTGAAGTGTGGACTTTGTTTTACTTTATGACCATATCTCTGTTTTTAAAATCCAAGAAGTCGATCTGAATTGTTCAACATTATCTCCATATTTTTAGAGTTTTTTTAGTATTTATTTTAGATAAGTAGAATATCACTATTTTGTGATGGTCCAAGATCATCACAATCAACCGAACTTATACATATCTAAAAAAATAGTAAATAAATTCGAAAAAATTAATTTTTTTTGTCTCCAAGCACATTTTAATATGGAGATCATGTTGAACGGTTCGGATCGACTGTAAGAGTTTTGAAAACTTTAAAACATAAATATGGACGTGAAGTAAAACAAGGTTTTCAATTGAAAACTCACCATAGCACATCACTATTTATAGTACCTATTGATATTTAATCTTTGAACTTTTGCTCTTCTACCTTGCATCATGCTTGGCTTTTCCAATTTTGGTTGTAATTCATTTGCTGTTGGGATAGAAAGTATATAGATTAAAGAACGAGAGAACTAGAAAATTGTGTTAGTTAATTAGTAATAGATGGACCATATCTCTATTTAATTTTATTTTACATTTTCTGTTATATGACTAATTATTCACCAATTGTAATTCTGTTTTTTAAATGAATGTTTACATTTTAATTGAATTTTCAATGGTTCAATGTATTTGGCTCATTTCTAATAATATATCTGAATTGACATACTTTTGAAATCTAATGTGGACAAAACACTTTATCATAACCTGGTGATGAATTAACTCCCCTTAGAATAAAGTTTAGACTGAAACCTCAATGAAGCCTGCATGAAATAAATATGTACGATATAGATATTGCAAGTGCATTACTGATATAACTCTAATTGAAGTACTTTATGGAAACAAATTTATATTCTCCTTCAGATTGAGAATGACAAGTATGTGAATTTGAGCAAACAAGTTGAAGAAGCTAGTATTATCCTCAGGTTTGTTTTCTCTCAAAGCACAATTAGTTCTTCCTTTTTAGTCTTTGTATTGCTGCTGGTGTAAATGAATAGCGAAATATATTGATCACACACAAGAGAAAGTGTCATACATTATTGAAACACTCAAGGTACCACTTCAACAAGCAAGTACTTCCTAACCATCGATTTTAAAAGCTCTCTTAGACCATGGATGTGTTTCGCAAAATTTCAACCAGGTGTTTGTGTGTCTGATACATATATAATATTTAACTGTGTTATACGGAAATATTATATGATTCAAATGTACTTCTACTTTTTATAAAAATCTTCTACTTCTGTTGATTCTGCTGCACAAATGACACTAATTTTTTACTCACACACTTTTTTTTTTTTGAGGAAAAATGTTTTTACTCACACACTTATGCAGGCACTATATAATGCAAATATTTTGTTTGATAAATTAAACACTTTTTCCTGGTTAATTAGGAAAAAAGAATGAATGTGGTACTTTACTAAGGTTTATATTATCTTTCGTTGAGATAAACATAATTCTTAGAAATAATTTCATTTTAGAATTGAAATTTCTTTAATAAATATTTCTTTATGTTATATAAAGAAAATGTATACCCATCTTTCTTTTCATAAAAGAAAGTTGGGAGTGAAGGATTCAAACCTTAATGATGGGGTCCAATAGCTGTTGCCTTACTGCTTGGCGACACCCTATTTTTAATATTCGAATCTAATAGAAATTTGATATTAAGTATACCTTCGATCCACCTAAACATAGTAAATATCACTGAAACAATAAAATGACCAATATGCATGACTTTCTCAATCCAATATAGAACTCAAGGTTCCTGACTCTTTAATTTACCTAGAAAATACAAAATCATTACTCTCATACCTTTTAATTTGGCCAATCAAATTGAGTTTCTCGGACACTTTTTTTGGTATGGATTTATTTTTGAATAAGAACTTTTTTCTTGAATAGGTTATTGGTATGGATTTAAAATTCTTGATGTTCCTTGTCACCCTGGCCTGCCTTAACTAATAGAAATCAAAAGGGCGTTGAAAACTTGCCAACATAGAGAGTGCAAACTGAGATGAAACTTACAGGCTATAAATGATGTTGTCAATTTAGGCAAATGAGGGGAGAGGAGCTTGATGGATTAACTGTGGAAGATCTGCAGCTATTGGAGAAGAACCTCGAATCAGGTCTTAGTAGAGTGCTGGATAGAAAGGTAACTATTTCAGTATTAACATTAGAGAAAGCATTACAATACTTAGTTTCCTTCTTACTTTTACTTGAAGAGTATGCAAGAATTGTTTTTCTTTGAATTATATTTCTTTCTTTCTTTTTCATTGGTGCTCAATTTGCTACTACCTTCTTCGTGTAAGCTAGAATTCCAAGTTTGTGCCAAAGTAAATTTAGGTTTTTTGATGGTAAAACTTATTGTAACTCGGGTGTTACCTTTTGACAAATTGCTAGTAGGTGAAAATGTTATAAATAGGGTATAATTGAGTCTTGAACTGGAATTTGCATAACTTAATAGGAACTTTGGAAAATAAATAAATGAAGAGACTTAATGGTAGGACAACAAACCTAGATTAAGGCCAATTGAATTATATTGTGACTTGGGAAGGATTAGTCATGAAGTATCATATGAGTTTTGCAGCTCAATAGAAGTTGAATTGGTCTATAGACCTTAAATGGCTCTTTGAGCTTACTCTTTTGTGCATTCCATGTTGAGTCAATGCTAAGATTACAAATACTATTTCAGGGTAATGTACTCATGGATCAGATCACTGATCTACGCAGAAAGGTTAGGATCCTGAAGCTGAGTCAATTTTATGCATGAAGAAAACATGAGATATAGGGATGCATAATTGTCAAACACTTGGAATATAATAAGAACTCGCTTTCTTTTATCTTGCATGGCTATCTAAATAGAAAAAAGGGATAAATGGTAGCTTACAATCCACATAATGTTTACAATATGCATTATTCATTTTGTTCTATAAAAATAAAGAAAAGTAAGTCACCATATGCTTTCTGAATACTTTCCATTATATATACTTAATTATGTCTGCACGCTTTAATGTCAACTATTTGCTATGGCATGCAGGGTGCAGAACTAATGGAAGAGAATACAAAACTAAGAGACAAAGTAGGGATTTTGTCTCTTTCTTTTTACTGCTATCTTGTGTAACCTTAGGACAATTACAGTTATGGTTCCTTTTCATATCTAACAAACTGAAACCCAACTGACAGAAAA
Source organism: Carex kokanica (assembly GCA_025461125.1). Classification (NCBI taxonomy): domain Eukaryota; kingdom Viridiplantae; phylum Streptophyta; class Magnoliopsida; order Poales; family Cyperaceae; genus Carex; species Carex kokanica. The sequence continues at coordinate 721,235 of JAJGRX010000083.1, read as the reverse complement.
TTATCTCTTTCTATTTTCATTCTCTTTAATATGTTGTATAAGCTCATCATCCATTCAAATATTGTTTACTGAAATTTCTGTATGTATCAAGTCCTAATTGAGGGTAAATTGAATGAGCTGGCCAAAACCTACTGTCATCAGTATACCATGCAATGCAGTACTGCAGTTGTCACACTACATAACCAAACAAAGCCTTTGTACACTTTATTTTAGTAGCTCTCTTTTTTCATGAACTGGGCAGTAACATGGTAATGATAGTCGATACAGATATCTGTTGTGGGAAAACAGATGGCATATGATGATGCCATTCAGGGTGAAGATGGGCATTCTGCTGAGTCCGTCATGACCGCGTCTCACTCCGCAGGAACCTCTCAAGATTATGATGATACCTCTGACACCTCCCTTAAGCTCGGGTAAGTCAGAAGATGCTTCCTACTGCCTATTTTACTCGGTTCAGTCATTTTTGGTTGAGAGAAAATGAGGGGTTCACTGAATGGAAGTTTATTTTTTTTCAAACTTTGAACAAGATCCAAAAATAATAAAATTTTAAATTAATAGAGTAAAAATATCTCAACAGACAAAAATAAAGCAAAAGAAGAAACACATCTATCAGCTCCAGTTGTATCGGGGATGTACCCGATATCTAGCGAGACTACATTTGGAACATTTACCCACGAGGTTCTGGTATGCTGTATAGTGTCGCCCATGCATACATCCAGACATCCTAAGTAACTATAACAGTACTATTAGTTCATTTCTCTTTTTGTTGGGCTATACATACCTTCAAGCAAATCAGATAATAGTTCTCTCTGGTGACCAATTTGGATAGTTCGGTTCTAGTTTTGGGATTGATTGGTTAGTATTCTTGAAGGAATACTACATTGTCATACAATCATAAATGAGTTCTCTATTGAACTATCTGTATTCTTTTGAAAGATCCAATAGATTGTTGCTTCTGCACCACAGACAATATATGAAATTGAGGGAATAGTTTATACCCTTAGATTTGTACGAGCCCTTCAGAGAAGGTTGAAAACAACATATAATATTTATAATATTATTATGCGAGCTTTTAATATTACCAATAGAGATATTGTGAAAGTAAGTATGTTTCCTAGGCTACATCATCTTCATTTCTTTCATTGTAGTGTGAAAGCCAGGATTATGTGGTTGAAATGGATTGAGTCTTTTACTTGTTGATTAAGTTGGCTGGGCTGAAATTAAATTAAAAGTTATCTGCACAATATTGTTCATGAAGTGACTTATTGATGCAGGCCTAATTTGTGCTTTCCAAAGAAAATAAGATGATGGAACATAAAAAGTTTGATTTTTTACTGGTGTTCACTGGCTAAATCTAATAACGTGTGTTGCCAAATTTAGATTATTAAGTGGTAATTGGTAAATTCTGACACATATTGAGCCTTATAGTTGAACAACTGAGAGTAAAATTGAGCCAAAAGTAGTTTCAGTAGAGGATATTTGAGTCTTAATCCTGTGCGCCTTTCTTGGTCATGTTAGTACTTTTCTTGCTTATTTCTCACTGTTGAGGTTTAGTTGTGGTACACCGAAGTTATAATACCAACACACATATCATTGCTCTAAATTGATTTCTACAAAGGGGTATTACTTCTACAGTTCTACTAGTGCTGATCAGGCTTTTCTAACTTGAATACATATATAACATTATTTTTGAAATTGTGTTCGAACAGGTTGCCCTGGAATCACTGCTAGACGTCGACATATGGTGGCTTTCATGATGCTTCCGAAGAGTCATCCGGTGAAAATCAATATTCCTTATATATCAAGTTCTTCTTATATGTGAGAGTATTTAAGAATTAAGACTTGTTACACTAATTGTACCTATGTAATAATTGTGTTGCTTTGACTTTGGAAATTAATGAATATCCTAAGAGAGAGATCAGGAAAAAATCATCCCTATTTAGGTACTGTATTATGATTTTTTGTTCATTATTGTGTTTAAAAGGCCTTACTGTGATCAGCACAAGTTATCCTAAGTATACATGTTTTATACAATTTAATTTTGGTTGGTTAGTGCATCAATGTCAAATTCATAATTTGTTGGAGGCTGCTGGCTCGAAATCAATTGTTCCTGGAATAAGTTAAAAGACTTCAACAATCATCCCATATCATATACCATATATAAAAAATGAATAATAAATATAATAGCAATACCTTCAGATACTGCAATAAGATAGGTTTAATCTAGGAGAATAATTTGTGTTATTGAGATAGGATGAAATTAATATGTTGACCATCAGCTGATTTGCATGATTTCATGGAGTACTTGAAACAATGCTCTTTGAAAATCAACCCATCTTAATTTGACTCAAGCACTAATCAAGATAATTTTTTTTGAGTAAAATAAGCAAAGATAATTTCGTTCAATAAAAAAAAGGAAACTAGTTTCTCAAAAAGATAAAAAATGTCTCATGCCAATTTAGTAGGATGAAAAAGCATCATATAGTGGTAAAAACTATATCCGTATCTATTTTTGTTTCTCGGATACGGATAGGATATTAAATAGATACGAATTCAGATACGGATCGGATCAGATATTTATTAAAAAATATATAAATATTATTAAAAAAATACCAAAGTTCATATTATTTATCTAATTATAATGGTAAATAATATTATTTTTTTCATAATATATATTAAACTATATGGTATATATCTACTATTCGGAAACAAAAAATTAAAATTTATGACCATATATGTATCCGTATTCGTATGCATATCCGTATCTAATGTTCGAATACATAATGGATATTATCCGCTTCGTTTTCACCTCTACAGGTTAGGCTTACAAGGATGACTAACAATAGATGAATTTGGAAGCCAACCAAAGTTTTGGTGTTGTCGGCCACTAAATGCCTTGAGATGAAATGGGTCATTGAATTTATATTGGATCCAACAACACTGGGCCGAATATTTTATTGCACATTGTTAATTGATCCATCCCCAAAATGTTATTTCATTAGGTTATGCTCACATGGACATGTATTAGCAGTAAACTAGCCCAAAATCAGACTAATAAATGTGTCTGAAATTCATAGGCCCTTTTTCTACACAGATTAAATCCAGATTTGGCAAGTTCACTTTGGATATTCTGTTCATTATTGAATTGCTATTTCTTAGATTCACTGAAAATCTTTTACTTTTTCACTTGTGGATAATTCGATTTATAATAGATAATAGAGTGGTAATTTATTAACTTCTAAAAACGATAATTGAAGATGAAAAATATTTCTTTCTGTTATAGATATTTCACATATTTCTGTCCTAAATATTAACATGTCATTTCATGCTTGCCGATTTTTTTATTAATACTTTCAGAAAAAAGAAAAATAACACATCTATCCTCAGTTTTTTTTTTTTTTTTAAAAATCTGCCCTAAATGCCCCAGGGGGCGGTCCAGTTTGCCAACCAAACCGCCACATAGGGGAGCTGTCAGCTGTGCATTCATTTTTTTTTTTTTAGATTTGAGTTACATTTTGAATGAAATTTAACAATAAAAATTTGAATTTTGTTTTTAATATTTGTTAGATTACTTCTTTGATGTATAAATTAGCATTTTTATACTAAAATATGCTAAATTTCAGTTATATTCAATTAGCCTAATTTACTTCTTTAGATTACAGTCCGTGTGATATGAAACAATTTCAGTAATATTCAATTTTAAAATTGAGAGAATTTGATTTGACAAGAACCAATATCCTAAATCTAGTTCCTTTCTAGATATGCTAATTAGCGTAATTTAACATAATTTCAAGTAATTTAGCACCGACATTTTTAAAAATATCCAAAGTTCATTACAAATCGCTAAAAATACCCACCAACTTTTATTAAAAATACCCAAATCGGCCATTTAATGGCCAGTCCCTATTTAAAAGGGAAACTCGGCCATTAAATGGCCGGTCCCCTGATTTAATTTTTTTTTAGAGACAAATAGCTAAAATGCTGAAATATAACTCTAAAAATCGAATTTTTTAATTAAGTAGAGTAGATCATTATATATATGAATTAATATAAAACCATACATAAATTATATAAATGTTTGTATAACATCTAATACATCTAATACATTTTCTTAGTACTTTCCAAAAATGGAATATGCAACCCATAAAATCACCATAACATATAATACACTCATTCGGATCCAATATAATGTTTGTATAAAAATTATGTCCTAACTACCATAACATATAATTCACTTTTGGGCTTATGTTGCCAAAATTCTTGGTTATGATGCAATTTAGACCAACATTTCATCCAAACTAAGTTGTATATGATCCAACATATTAAAAAAAGAGTGCCCATGTGATTCATGACATGATGCCTTTGGCTACTAAATGTCTCCAACATTGCATCTCCAAAAAAAATATTGATGATTTTCTTTGTGCATACATACACAACAGAAAATAAATTTCTCAGTTTTGAAAAAAAAATTCATTGAAAAATTAATAAAATTATTTTCAAATCACTATAATTAATAAAATTTTTAGAGACTAACTTTTTAACTAAAAAATTCGATTTTTAGTGTTATATTTCAGCATTTTAGTTATTTTTCTGTAAAAAAAAAAATAAATCAGGGGAAATGGCCAGTTTTTCTTTTAAATAGGGACCGGCCATTAAATGGCTAGTTTGGACATTTTAAATAAAAGTCGGTGGGTCTGGGTATTTTTAGCGATTCGTAATGAACTTTGGGTATTTTTAAAAATGTCGGAATTTAGCATATTTTAGTGTAAAAATGCTAATTTATATATCAAAAAAAGTAATCTAACAAATATTAAAAACAAAATTTGAATTTTTATTGTAAAATTTCATTCATATTGTCTCTCAAATTTGAAAAATAAATAAATAAAATGGACCGCCCCCTTGTTGGGCGGTGCAGTATGTGTTAGATAGTAATCTAGCAGTCAATCATAATTATACTTTGTTCATGAATTGGATGATTAATATATATCATTTTGTTCCATGAGTTTTTATTGCCTTTATGAATCATTTTAAGTTCATGACTGAAATTGTGAAACTTCATAATATAGATGATAAATACTCTAAATAGTCAACCGTGGTAATTAGCAGGAACACTAATTAACCATTGTAAGGTTAGTATGTGGATTAAATGATGGTTAAGTTTCACAGACCATAGACAAAGAGTTGTCATTTAATCACATAGATACATGTTATGAACATGGTATTTGACTGACCCTAAATGAAATGTTAAATGGTAATGTGTTTGTGTCATTAACGGTTTCATTTCAGTGTTAAGTTCTACAGTATGAGGTGTGGTCTTTTCTACATGAGAAATGTGTATTCGTAAGTGTCATCAAACGCTATCTGTTAAAAGTAGTTATAAAGGTGACATTTCAGTACACATGACTTGTGCGGAGGAAGAGATGCTCACCTAAAGTACTATCGTCCCTCGTATTATTATACGAGTGATAGTAACACTGGGCCCCTTGATAGGAGTAGGATTATACGTATACGGTATGATTAATAGGAATTAATCAAATAAAAATAATCTACTCAGAGATCAAGAAAAGATTAGGTTTGCAGGGATGACACATACCTACCTTGAACCTAATCTGTTACTATGAGACGAAAGAATTAACACGAGTAAATTAATAAGTTTACTGTAGGATCGTGATATTGTACTGGACAACATTATCTGTGTAATTGGGGGTCACAGTGCACTGCCAGGTGCCAACTGTGATCTATAGAAGTTAAAACAGTTTTAATTCTATTGCCAACATAACACAGATCCTATCGGGTCACACCATATAGGATTTTGGATCAAAGAATCTTATTATTAATTATAAATAGTTATAATTAATAAATAAGATGGCAAAATATTAATTATAAATGTTATAATTAATATAGAAATATCATTGAGATGATAGGATTAAACAGATTAAAATTACAAGCGTGTATGACACATTGTGTAATTATTGTTACAACCGCAAAACGCAAAATGAAATATAATTGTTCAGAACAATTATATATATGGAATAGTATATTTGGGCCTTAATTATATTTAGAATATAATTAAGAAAGCCCAAAAGATAAAGCCCAAAAGCCCAGGTCTGATACTTTCATTCTGGGCCTTATATTATTCATTCTGGGCCATTCTAGACCCTTGTACTATTCACGTTGGGCCCAAATCAAAGTCCAAAATGTCCAAGTCCAATAACCATTCATTCTGGGCCTTTCCGGGCCAGAACTATTCATTTTGGACCCTGTAAATACATTATTGGTCCAGGGGCATTTTGGTCTTTTCACCCAAAGTTACTATTCCCACCTCCTTACTATTCACACCTCCTTAAAATGCTATAAATAGGGGTGGAGGGGTTAGTTCATGACATACCACTTTCATTTCCAAGTTTGAGTGGAAACTTGACTGAACGTCTGCGGAAGCTAGGTTCCTCTGATTCTCGGAATCCCTCTCAAATAGTGATTATGTGAGGTTATAAATATATACGTATAGACGTATATATTTTGAGTGGTAAGCGGTTGTAATCTTGCGTAGTCAGCGGTAACTCTGCTTTTACACATAAGTTGTGAATCAGAGTATCTGCAAAGCGCGAGACAATCTGTTTAGCTGAGTGCTGCAAGTATAGTATTTCTGGCAGGAGAAATACTTGCTCTCTGATCATTCCTGGTGTACTACTGATAGAGGCACTAGACATCTGGTGCTGTTGTCCGAGGAGCAGCAGCAGCAGCGAGGCAAGCGCAGCGGCAGTTCCAATTTGAATTTGGAACCAAGGTATAATGTTATATTAATTTATTTAATTGTTAAATAAATTTAGTTTTAGAAATCAATCATGGAGATAGATCATCGGCTTAAGTTAGACGTAAAAAATTTGTTTTTCGGTTTTTTTCTGCACTTAAGCCAGTACAAGGGTAACACCAATACCCAACAGTATGCACAGTTGACCGCCCCCCTGGGGCGGTTAGGGCAAATTTAAAAGAAAAAAAAACCGAGGGTAGATGTGTTTTTTTTTTTCTGAGGGTATTAATAAAAAAATCGGTGATGCTTGCCCTATATTTCTGTCCTATTGCTACACATGACATTTTTGGATTTGTACAAATAGATGGAAAAAAAAAAAAATTAAAAATCAAACTTTCTATTTGGTTATATTGCAACATAGAGCTTGTTTAGTCTCAAGGAGCTTTTCCCATAGACAATGCATTTCTCCGGGATTTTGATAATGAGCAACCGTATAATTATCTTTACAACCATCTACAATTATATTATCTTCTGGTACATACTTTACATCCACACCCCCATTTTTCATGTTATCTACCCAGATGCCCATTGCCACATCCTCTAGCTTGAACATCTGCATAATTATTTTTTCTATGTTGAGAATTTAAAACTATATAAGTACAGAAATAAAGAAAAGTCAGAGATGTTTAACTAGCTAAGATGTAGTGTCAAAGAGTTTAGAAAAAAAATATCTATCTGATAGACACAGTTTGTACCTTCAGAGAACCATTTTTATGTTGTTCATGGACCATTTTTGCAATGTCATGTGACACTACATAGCCTGGGCCATTGGTCCATGGAGGGTACTTTCCTTCATTCCATTCCTTCACAAAAGAAAATCATTTTAATATATATATTAGTAAAGAAAAATGAAATTAAACCGAATATCATCCTTCGAGGTTTTAACATATATAAATGCACTTCTTTGAGCAAGCATGTATGTATAAGCTTGCACCACCATACATCTATAACTTCCTCTCTTCATAACTTCAAAGGGTACTCTAAATACACCTTCTCTTATTTAAATTAAGAAACACTGGGAATTTAGACTAAAACAAGGGAAACTGTGATGTATTATAATGCTTTATATGCGATTATAATAATAGTTGACATTAATTTCCACCTAGGAAGAAACAAGTTACCTCGATTGTAATGTACCACTTGCTTTCATTATTTCTGGCTGGCCAGGATTCGTCATTTATGCTCCCATACAACAATCCATTGGTTACATTTATTTTCTCTAGATTAGAAAGAATACTGTCAACACGTACGAATGCATCATCGTCTGTTTTCATCACGTACCTAGCCGATACCCCGTCTGTCTGGCACACAGTGTTGCAATCAAAGTTCAAAGTTCAAAATTCAAACAAATGATAAACAAATTTCAATAGAAGTTAACTGTACCAAAAAATAAAAAAACATTACCCCGTAAATGCAAATAGCAATAGTTTTCAATGTTAACAACTCATAGTAGTCGACGAATGGTAAAATTTGAATATCTCCATATGTTATTGCCTCATTCCAGAGCTCCTGATTCACCACCCCATTTTTATTCTTCAGATATTGAAAAGAAATGATAACAATGATGTCAGAAAACCACATTAACAACAAAAACTAATTCAATAAAGAATAATAATCAAGGTAAAAAAATACGTCATTTGATATATTTTGGGCACCAATTCTGAAAGTTATATAGACATTCTGTGTCGCTAACAATGATAAATGACCATATAAGTAAAGAAGAAAAGTTCGTACCAGCCCAACAAAAAACCGTACCACTGCCCTTTCAGACCTTACTTCTTCGTATTGCATCCATGTTCGTCGAACTGCCATCCTTCTTTTGAAATTGTTGGCAGCAGAAACAACACCAATAAAGAGATCAACTAATTTATCTGGGGCAATTCGAGGGGCCTTTAGCATTTCCAGGTCTATGATGCTTCCTACCTTCTTTGTTGTTGGCAAGCCGTTTGCTATGACAGATAATAGCTTAATATCTCCAGATATTCTCACATTTCTAATGAGCCAAGGTTCCAAATTCTAGAAAAGGATAACATTGCATAAAGTAGTGGTAAACTGGTTATCAATTTAACTAGCCTTCATTAAGAAAACAATTCAAACAAAAATTTATGAAATAAAACATACATATCGGTACGGAAATGAAGTTATATGGCTGCCATCTACGACCATGTGCATCCCTTCAGCACCAATTTTAAGAACAGAAATGGCAAGGAACTCTTGCTTAAATGGAAAAGCATTTTTAGGCTCCTCATCATTCATTTTCATGCTCAAGGACCTCCTTGTAATATTATGGAAGTTCTTGTCCGTTACAGAAAGTATTCCTTTTTCTGTCCTATTACCATTAGCTGTGCAGATTTCTAATCCATCCACTGCAGAAATGAGAAATAAAAATTAACAATAGTAAAATACCAGAGGATAGAGCCACGTTTTCATGGAGTAGCCGGTACCAAAACCACACTTGTAGAAACAAGACTTGTATCAATTCACATATTAATTATTTATTTATTTAGTGTTTAGGTGATGCAACCATTATTGTTGGTACCATGCTAGATATATGACCATACTTAGAAGTCTAGTTCTACTAGTTTCAATTACCTTTCTCTTCGCTATTAGACTCGTTGTAAGAGGGGCACCTTACCTCAGGGCCCCATTCGCTGTTCTGCACAATCACCGGATCTTCTGTGACATTAGCCCCAAGCAACCTTACATTGTAGTGCAAAACAACGGGCGGATCAGGTTCACCAGGTAAGGGAGACCCGATAAGCTCAATCTTAAAACTACCATTGAGCCCTCCAGGCGTACCAATTACGGTCAGAGAGGAGCCCGAAACCATACCACACGGTATTTTTAAGTTGAAAAAATTGTCATTAGTAACTTCAAGTCTGGAGGAATTCATTTCTCTTATTGAGTACAGACATTGTTCCTTCTCTTGATCAGTACCCGACCCATTAAGAGATCCCTGGTTTTGAGTTTTTATGTGGTTTTTTAGGTTTGACCATACAAACCCAGCTTCTTGCATGGCTTCAGTAGCATTGGGTAAGCTCTTGGAGAAATTTAACAAAGGATTTATAATTTCCCAAGTGTGAAGTAACCTGTGTTGCATGTAAGTGAGGTTATTCGGTATTATGAGGTTGGCTAAAATTTGTTCATCTGAAATAACCACGGATTGTGACGAGTTGCTTCCATTTTGAGACGGATCGGGTGCAATCTGGAGTGTCAATTTTAGGGTTTGTCTTGAGTTTCTATACACGATGTTTTGGAGTGATTTTCCGGCCATGTGGTTTTCTATTATGAGATAATTGATAAATAATAAAGAGAATAAAATTATAATAACACTGCTTCCTGGACATCTCTTCATGCTTACAAAATTTAAAACCAGATATCAAATTGTGATGACCTTCCTGTAAGCAAAATGAAAATCATAATATTAATTAAAAGAAATGGTAATACTGGAAAGTACCACCGAGAACTACATGCCTTCTCAAGTTTACACCCTTGAAAGTTTTCAAATTGATGCAAATAATTACACTTATAATGACGACTCCGCTTATGACCTCTTCACATTTTCAAGATCTAAACCTTAATAAGGTACGGAATAAACAATATCCGTAAGGTACATTGCACTTTGTGAAATTAACACGAGAGAAACTAAAACCCCGAATAAAAGATCCAAGATTATGTGTTACGAAAAGTATTACAACTTTGTACATTGGAACCAAAGTTTAATAGTTCTTATCTTACCAATAGAATGGATATTGCGAGATGAAAACGTAAATTACCTTCTATAATTTATCTAATCAGAATAGTTATTGGATCATGATTGAACGGTTACGACATTTAACTGCTTATATAAATAAAGAACCAATAAAATGGAGTGGTTTAAACTTTAAACAAGTGAAATCAAAGCAGAATTCCAAATGATGGGAATTCTGTATTGATTATACAAAAGTTCTTTTTTTGGTTATACAAGAAGTAACATTGTAAGTACCAAAAAACTCAGGGAAGAGGTTAGAAGACAAAACCTTTCAAAAAGTTTCAGAAAATGATTGAACTTTTGTTTGTTGGGCACTTATTGGTGTCTTCTTAATGAAATATACGGATACATTAGTGTAAAAATAGAAAAAACGTTATAAATTTTATCAGAGAATCAAAGACATAACATATCACAAATGCTTACCAGATATTATTACAACGGAGAATCAAACGCTAGCATGTCGCCATTTGTATCTCTAAATCGAACGGTGCACCATTGACATGACCAGTTCAAACGATGCCACTAGGGAGCGAGAGAGAGAGAGAGAGAGAGAGAGAGAGATCCAGAAAAGAGAAGAGGCCCAAGAGTTGCTTGTATTTTCACTAAGAACAACAAAAGATAAATTTATTGTTTCAAACATCAAGAAGAAGGGAATCTTCTTCGCCTTCAAACTTATAACGACAACTCTTGCACGGTAAGGTCTCTGAGATTATGTAACGGTAGGTAAAGAGAAAGTAGAAAATAGTAGAAAATGGATGTGGAGAAAAGGGGAATAGGGACTCGATGAAGAAAGAGAGGGAGACTTGGAGAGAGTGCAAATTAAGTTCTTGGTTGACCTGACTTTATTTATTGAACGGGCTATTCACGCGCGAGATCCTTGTTGCTTTTGACTGAACCTGGTCCAAAACCGTTCACTTAACACCGAAATATCCGTTTTTGTTATTTGTAAATTGAGTGAGGCTATGGTACTATGTATAACACGGATTGGTCCGTGCTACGGCTCAATATTTGAGTTTTTAAAATTCTAACGGTCGATCCGAACCGTTCAACATGATTATAAAATGAATATATACTTCAAAACCAAATTTTACATTTTTTTCGAATTTTTTTTACTATTTTTTAGATAGATAGAAAATCACTTGATCTGAAAATTCTAGATCATCCAAAAACAGTGATTTTGAAAACTCAAATATTGAGCCGTAGCACGGACCAATCTATGCTATGCATAGTACTGTAGCCTCACTTTTACACTGCAGATTTATTTGTAAATTCCATCGGTTTTATTATTGAAATCAGATTTATTTGTAAATTATTTGGTATATATTTTCTAATATTTATGAAAATTAAACATAAATATGTGCTGATCACAAAAATAAGATTCTTCAATATATCCAGTCTACATAATAAGATAGAACTAGACACATTATTTATTTTATTAAAGAGTTCTAGCACACTCCAATATCTTTTAGATGCTATATATAAATTATAATTAAACCTGCGTTTCTCCGAAGATAAACAATACATGCAATTTATGTTTAATAATATATTAAAAATGTATAAAAATTATTGTGAAGAAAGGTTGTGAGTTTGAAATCTGAATGCATGTATTGTATAAAGGAGCCTGATAATTGCCTCTCAAATAATTCCCGAGCGCGCCTCCAAGTACTTAATGTATAACTTCCATTTTCAGCACTCATATCCAAGCTTTTAAAGCTATGTTTAAAATATTTTATAATGCTACTCGCAAGCATTTAAACCTCTATTTACAAGCATTTAAATTATAAATCTGGTTAGTTTTAACTACTAACTATTTTTGTCTTCAAGTCGAAAAATGAAAGATTTCTTTTACCCACTCTTTTTTCTTTCCTTTGATCATTCTCGTCCATTTTTCCGACGATCCATGATAAATTTTGCAAATCTAAAAATACAAACGTTTTCTACCCGATTTTATCTTTCAAATGAGATCCATGAAGAAATATTTTTGAGTTTTTTTAAGTCGTTGTTTTTATTTTTTTTGAAAGTACAATCCATTAGCACTTTAAATTCTCAAACTTTTAAACCTCAGTCTACAACCTTTTAAACTTGACATGGAAACTATTTAAAAAATATTTGACACAATTACTTTAAACGGTTGTAGACAGAGGTTTAAAGGCATGATACTATATGATCGACATCAGAGGTTTAAATGCTTGAACGTAGTAGTTCAAATGGTAGACATCAGAGGTTTAAATGGTAGACATTAGAGGTTTAAAAACTTGAAAATTTATAGTGCTCATGGGATTTACTTTCAAAAAATTAAAAACAAACAACTTGAAAATAACTCAAAAATATTTCTTCATAGATCTCATTTGAAAGAAAAAATCGAGTATAAAACGTTCGTATTTTTAGATTCGTTAAATTAATCACGGATTGTTAGAAAAATGTACTAGCATGATCAGAAAAAATAAAAAAAGAGTGGATAAAAAGAATATTTTCTTTTTTGGCTTGAACAAAAGTAGTTATGAGTTAAAACTATACAGATTTAGGATTTAACTGTTTACAAATAGAGGTTTAAATGCTTACGAATAACATTGTAAATGGTTATACATAGAACTTTAAAATCTTATATATGAGCGTTGGAAATAAAAGTTAAGTAAAATCAAATTTTTTTCTGTTAAACTAATTGGGAGGCGTGCTCGATATAATAGTTCGAGGACCAGAACATTTCCCCGAAATTTTTATATATAAGAAAATAAATAAAAAAATTATTAAAAATGAGAAACTGTTGGTCAGAATTTGAAAAATAAGAACGCCATGCCAAACTCCGGCCTGTCGAAAAAACATAAAAAAAAAAAACGGGACGCCATGCATACTTCGGCCCTAAAAAAAAAAATCAATTTTTTTTCTGCTGTGTTCAGTCAGAAATCCAATAATTTTGATCAGATTCAAAATTCATTTTAGAGAAATTAGCTACATGGATTTTTGTGTTCTTTATATCAAAATAAAGGTATGAAAGTGTAGTTTTCAGATAATATAATTTCTCTATACAAAAATATTACAGATTGATACAGTTTTAGCGATTAATTGACAGAGGTCAGAATTATTGGACTGCTCACTGAAATTTCAGCTTTTTTGAATTTTGACCTCTGTCAATTAATCGCTAAAACTGTACCGATCTGTAATATTTTTGTATAGAGAAATTATATTATCTGGAAACTAGACTTTCATACCTTTATTTTGATATAAAGAACACAAAAATCCATGAAGCCATTTTCTCTAAAATGAATTTTGAATCTGATCAAAATTATTGGATTTCTGACTGAACACAGCAGAAAAAAAATTTGATTTTTTTTTTTTTAGGGCCGGAGTATGGCATGGCGTCCCGTTTTTTTTTTACATTTTTTCGACAGACCGGAGTTTGGCATGACGTCCCGCTGAGACGCCATGGCACATACCAGCCTTCTTAATTTTCAAATTCTGACCGACAGTTTCTCATTTTTAATATTTTATTTATTTATTTATTTTCTTATATATAAAAATTTCGGAACATTTCCTATTGAAAGACAACACTGAAAACCGTACTTCAATTAGTGATGGAGATCTATCTTTCTACTAAAAAAATAATAAATTTGATTCACCATTCGAAATTGTACTTTAAACCAATTTCTAATGCTAGTGGCACATCTCGAGCAAATTCATAATTATGAAGTGACATGTGATTAATGCACATATCTGAAATAATGCTAGTGGGCACATGATGTGCAATGCAGACGCCGCATTTCTTGGCGAACTATAAAGTCAACTTAGTCATTATGCCTTATTGAGCTTTCTAATAAAGTAGCTTATAATAATTTTCTATTCTTAATTACATGGAAATTTTATTATTTTAAATTTATGGTAAAATTTTATCAAAACATTGTAGTTATCAATATAACTTTTTTTTTCTACATATGGTATGAACCGAAAGCGCATCTGTCATATAGTATTATTTAAATTCACTATGGTGATATACTTATTAGTTATTACAATACATTCATGGATTCAAATTTTAGTTCGCAAAGTTCAAACAATAGATTCAAACCTCTCAACATGATCGTCATATTAAAATGTTGGTAGAGATAAAATTTTACTTTTTTCAAAACTTTTTGACTATTTTTTAGATAGGTTAAAATTTATGACCATATAAAAGTAATGATTTTCTACCTATAAAAAAATATAGTAAAAAAAAATTGAAAACATAAAATTTGGTCACTAAGTATATATATATATATATATTTTTTTTTTAATGAAAATATTGTTTGTTGTTCGGATTGACTCTTTAAACTTTAAAAATTGAGATATAAATCCATATATTATCATAGCCTTACTATAGATGTGGAGCGGTACCACAGTTGGTTAATTAGGAGAAAATATTCTAGAACTTTAATTATCTAAAAGTCAAGATTTTCAGTTCCACTCACGACTTTGCAGCTTCTACGAAGTTTAAAAAAAAAATCATAGCCTTACTCTAAATCCTTTATATTTTGTAATAGATTAAAATGTTCTACCAAAATCTAGAGAAGGAAATACGTGACACGCCGTAACGTGACGTGACAAACACGCCGTGATTTGATCACGTGACGTGACATGACGTGATCAATGTTTTTTTTTCACGTGACGTGACGTGACGTGATCAAAATAATGGCAGACGATCACGTCACGCGTAGTCACGCCGTGACTACACATGACGTGATATGACGTGACATAAATTAGTCACATTGAACTTTTTTTATATTTTAATTTAAATTGTTGAAAATTCAGAAAAAATATATCAAAAAATATGAAAATTATAAAATTTGTAAAATAAGTAAATAATGTTGCAAAAATTAACTAGTAAATAATATTCTAAAAATTGCCAAATTTTTTGGATAAAAGATATTTAAGCCTGTTTCATTAAGAAACATAGTTTTTACAAACAACCACAAAAGAAAAGTCTGAATATACTATGAATATACTACAGAAACATAACCTAATAGTATTAAGATCGGACTGATTTTAAAATTCCAAAACTATTTTAGTGCAAGCCATCCAAGCAATCCGTGACTATGCGTGTTTACGTGATTACACGTGACAGTACGTGATCACGTGATGTGTTTTATAACGTGACGTGACGTGATTAGTTTACGTGACGTGACGTGACGTATAATTTTTGTTAAATACAGTCACGTCACGCGAATAGTCACGTCACGCAACACGTGAGTCACGTCACGCAACACGTGAGTCACGTCACGTAATCGACACACGTGACGTGACGTGACGTGGACGTGACGTTACGTGACGTGACTGATCACGCCGTGACAAATTTCCTTCTCTACCAAAATCGTTCATATGGGGATAAATTTTGAGTCAAGTGTCACCAATAATACAAAATAATATTATAAAATATATAGTACCGAAATCGATTTCATATATGGATAGAAAATTCCCTTGTGAAGCACTTGTTATATATCTATATAGTAGCGAAATCAAGTTCTTAATTTGTTTCTCAACGCTCATGTTAGTTCGGATATATATTTTATTATTGTATTACTACTGACTTCTGTCAACAGGAATGCAACGGCGTAGGAACACATCATCCGTATTGTGCGCTCCCACTTCGATCCGTGGATTTTCTTGGAGAAACGACAAAATCTTCTTCTAATATTTAAAAATCGCTGATTTTATTAAATTTGTGCATCATCGCAAAATAGTGATTTTCAAACCAGCTTAATAAAGAGTGAAAAAATCTTAAAAAATATAAAATTTGATCTCCAAGCACATTTTAATATAGATTGAATATCTAACGGTTTGGATCGTCTGTTTGGACTTTGAAAATCAGAGAACTGAACCGTTTGTTCCGGAGACTAGGAACAAACGTTTGTATCTTAGCCACTCTCTCTCTATATATAAATATTTTCATAATATATATTAAATTATATGGTATATATCTATCTATTCGGATGAGGATAATTAAAATTGAAAACCATATCTATATCCATATCCACACGGATATTCGAATATCGGATATTTGTATTTAATTTTCAGATACGGATCCGGACATATCGGTATAGAATTAGTTTTATTGGTACCTTACTTTTATCTATATTAATTAAGTTTTGATCTTACTCATATTTTATCTTTATCTATTAATAATAACGAAACAAATAACGGATAATTATTGAATAAATTAATAGCTTATATAATTTAATTTTAAATAATAAATATATGATACACATAATGTATGTAATATCATGAAATATATAAAAAAAACTTAATTTTTTGCCAATAACTATAAAAAAATGTTAATCAAATATAACAATAAAAAATGTTATATAATTAAATTTTCATATAAATTACTAGTTAAAAACAATATAAAATATTGGGTAAATTAATGTTATGGTAACTAAATAAAAATAAATAAATTAATTGTTGTATAAATAAAAGAATATCATATAGTTTAATATTTATCAGATACTAAGGTCTCCCGGTTTCATGCATTAACCACGTAATTAATCAGTGTTAAATATCCGTGGAAAACATGCAGCTGCACCCCGTTTCTCAACATCTAAGCATAAACTCGAATTTTAAATCTAATTTTGAAATGAATTATATATGTGTTTTGATAAGATAGGATTTTTGTATAAAAATATATAATACATTTTTTACTTTCAGATTACCTTTAGCTACTCCCAACAATTATTATATATATTGTATACTCATTTCTCATGAGATATCACTTTATGAAATTTCTCTTAATTTAACCTTCAGATTACCTTCTCCTAATTAATTAATCTACCATATGAAACAAAAAAAAAACCCAAAAATATTATAATTTCTACCACCAATTCAGCTGTGTACCTATACCATCTCTTCTCTTGTCAAACTTCACCCACCAAACCGTCATATTTACATATTGTGCTTGAAAAATTCAGTTAATTTGTTTTCTGTAAAAAATTTGCAACGTCCTGATTCAAAATTAATGGTACCAAATTAATAGTAACTTGTTCACTATGAAAGCTTCTTCGTTTGATACAGGTCTTGATACAAAAACACCCTTCAGCATGCCAGTGGGCTCAATTACAAGTTGTTTAATTTAATTATTACGGAAGGTAAGAACACTTTATGGAGAATGTAAATACCATTTTATTACTATTTCTGTTACTTTATGAAGGTAAGAACACCCTTCACCCTTCACCGTGCCCCCTCCCTCTATATCTCTCTCCCGGGTTTGATCCCTCTCTCATCTCTCTCCTTCCTTCCGTCTCTCTGTCACTCTCTTTATTGGTAATAATATGAATCCATAGCACGGTCGATCCATTAAATAAACAGACTACTTTGTGTGCTGATCATTACAAGGCTTGAACCAGGTGTGGTGTTATATGCTGGTATTCTGTACCAGTTTGTTTCTGGGTTCAGAGAAAAGCAGCTCCTACAAAATACTGCTTTTGTAGGGTTCCATTCATGCCATGCAGGTCAACACAAGTATTGCTAAGCAATGGAGTAGAAATACTATCTAAATTCTATAACATTTTTATTTCCTTTTTCTTTCATCAATTATTAGTGCCAGAAATTTGAAGTGCTAAGATATATCATTCCAAGAAAAAACATGCTGCAATTCTTCAATTAATATATATTTATTAAACTTTTTAGAGTA
Source organism: Carex kokanica (assembly GCA_025461125.1). Classification (NCBI taxonomy): domain Eukaryota; kingdom Viridiplantae; phylum Streptophyta; class Magnoliopsida; order Poales; family Cyperaceae; genus Carex; species Carex kokanica. Next base: position 703,022 of record JAJGRX010000083.1, on the reverse strand, counting down.
TATCATAGAGTTCAATTTATTCAATGACAGCATTACGAAACTGGATACATGTCATGTCAAAGCAGATCGATATCTTTTCAGGGGCACATCTCTTTTAGTTCAGTCGATCCTTTAAGGCAGAGTGTATGCTGCAATGTACAAAACAACAATCAATCAATAATGACAAAATAAACTAACTTAAAATTGCAATATTCATCACATGATTTAAAAGAAAATTAGAAAAAAAAAATTCATTTTCATACCTCCACATATATATCCAACAGGGCGGTTGGCAAGGTTGCACCTTTTGGGGATAGTTATAGCAATCTCAGGCTTAATACCGGCAAGCTTCGCCATGTTAGAAAGAAGAACAGCACACAGACAGCCCGGGTTCTGAGTGAATGTTTGCACCTGAGTGCAACACTGGCTCGACACCTGTGCATTTGCATCCCTTGCAGCCGATGCACATGGTGCCAATCTAAACGCCATAGTGTCAGGCGAGGTTCTACCACATTCACCTGCACCGTTGACTTTGTCAATGCTAATTGTGCCAACCAACACAAGTGCTACAAAAAGAGCAAGGAACTTAGGAGTGGTGAACACCATTTTTGTTTCAGTTTTTCAATTAATCTATATTTTGAATGGTTTAGCTAGAGGATTCATGGGGTTTATATTGATGTAGGGATTGTAGTGGGAGATACTAGTGGGTGTAGCACTAGGTTTTGTTTAATTTCTATTGTGAGGATTTTCATCAAGTAAATGATTGTCTGTTTGGTGATAAGTGCACTTGGTTTCATTAACCAATTTAAAGCTGCCAGGTTTTCAAGCGGTGCTTTGTGTGGGGTTGGCCGGTGCTCTTGTAATTTTTTAATTTTTTTTTAAATTAAAGGGGGAAACCTAATCCTTCTCAGTTTGAGAATTTTGGACCTAATGGGCCGAGTTTATTAGTTTATTACATTTGCAGGTTTCATACATTAATCAAAGACTTGTAAATCCAAATTTCGAATTTGTTTTTCATTTTTGTTATAGAGTCAAATTAATAATGAACAAAGTAAAATTGACATGTAAATAATTTTTATAACAACCGTTTAACTTCATACTAAATTAATCAATTTTTTATAAACACATTACCTATTTATTTTTAACGGTTTGAAATCGAACAATTTTTAAAGTCATTTTGATAGGTTTTGGAATAAAGTTAACACAAGAATAGGTGAACTTATGAATTGAAACCATTGACGAATATTAATTTGACCATGAATTACTATACGATATCTATGTATCGTATGTAAAATTCTCTGAGTAATAAATTTCCAATACAAACAAAGAAAAAAACAAATATTACCCGCACAAACCCACACCATCATATCCAAAAAAATAAAAATAAATATATAGTCATGATACTTGTATAGTTAAACTTTTTTTTTATAGTAAAGGTTGTAGGTCAAGGCACCCAATTATTTAATATCTATAAATGATTCCTCCATTTGAGTTTTGAATCTGTAACCTCCGACACAAAAAATGTTATCTTTGCCACTAGACAAAAAACTGATTCTCGCCATAAAAGATATACTTAATCCTCATAGTACAATAATTCGTGAGATCAACAATTCATATAGCAACACACACAATCAAGCAATGTTCCTGTTCTTGGTATTCGCCTCCCCTCCAAAATACTCAGGAAGAAATTCCAAACCGTCCGATTAGAGTTTCTTAATTTTACCCTCTTCTCTTGATTACTCAATCCGCACCCGTTTTGGAGGTGTGGTGTGCTCTTTATTGCAGCAGTGCACTTCTTGGAGATGGCCTCGGAAGCAAGGTGGAGGAAGTCGGCTTCTACGGGTCTGAGTGCGTTCGGGTAATAAATAAATTTCCCTTTTGTTTTTCGCTTTCTCTATTGTGCCTTGTGAGGCTTGAAATCGAAACTCGTTGTGAGTTGAATTTGCGCCTTGTGAATTGCTTGTTAAATTTGAAATGTCGCATATGTTGTAGCGAAATCTTTGTGAGAATTGCTTGATTTGGGTGTTGGTCCGAAATGCTTTATGTTTGCGCTCAGTACGCTCGATCGGTTCATGTTACGGCTGAATTGTAACTTAGTCTGTACCAAATCAGTGTATTAGTACGATTTTTGGAGATGACAGGGACCAGAGCAACATTTTTATAAATTATCGGGGTCATCCTTCAAATTTTGGACATTGGTAATTATCCCTTATCACAGGCGCTTAGATGTAATACTTGAAATTTTTAAAAGAATGTGGGCTGATCTGTTAATTAATGCAACCTTGGTAATTTTCCCTTTTCTGGGGGCTTAAGTGAAATTCGAAAATTTTAAATGTGGGGCTCAGCCGAAATGAAATAAAATATTGATTTTGGGCCTTTATTCTGTCTGGGCACGGTTATGGAATGAATTAAATAAACTGAGCTAAGCCCAAACCATAACTAAAATAAAAAGGGGCCATGGTCTTCGATTTGGGTTGTGCAAGCCCAAAAACATACTGTAAATAATACATAAATTTGGTTTAGAATTTGGGCTCTCTTATTTCTGGGCCGAAAATAAATAATTAGTTATTTTTAATAGAAACAGAATAATTAGTTTATGTTATGATGTTTAGGTTATTTTGAATAAAAAAAAGATAAATAATTTATGATTTTACTAGAGATTTGAATAGGAATTTGAATTTTACACTGATTCAATATAAATATTATAATTTCTTAATCAATTTGGTGTTACTTATTAGTTATTACTCTATGAGACTTAGATAATGTTGATGGTAGAATTTTATAATATAATTTAAAAAAAATGCTATGTATGATAGCTTTCGTTGTAGCTAAGTTGTTCGCGATAATTTCTTTTAACCCTCCCGTAATGATGCGATAATCGCTATTTAGAACATTGAGTGATACACATGCACACAACACGTACAACATGTGATTAAAAATATGACTTGTGCATAAACAATAGAATATTGACAAAGATAAAAATTAAATAAATATTACAAAAATGAGACTTCCATCTTGAAACTAAAAGAGCATCGTTCTCTAATTGAGAGATGCTGGTTTGAAATCTAATTAAATAGTTCTTTGTGAATATTTAGATTTGGGTCTGAATTAGGGGCACCATTAATTCTCTACTAAATATTAAAAACCAAGTGACATGAACCGGGTTTTCTTCCTGATGCTCCGAAATTCATAATTTCATCTTTGAATAGTGGAATTTCTACTTGAGTCATACTGCACTACTTTGTACCAATATGCAAAAGAAAAATACAAGGAAGAGACGTACAAAAATGCAAATTCTGTTGATTTTTTTTTTCTGTATATACAATTACATTCTAGTATATATCTATTTAAAGTACAAGATTGCAGTAAAATAAAGAAACTATCCATTAATGAGAACATGCTAAAAATAAATAACTACTATGCCTATTATGTCTAATAGAACTACTATGCCTAAAACAAGGGTGGGGCTATTTTTAGAGCAAAATTTTAATTATTGTGAGCTGAGAGGTGTACTTTAATCTCTTTGTACCCAATTTGCTTTTTGACTCTATTTCTTGTCTTTTCACAATAAAAGCACCACATGTCTAATTAAGAAAGAAAAACACTACAGAATATATATTGCACCACAATAATGTTTTTCTTTCTTAGCTAAACGAATATGGATATGGATAAAAATAATTTCATACTCGTTAACCTGTAAGAAAAAATATAGATTGAATGTTAAATGGTTTGAATCGACTATATATTTGGACTTTGGAAATATAAAAACCGAAACATTTGTTCCACGGTCTAGGAACAAACGTTTTGATATTAGCCAATCTCTCTCTGTATATATGGAGATGAAGCATGATAAGTTATAGTTTTAAATTGAAATATTTTCATTACTTTAATTTCAAAATGACTCGTGTCAAAATTGGTACGAGTCAACATTTTAATTTGGGATATTTTCCATGGCATTATTTTAATGAAGGTTGGAATTTTATTGGTCAAATATCAAAGAGTATGAACCTTTTATGCACAAATATTTATTTTTCAAATTTAGATCGAAAAATACTCAAATAAAAGAGAACTGATCGATTTACATCTAATTTTATAATATTATTGTTCGATATTGAATTTGGAATATTGTTACCAGAATTATTCAAATTAGGCAGATTTTTTAGTGTAAAATTACATGGAGTACATCTCTATTTAAAGTAGAAGATTGCATTTAAATAAGAAATCAATCAACTAATCTACCCACTAATATAAGAACATGCTAAAAATAACTATGCGACAATATTTATGCCTATAATAGCTAGGTCTAAAACAACCAATGCAGTTTTTATACCTCTGAAAATGCTTCAGAACCAATTCAATTTTGGTAGAGGTCCTCTAAAAATAATTTTGAATGAATTCTCAACATATATAAACGGAGTATACTTGATATACAACCTCCTCGCAATATTGTCTTTCAGAAGAAGAAATAAAGGAAGATAAGAAGAGCAAAGGAATTCAGTACGTCATATGGCCTCCTCGCAAGATTGTGTCGTTCTCTTGCTGTTCCTTGTACTCTATTGTGCTACCACGGGTGCACTCCCTTCGCCGACCCCGATTGTTATCCCATTTAAAGCTTCCAATGACAAAGAATTTCAATTTGTTGGCAGGTATGAATGCATCTCTCTCTCTCTCTCTCTATCGTCTCCTCTCCGGTCCGCTAGCTAATCTCCTTTTGTAGATGATATGAGTGCATGTTATTAGCTTACAAGAGAACTCAATTTCAGGTTTGCTGTAGACGAATACAACGACATGCATATGGGAGAGCCACACCTTTTTATATCGCTAAAACGGGTTGTTTCCGGTGAAGCAATTTTATACGAATTCAGCAAAGAACAGACAACATGGAATATTAAGCTGACGGCCCGAAACTACAGCCGAAGGCAGCTCGGTCCTTTGGCCTATTATACTGCTACAGTGTTTGAGAACATGAACAGCATAAGTGAGGGCCAGAGTCTAGCCTATGGTTCAAATTTAACCTTTGGTGGCCTCTCTTCAAGCATGTGGTCGAACGATCTTTTAATTAAGGATTATGACTATGTTTACTGATTTGAACTTTTGGTACATACTCTTAGTTTCCTGATTTCAATAGAAATCGGTGGGATTATTCCCTTATTTAAATGAAAATAAGATATTTTAAGGGATTAATTATTGAAGCCGAAGCAAACTTGATCTATTAATATGTCATCATATATGTCTTAGGGGCTTGTTCGGTTGTTTGCTGAGTGTTTGTTGCCGCTGCTAGTACTGGCGTGTTGTTGTAGTTATTTTAAATCTTATATTTATCATTGGGTTTCAAGGTTGAGATTTTGTAGTCAATGAGTTTTTTTGATACTATTAGTTTTTTGTATTATTTCGTGCTGGTCCATGGATATATATATAGAGTAGAACTAGGGTGTTCCTAAGCTCACCAAGCTTTTCGTGAGCTCGACTCTAAAACCTATCGAATTGACTTCAAACGATATTTTCAAACCGTTAGATGTGCAATCTATATTAAAATGTGATTGGAGACCAAATTTTACATTTTTTGGAATTTTTTTACTATTTATTAAGATGATTTGAAAATCACTGTTTTTATTAAAATTCTGCACCATTGAAAAATAGCGATTTTCAAACCATCTTAATAAATAGTAAAAAAATTCCAAAAAATGTAAAACTTGGTCTCCAAGCACATTTTAATATAGATTGAACATCTAACGGTTTGGAAATGTCGTTTGAAGTCAATTTGATAGGTTTAGAGTCGAGCTCACGGAAGGGCTTGGTGAGCTTAGGAACACCCTAGTTCTACTCTATATATATATTATTACATGCTTACAATGACAAATTTGATTTTGTAGTCAAGTCAGAGTTCAAATAGCTGATTCGAACCGCTCAACATTGGGTTTCAAGTTTAATTTTCCAAATTTTATTTTTTGGTAGAATATTTATACTATTTTTTAGATAGGTAGAAAATCACAGTTTTTAGAAAATTATTGACTATTGAAAAATAATGATTTTGTACCTATCTAAAAATATAGTACAAAATTAGAAAAAATGTAAATTTGGTCTCCAAGGACATTTTTATATTGAGATTATATGCTGAGCTGTTCGAATCAACTGTATGGAATCGACTGTATGGACAGTGAAATTTGAAAATATGGATGTGAAAATAGTTCCACCCGACCCTTATCATACCAAATTATATTGACACCCCTTCTAATTTGTCTAATAATTTGTGGAAAAGGGAACAAGTGGTTTATTAAAATATTGATGTGCAACGCAGTTTCAAATTATTTCTCGATCATATGGGAAACAGAACCAATATTTATGAGGAAATTAAATCTAAAAAAAATATTCAACTACTTGTCATTGAATTGAAACGAGGTCTGAAATTTACATGCCTATTCCATAGGAATAATCAAAATAAAAACAAAGATATATTCTGTAGACACAACAGTTACATAATTATGTGGGTTCCATGCTGATCCGATCCTAATTAACTAGGCAGAGCTCATGCTGAGTTCTACCAAAGATGCATAGGCCCCATTTCGACGGCTGATAAGCTCCTCATGCCTTCCTTTCTCCACTACTGTTCCATTTTTTATTACCGTAATTATGTCAGAGCCTTTTATAGTTGTTAAACGGTGAGCAACCACCACAGTTGTCCGACTGACCATTACTCGATCCAGTGCTTCTTGTAATGCATGCTCTGACTCTGCATCCAGTGCGCTTGTTGCCTCGTCAAGTAAAAGAACCTTTGGGTCCTTCAAAATGGCCCTTGCTATGGCCACACGTTGCTTCTGACCGCCTGATAGTTGTATGCCTGAAAAACCTCCACAATTAGGTCCATGTGTTTTTGTGTGTTCGAGTGTGAATGCATATGCGGAGTATGCTATGAAAAAAAAACCCTTCAAACTTGTGGACTTAGTAGAATTCTCAATAAAAATTCAGACCAAAAAAAAAATGCTAAGATAATTAGTCTACAATAAGATTTATTAAATCATAGAGATAGATCTTCACATATAAGCCTAACAAGATGCAAATTTTGAAAAAAAATAGATTTTACTTTGCAGTGCATGCTGGCATGCATGCGGGTTTTTTACTACAAAGGCATTGCATACTACATATACGCGAACAACCTATATAAGTGGTATGCAAGTCGCGTTTCAAAACAATAAATAAGTGACAAGATCATTTTATGCAAAATTTTGACTAGTTTATATAAGGTAAATTTATTATAGTACCTCTCTCTCCAACAATTGTATTGTACCCGTCAGGTAACCCCGAGACAAATTGATGTGCATTCGCTGCCTTGGCAACTGCTACAATCTCTTCTTCTGTCACCTCTCCCTGTTTACCATATGCTATATTTGCATGTATTGTGTCATTGAATAATACAGGTTCCTGGGCTACTAGCCCAACTTGCTGTCTCAGCCATCGGACTTGCAAATTTTGTATCTCGATTCCATCAAATAAGATTTTCCCCGAGTCGGGATCATAGAATCGTTCAAGGAGTGCTATCACAGTGGACTTACCACTACCACTCTCTCCAACAAGCGCGACAGTCTATATTTTATTAAAAATATGGTAAATAAATTTGTGTCTATATATGTAACATGTTTAATTTGTAGTTCTCGATTAGGATACCATGTGGATAAATATTTGGGTTTTTGGTTTTGGTCTCATGGCTTCAAATGGGAGTTATTGAGGCTCTAACCTAAGTAATATCCAGAGAATTGAAGTTTATACAGTCCTCATAAAATGTGATACCTTCTGGACTTAACTATTGTTGTAAATCTTGCTAGGTAATATATAGTCCTTGCAACAACAGAGAGATGAATAATAATTGATCAATTAATATTTTAGTAATTGCACTAAATGTGATACCTTTCCGGAGGGGATAAGGAGAGTGAAATCTTTCAATATAGGTGCATTGGGCCGTGCGGGGTAAGTGAATACAATGTTTTGTAGTTCAATTTCACCCCTAACATTTGTCAAAACTATACCCTCTTCACTGCTTGAATCAATCTTTGATTTTTTATCAAGGATTTCAAATATGGAAGTGGTAGAATCTTTTGCGTTAGTGGTATCAGACCCCATTGCACTGGTTCTTGCAACTGCACTTGTAGACAGAACCAAAGCAAAGAAAACCTATAAAGATCATTAGAAAAAAAAAACATGTTAGAAAAGAATATCATATTGGAATTAAGGAAGTGAGGAAGCTGTATGTCTATGGAAAGATCTAGATGCACGATGTAAATAAATTTTACTTTGGCTGCTTCCTTCAAAGGCATGGCCATCCATGGCTGTTTCTGTTTGTTTACTAAACTTTATATGTAACTAAATTTTTGTCAAAGAAAGCAATTTTACCAGCCTCACTAATGCAAGCCTTTAGTAAATTATTTCACTAAACCACAAAGGCAATACAACTTGACATAAAGTGTATAAATAACCTAATTAACCATAATAGTAAAACTGTAAAACACAGATAAATTAAATAGTAAGGTGCTTATATCTTAATACTTACCCGGAATACTTCAGTAAATGTGGCTTCTCCATTGTGCACAAGCTTTGCTCCTACATAGAAACAAATTGCATATGCGACATAGAACAACAAAAAGGACAATCCATATCCCAATCCGCCAACTAATCCTGCTCTAATCCCCTGTTTCATGGGTTCATCACACTTTCTATTGTATGCGTCAATCACTTTTTGCTCCACACAAAATGATGCTACCGTGCGGATTCCACTAACTGCACTATTGGCAATCTGATTTGCGTCCTCATACATTGTCTGCTTAGAAAGATGCATATTAGTTAACTTTCTTCTCAGTTTTAATAATTTTATCAAGTATAACTGCTAACCAATATTTTAGGTAAACTTGTACTAGGCCTTCTAGCAAAAATAAAAGAGTTGTCAATCACCTAAATGGTCCAATCGATCATCATTTAACAAGGCCAGTTCAACTCAGATTGGCTTTGGTTGTGTGCGATTGTCTTGAGTCAATTTTGAGGGATACATGAATGAATATCAATTACTTATCTAATTGAAATATATACAAACCATATATTACCTTTGCAATTCCACTAAATCCCTTCAAAAATTTCATTTGAAAGTAACCCTGTAGACCAACTAAAGGAATGACCACCAGTGTTGTAAGTGTTAGCTTCCAATTTGCAATAATGGCCACAAGAAATCCAGCAATGATGATTGCTAAAGTTTGTACATTCAATGCTAGATTGTCTCCTACAAGTCTCGTTACATTTACAGCATTTGTAGATAGCCTTGTGCTAATTGACCCACTACATGCAAAGAGAAAAGAATAACAGATTGAAGTTTCTGTTTACACAGGTTAATTTGCATTAGAATGAAAACACATAGAACTTCTACCAAAAAAAAAAAAAAACACAGAGATCTTCTAACACACATTAAAGAAGGCCAAAAAAAATAGAACCTTGAATTCTTAGGGTCATCAAACCAACTGATCTCCTGATGAACCACACTTTTAAAAGTCGATGATCGAATTCGTTCAATTAGCTTCCCGCCAGCCACGCCAAATAGAAAGTGCTCAACTGGTATGATGAAGAAAGAAATGCCACCCAGAACTACATACATTGAGGCCCAAAATCTTGAATCTTTCAATAGTTGATGTGGCGGTTCATAAAACACCTGAACAGAGTTAAACTTGATATTATTACTGCACTTCCATGAAGCAATTTAAAGCGTTCATATTTATAAATAACACACCTTAATGGAGCTAGATATTAATATGCTGGATAATGGAAACAAAACACCATGCACCACTGCTGAAATGGACGCAAAAACTAACACCAAAGCCTCTGGTTTGTTCAGAGCAAAGAGGCGTCGCATTGGTACAGTCTTTGTTGTGGCAGCATCTGGATCTTGATTAGTATTTTTGGCTTCTTTCACCACTGTAGTATCACTAGGGAAATCTTGGGCATGTGTCAATTCAAAGGAATTAATTGAATGCTTGCTGCTGTTCCCAAGTGAGGAGACGCTTCGTCTTTGTCCGTTGATTAGGGATCTCGAGATATGAGCAGAGTTTGTGCCAGGGGTTGCTTGTAAGGGAAGGTCTATGTCTTCTTCATGTGGTGACGGTGCATACTTGTCTTGGTGCATCGCTTGTAGATGTATTAATTGTGAGTAAGCTCCGTCTCTGTTTTTTATCAGCTCAGTATGTGATCCTGTAAATTTATTTATTTTCCTTGAGTTGTAACAATAGTCATACAATAAAATTGAATTGAAATATATTGAAATACGAATCTAGTGCAGTTTTTTCAAATGTGTGTGTGTGTGTATGAGCAAAGCTAGGGTGTGATGTACTACTCACCAAGAGGGTTTGGTGAGCACAACTCCAAAAGTCAATCGGATTGGCTTCAAACGATGAATCCAAACCGTTGAAATCCATCTACTTCATGAGTGATGTATGTACATGCAAATTTTTGAAAGTTTCGAATTCATTTAGTACAAGGTCAAGCGGTAAAAAAAAGATGAAAAATGAATACATAAAACAACTTGTAAAATAACTTATAAAAGATTTATTTTTTTACCGCTTGACTTTGTACTAAACGAATTTGAAACTTCCAAAAAATTTCATGTATATGCATCACTCATGAAGTAGATGGATTTCAACGGTTTGGATTCATCATTTGAGCACATCATAACCTAGCTTTGCTATATATATATATATGATAATTTGGAATAGAGACCTTGTTCAATTAATTTTCCTTGGTGTATAACCGCAATGGCATTAGCATTTCTAACTGTGCTTAGTCGATGCGCAACAATTATAGTTGTTCTCTCTAACATAATCCTGTTTAAGGCTTCTTGTACCACCCTCTCCGACTCTAGGTCCAATGCACTTGTTGCTTCATCCAAAAGTAAAATTTTGGGGTTTTTTATTATGGCCCTTGCAATTGCAATCCTTTGCTTTTGGCCCCCAGAAAGTTGTATTCCTCTCTCTCCAACCATTGTATCGATCCCCTAAAACAGGAAAAAAAAAAAAAAACATAACGAAAGTTTAATTAGATCACTTCAAACTTATGCTGAATTGGTCATTTGCTGCCCTTCCATGCTTTTATCGGTACAGGAAACATATATTGTATTTGGTTCAAAATGATGAACACAATATTTCAGGAAATAATACCTAATTGTTTTCAAGAAAACTGTCGGAAATTTTTAATATTTAAAAAAATAGAACTTGCTGTTTTCCTCTGGAAAATATCAACACCTCACATTCCGCTACAGAAAGTGAATTACAGAGCAGACGCTAAGGAAAGAGCATAACCCAGAATATATTTGCTGTTAAACTTAAAGATTGAATTAGAAAATGTAATTAAATTAAGCAATACATTTGGCAACTTGTCGATAAACTTAGCAGCATTAGCAAGCTCGATTGCCGTCTTGATCTCTTCAATATTCGCATCTTCTTTACCACAACTTATATTTTCCTTGATAGTTGTAGCAAAAAGCAAGGGTTCTTGGCTAACCAAACCAACCATTCTTCTTATCCACCCCAGCTTCATCGTTTTTAAATCAATCCCATCTATTAATACTTGCCCAGATTGAGGATCATAGAACCTGCATTTAATTAGTTCATAAAATCATAAAATCTAATTAATTGAGTACATAATCCATGGAAACTTTAACTAATACCTCGAGATAATTAATTAAACCCCAATTAGTTGGTGCTAGATATTATATTGATAAACATGACTTGCTATGACAGTACTCTGTTTTCAGTAGTAATGTGATCAGAGTGGTTTCAACCAGTAAGGTTGTGTTAGGAACCCGATAAATACAACAAATATAATTGAAACATTTCATCAAACAACTCGTATGCACCAAATAGAACATTTCATCAAACAACTCGTATGCACGAAAAAAGGATAACAAGTCTTTTGTGTTTAACGAGGAAACCCCAACCTGGGAAAAATCTCATAGAGTACCAATTTTGTCATGTCTACATAACACGTGCAGAGGATATAGATACTAAAAATGGAAGCAAATTAATTAATGATATTTCAATTTTACCTCTCTACCAAGTTGACAACAGTTGATTTCCCACTGCCACTTTCTCCGACTATGGCCATAGTCGCGCCACTTGATACTTTTAAGGAAAAGCCATTAAATATCAAATGATCAGGCCTTGTCGGGTAACTGAAGTACACATCCTTTAACTCCACATCCCCCTTCAAGTCCTTTAGTACAATACCAGTAGTATCACTCGCATCAATATCTGGTTTTCTATTTATGGTCTCAAACATTCGGTACGCTGCAGCTTGGCCCTCAGCGAAGGCTGTGATGCATGGAGTGGCCTGGCCTAAGGACCTGGTACAAAATTCACAAGTAAACTCCCAATTAATAATTAAGGTACATATTTCCTCGACTATATATATAAACACACACACATACATAGATACATACATACTTTCACACACACACACACACACACATGCATGCATGCATGCATACATAGATATATATTTACAAAAACGAACTTACGTTGCTCCAGTCATGGCTGCCATGAGGATATTGACAATGATACCTCCATTATATCCCTTTTTCACTATCAGCTGTGAACCATACCATACAGCCAGCCCATAGCTGCAGAACAAAGTCATGAAAAAAGACCCCTTACCTAGCCCGATCACAATTTCTTCCTGTACGAAGGATTTGTAGGCCTTGTGTATGAGCTGGTTGTATATTGTAACTGCTTGGCTCTCACCGTTGAATGATACCACCTATATATTAATTATCAGACGTAAATTTGTTATCTATCGAAGCATGCATGGAACCATGCATAATGATTAGTCATCAAGTAACTTGTTTCTTGCATACCGTTCGTATTGAACCAATGATTTGTTCAGCCACATTACCGGCCTCGCCATATCTTTCTTGTGCACGTGTAGAGAGCGTAGACACCAATCGAGACAGTACCACACCAGCCAGAACAGCTGGAGGGATGCAAGAGAGCATCACCAGTGCCAGAAGCCATCCTCTTACAAATGCCACAATGAAACCCCCGAAAAATGTTGTTGTCAGCTGCAAAAATTTTCCTACCTGAAAGGGGATCAATTATCCATCTATTATTAGAAAAGTTGTGAAATTTTAACTCGGAGATATATCTTTTAATCTTCCATCCCCACCTTCTTTTCTAGGGACAGACGTACTGTAACTTAATTACTAAGAAAGGTTATGCTTTATTTATATAATTCTGTTGACAGGCTTAATTATGTAGTTGTATAATGGAGGCTTAAGCAACAACTGGTACGGATTCATAAACGTGTTAAAATTTAGATTCGTTCATGTTGAACTTGTACAGTCTCTCTCACCTTCTCACCAATGGAATCTTGAATTCGTAAAGTATCACCAGACATTCGCTCGATTACTTGGCCAGTAGTCATTTCTTTATCAAAGAAGGCTATATCTTGTCTCAAAATTGATTTCAGGTAATTTTCCCTGATCCGTGCCGCTTGCCTCTCTCCGGTTATTGTCCAGCAAGTCACCGCTGTCATACAAATTTTCAAGTAGCAGTACCCCAAATTTCAGAATTGATTTCAGGTACAATACCCTCTTCACTGCTGTCATATGTAAATTGTGCTAAACAGCAAATAAATATTTCCAAGATACTATAGAATTGGGTGCTAATTATATCCAACAAAAAATATAGATGTGTTTCATTCAATTTACATCTTTCAGTTTACAATTTAATATTATTAGTTTGAAGCTTTGACGGTTATTGATGGAACCAATCAGATTCTAAATTGACCCAAAATTTTATATAAATGATGAAGAACACATCTACATTTTTTTGAAAAATCATAAAAGTTCAATGCACGTTAAAATTATGTTAAAAATATTAATGAAAATTTTAATAAGATGGAAATTGATGAAAAGAGAGTCAATTAGATACTAACTAAGAAGAGAAGCAACTCCTGATGCAATTCCCAGATATATGAAGTTCATAATAACCTACAGAAAAATTATTAATAAATCAATGTTAATAAATAAAGTAAATTTTGATTTCTGTTAGCGTTAAATTAAGTTTTATATGTCCTATGTGAACTCAAAGTTCAGTTTGGCGGCAATTACTCATAATATGAACTGCTTTATAATGACAATTCCAATCATTACACTTGTTTTCTAGCACAAGAGTTTTATATGACTGTACATCGACTCGGTAAAGTTTCGGGTCAACGGTTTACTGATCGGACCAGTGGATCAACTGGTTCAATTGTTGGTTTATTTAAATACTAACACATATATGAGATATGATCATATGAAGATTGTTGTAAATCATGTTGTTTATATTGTATTTGTGATAATTCACACATACATATAAAATATTGTAGATATATATAATCGAAATAACAAATATATTTCAAATTTTAACATTTAAATAGAATGAAAATACCAATTTTATTAAAAAAAGATCAAATATTTGTCTTTACAGGGAAGAATATAGTTACCCCATTTTATTTATTATTCAGAGGAAATTTTGTTAAAAAGTTAAGAAAATTAAATCAATAATAAAATAATAATAATTGTTTTTTAAGAAATAAATATGCACAATGGATATAATTCTTATACTATAATAATTGGTTATTTTAAAATATCTAAAGTATTTGAGGTTTCATATGCAAATTTTACAAAGACAAAATAAATACTAATTTATCTGTGTACTTTTTCCTTGTCAATTCTCATATAAGTTTTATGGTCTACAGATAGACAACCTACTTGTCTAGCTATTGGCTTTTATTCTCTCTCTCGCATTTAATGCATGAAAGCATGAGTTAGCGGTTTTTATTAAAAATGAGGGCATTAACCTGGTTTTTTTTCGGTTCAATAGCATATACGGTCTACTAAACGAATCAAATCGGAAAAGAAGCCGGTTCCAGTTTATTCCGGCCGGACCGTCCAGTCCGGTCCGATTTTAATAATAGTTTTAATTACAAAACACAGATAGTCACTTAATTTGCAATGGTTCAAATAAGAAATGCTATCCAATAAAGTGTGGATATAGTAATATTCCAACGGTATAAGAAAATCCAACTAATTATAAAAAATATTAATGAATTAAAACAATATTCTATATTATGAATTAACAAGAAATTACTTTTGTAAAAGCTAAAAGAAACTACCCAAAAGTTCAATCATATTTTTTGTAATACATTTAATTACATGTTAGTTAGAAAAACTGTGTAGTAGTTATTTGCTGCCTAAGCAGTAGTTATGTGGCAATCTGTATAAAATAAATTAATTCTAAAAAAAATTTACAAGGAAAGAAAAAAAAAATGCATGCCTTGGTGACTCGATGGAGAATATTTTGGCCTGCTCCACTTCCAAAAGCATCTATAACTTCACCAAAAATGAAGGTCATAATTGGATGTGCCATCCCACTTGCCACTGCTGCTGCTGCACCAACGACCATCATTGCCACATCAAATCCATCAGCAAAGGCAAACAATTTGTAGAGAGCCACCTTCTTCTTCTCCAGTTTCTCATCCTTCTTCCTTTTTTCATCCTTTTCATTGCTGGTTCTTTTGCTGGTACCAGTATCTTTGCTGTGGTCATTCGGTGTTTCTTCTTCTTTCTTCTTCATTAATTCTACTTTCCTTGTTTTATTACAAGGCTGTGTATATATTCCTATTTCTTTGTTAATTTAGGGGTCATAAATATATTCAGGTTTTCTCAGATCAAGTGATTGAAGGGATGGTATGTATAATCTTTATTTATATGATATGTGGTCAACGGATCCAAGGAATCTCTGATGCTTTTTTATTATTTATATGATGCATCATGCGTGCCATATAGGGACAGAAATCTTATTATATTTTACAAATAGAACATCAAAACTCATTCATTTTTCACATATGCAGTCACACTACTAATAAAAAAAATAAATGTGCAATCAATTCTAACTAATTGTTTTTATTGTAAAGTAAGAAAATTTAGAAACATGTATGTCTCTTCAAACAAATTTTATTATTTTACTAAATAACAAAGTATGCAAATAAAAGCAACATGTTTAACATTATTTTATTGCAAAAAACATGCACTAAATAACAAAAGTACATCACTAATTATGCTAAAACATTATCATATGAAATATCACGGAAATAAACTTCACCATCACTAATTTTTGCTCAAATATTGTCATATACTATTTTATATAATTACCCTATAGGATAACGGGTGCGAATTAGCCTTTACCCATACCCTTAGCTAACGAAAAAAATCCTTACCCATACCCATACCCGATTAGCCTCATCATATATTTGCTAGACATTTTAAAAACCCAACAAGGCAACAATAAACATGCATTCTTCTACCCATATTTGAACCAACAATATAGACTTCAGCAACATATATATATTTGAACCAACAACATAGAGATCGGCAACCGGTGGCGAATTGCGATTTGAACCGACAACGAAGTATTTTTCTGTATTTAAAAATATTGTCAGATAAACTTAGGAAACATGATTCCACAATCATATTGATAATTGAGGAAAGTGTTATTACTATATTATTAATTCGAAACCCACGTGTACATGATTTAGGCTCACTTGGTGAGAAAGAGAAGTACGCGAAAACGATTGTTAATCACCCTACGACCACAAGTGCGGGTTTCATGGACTCTTGTTATTCTGATCCCAACCGTTGATTTTTGTTGAGATTTGCGCATGAAAAAGTTTCTTCGTTGAGATTCCCACATGAAATACTTTGAATGGTTGCGAATTTGATGTGTTGTGCATGGCATGAAGTGTTGTGTTAATTGAATTTACGTGACATGAATAAGAAGTTAAAGTGAACAGGGGCCGATATGCTTGCGTATCAGGATATATTACATTGGGTCTGGTGTTCGACTAAATCCCTCATTAACGTGACTGTAGGTGAAAGCGGTCTAGTCACAGGTCAAGACCTAGCGGCATATGGATTCACCGCTTAGTGAGACAACCAAGATCTAGCGACAGATGGATTCACCATCTAGTGAGGCAATGGAATTGATTAATGGAAAACTCAGAGGAAAATGAAAGTAATTGTGCAATTAGGATTTTAATAGACATGAGCATTTTTATTATATTTATTAAATTCATGTTTATGATATTTAAATAGATTTTACAAACTTCGGGCTGGAACTAAATCCCGCACTGAGAGAATGTTTGAATCTCTCACCAGTTCCATTTTTATGTGAATTTTAGGTAATGAAAATGAAAGTAGTGAGCAAAGGTCGTGAGTGAGCTAAAGCGGAAAGATTCTGAAAGGAATAATATGTCACTTGTTGATTTAGCTTTTATTTTAATAATTGATACATTGAACAGGCATGGCAATGATTATGTTACTAGTCGTGTCCGTCATGATTGTTTATAGAACTCTTTTTCTTATGAAATAAATGTTGTTTTTATTATGTTGTTATTGATAATGTATGTGATGTGAATACACCTTACATAGAATACGTGGCGGGTTGTCTCGGAGTGTGACATGTGAATCCTCTGATATTTATTCTAAGGATGAGACATAAGTCTCCTCACTAGAATAAGACGTTCCATCATAATAGCATCCTGCAAATAACAAGGTTATGATTTGTAAAATAAATCAAGAATTTTATAAACCTAATGCATGACTTTTATAAACCTTAGTTAAGAACTCTATAAATCTAATGCATGAATTTCATATACCTAAAATAATCTCAAGTGTTTAAAACCTAAAATAACATGTCACCTCAGTAAAGAACTTTGTAAACCTAATCCAATTTTTTTGTAAACCTAATGCATGAATTCAAGTACAAGCATGTAATGTATACAAACCAGAAATCATTAATTCAGCCTATACATGTTCCTAAATGCATCATAATTCACAAGCATGCGACCTTTCCATATTACAACCCACACACCCAAACAAAATTACACCCAGTAAAACATGTCAAACAAAATTAGATCCACTAAAGCAAAGGGAGGGAGAAGAAAGATCGTGATTTCACTTTCAAAACGGAGAAGAGAGATCGGGAATTCATTTTCTGCAGTTAACGAGGTGATAAATGGCCATAGAAAATAAGCATATCAAAATTTCCCAAACCTGGTGAAAAATATACCAAAAGCTTCCTGGAGGGAACAACAGAATTGTAAAGTAAGGAAAAGAGACTTAGTTGCCCAATCACTATCTAAAGTTCTGTGATTTATTAAGTTCATGAACAAGGATGATGTATCTAACATAAAATAGGACACTACCTAAGAAAGCAAGAATATTATAAGTCTGACATGGTGCAAGCCATGTCAAAACTCAACCAAATGACAAATTTATTAGAAAAATCAGAAAAGGAAAAGAAATACATCATTAGAACTTTATCGATTGCACTTTTCTTTATCAAAGTTAATAGGCTTTTCTTTGGTGGACAAGCTGGATCAATTGAATAAAGTGCAAAGTGGCACCTTTCATAATTAACTAGAGAAAAATATAACATTTCTTTGTGGCTTTAATACAAATAAGTGATACCACCATGAGCTATTGGTCGACACTGGTTTGGCACTAACATAAAGTTATAATTATAACAAAAACCAAATGCTAATTAATTAAGCTATGACACCGATTAAAAGATAATTGCACTGAAAGAGTCCATATTACGACACTGGATATGAAATGATGAAAGCACCAATGAGTTGCCTTTATCCTTTTGTAAAAGTCCAATCAATTTTGCAAAGAGAAGCACACTTTAGAATAAATTAAAAGAGACAAGCCAAAAGGTATATATTTACCAAAAACAAGGGAGTAGTCACTATTAAGTACATCACCACAGTTCCCACCTCCAATTAGGCAAAATGTATTGGAATGGTGAGCTTTAGATAACTAAGATATCCTGTCTCGAGTAAACCAAGACCTGCCAGTCCCGCAGATAAGGTGTATGACGAAGGTGGACCCGAGATGTTTGGAGAAAAAAACGAAGGGAGTGAGATTTGGGAGAAGAAAACTTTTTCTTTTTATTTGATGATGAAAATTATGTTAGTTGTAATGAGATATAAGTCCGTAGCACGGGCTTATCTGTAATATGTATATTAACATAGACTTCCTCTAAATCTTATATTTTTTTTATTAGATTAAAATGTTCTACAAAAATCGATCTTAAGGGAAGAAGTTTTTGAGTCAAGAATATCACCAACACAAAGTAATATGAAAAATATAGTACCGAAATCGATTTCATGTATGGAGAGAAAATTGCTTTGTGAAGCACGCATCAATTTCTTTAATTATATTACTACTTCTGTCAAGAGGAATGCAACGGGGTAAGGACACATCGTCCGTATTGTGCGCTCCCACTTCCGTCGATTTTCTTGGAGAACAACAAAATCTTCTACAAAGTATTTTCAATGGATACAGTAGGAATCAATTGGAGAATTAGTCTCATACTCTATCCTTATACGTTAAATTTTGACCTTATTCATACTCCACACTTATCTATTAAGATAAGTACGGATAACAAAACAAATAATAAATATTTATTGATTAAAGTAATAGTTCATATAATATAATCTAATGTTAATTAAATATGACGATATAAATGCTATATAATAACATTTTCTCAGAAATTACTAATTAAAAAATTATAAATGTTGGGTAAATTAATTTTATCATATATAAAGTACATATGACTTTATTATAGAATGTAACAAATTTTAAAAAAAATATGATATATTTCTTTTCCCCTCTTTCTTATATGCCTGGCCACAAGAACTCGTGTAGTGTTTCAATACTAAAATCTGAACAACGCCAACAGATGGTGACCAGAAATGCATGATGCATGAGCATCAATTGGAGACTCATTGGTTATGACAAGGACTAACTAAAAGAGCATCAATTAAGAACATCCATTTGTTACTACTTGTCAAGCTGATTGCCTGGTCGACAGGATCCTCCTAATAAGTAATAATGACCTATTGAAACTTAATTATTAACAGGTTATTGCCTTATTGGGTCGGGTCCTAATCCAACATTTTCTGGCCTGCTATAAAGTGCAGAATTTAGTTTATGGGCCTTCATCTGGGTCTGGCTATAATATGCACGTAATTTGAGATCTAGTGATTAAAAATATGACTTGAGATCTAGTGATTAAAAATATGATTTGTGCATAATATATAGAAGAGTGAGGCTATGGTACTATGGATAGCACGGATTGGTCCATGCTACGGCTCAATATTTGAATTTTCAAAATATGATTTGTGCAAACCAAATTTTACATTTTTTCGAAATTTTTTTACTATTTTTTTAGATAGGTAGAAAATCACTGT
Source organism: Carex kokanica (assembly GCA_025461125.1). Classification (NCBI taxonomy): domain Eukaryota; kingdom Viridiplantae; phylum Streptophyta; class Magnoliopsida; order Poales; family Cyperaceae; genus Carex; species Carex kokanica. Next base: position 682,721 of record JAJGRX010000083.1, on the reverse strand, counting down.
TTTTGGATGGTCCAGAATTTCCAGATCAAGTGATTTTCTACCTATCTAAAAAAAAGTAAAAAAATTTGAAAAAATGTAAAATTTGGTTTGCAAGTACATATTCATTTTATAATCATGTTGAACGGTTTGGATCGACCGTTAGAATTTTGAAAACTCAAATATTGAGCCGTAGCATGGACCAAACCATGGATGCATAGTACCGTAGCCTCACTCATATATAGAATATTAACAAGATCAAAAGTAATAAATATTCAAATATTTAGTCTTTCATCTTGTAACTAAAAGAGCATCGTGTTTGTGTCTAAAATAACTAACTAAAAAAAAACTATCCACTAAAAAGAACTTGCTAAAAAGAACTAAATAACTACTCTGCCTACTATGTCTAAAATAACTATACCTAAAACAAGGGTGGGACTATTTTGGAAGCAAGATTTTAATTATTGAGAGTTAAGACAAATTTTTATCTCTTTGTACCCAATTTTTTCTAAGACTTATCTTTTCACAATAAATACACGACATGTCTAATTAAAAAAGAAAGATACAACAAATATCATTTTTTTCTCTGATTCATCCTTAATTAGTAAAGTCTATATATAATTTTTTTTCATTGAATACCCGATGATCTTATTGGAGTTGTAGAATGAAAAAAGAACAAGAATAAGAAAGTTAATTAAGTAGAACTTAGATATTCTCGAATTTGATGATTTCGATGTATATAGCTTTGGATTTATGAACTTTCAGTATTTTTCTAATGAAAATATATTTCTGATACAACAATTGCTCTCACTTAAATATAACATATTGAAAATATAAAATATAGTGATAATTAGCATCACGATTATCTATCAAACAAAATTTCAATATAATTCCTAAAAAAAGCTTAAAATAAACATATATAAAAAAAAAAATTAACCATTTGTAAGCAGTATAACAAAAATTTGGTTTCAATGGTGCCAATGATCTGTTTACTAGACCTGTACCGTATTCATTTAGCCAGATATGTAACATTTTTTCGTCACATTATTGGATAAGGGTATGGATAATGTTTTTTTTTTTGTTAGCTAAATAGATATGGATATATATGGATAAAAATTATTTCGTTAACCTGTAAGATAAAAAAAAAATCTATATGGAAGATGACGCATGACAAGGTATAGTTTTAAATCGGAATCTTTTCATTCCTTTAATTTCAAAATGACTCATGTCAACATAGCTACGAGTCAACATTTTAAATTGGGACATTTTCCATGGCATTATTTTAATGACGGTTGGAATTTTATTCTGAAATATCAAAGAGTATGAACCTTTTAGGCACAAATATTTACTTTTCAAATTTAGATTGAAAATTATTCAAATAAAAGAAAACTGATAGATTTTATGTCTAATTTTACAATATTACATGGAGTACAACTCTATTTAAAGTGGAGGATTTCAATTAAATAAGAAAACAATAAACTAATCTACCACTAATAATAAAACATGCTAAAAAATAACCAATGCAGTTTTTGTACCTCTAAAAATGTTTCTAAACTAATCTACCACTAATAATAAAACATGCTAAAAATAATTTTGAATGAATTCTCAGCATATATAAAAAAAGTATACTTGATATACATCCTCTACGTACGGTCTTTCAGAAGAGGAAATAAAGGAAGATCAGAAGAGCAGAGGAATTCAGTACGTCATATGGCCTCCTCGCAAGATTGTGTCATCCTTTTGCTGTTCCTTGTACTCTATTGTGCTATCACGGGTGCACTCCCTTCGCCGACCCCGATTGTTATCCCATTTAAAGCTTCCAATGACAAAGAATTTCAATTTGTTGGCAGGTATGAATGCATTTCTCTCTCTCTCTCTCTCTCTCTATATATATATATATATCTGTCTCCTCTACGGTCCGCTAGCTAGTCACCTTTTGTAGATGACATGAGTGCATGTTATTAGCTTACAAGAGAACTCAATTTCAGGTTTGCTGTAGACGAATACAACGACATGCATATGGGTGAGCCACACCTGTTTATATCGCTAAAACGGGTTGTTGCCGGTGAAGCAATTTTATACGAATTCAGCAAAGAACAGACAACATGGAATATTAGGTTGACGGCCCGAAACTACAGCCGAAGGCAGCTCGGACCTTTGGCCTATTATACCGCTACAGTGTTTGAGAACATGAACAGCATAAGTGAGGGCCAGAGTTTAGCCTATGGTTCAAATTTAACCTTTGGTGGCCTCTCTTCAAGCATGTGGTCGAACAATCTTTTACTCAAGGATTATGACTATGTTTACTGATTTCAACTTTTGGTACATACTCATAGTTTCCTGATTTCAATAGAAATCGGTGGGATTATTCCTCTATTTAAAAAGAAGAAGATATTTGAAGGGATTATTGAAGCCGAAGCACACTTGATCTATTAATATGTTATCATATATGTTTAATGGGCTTGTTCGGTTATATTTTGCACTTTCTCGGTTATTTATTGTTGTTTGCTGAGTGTTTGTTGCCGCTCCTTGTACTGCCGTATTAATTCTTATATTAATCAATGGGTTCCAAGTTTGAGATTTTGTAGACAATGAGTTTGTTTTTATAATATTAGATCTTATTAGCCTTTGGTATTATTTCATGCTTGCCCAGATATATTATTACATGCTATCAATGACGACAAAGATTTTCCAATCAAGAGTCCAAACAGCCGATCCGAACTATTGAACATTGGATTCCAAATTTAAGATACCAAATTTTATATTTTTTTGAGAATTTTTTTTACTTTTTTTAAGAGGTAGAAAATCACAGTTTTGGAATTTTTTTTAAAGCCAAGCAGAAGCCAATTTTTAGAATATTATTGACAATCGAAAACAACGATTTTCTACCAATTTAAAAAAATAGTACAAAAATTCTTTAAAAAAAACTGTAAATTTGGTCTCGAAGAACATTTTCATGAACCCCCCTCCATATTGCTAAAAATAATATCGGATCGTTTATTATATTTTTTAATCAATAAAAAAATAATCCAGCTTAGTAATAGGATTGAGATTTGGATCTAAAAGGTTGTCAATCTGAAACCCGTAATGAATTTTTCAGATATTACAAAAATATAATATACTAAATATTAGATTTCCTATCAGAGCAATGTTTCCTAAAAATAATGTATGTTACACCAACTGTATCGTTCAACATCTATGTTTGTAGGCAATTAATTATCAGATTAGTGACACAATTTGAAAATCATTAACATTTTTGAAATTTCTTATTTTCTGTTAGTCTATTTTATTTTGGGTAATTATATCTTACTCCTTGATTCCTTCTCCCATTTTTCCCCAACTAACTAACTTCATTTTCTAACTATAATTATATCTTTCTCTTCTAATCTTCTCCCATTTTTCCCCCAACTAACTTTCTTTTCTAGTTATAATTACCAATTCTAATCTTCCCCATTTCTTCCCCTAACTAACTAACTAACTTTCTTTCCCCCATTTTTTCCCCATCTCTCTCGTTCCCTCTCCCACCTCCGCCTCCGCTTCCCTCTTCCATCTCCGCCTCCGCCGGATGTAATTAATCCCTTTCATGTCTATGTTTCTCTTCCTCATGCAGTATCGAGTTATTTGCAAAAAACAAAGCTTCATTAATATTTGAATTCAATACTTGATAGTTTATGTGTGAATGCTTGTACTAGTAGTTGTGAATAGTTAGTAATATTGCTTTTACGTGATGATAGTTGGAAATTAATCAATGAATATTGTTTCATTTGGGATGAATACTTCTGTACATAAGGTATATATATACTTAGTATGAGGGGATGAATATTATTTACATCAGGTATATGTACTTAGTATGACAGGATGAATACTTTTTACATTAGGAATATATACTTAGTATGACAGGATGAATACATACTACCATGTCAGTGTGTATTAATATCAGTATTTTTGAATAGTAAGACTGCTTTATTGGATGAATATTTAGATATTTAATGGATGAATACTTTGTTACATTTGTCATGTACTATTTACACTTACACGACGAGGATGAATACTTGCATGACGAGGTGTGAATACTTGTGCAACGGACAACTCGAAAGTATGTCATCATGGATCTCATTTGAAAGAGAAAATTGTGTAGAAGACATTCGTGGTTTTAGATTTGCAAAATTCCTCACAGATCGTCAGAAATATTAGTTAGATTGACCAGAGAAAAAAAAAACCTCCTCTAAAAACGTGTAAAAGATGAGTGAGTGATGTGTCCAGTTTTTTTTAAATACCTGATATATTAGAGTAAATACTTGATGTATTACATATGAATACTTAATGTATTATAAATAAATACTTGATATTATTTTCACTTGCTATGGCGGTTGTGCGGTCGCCCCACTTTTTTACGCATTTTATTTTGTTTTTAGCGGATGGCAGTTGTGATCCCCTACTATCTCTGCGTAATTAATGCGTTATTAATGCTCTGAATGTCGTAATATTTTCATATATAATTCTTTCTCAAAGATGAGTACTTTTATTTACATGGATGAATACAACTCGTGTTAAGTGTGAATACCTTTTCACAAATCGCCCCCCGGTAGTCATGCGGTGACGGCAGTTGTGGTCCCCTACTATCTTTGCGTAATTAAGTGGTCCCCTACTTATCTGAAGCAGGGGAAAAACGGGGAATGAATACCGGGAGATAGCTAGGTTCTCCCTTTTATTTTTGAATAATTATTTCAGTACCCACGCTACAGTACCCGCACTGTATGCGCTACAATACCCGCACTGTTATTTTAGGAAAATTCATATATCATATGTAGTTCATTGTATATGTATAAATACTTGCCCTGTTTGAGCTATATACTTCGAATAATTATTTCAATACCCATGCTACAGTACCCGCACTGTACGCGCTACAGTACCCGCACTGTACGCGCTACAGTACCCGCACTGTACGCGCTACAGTACCCGCACTGTACGCGCTACAGTACCCGCACTGTACGCGCTACAGTACCCGCACTGTTATTTTAGGAAAATTTATATATCATATGTAGTTCATTGTATAGGTATAAATACTTACCCTGTTTGAGCTATATACTTCACAGTGTTACTACTAAAATTTGTAAAACAAAATTACAGGTTTGGAATAGTTGCGGTCCCCACAAACAGTTATGGCAGTTTAGGTGTGGGTACTGTAGCGCGGGTACTCATATCAGCTTCCTTTATTTTTTACTTCTCTTTTCTCACTTTTACAAATCAAAAGACACCTATACTTAAAAAATGACATTTATCACTCATATATCACTCCAATCTTTCTAATTCAAGGTGTAGTTTCCAACATCTTGGTCAGATATAATTAAAGATAGCACCTGGCACTAATTAATTAACCGAATCTTTCTTAATTGAAGAGGTAATCCCAAGATAATGAAAGATAGTCAAATCTAAATTTGTCCTAGTACGTACACTCAATATATAGCCGTATGTACAAGCCCTCCTGAAAAGGAAAAAAATAAACATTATATATATTGTTATGAATATATTATAAATGTGTGGATGCCATTCATTTTGTAACTCTCAATATTAATCCTCAATTGATTTCCACTACTCCACTACTATTGGGATTCATTCTCTATTTATTATTTTAGATGGCTTTTATTTACAATTTGTAGCCTATAAATAGATGCTTTGTAACCTTGTATTGTACACACATGAGAAATATATGAATAAAGAGATTACTATCTTTTATGTGTTCTCTCTATCTTGTTTATTGCTTGTTTATATTTATTTTACAACACGTTATCAGCACGAGAGCTCTATTAGTTGAAGATTCGAGGAAATTTTGATATCTTTTATTTCAATTCCATTTAAATAAATAATACTTCTAATAAGTAATTACTAAATCACTAGTGGAAAAATAGGAATCAGGATCGGCCTATCTGGATCGGCTATATGAAACAACCGATACAAATACCTATCTGGAACGGTTTTCTTAACAAAACCGATCCAAAAAACTAATCAGATCGGGTGTTTTGGTCAACCGATCTTAATATTTTAACTATCAGGATCGGTTGCTAGAAAAAACCGATGCTGATAGTATCAGGATCGGTTCTTGTGTACAACCGATGCTGATAGTTCGTATATTAGGATCGGTTGACAATATAAAACCGATCCTGATACTATCAGGATCAGTTGACTATATAAAACCGATCCAGATAGTATCAGGATCGATTTTTGTGTACAACCGATCCTGATACTATCAGGATCGGTTTGTGTGTACAACCGATCCTGATACTATCAGGATCGGTTTTATATAGTCAACTGATCCTGATATATGACTATCAGGATCGGTTGTTAGTAAGAAACCGATCCTGATACTATCCATTTTTAGTTTATATGACTATCAGGCTGAGCCCTCTATGATTCAAAATAATTATAAATTTTAGGTATAGTTTATTAATTTTAGTTTTATTAAAATTATATATTTTGCTCCTTAAAATAAAGCAATAAATATGTATCGTTATAAATATATCTTACTTATTATTATTTTATCAAATTCTTCGTTATTGTAATAAAATTATGCTTGCACTCTTAAATGATCGTCAAACTATCAGTTGATAATACCTTATCTTTATTCATTAGTTATTTGCTAAATAATCCCCCTAATCAATTTTGGTAAGATGCCAAAGATATCTCTAATTAATAAGATAATATAACATATCTGTTTGATCAATATGCGCAATTAATATACCGATATGGCTAGTAAGATCAAGATCAAATGAATTTATTACATATTCATCAAATTAAATAATTGTCACATGAGGTTGCAGATGCAAGCTTGCTCCTTTAAATACGACATGATAATATATATCGTAGGCATGGAGTAGCAATGGAAAATGTCATGTCAGGCAGCGGAGGCGTCTTGGCCATCTTCTCTCTAGAAAATTAATTAGAAAAGAAAAACCTAACAAACATTTCTTTAAGAAATGACAAAGTAAAAATAAACAAAGAGGTTATAATAAAACGTGGAGACGAAGGCACTCATGAGTCATGACATGCATTACCAAGTCAGGAATTCTGGAACCTGGATAAGTGATATAACTAGGATCGGTTATTTAACTAAGACCCGATCCAGATAGTGTATCTGGATCGGTTCCTTAACTAGAAACCGATCTAGATACCTATCTGGATCGGTTCTAAGCTAAGGAACCGATCCAGATATGTTATTTTAATTTTTCAAGTAATTTTTGTTTATTTCATGTTGCAACTAATTTTCAAGTTATTAAGATAATATAAAAAAATAATTTATAAGCTAATATACTAAAATTAAAAATATAGAAATGACATGAATTACATTATCTGTTCTAAGCTAATAATTTATAAAATAATATAGAAATGACAAATAACTATGTGAAATACACTATCTGGATCGGTTCTAAGCTAAGCAACCGATCCAGATACCTATCTGGATCGGTTCTAAGCTAAGGAACCGATCCAGATATGTTATTTTTAATTTTTCAAGTAATTTTTATTTATTTCATGTTGCAACTAATTTTCAAGTTATTAAGATAATATAAAAAAATAATTTATAAGCTAATATACTAAAATTAAAAATATAGAAATGACATGAATTACACTATCTGTTCTAAGCTAATAATTTATAAGATAATATAGAAATGACATATAAAATGAATTATACTATCTGGATCGGTTGGTTAACTAGAAACCGATCCAGATAGTGTAATTCATTTAAAAAAAATCAAAAATAACTATCTGGATCGGTTCGTTAGCTAAGAACCGATCCAGATAACTATCAGGATCGGGTCTAAGCTAACGAACCGATCCAGATAGTGTAATTCATTTGATATGTCATTTCGCGCCTCTGAGTACTTAGATAAATTTTGAAAATGCCTCTGAGTACTTAGATAAATTTTGAGTTTTCAAGTCATCACCCTTCTTTCTCTCTTTCTCTCCTCCCTCTCCTCCTCCGAAAATTAAAAATAACAGTCGGGATTCCGTGGAGCCATCTCCCTCTCCTCCGTCGAGCCACCCTAGCCGCCGCCATCGAGTCCGTGGAGCATTCTTCTCTCTGATCGGACCATCTCCGCCCTCTCCTCCGTCGAGCCTGCTAACCCTAGCCGCCGCCAGTGCCCCTCCGTTAACTCTAGTTGCACTTCTCTCTAACGAGGTAACTCTCTTGCTCTTCTTGATTGATTTGTGCTCGATTGGGTTTATGGTAGTATTCGATCCTTGGAAACCGGCTGCTGTCCCGAGTTCTTCGTTGTGAAGCTTTCTCGGGTGAGTATCTAAATCAAAACTTGTTATGAAATGGGTTGTTGCGATTTGGTTATGTCCTTGCCGGGTTGTTGATTTTCCCGGAAGGCACTAGTTCGGAGTGCTTGCTGTGTTGCTAAGCCTCTTTGATTTTTGTCTTTCCTGTTCATGAGTGTATCCCTCTAAGTTGTGCAAATTTCTTTAATTTTTGTAACAATTTTTAATTTTTGTGTGATATTTAATTTTAGATGTGTTTGATATTTAATTTAGTATGTTGTAGTTGATAATTTAGGATGTGATTGTTGTATGCAAAAAAACAATATTTTGCATTTGGGGCCAGCATATATGGAAGCTGGCCAATTAAATAAAAATGTTTTTTTTTTACATTTAATAAAACATCAGGATCGGTTCCACTAATAAACCGATCTAGATACCTATTTTTATTTTTAAAAAAACTTACAGATAACAATCAGGATCGGTTCTAAAGCTAAGAACCGATCCTGATAAGTATCTGGATCGGTTGTTAGCTTCAGAACCGATCCTGATTGTTGGATATTAAAAAAAGAAAAAACTATTAGGATCGGTTCTAATAAACAACCGATCCTGATAATTATCAGGATCGGTTCTTAGCTTCACAACCGATCCTGATTGTTTGAGATTAAAAAAAAGTAAAAAAACTATTAGGATCGGTTCTAACAAACAACCGATCCTAATAATTATCAGGATCGGTTCTTAGTTTTAGAACCGATCCAGATTAATGCTTATTAGGATCAGATATATTCCAGAACCGATCCTAATAGTAACTATTTGGATCGGTTATTTAGACAACCGATTCTAATAGTAACTATTTGGATCGGTTATTTAACCGATCCAGATTATTGTAGTATCAGTATCGCCTGGGTCAGGATCGGTTGTATTCCGATACTGATATGCGTATATAACCGATCCTGATTCCTTATTTTCCACTAGTGAATGAAATAAGTTATCGGTTTATGTACATTTATTTTAAGACGTTTAATATGGTTCATATAATTTTATATGAAGTGCAATTTTTTTTTTTATAATTTTATCTTCTAGAAGAAGATTTCAAGAAATATTCCTGAAGAAGATTTATATGATGTACAAATTAATATAAGAAGATTTAAAAAAAATCTTCCTCAAGAAGATTTATATGATATACAAATTTTATATTGAGAGTATTTCAATAAATCTTTTTGAAGAAGATTTCAACAAGGTTTATATGATGCACAAAAAAAATAATATTTATATGTTACCTTCTTATATTATATTATGTTAATGAAATGGCCTGAAGCCACATGATTAATGTGTATTATATCAAATTTAATGCATTATCTTTCTCATACAAGGATGCAATGACTTAACACCTATTGGTATGTGGAGATCATTGGCATATAGTAGACAAAACTATGTATGCAAGGATACAATAAAAAAGAATTTAAAGTGCAAAGAAAAACTCAAACCATAACATAAACAAAACATAAACATATATTAAAACATAATTAAGAATTCAAGTACAACTGTCACCCTAGAGAATTCAAACAAAACATAATCTCTTGCTTGCCTTCTAATGGCCACCCTTCTTTCTCTAAGTAACTCTCTAACCTAACCTAACAATGATGATTGCTAGTCTACTATTCTGGACTTGACACAATTAAACACGCACACTAAATCCTATTACAAGAGGGGTATTTATAGCCTTCCTAAATGAGAGGTGAAGTAGTGGAAGTAGTGGGGGACGTGGGGTCCACCAATGATTGGATAGATGAAGCCAAAAATAGTTATAATAGCTTGGCTCTGAAGGAAACGTGGTCTTTTAGAAGGCCCATTAGAAATTTGCGTTCTTCTGGTGGTCCATCAGAGAAATCGCCTATTTTTATGACAGTCCACGAATCGTGCGGCATAGAGGACGCCGCATAGCTGCCTGACTTAGTAGATTTTTCTTGTAATTTTGCCATTTCGCATGTTGTGAATTTTCGCTGCCTGATCTAAAAATACGTTTGCGGTAAATAAATTGAAAAAATGACTACTTTGCATTCCCTTTTCGTCATTTTCCTAAAGAAAAGATAGTGATTTTCGTTATATGTTTTGGCTTCATCATGTGCTGTCAAAGAGGTGGCAGCACTTGTGAACATTTTTTACCGTTCTTCAACATCAAACTAAGGGATTCTTCGATGAATGCCTCCTTGGTGAGGATGAGTACTTTACTTAATTTGCTTACAAAATGCCTGACGTTACATTTCAGGCGCAGTTTGTACATGGTGTGTACCTCATATATTCTAATTTTGTAAATAGGCTAATTTGAATTCCGTTAGATCTAACAACAAAATAGCAAATTATTGTAATCTAACTACAAAATAGAAAAATAGCAAATTAGTGTAATATAACTACAAATATTTTTTTTTTAATGAAATGTACTAAATTCAATGCTTGATTTTATTCTGACCTCGCATTTATATTATTCCAATTAGAAACTACCAACACTAATTTTACCAACAATAGTCGTTCTTGAATAATTCGGAGTACACGAGCAAGTGCTCTAGTTATGATGAGATTGTGTTTAAATGTGTGGACTTCAATTGTATCTATAATAGACATCATCTGTATTTGAAGACTTTCTGGTTTTGTGATGAGTCCAAATTGAACTACTAACTTTCAGTACAAATTAATATACCTTTTAACTCTAACTCTACTTGCGTTTAGATCACAAGCGCATGATTGTACCGTGTAGTATAATTGGGGTGTCGATCCATAGGGATAGTGTATTGGATACTAACAATTTTCACTAGTTCTAGGTTATAGGGGGTTTAAAATCAGTTAGAAAATAGTTTGTAGTGGTTTTGAAAATAGTTTTTAGAGTTAAATACCCTCAAGCTTAATGTGGAGGCGCTAATTGTGCTAAAGTTTGGATTAAACAATTAAATAGAGATTCTCTAAAGTTCAGGTTTTCTCCTTCTAAATTATGCAAAAGTATATATTCAGTCGTCTCTCTACCCCGTGCAGCCTGTCACCCAGTATACGACATAGATTTGTCCCACAGCTACCCCACATGCGGCACTATCACTGCCCCACAGGGCGTGCTGGGTTTCTGTGTACGTGATTTGAAGGGTTTTCTGATCTTGCGATCGGCTTTTGGGCTAATAGTTCAGAGTATTATAAGTATGCAATTAACTTTCTCATACAAACCTAATTGTTCATATCCTATTCTACCCCTCAATTAATTATCCCAAATACCCTACCAAAACTAGGTTTCTCCTAATACAATTCAAGTGGCCAATTTACTCTATCCTGCCAAGGGAGCCCACTGAGTTCTAACCCTAGTCTTTGAACCGCAACCATGCCTCATTAGCCGAAGTGTTACATATACTTACATGTATTTTTCACTCACACCAGGAATGCAACGAAATCATACACCTATTGGTATGTGGAGGGTCACTGGCATATAGTAGACAAAACTATGTATGCAAGGGTAATATAAAAAGGGTTCAAACAATAAAGCAAACACAAATTAACATACACAAAACATAAACATATATTAAAACATAACTTAAAATTCGATTACAATTCTCATCTTAGAGATGGGAGAATTAGCTACTCGTGGCTATAGCAAAATAAAAGGAATAAAAATAAAGAGAACATACATTACAACCCAATTCAAGATGGATGAATCTTTGCCTCCTTAGATGACGCATTCTTCTCCTGCTTGGCTTCCGATGGCTACTCCTCTTTCTCTAAGTAACTCTCTAACCTAACCTAGCATGAGGATACTAGTCGATTCTATGAACTTAACACAATTAAACACTCACACTAAACTCAATTATAAGAGGGGCTTTTATAGCCTTCCAAAATGAGAGGGAGAGGGATGGAGGTAGTGGAGAAGGTGGGAACTTGGAGTGCACTCCAAATTTGCTTAGATGGAGCCAAAAATAACTAAGATAACTTGGCTTTGAAGCAACAACGTCCATACAGCTTCCATCTGGGAGAATTATGCCAAAAATAGCAACAAGGGTGGAGATATGATCAGAATCATAATAGTCCACGGATGAGTTCACGGGTCGTGCGACATAAGTCTATGTCGCATGCGGCATAGGGGAACCCGCACAACTTCCTGACTTAGCAAATTTTATAGTAATTTTGTCATTTTGCATGTTGTGCACTTTGTGTGAGGTGTTGCATGCTCCATGTGATGCCCTGTTTTGGTGCTATCTCCAGAAATTGTCTAAATTCGACACTTTTGCTCCATTTTTGGCCTAAATATGCAACTTTCTCCAAAACCTACCAAAATAGCCTAAAAACACATTTGCGGTAAATAAATTGGGAAAATGGCTACTTTACCTTCATTTTTGGCCATTTTCCGCAAGAAAATATAGTGATTTTTTTCGCTATATGTTTTGGCCCGATCATTTTGCTAGTTTCAATGTTTATAACTTCGAGATTCTCTCTATGTTTTCTTAGGTGTTACATAAACCTACTTTATATTAGATATATATGACTTCCTAAGTCAGTCTTTTTTTGTGATGTAATGTTGTTTATGTTTGATTTGAATAGCTAGCATACACGTTTTGGTTTCTCATTAACTTATGACTTTGTAATTGTTGAATATTTCTTGAATTATGGATGTATATATATGTCTAATTAATATTGTGTTTTTAATGGGTAGTAAATATGGATATTAGCCCATTAGTAGTCTGCATTTAAAAAATAGCATTCATACACAGTTTTTGAAAACAAACCGTGTATGAAAAGTAACATACATGGTTATATAAAGAAACCGTGTATGATTCACTCGAACGATATGTGGTTTATTTGCAAGAACCATGTATATGAACCTTGCTATAATACACGATTATCTTGACCGTGTTTAAATCTCAAGTTGCCGCATCTTTTTTTTCTAGATCTGACATGGTTACCTTGTGGTAACCACTTATATAAAGTGTATATAGACACGGTACTGTAACCGTGTACAATGTATTGACACTTCTATTCACGACACGTGCAGACACAGTTGCAAAACCGTGTGTCATTTGCATTTTTAACTGTGTATAGTTGCCATTTCTATAGTGGCGCTAGCATGTCTGCAACTGTACTTCATGTACTATTTGTACAACGAGTGACTAAGGTAATATCAATAATAAGTCAAATCTTACTGATTCAAGGTGTATTTCAGACCCAAAATGTTAACCAATAGAAACGAACAAGATTTATAACTTCACATTAAATAATTCGTAAGTCAAATGTCTTTAATTCAAGATTTATCATTTCGCATTAAATAATTTATAAGTCAAATGTCTTTAATTCAAGGTGTAGTTCCCAATATATTGATGAGAACCAAAATGTTAATGGATATCAATAAACTTGATCGCACATGCCATTAATTGATTAGCTGAATCTCTCTTAATTGAGGAACTTAAGCCCGATACTGACTTTGCCCTATATATAGTCAATTCAGAATTTGGCGTAAATAGAGCAAGTACATTGGATATATGTACTGAAGAGGAAAGAATAGAAGATCAGAAGAGAAAAGGATTTCACTACGCCAATGGCTTCCTTACAACAGTCTGCCTTCCTTTTGTTGTTTCTTGTACTCTTTCGTGTTACGAACAGTTCTCCCATCATTCTTCTAATAAATTCTACTAATTACGAAAAAGCTGGATTTCTTAGCAGGTAAGAAATCATCTCTCTCTCTCTCTCTCTCTCTCTCTCTCTTTCTTCATTGAAGATACGAGTGATTTTTGCTTACATGAGAACATACTGAATTCAGGTTTGCCGTAGACCAATACAACAAGAAGGGCGAGTCACACCTGATCTTCCAAGAGTTTGTGAACGGTACGCTAGTTTATTTCCCTTATAAGAGATCTCCTCTATGGGTTCTTCAGCTGAATGCCAAAAACTGCAGTGAGCCAGGTACTCCCACTGCCTTGTATGTCGCTCCTGTTGCTGAGAACGCAGTCGAAGGGAGCCAGATTGAAGCCTATGGTTCAACTTTCTACTATCTTAACTTGATGAAGTTTTAATAGTGGAGTGCCGTGGTTTAAGATTTATCTGTTTTCAGTTCAAGTGTTACTGTTGTTTTTTTTTGCTGTCTTCTTTCTTGTATCCAGGTGCTAAGATTTACGACTATAATAAAGATTTGGCAGCCTTTTTCACAATGTCGTTGTGCTTTGCTTTTTTTTTTTTTTTAAAGTATGCCTATTAACAATTTAATTGATAAAAATATATTTAAAACGAGTCAAATGACTCTAATTTCTAAATCTACTTCTTTATTATCACGAAATCCTCTAAATTACTGAAAACTACTTTAATCACCCTTAATCATCCTCTAAATTCTTAGATCTACTCTTTTACTGGATCTACTTTTCTAATCCTATTTATACACTCATATTCACCCGAATACCTTAATTTTCATTTCGCTCCATGACCGGATCCGCTCTTTCGACCGTCGCTGAGCTCCGACGACTGGATCTACTAACAGTCTCAATACAATTGAGATAAGCACTCTACTCTCCGAGCTCTAATGGTACCACGCTCTCGGTTCCGGTCGACTCTCTCAACTCTCCCTCATTCTTTTCTCCGCTTAAGGAGGTAAAGACGAGAGAGAGAATGATATTGTTGTATCGGAGGTGAGACTTAGAATGAATGAAAGAGACGAAGTGGGTAGAGAGGGGAGAAGGGGGGGGGGGGGAGGGAGAGGGAATGGTTTTCGTTGTGATTTGCTTTATTTAATGTTCAGAGACATAGTACATGATTTAACCAAACGCACCACTTAAAAAGAAGCGGAGAGGGCTTGTCGGAAAATCAAGATTACTTCAAGATGGGCCAGCAAGCCCAAGTCTCTACTATTCTGTTGGAAATCCACCGAGCCCTAGACTGCCTCTCTTCGTCCCTTCAACCCTCTGCCCCATCACATCCTCTACAGCCACCCTCTCTTCTTTCACCCCCAAATCACTCTCCCGGTGCCTCCAAGACAGTGCCTTCCTTCAACCCAGCCCTTAACATACCTCCCCTAAACCCTCTCCCGAGATCGGCTGCGACCCTCCCCTCCAGATCCTTCACCGATGTCCTCCGTGACTCCATTCTTTCCCAACCCGTTACACGCCGCCCCCTTCCCAAAGCTGCTATTCGTCCCAAGATTCATTCCTACACGAACCTTACTACCTCCAAAGCTCGAGTCACTGCCAAAATTAACCAACTCCGCGCCCTCTCCAAGAAAGGTTCTGATGTTTGCTTTAAATGCGGCGACACCGGTCATTCAACTGCCGCTTGTCGCAATTCCATTGTCTGTTTTGCTTGTCAGAAAGTTGGCCACCGTTCCTATGCTTGCCCTGCGTCCACTACTTCTATTAAATCTCTTCATCCCCTTGCTGCTACTACTACTGCCACATTAATTCCACCCCCCTCTTCTTCAATTCTAGGTCTCCCTTCTTCTCTACCTTCTTCTCCTCCAATTGCTCCTTCCCTACCCCTTACCATGCTACCTCCTCCAAACTTACCGCTGCTTACAGAGGCCAACACATTACCAGTTCTCCGCTACTATGCCACTCCAGGCACGACAAAGCTTCGACAAACCCTCTCTCAAGGCCTCATTCTACAGGATCTCCGCTGCCTAGGCCCGTTGTACATCCAAGAAAACCTTTACCGCTCCTTCCCCTTCCCTCATTGGACTTGGATCGCTCGAGAACTACCGAACAATCAGTACTTCATCCTTCCACCAAACCTTGCTTGGCGTGACGAAATAGTTCGAGCTGGTACTATCAAGCTAGGTGATGTCTTCTTTCCGGTGACTCCCTATGACTTCCAGAGATTTAACCAAGGTACCTCCCTAAAGGCTTATTGGATACAAGTTCACAACCTTCCACATGATCTCTGGAGAGACACGGAACTCCGTCAACTTGCTCGCGATTTGGGAGGTGTTTTTCTAGACGCTGATCCACTTACCTCCAGCATGATAGCTCTCCGCCTTAAGATAGGCGTCTCAGACAAAGATGTCATTCCAGCATGCCGCCATCTGGTCTTCACTGATGCCTCTGGTGCGCAATCCACCTACACAATCCAGACAGTAGTAGAAGATTTTGGTGATGTACCACGCTGGGGCCATTCTCGCCTCCAGGTATACAACAACAATGGCAAGCGTCCCCGATCTGTATCTCCTGAACCTAGAAAGCCACCTTCCCTCTTAACTGGCTCAACATCTGATCCAAACACACTCAATACTAATTCCTCTATGATTACTCAGCCTCCTCAAACTACTACCTTCCAACTTCCTACCTCCTTCCCTTCCCAACCAGTTCCATCTCCTGTGATCAACAATCCGATACTCTCAGTTCAACCAGCAACTTCTCACATCCAACCAACCAATGCTCAACTTCCGGCCATTAATCACACAGCCTCATCCGAAACTACACTGACAGCTACACGGTTACCTCCACCTCCTCCGATCAGCCTTATCCCATACCTCATCCCCTCTTCTTCATCTCCGACTCCAATACCTGCTCCAGTACCTTCCCCAGTGCCTATGCATACTCCAATCCCATCTTCAATACCTTCTCTACTACCTACTACACCACCCTCTCCAAAGCCACTGCCTGCTCCAATTCCTGCGCTGATACCTGCTCCAGTACCGGCTTCAGTATCTGACCAGGAGCCTACTCGGATCCCTGATCCGATTCTTGCTCCCCTTCCTGCTCCTGTATCCATCCAAGACCGTACTCAGCCAACTGCCTTAGAGGAAGCTCGCCATAGCCTTCGCCTTAAAGCCAAAGATGGTGCTAGTAAAAAAAGAGGAGGCAAAACTGGAGCTACTTCAGGTAATGTCATTGTCTCCTCATTTCCTTATGTTCACTTAACTGACCTAGAACTTATACAATTGTATGACATTAGTGGCTTTAATCTAGGATCCTCAGACGAGGAAAAATTAGACAATGTTAAAAAACTACGTACTCTATCACATTCTAGATTTCAATCCTCCTTTTCTGATATTCTTTCTACTAAGTCTAAAATTCCCTCCTCTGACCCTTATGATTTATGCCCTCTCCTTCTAGCTTCCTCAACAGATGATCAAATAGTTAATAATGGTTAATTTCTTAAGTTGGAATGCTAGAGGATTAGGATCCTCATCTAAGCGTAGAGTACTTAAAGACTTCCTCTTTTACCATCACATAGACATTGTAGGAATTCAGGAAACAAAAAAAAAATCATTCCCTCCCAGATCCTTAAATGCCCTTAGCAATTCTATTTCTCATTGGATTCCCAAAAGCTCCAATGGAGCTTCAGGTGGCTTATTATTAGGTATTGATGAATCAAAATTTTGGATTCTAGACACTTGGATTATGGATTTCTCAATCACAGTTCATATTAAAAACAAATATGAAAATTTTGAATGGCTTCTTACCATAGTATATGGCCCTGTCCTTTCCAATTTACGTAGTGCTTTTCTTGCTGAACTTCGTACTATTCCTTTACTTGGTCCTCCTGCATGGTTGTTGTTTGGGGACTTTAATCTCATTAGAAACAGAACTGAAAAACAAGGCCCTTCTTTTAATTTCATCCTTAGCAATAGATTTAATGACTTAATCTCATATCTCAATCTACTAAAATGTCCACTAACTGATAGAAAATTCTCTTGGGCAAGATCATTAACATCCCAATCCAAAGCTTTACTGGACAGATTTTTTTACACCACTGATTGGATCTCTCACTACTCTAATTCTATTGTTACCTCCTTACCTAGAATTTACTCTGATCACAATCCAATTATATTACACACTGATTCTATTTCTACTATCCCTAGAAAAACAATAAGATTTGAAAAATCCTGGATTTCCAAAGAGGGATTCTCTGATTTAATACAAAAATGGTGGTTAGCTTATCCTTTAGAATATGACTTAGGCAATTCATGGAAATTTAAACTCCAATTTCTTAGACAAAAACTTAGAGGATGGAATGCTAATTTTCAAGGGGAACAGAAAAGGAAAAAGATTATCCTCTTGGAGCAAATGGAACACTTTGAAAACCTACATGATTCTAATTCTCTTACTTCTGGAGAATACTCACAATGGAAAGATTGCCAAACCTCCTTATATAAAATCTATCAAGATGAGGAAACCCATTGGCAACAAAGAGCAAAGCTTAAATGGTTCTTAGAAGGAGATCTCAATACAAAATTTTTCCACTTATCTGCTTCCATTAGGAAAAAGAAAAATACCATTCTATCCTTAGAAATAAATGATACTCCTATATATGATCCTACTATCCTAGAAAATCATATTACCTCATACTTTAAAGAATTATTAGGTACTAATGAATCTAGATTCCTCTCTTTACAACCTGACATTTGGGAAAATTCTACAAAACTCACCCCATCTCAACAGATATCACTTGAACAAAATTTTACAATTGAAGAGATAAGATCAACAGTCTTCTCTTGCAATCCAAATAAAGCCCCAGGTCCTGATGGCATCTCTTTTTTATTTTATCAAACCTACTGGGACTTAGTTCAATTTGACCTTAATCTCCTATTCCAGTCCTTTTACAATAGGACATTAGATGTCTCTAAACTTAACCTAGCTTCTATTTGTCTAATTCCTAAAAAGTCAGATGCCACCACTATCAAAGATTTTAGACCTATAAGCCTAATTAACTGTAGCTTTAAATTAATTACCAAACTTCTAACTAATAGATTATCAAAGGTTATAGACCCATTAATAGATGACTCTCAAGCAGCCTTTATTAAAGGCAGATTAATAGGAGATAATATCATAAGTGCCCATGAAGTATTACACCAAGTTAGAATCTCTAAACAACAAGGAATTCTTCTTAAGCTTGATTTTGAGAAGGCCTTTGATAAGGTTAATTGGAACTTCTTATTAGAAATTTTAGCAGCTAGAGGCTTTGGTACTCTTTTCATTAATTGGATTAAAGATATCTTAGAAGGAGGTAGATCTTGTGTCTCTTTTAATGGTACTCAAGGTACATATTTTTCATGTAAGAAAGGCCTTAGACAAGGTGATCCTTTATCACCTCTTCTTTTTGACTTAGTTGCTGATGCATTAAACAAAATTCTTACAAGAGCACAATCTGCTGGTCTTATCTCAGGTTTAGGTCAATTTGCCAACTCCTCCACAGTTCTTAATCTACATTTTGCAGATGACACTCTAATTTTCTTAGAAGCCAACCCTGTGATGATTGAACACCTTAAATTTCTTTTACTAGGTTTTGAGTCCCTTTCTGGACTAAAAATCAACTTCAACAAAAGTGCTTTAATTCCATTAAACATTTCCAATACCACGGCTACTAATATAGCTAATCAACTAGACTGTCAACTTTCTTCCCTACCGATTACTTACTTAGGTGTTCCTCTTCATTGGAAAAAACTTAGTACAGATGATTGGCAACCTTTAGTTTCCAAAATAGAAAACAAACTTCAAACTTGGAAATGCACCTTACTTTCATTAGGAGGTAGAGTTACATTACTTAATTCTGTACTATCTGCAATTCCTCTATATTGGCTATCTATCTACAGGATTCCTACTAACATTAGACAAAAAATAGATAGAATTAGAAAGAAATTCTTATGGTCCGGTTCCTCTTCAACTAGAAAAAAATACCACCTTGTAGCATGGGACCAAGTCTGCCTTAGTAAGAACCAAGGTGGTTTAGGTGTTCTTAACTTAGATAGAATGAATATTTCCTTGCTTGCTAAATGGTATTTCAGATTTAAAGACCCAACTTCGTCAGGTAAATGGAAAGATATTCTTATAGATAAATATAGTACTTCAGGCTTAGTTAACTCAAGATGCTCCCCTTTTTGGACAAGCATCCTATCATTTAGACATATTGTAGAATTAGGTATTAATAGAATCATTGGTACTGGACAAGAAACTTTCTTTTGGTTAGACAGATGGGATGGAGATTGTGCTTTATATTGTTTATACCCAAATCTGTTTCGTATCTCCACTGAACCCCTTATCACAGTTTCTAGGGCTTTCACTTCTACTACTATTTCCTTACAATTCAATAGACAACTCACAGGAATTACTTTAGCTGAATGGCATCACCTTATATCCTCTTACTCCTTCTCTTCAGTGTTTACTAACATTTCCCAACCTGATAGGATTTTTTGGAGATGGCACTCTTCTGGCCAGTTTACTGTACATTCTCTTTATCAATGGTTAGAATTTGGAGGAATTAAAAACTCAACCTATACTACCCTCTGGAAAACAAAAATCCCCCTCAAGATAAAAAATTTTATGTGGTTACTAAAAGAGGGTAAAATATTGACAAAAGACAACTTGGCTAAAAGGGGCTGGACTGGAGACCAAACTTGCCATTTTTGCAACTCTTTAGAAACAATTGATCACCTTTTTGTTACTTGCCCTTTAATTTCAACTCTTTGGTCTTGGATTGCTAATTACAACAATTTTACTTTTAATTGTGAATATATAACAGATTTGTGGCTTTTAGATGCTTGGATTCCCCTTAAAGACTGCTTATTAATAGAATTAATTAGAGCAGCCACAGTTTGGGTCATTTGGTTGGCTAGAAATAAAGTATGCTTTAATAATGCTAGGATACCCTCTGTAGCTACATTAGGTTCTCAAATTATCTCCTTAACTTCTTATTGGTGTAAGACTAATTCTGATGAATCCTTCTTTAAATTAACCTTGATTCTACCTATGGATGTTACACAATTATCTCAGGCAGGCAACTCTATAATCCTCTCGGAGACAGTTACATCGGAGGTGGAAAACGGTATTTGGGATTCAGAGGAAGATCCATGTCTTGGGTTAGAGGGGTCAGACCTCTCTGATTTTCTGCAATGCTGATGCTGCCTTCTTCCATTCCTCTAATAAACTTTCCAACTCTCTCTATTTTGTTTGTTGTATGCTTAATAATTCTTTAGCCTTGTACCTGTTAGATATCTCCTAGCTGCTTCACAGCTTGTGATTTTGTTACTTTGTTACTTAGATACTGTTTTGCTAGACATTCTTGTATGAACAATTTGTTTCTATGGAAACAGGTGGTATATACCACTTTTATCAAAAAAAAAAAAAACCAAACGCACCACTTCGGGCACTTCTAATTGTGTTGCTAAAATCTTGTAATATTTAGTGACATGATAAACTTGTGGAGTTCGTGAAAATATAAAGATAGATTAATTTTTGCCAAGATATATTAGTTATAGAAACTAATTAATCTTGAGCGAAAAAGGCTATATAATTCCTTGGAACAGTAATTGATACAGCTTAATTATTCCTTTCTATTACAACATTCAAACTGATTACACTATAGAAATTGAAATATGGAAAGATAATCATTCCACTAGCAAAAAGATAACAGTTAAAGTTTTAAAAAAAATTCAGCATTAATTTGAATTGTTTCATTAATATAAATATGAGATCATTATGCTTCCACAGGTGACTTTCAAAAATAATTTAGTTGGTTGAATATGAGGATAACTCGATTGGAACTGAATACCGCATTGAGAGATTTTCAATCTCTCACTCTTCCACTTCAGTGGATTTCAAGTATGAAGCGCAAGACGCGAATGTAAGATGTCAAACTCAAAGATTGCGTAATTTGCAACAAAGAAAAGCATATGTTGTTTTAGATAAATCTGCTATGGTATTTCATTTGTATTTTATTATACTATATCAGGTTTATATCACTTTGTTTGTTACATATAATTAAATCATGACACTTTTGAGAAATATACTTCATGTATTGTGGCTCATCTACTTGTCATTGGTAATTTATGTACATATATATATGTTGTGTATGAGAATATAATCACCTTGCGCTAATGAGCGCGGCAAGTTGTCAGTCCTGTTGTCGGGACGTGACACATACATTTCAAGAAAACCAATGATCTAACATGATGGATCCATATGCTCATTAAATGATGCATTTTACTCCTCTCTCTTTTATGGTTTACAAATAAAAGACTCCGTAATATGGACATTATAAATATCTATACTAACTAAATGACATTTATCACTCTTCTATAACTTTTTTATTTATGTAATATTATACCTAACCTATGAAGAAGACCATAATTATATTGTGACTTTTCGTCTACCTAATATATATTTATCCCTAACATTAGGTATTATCCGAACCAAAATAACTTAGTGTACATTACCTATTACATGAATCAAATTCCTACACAAATAACGATTTCCCAATACCTCCAAATTAATTGATAAATTTAACCTCCCCTGTTTGTGTTCACTATTTCTAAACGATGGGGATGGAAGCGGATTTATCTTTCTTATCGCACATGGGCCCATGTAAATGTCAACCATTAGTCAGTCTAGCATTGTTAACGTCAGCCACAGAAGATCTGAAGAGAAGTGGCGCACATGCAACTTGTAGAAGGAAACTTTCTGCTGTAGAAGGAAACTTTCTGCTGTGACAGTTTTTGGTTATCAATCTTCAATGTAATATTTAGAAAATCAAACAATTAAGGAAAGAGAAGAATTAGGAAATAAGCAAGCTGTAGACCTCTAGCGCAAATGTTATATTAGGGGCTGTTGCAATCAATTCGAAAAAAGCTGAACTTTTTCTTTTGTAACCACAAAATTTTCCAATAAAAATAAAACAAGGGTGGGAAAGGAGTTTCACAGAAGTTGTGTGTTATTTACTCTTTTCTCATAAGTTGCCAGTCTGCAAATATACTCTATGTACTATTAGTTTTTTTTTTAAATCATCGTATGTACAATTAGTTAAACAAACAACTAAGCTAATATTAATAATCAGTCAAATCTTTCCGATTCAAGGTGTAGTTAAGATCCAAAATGTTAACCAATATAAACAAACAAGATTTTCGATTGGCAATTAATAATACATAGGTCAAACTTCCCAAAATAATGATCAGATCCAAAATGTTAATGGATATCAACAAACTAGATCGCACATGCATGCCATTAATTTATTAGCCGAATCTCTCTTAATAGAAGAGTTAAAGCCCAATAATAAATTTGGCCTATATAGAGCCAAATTTGAATTTTCAATAAATAAAGCAAGTACACTGGATATATGTTCTCCAGAAGAGCAAAGGATTTCACTACGTACGCCAATGGCTTCCCTACAACAGTCTGCGTACTTTTTGTTGTTTCTTGCACTCTTTCATGTTACCATCAGTTCTCCGATCTTTATATCGATCAATTCTTCTTATTACGATGAAGCTCAATTTCTTAGTAGGTAAGAAATCATCTCTCTCCATCTCTCTCTCTCTCTCTCTTCATAGAAGATCTGAGTGTTTTTAGCTGAAATGAAAGACCATACTGAATTTCAGGTTTGCCATAGACCAAAACAACAAGAAGGGTGAATCGCACCTCATCTTCGTAGAGTTTGTGAACGGCACACGAGTAATTTATGCCCCATACGGCGATTCTAGGACGTATCCTCTATGGATTCTTCGGCTGAATGCCAAAAACTGCAGCGAGCCCAGTATTCCCACAGTATTGTATGTCGCTCAAGTGGTTGAGAACTCTACAGAAGTGGGCCAGATTCAAGCCTATGGTTCAAATTTCACCTATATTGACATCTACAAGGCATAGTGATGTGCCAATTTTCTAGCTTTATCTGTTTTCAGTTCAAGTGTTCTTGTTGTTTCTTTCTATCTTCTTTCTTGTATTGGGGTGCTAAGATTTGACAGCTTTTTCACAATGTCATTCTGCTTTTCTTTATAAAATGTTCCAAGACATAGTAATTGATTTAACTAGATGCACCAGTTCCAGCACATCTGATTGTGCTGCTAAAAGATTGTAAATATTTAGTGACATGATAGGCTTGTGGAGTTTGTGAAACTAGCAAAGGCGATGATCTATTTGGTACATCCAATTATAGATTTGATCCCGACCCGTAGTTTGATGACATTGCTTTTTATAGATGCCGAGATACCTTTTCACGTAATTGAAAGTAGGTTTTGGGAACCGGCTATGAGATCTCTTAGACCCGAATATAGAGCCGTTAAGCGGCAAACCTTGAGAAATGATTGTGTGGGGGTATTTAAGGCGGGAATGGAGGTATCCTTGAAGGAGTTTGAAGGATTGGATTCATGTGTGTCTTTCACGAGTGACATATGTGTGTCAGGATATATCAGTTAGAGAAAATAAATAATATATCTGTAGCGAAAAACACAATATAATTTCTACAAAAATTAAGAACTGTGGGCTTGGTGCAGTGACCAAGGCCTTGTCTCTTTTTGAAGATAATCCTATTCAATTCTCGAGAATAGCATCTAAAAGATATTGGGTATCAGAACCCTTTAATAAAAAAAAATCTTTATTAATTAATAAACCTTTATTATTTCTTTCTATTAGAACAATCAAACTCAATATTCAGATGTACCAATCCAGAGATAGAACATAATTTCAGCTGATATTCTATCCGGTCAAATAATACAAAATTTGTCACTATCCGCAAGTGCCTTTTACTATTAATATTGTCACCGATACTCCTATTAGTAATAGCGATACGCTCAGGAATAACAATTTATATTAGTGTAACCTCGGAAATAGTAACTTTTTACCCTTGCTGTAGTGCAATCAATTGGTTTACTGATTTTCAAAGTCCAAACGCTTGATCCAAACCCTTGATCCAAACAGTTAGATGTGATCTCTAAATAAAAATGTACTTGGAGACCAAATTTTACATTTTTTGGAAATTTTTTACTATTTATTTATTAAGCCAGTTTTAAAATCACTAATTTTAATAATAATATTTTTTACTATAATTTTTTACTATGCATTTTCCAATCTATCGTTATGGAGGGAACCAAAGATATTATACTCTCATTAATGTTTGTGTCATAATAATATTTATAGTACGATAATAATATGTATGAAATCATTATTTATAATAATTAATTTACAATCTCTTTAACATTTGTGTCATAATAATTATAATAATAATAAGATAACAATAACATTTGCGTCATAATAATATTTATAATAAGTAACAAGATGTATGCAATGAATATTTATAATATTAATTTAAAATGTCATGATTCTATGAACTCTCCAATTCAATTGATAATTTGTACCTATCATTGTAGTGTTTGTTGTTGCTGATATCTAAAATTTAATACATAAATATAATATCTCTCAAATTGGTATTTATTGTTCCTTATCTGTCCAATTTAATTGACAAAGTCTACTCCTATTTTGTCACGACAGTACGTCCCAAACTCCATTCTTCGTGTACAAGTTTTGTTTGGTTTAGTGAGAGATTGAACAATTTATGATGAGGAATAGGATGCTCTGATACCACTTGACAACAGCACCTCCCTAACTTTACTCGGCGTGTATAGGTTTTGTTTGGTTTAGTGAGATATTGAACAATTTAAGAGAATAATTTAGACAAAGAAGAGAGAAATCACAAGAGGGAGAAAATAAGAAAAAATATTTTTTTTTTTGATGGTTGTCGACAATTGTCGACAACAGATATATTAATAAAAAAGTTTATTTACATGTCGTACGTATATAAATTACATCCCCCGGCCCCTATACCCAGGAGCTAACATCTCAACCTCATGTCGAGATCCCAAATTTATTTCCTAGATGTGTATGCGCCAATTCTCAATCTCTAGTGATGTATCGTTGATCAATCGATGCACCGCCCTCCTTTTTGCTGAAAACAGTCTCCTATTTCTCTCCCGCCAGAGAGCCCATACGCCTGCCGCCCAGACAAGGTCCCAGTGTGAGTCGCGTGCGTTTTGTTTTCTTCCATTGATCCAGGTAGTGATTATGTCCACCGCACCCGTAATGGAGATGTTGTATTGCGCCTTCAATCCTGTCCAGAAGTGCCTTGCATAGACACAGTCCCACATGATGTGGTCCCTAGTCTCCACCGAATTTGCCGAGCAGAGGTGACAACCCGTTTGAATCGTGCACCCTCTGTATAAGAGCACCTCTTGAGTTAGGAGTTTGTCATCCAACATTAGCCAGATAAATATCTTGACTTTCATTGGAACCTTTAATTTCCATATTTTGCCGTGACTCCAAGATATGATTCCACTATGTTGCATTTTCTTAATTTCCATAATAAGAAAATATTTGATATATTAATCAAAGTCTAAAGAAAAAAATGCCATGCTATCTCTTCTTATAATACATCCATCACATAATAAATAATTTAGAAAATCTAAACGTCACACTTAGAAACTAACAACACATAGTGACTAATTCTTGAAAACTCTAACATAATTAAAACAACGTAAAAATATAAATAGTAAAATCTAAAAAATAGTAACATAATTAAGTTTCATAGAAAACACAACATAATTTAATTATGCAATTAATCATCATAGGAAATGATGAACTAGTGGGACCCGTGGGACCCCTTCTTGAGACTTGTGCCTAGCCATTCAAGAAAATTGAAGAACAATTAACCCGTACCGAATCCGAGTTCGAATTCGAGTCCGGGTTTGAGTCCAAGCCGGAATTTTGGTTTTCGTCATTTTGCTTCACTGTTGCCCTTGTAGATCCAAACCGTTTGTTTACTTTAACATTTGTATTAAAGCAGATCCAAGTACCCTCTAAAATTTCAACGCTTTTGATTTGGTGGATAGTCCCACGTGGAACATGACCAGTAGTCATATGGTTCTTTGGTTACCTATTTGGGATATGATATATCAAGTAAAAAAAAAAAACAATTAATGACATGCCCAATTAAACAATAAGTCCAATAAGTACTTATTCGTAATGAGAAATTAATTGAAAATTATTTTAGTTAATTAGGGGAACTATTTATTCATTGAAAATTATATGCTTATTGATATCATATTACTCATTTTTTGTTAAAAACAATACAAAAAAAATAAAATATAAATACAAATTATCAAACATTGAGAAATATGATGGTCAAATATATCCCTGTAAATCTGCCATGTATTAAGGCAGGACAATCTTGAAATAGAATATTAATAAAAAATGTATTGATCACCCCGCCCCCCTTGTTTCAATCCAAATTGTGTTATTATAAATCATCTATATATGGATAGCACATGGCATGAATTAATTAGCTTAATCTCTCTTAATTGAAGACACAAGTCCCAAAAGTTCTTAGTCAAATCTTAATTTTACCTTTATAATGAAGCTATCTAATTAACGTGATAAATATCCTGTATACATTTACATGTCCACCAAAACCGTGAAATATAAGAAAAGGCAAAGAAATTCAATACGCCATTGCCTCACATAGTGTTGTCCACTTGTCTATATAGTACTAACCAAATCATATATACATTGTACATGAAATGAGCATATGGGCTTACAAAATCTCCAAGTTGTAAATTGAAAATTCCAAAATTTTAAGTAGTCAATACTAAATGGTAAATAGTCAGTAGTACAGGATTCAGTAGTGGAGCTTTTTGAATTTATTTACTATCAAGTAAAGCGGTAAAAAAAATAATGGATATAGTGCATTAAAATGTACATAAAATCCTTCATATTTTGACCGCTTGATTTGATGGTAAATAAATTCAAAAATTAAATTTTTTTATATGGAAACAAAGTTCTAGTTAAGGAGATTGGTTTGAATGGTTTCGATTTGTAGTTTGAAGCCGATTCAATAGATTTTGGAGACTGGAAGCATATTGTCAATATATTAGAGGAAGAGTGTTAGCCGTACTCTCTTTATATATATTTAATTAAGGCCTGAGATGTTGCTAGGTTTTTGCATGTGTCTGTTTTATGGAATCCTGTTGCTGTCGTCGTGCTGTGTTCATTTTTGTGCCTTAGGTACATATGTTTGAATTTAAGATCTAATAGTCGTGCAATGTCATTTTGTTTTACTTTCTTAAAAAATACATAGACATAAAATAGTGTACTTTAAGTATTTTATTTTCTTAAAGAACCTCAGACATAGTGAATGCACTTGAAAACACGACTATACACGGTCACAGTAACCGTGTATATTAATTAGGGTTATATACATGGTTTTTACAAGGGACTCGTGTATGATTTTTGGAAACCAGCCATACACGCCTATTTAATACAATCCGTATATGTTACTTTTTGTACTCGTTTTGTTTGTAAAAATCGTGTATTTCTACTTAATTTTATTTATACTTGGCTAGCATCCATATTTGCTAGCCATTAAACATACAATATTACACATCCATAATTCAAGAAGTATTGAACATTTACAACATATATAGAAAACAATATTCAATATTTAACATGCAACACACATAAAATGTACATTTAGCATTCAACATATATATACATCCATAATTCAACAAATATCCAATAAACATACATAGCCAGCAAAACATTAAGAACTTTTAACACATGTCAAATTTAATAAGTTTACATAACAGCCTTCAACAACTTAACATACATATATACATTATTAAGAAACAAACATAGCCAAGAAAACATTGGAAAAGGTCAATTTTGTGCATGTAACAGATATTTGCATTTAGGTCGTCAATGTCAATTCCAGCTAATTAATGTGCAAATGCTAATTTTCTATTATTTTTTTATTTTCATGTCTTACCTAGAATTGGGTGATTAACACCTGTCAAACGCAAGATTAATTGGAAACTAAAAGATTAACATAGAAATTAAAATATTACCTTCTTTGATTTTGCTTGAAACTACGTACAAATAATTCATGCAAACTAATACTATTTTGCATCGTTTTAAGTCTTTCTTCACTTTATTTTGGTCTCCTACCTCGCATCGGGGCCGGCCTCTTAATCCTATGTCTCCACAGCAAAGACGAAGACAAAACATAGAAAGACTCAAAGTGAAGGATGAGGAAATCTTTCGTTTCGTTTTAGTAATCGGTTGTGTTTTAAATGACCGTGTATGTATGGTTGAGCTTATTTTTGTGCGAGCACCTCCTCCCTTTACACACTGTTTATTTGAAATTCTTTTCGAATTCGTGTATAATATGTCGTGTATGATTAACATTTTTGTAGTAGTGGCTCTTTGATATGAACATAATTACGAACATGATTGGACCATTCCTCAATCTTCTCCCTGGCTCTCATATTATTACTGGGTTATATTAAAATATGTCAAAATAATTTTTTTCAGTTATGGAATGTGTCCTTATCTTCAACATAGGGCATGGATCGATATAGCTCAAGAACGGGCCAAATCAAGGCCGAAATAGAAAAAAAAATAACTCTAAAAGGAATTGGAGAAGCCAGACAGGGTGAGGACATGGGAGCGTCCTTCTGGTTGTATGTGATCCCGACGCATCCTATGTTTTATGTGCTAGCAGGGTTAAATTCGCATCCTCTGAGATATCTCAAACTTTGCGTGACTTTATGGAAAATCGCAACCATTCAAATACGTTCTGCACTAATCTCAAGGCAAAAATAATACTGGCCCCTGTGCTATCCCCAAATAGGCACCTGACACGTCGGTCACGCAAAAGTTGAGATATCTCAGAGGATACGCACTCAGCAGGGTTGGAGGCGAAGTGGGTCCCATTATGAATCCTGCACAGACGCGGGTGCATGGGATTATGGTCCTAACTGCTTCCAGAGCAATTTTCTATCGGTGTGTTCGTTTTGCCAACAAATTAGAGCACTAGAATACTAAAAACTTGTAGAATTCAGATTATATGTTACTAAAGAGATTCTTTGTCTATTAGAAACTTAATAAAGTATTTTATACTTATTAAATCTCAAATTTTCCATTTTGGAGAATTATCAAGTGCACATATTTAGAAACTAGAGAGATTTGTTACTTAGATTTGAATAAGGGGATAACCTTAAGAAAAATGGTAGTTTGTCTACAGTCAGTGACGAACAAGAGGTGTGCTTCATATTGGTGTGTATCGAAGAGCACGTAGTTCATTTTCTCACTTGTGAAATATTCATAATGGCATTTAGGGGTATACTTGTGTGTGCGTCACATATATAGAAATAAACCATTTATCTGATTTTTATAGAAGAGAAATTTGTTTTCATACACATAGTACATATTTTTATCTTTTGATAAACGGCGATTATAAACGGAGGGGGGGGGGGGGGTGCTATGTAATTTTTTAGGGGTATATATATTAAATTCCCACTGTTCGTTATGTCATTGATCTTTATTACATTCTATTAAATTTGATATATAAATATAACACCTCTGAAATTGGTGTTATTATTCCTGATCTTTCCAATTTAATTAATAAACCATTTGTTCACTTTAACATTTGTACTAAAGCAGCTGCAAGTACCCTCTAAAATATCAATTTAACGCTTTGGATTTACTGGAAACTCCCACTTGGAAACTCCCACGCTTATTGTTTTAAGATGGAATGCAAATTATATAATACTCGAAATTACACTTTTTTAATCCAAAGAGTTCAACATTTAAAACGAAATTATAACATTAGTATATTAGTCTAATTACACTGACAGCCGATGTCAATATTTAAAAAAAAGTATATTAGTCTAATTAACTTGAACAATTAATGGGAAGATAAGTATCAAAAGGTAATTAATGAGGTTTTAATAAGTAAAATATCCAAATTAAAATGATGTAGGTTGTTCCCAACATCTTGGTCAAAGATCTAAAATGCTAATCTATATAAACAAACCAGATAGCTCCTGACGCTAATTAATTAGTGGAATCTTTCTTAATTGAAGACGTAATTCCCAAGATATTAGTCAACAACAATTTCGCCTTTATAAACAATCTATACCGTCCTCTAAAATCATACAAGATCAGAAAAATTAAGCAAAGAAATTCACTACGCCATGGCCTCACAAAGTTCTCTTGCCCTTGTGTTGTTTCTTGTACTTGTTGGTGCTTCTACCTTGACCGCCAACGAAGTTTATCCGATAAGTTACTTCGATAAGCAAACAGTTGAAAATCTTGGAAAGTAAGCATATTTATCTCTCTTTCACTTTCCCCATTCATAGTTGTATATTGTACATGATATAAGCTTACACGAGATAACCAATTTCAGGTTTGCTATTGATGAGTACAACAAGAAGGGCGAACCGAAGCTCTACTTCGTGGAGGTTGTGGGTGGTTCACTCGTTGAGGTGACAAAAATTGAGTATGTGTGGTATCTAGAGTTGAAGGCTGCGAAGTGCTCCGATGCTCATACACAAGCTATGTATATTGCTCAGATTTTTGACAACAAGGATGAATGGAAGAGTGGATTTTTCCACCAGATATAATTTGAAGATGCCGAAATCATTGATCGTCAGTATTAATTTTGGTTTATATTTGACTGTGGATTGAGATGTTGCGGTGCGAAACTGTCCACAGCGGAATGTGCTGCCGTGTTTTAGTAGTGTCCTTAGTCTTTGCTTGTTTGTTTTATGTGTTTGTTTAATGTGTTCCTGCTGCTGTCGTTGTTGTGTGGTCTTTATTCTGCCTAGGTCTTAGGTGTGATTTAAGATTTAATAGTCGTGTAATGTCATTGTATTTTACTTTCTTTAAAATTCTAGGCATAAATAAAAGGGTAATTATATCTTCCCCATCTAACTTTGAATTCAGATCCAGTGAAGTAACCCAAAATTTGGATTTTGGATTAGGACCGTCCGATTCGAATCCGTGACCATTCAACTAAAGTGGAGCGCACACATTCCGAGAGACATGTTCGAATCCCAAGGTGATCTCAAACGACGAATTTGATTCGGATGGTCACGATCCAAAACCCAAAAATTGGGTTACTTTAGGGGATCCGGACCCTCTAACCTTTCTCCATTTCTTCCCCCAACTAACTAACTTTTTTTTTTAGCTATAATTACCAATTCTAACCTTCCCCCATTTCTCCCTCCCTCTCCCACCTCCGCCTTCCACCTCCTCCTCCTCCTCCTCCTCCCATCTCCACCTCTCCAACCTCCACCTTCGCCTCCCTCACCCACCTCCGCCTCTGTCTCCCTCTCCCACCTCCCACCTCCCACCCTCTCCCACCTTGAAATGGTAAATACGATAAGCTCCCTCCCTCTCCCACCTCCGCCTCTGCCTCCGCTTTTCCATCTCTGCCTACTACTCCCGCTCCAACGGACATTCTGCCGGAGATCCTCTGTCACTCCATCCCAATCAAGCACGCCTCCGTCGGGTCATATCCATCACTGTGGACCGTCCCAAAATAAGTGCTAAATGGATCGAGTTCAACTATTTTTGTCTCTATGGATGCAATTAATCCCTTTCGTGTCTATGTTCCTCTTCCTCATGCTTACGCAGTAGCAAGTTATTTGCAAAAAACAAAGCTTCATTTATGGTGAATTAGGCCAGTGCGTACTAAGTACTAAGAAATGACAGAAAAACAAATTTTGAAAAAAAAATAGAGGTGTATGAATGAATACTTGATGTCTTAATTAGGTTGTGAATACTTCAACGTGTATGAATGAATACTTCAACCTATATGTATGAATACTTCAATGAAGTATGATTTGTTTCTTTTAAATATTTTTTTTGTTTTTTTTTGTAACATTTTAATTACATGATCTGTAAAATTTGATAGATTATTTTTGTTCCGACAGTGAAACATGTGGCAACTATTTTTTATTTCCAAAAAATAAAATCAAACTAGAAAGCAATAAAACAATGTTCAATACTATTTGGTTGCTCTTGTAAAATTAATCGAGGTATGCACATATGCTTGTAATACTCTTGATATATGAACTATTTATACTTACACGACGAGGTATGAATACTTGCTCGATGAGGTATGAATACTTGCATGCCGAGGTATGAATACTTGTGCAATAGACAACTCGAAAGTATGTCATCATGGATCTCATTTGAAAGAGAAAATTGTATAGAAGACGTTCGTGGTTTTAGATTTGCAAAATTCCTTACAAATCGGCAGAAATATTGGTTAGATTGGACGGAGAGAAAAAAAATCACCTCTAAAAACATGTAAAAGATGGGTGAGTGATGTGTCCAATTTTTTTTTAAATACTTGATAGCTTAGGTATGAATACTTGATGCATTATATATGAATACTTGATGCATTATATATGAATAGTTGATGTATTATATATGAATACTTGTGCGCGTCAGTCGTAAAATCTTTTAAATATTAGGCGGTCCCCAAATAGTAAGTGGTTCCCCCAAGTAGTTAGTAGTTACTCAAGTAGTTAATGACTGGGGGAAGAAATAGGAAAAGGTTATGGGGGATAGCTAGAGGTTCCCTAAATAAAAATATAAAATAGTGCACTTGTAGTATTTTACTTATAAAGCTAAGGCATAGTGTACTGGAAATGGTAAATTATTTAATTAGGAACTAAAATGTTGAACATATATACTCATTATACAAGTTTCCATTAAAGAAGATCTCGGCTCTGTTTCTTGTTTAGTTTTAAGAGGAATTGACGCGGAACCTGAATTTCTCAAAGTGATTCGCTATATATATACACAAATTTTTTTAATGTCATCTTGTTAGTCGCTACCAAACTTAAAAAAAAAAAAAAACGATATATACACAAATTCATGGCTTTCTCATAAAAGTTTATATTGATATGAAGACCTGGAAGACCAATAAATTCATGGGTTTCGTATTAGTTAGGGAATTCAAACTTTTTTATGAGAATTTCGTGCAAATTATTGTAATCCACCAATCATGCGGTTTATCCCCCCTCACAAGAGAAAATCAGTAATTGATATGATATACTCAACATTAATAAAATTTGTCAAAATATATTGAAAAGGCTTTCATTCAAGCCAATTTTTAGAACCTACTCGTACTAGTGTGAAGAAGCAACTAATTAAAACTCATTTTCAACATTAACTAGGTGTGCAAATAGATAACATATTATCTGTCCGTATCCAGATCAGTATTCAAATTTTTGCAGATTGGGACATGGATTCAAATACGGATATGATTTTTGGGATTACGGATATAAATTTGATTTTGGTTTGGGAAGCGGATACGGATAATTATCCGTATCCGCATTTTTTATCTGGTTGTATTAGAATCATATATGGTTAGAAATAATCTTTTTTGTTGATATTTATTAATTTAAAATGAGAAAAATATTATTTTGTTCACCATAATGATTTAATGTCCGAATTATCACTACAAAAATATGCCAGTATCCACGAGGGTAAAAAGTAACTATTGCCAAGAGTTCACTGACAAAAATAATATTTCAGAGCATATCCGCATTACCGACAGGAGTATCCACGAAGATATCATTGGCAAAAAACACTTTTGCTCTTGCAGATGGTGACAAATTTTTGTAGTATATATATGAATTTTGTGCTATTTTTATTTTCAATGTAAAAACTAATTCCTTGAATATCACATTAATTTTATCAAAAAATTTAAAATATGTATCAAAATTATATTTGTATCAATATTTGTACAAGTTTAATTTCCGATCCGTATTCATATCCATTTAATACATTAGTACAAAAAAGTGATCATACACGGCATATCCTACACAGATGATAAACAATTACACATAAAAAATGTATTATAGGAAGAGACACTTGCGCGAAAAAAAACTCATACATACCGAAACCGTCATTTAAAACCCAACCGTGTACTAAAGTCACCAATATTTTTACAGGGTTTGTTAATACTAAACTGTGTACCAAAGGTCGTCTATGATCACCAATCTCCAAATACAGATTTGTACTTTTAAACCGTATAGTCTTTGTTCTCGCTTTCTCAATCAACCCTGCTCAAAATTAATTTCATGTACCAATCGCCCCCTCGCTATGCCCGCATTTTCACCTTGTGCCCCTTAATTCCAATTTATGACCTGCCCCCTCTACCTTGTCTCTAAATTTTCTTAGGATCTTATCCATCATCTTCATTTTTCTCTCTTATCTCACGGTGTGGAGATTTAGGTTATTAATTGGGTCGGAGCTCATCTATCAAAATGAGATCTAACATAATTGATACCTAAATCTCACATGTGAATTGTTTGATTGTTTTACACATGTGAAGGAGATGGCCAGATCATATATATATAAAGGGCTTCACATGTGAATTTTATGATTGCTTTTCCTTCTTCATTTTTGCCCTTTCAAGTTGTTTACCCCATTTGCAAATTAAAGGGCCAAAGAGCCATGAAGGGCAACTACGAAAAGGATTTAGATCAATATTTGCAGTATCAAATTTATGAATGATTGTCCTCCTCTTCGTTTTTGCCCATCAATTCAATAACCACAATATTTTCTTTGTGACAGTTTGTTCTTTGTTAAATATGTATAGGAAAAAATTTCGGTGTACCCATCCAAACTTTGAAAATAACCAATATCCCCATGAATACATCATAATTTCCAATATACCCATTCAAACTTAATTTCCTTTCCTCTATTCCCTTTGATTTATTTTATTTTTTATTTAATTATTTAAAAAATTGAATTGACAATTATGTCCCTTCCATTTCAATCCTATTTACCTATTGTACTTTCTTGGTCCAGGATGTTAGGCTTCCTCAAGAACCGATTTCCAAGCACCAAAATTAAGAAAAGGAATTTCAAAAAACCTAAAACTGATTAGCATATATCAATTTGGCGGATTCAATTTCGAAAAACAAAAAATTTAAATCATACACGGTTCTTTAGAAATAACGGTGTATAATCCATGTGAATTAGTGTTTTCATTTTGTGGCACCTCTTTTGTAAATTGTACACGGTTTTTGTTCTGAACCATTTTTTAATATAGTGTATTATTATACACGGTGTTTTTACTTCGACTGTGTAGAAATTTACCTTAGGGTTTTACATTTTTTCGCGCCTCTTCGAATACCCTGTCTTTAATTGACACTTCATTCACGTCTAATTAAATTACCCTCACTCCTCTCTTTCTTCTCCCTTGACTTCACTCACTCTTAGGGTTTTGTCTAATCAAATCTCGTTTTTTCTCTTTGGTAATAATGAGTACAGATCCAGACTTCGTAAGAAACTTGCTCAACTTGATACTTGGCTTAATTTTATAGCTAATCGAGCTTAAGGAGGCATTGTGGATGTGCATGTTGTCAAAGAGATGGAAGCAAGTCTGGATCTCTTTACCATTCCCCAACATATCTTGTGATATTTTGAGGAAGGCTTCCTTGAAGGGGATGGCTACATTCCTTGGTAGGCTTACCGATGTTAAGCGTTTGGAGCTACATTTCAAGTGCGGAGGGCACCATGTATTTAATTTCATTGAAAGGTAAATTCAATAAGCCTGACTTTAGTTGGTTCTAACCTTGAGCATTTTAATATTTTTTGCAATTTAAAGAAATGTTTCTACCAGTTGTTCTGTCGGTATATCGGATATTACATATGATATAGAATGTCACTGTTTTATCTCTTTGTTTGTCTTCATGCATTCAAATGGTAAAATGGATCACGAGGAGTTCACCAAACTTGAAGAGGCCTCATAGTAATTCAACAACACAGATGTTTAAGTTTTTTTTACCAAAATAGTACTACTTTTTTTATACTTGCAATAAAGGCTGACACAACACATATTACATATATAATAACTAATTAGTAAGCTGTAAAAAATCTGATTACTTCAATTCTTGCATGGTTAAATAAAGATATCGTTAGTTATTATTTGGTTATTGGTTGTAAAGTTGTTTTAGTTTAATAACTGAAGCCCCAACGGAGATAGAGATCAATTGGTTGAGAAGTGATGACACGTTAGGACAATTGATCCACAAGATTTGTGCTACAGAGGAAGTTCATCGTACTTCGATCCTCCGTTGGAAAACACATCCTGTTTTGGATTTGATGATGAAGTCTTCTAGTTATAATGATATTCAGTTTTAATGCATAGCCATTTATTGTACGTATGGTAGACTAGATAATTATATGAGAACAGTCTTTTTCTCCGTATAATTGTAAATGTGTTTTGTTTAAAATTTAGGGTGCTTCTGTGTTTTGGTAATTGCTACTTAGAGCCTACTTTATGTTAGATATGTATATAATGAGATTCAGCCTTATTTTGTGATGTATGTGTTGTTCTCTCAGTTTGATTTGAATAGCTAGTTTTTTGCTAGTGCTTCTTGCATGTCTTATTAACTTATTGTGACTTTGTTAATGTTGAATACTTTGCAAATTATGATAGGGAAGAAATATGGGCATGAAGTAGCTTGTGAAACCAATGACAATTCTTGATCACATCACCCAAAGAAATATGGGTATGGAAGAAATACAAGGCGGGGACATTTTATGGCATAGTATAAAGTACATTTTAAGAAATCGCCGCCTTTGCTTACTTTTTCCATACCTCAGGTTCTGTTTTTGGGTTTTATTTTTTTACAATTATTTTTATAATTTTTCTTTTTTATTTTGGGTGAACAAGCAAACCATGTTTTGGGGATTTCTCTATTATTCTAAATGCTTGTTCACCTTTAACTTTCAATTCTGCAAACATGTTAAATTATGGATGTATATGTATGTTGAATGTTGAAATATTGAATATTGTTTTATGTATGTTGAATTATAAATGATATTGATTTTGTATACTGTGAATAAATCATGGTTGTGCAATATTGTATGTTTAATGGCTAGGCTATTACAAATCGTTCGAAAAATAATTCACGGTAATAAACAACAAACCGTGTATGATTCTCTCCTCCTCCACGTCTAATCAAATTTCTCTCACTCCTCTCCCTTCACTTCATCTCTCTCTTAGAGTTTCGTCTAATCAAATAACTTTTTTCAATCTTCTTTGAATAATCTGTCAAATATCTCCCTTTTAGGGTTTCACTCACCACTTTGAAACAGCTAGTGTAAAAGAAGTTCAAAGGAAATAATGATTGATCAAGATGTCATAAGCAACTTGCCCGACTCGATACATGGCCTAATCTTTGAGCTGCTCGAGCCTAAGGAGGTGATGCAGACATGCATGCTGTCAAAGAGGTGGGAGCACCTCTGGACCTCTTTACCCTTCCTCAACATATATTGTTATATTTCGACGAAGGCTTCCTTAAAGGGGATAACTACTTTCCTTGGTAGGCTTACCGATGTTGAGTGTCTGCTGCTATATTTCTAGTGTGGAGCGCACCATGTATGCAATTTAATTGAAAGGTAAAATTCAGTATTCTTGAATTTAATTTATTCTAACCTTGTGTTTATATTTTTTTCAAATTTAGGAAATGTTTGTAGATGCTGTTTTGCCACTACGGCTGATATTTCATAAGATGGAGAATGTCACTATTTTCTCTCTTTATATGTCTTCATGTATTCAAATGGTAAAATGGATCATGAGGAGTTCCCCAAACTTTAAGAAGCTTACAATAATAAAAAAGAAAGATGTGGAAGTTGTTTACCAAACAATACTATTTTTTTCATATTTGTAATAAACGCTGAAACAACACATATTGCATATATAATAACTAATTAGTAACCTGTAAAAAATCTGATTACTTGCATACTTGTATGGTTAAATAAAGATATCATTAGTTATTATTTGGTTACTGGTTGTAGTTTTGTTTTGATATAACTGAACCCTCATCGGTGGTTGAGGTCAAGTATTGGAAAAGTGATGACACGCTAGGATGATTGATACACACTTTTCGTGCTGTATTGGAAGTGAAACATACTTGAATCATCCGTTTGAAGTCTTCGAGTTAGTTTCAATGAATAGACATTTATTCTATGTATGGTATACTGGAGAATTATGTGAAAACAATCATTTTCTCAGTATAATTGTAAATGTATTTTGTTTATAATTTATAGTGCTTCTGTGTTTTGCTAGCTGCTACTAAAAGCCTACTTTATATTAGATATATGTGATGATGTCTATGTTTGGTTTGAATAGCTAGTGTTTTGCTAGTTCTTCTTGTCTCATTAACTTAAGATTTTGTAAAAGTTGAATATTTTGCACATTATGACAGGGAAGAAATATGAGCATGGCTCCTTTCATTAGATTGAAAAACGATAACAAAAAAATTGTAAGGGCAAATCCGGTATATGTGGGGAAAAAATATCTTTGCTCGCCCTGTTATAATTTGGGTGTTTAAAATAGCAGCCCCAAGTAGGAGTGTGCATGGTTGGACGAAATGAGGGAAGTTACGCATGTGGAAAATAAACGAATTAATAAAGATAGCGACATGTATTTTGTCACACCAACTGGGAAAATTGACGCATAGATAGTAGCATGTTTGTCACACTACTGGAAAAATTCACACATAGATAGTAGCATGTTTGGTTCCAATTGACTGGGAATTTAGACTTTTACTTAGGTTTGGATTTCTGAAAACAACACCTGAGGTTTAAGTGAATTGGTTAGTATATGGTTGTGCTCACCGGAATTATTGGAATATTTGATGAAATGCAGTTAACCAAGAAGCCGGTTGTTTGAAAAACATACAACATTTGCAACAATTTTTACTTTCAAATATTTTCAAAATGGAAACGAATCATGATCAAAATAGCTACCAAAATCGTAGATGGTTAGTTCTATCCTTTAAATTATTTCTTTTATGATTAATTTGAAATTAATTTTATGATTAGTTGTATCTCTTAAATGATCAAGCAAGAAAAAGAGAACGAAAATAAATAAATAAAAGTAGTAAATATTAAATATGAAATAAATAATGGAAAAGAAGGACATCTCAAAACTTCGTCAAGTTTACGTGAACTCAAGCTTCAAAATTAAAGGCCCACCATCTATGGCAAATATATTAGACCTACAAATCCTGAAAAAAGTTATGATTGCTGAGTAATGGCTAGAAAATTTTCGACAGTGCCTAATCAACCTTACAAAGCTACAATGTTAATCTACTTTCAAAGACAATTATAGGCAAAATTGTACCATCAGAGTTTGTTGATATAAGTACATTTTCAAATCTAGAGATGGTAAAGTCAATTAAATTGGTGGGAGAATGGAAATGCAGGAAAGTAACCGTAGATAATGTTAAATTTCCAACGAATTTTACAATGCTCACCCTAACCAATTCTGGTTTGAAGGAATAGAATATGGTACTTAATGAATTTTACGATGCTCACCCTAACAAATTTTACATAGTGCTTAATCAATCTTACTCGTACCTATCTTATGGAATACGATACGGGTCGAGTAAACTAGTAAAAGGATGCCAATTAATAGATATATAGAAGTCGTGAATTTATTATATCATATCATTTAACATCTCCATACAAATATATTTCTATATATATAAGTTTATAATTTCAATTTTTGTTAATTACCATATATATAACAGGTAAGGAGCAGCCTTTATTCGTATTCATACCTGTAAGCTCAAAAATTTCAGGGCTTGTAGTTTTTCTAGCCTCGGCATTGGGTCTCCCTTCAAACCAGAATTGGTTGGGGTGAGCATTGTAAAATTTGTAGGAAATTTAATATTATATACGATTACTTTCTTGTATTTCCATTCTCCCACCAATTTAATTGACTTCACCGTCTCGAGATTTGAAAATGTACTTATATCAACAAACTCTGATGGTACAATTTTGCCTATAATTGTCTTTGAAAGTAGAATAACATTGTAGCTTTGTAAGGTTGATTAGGCACTGTCGAAAATTTTCTAGCCATTACTCAGCAATCATAACTTTTTTCAGGATTTGTAGGTCTAATATATTTGCCATAGATGGTGGGCCTTTAATTTTGAAGCTCAAGTTCACGTAAACATGACCAAGTTTTGAAATGTCCTTCTTTTCCAATATTTATTTCATATTTTCTATTTTCTACTTTTTTTATTTATTTTTCGTTCTCTTTTTCTTGCTTGATCATTTAAAAGATACAACTAATCATAAAATTAATTTCAAATTAATCATAAAAGAAATAATTTAAAGGATAGAACTACCATCTAGGATTTTGGTGGCTATTTTGATCATGGTTCGTTTCCATTTTGAAAATATTTAAACATAATAATTGGAGCAAATGTTGTATATTTTTCAAACAACCGGCTGCTTGGTTAACTGCATTTCACCAAATATTCCAATAATTCCGGTGAGCACAACCATATACTAACCAAT
This sequence comes from Carex kokanica, assembly GCA_025461125.1. Classification (NCBI taxonomy): domain Eukaryota; kingdom Viridiplantae; phylum Streptophyta; class Magnoliopsida; order Poales; family Cyperaceae; genus Carex; species Carex kokanica. The sequence goes on along the minus strand of JAJGRX010000083.1, from coordinate 641,601 downwards.
TCACTTAAACCTCAGGTGTTGTTTTCAGAAATCCAAACCTAAGTAAAAGTCTAAATTCCCAGTCAATTGGAACCAAACATGCTACTATCTATGTGTGAATTTTTCCAGTAGTGTGACAAACATGCTACTATCTATGCGTCAATTTTCCCAGTTGGTGTGACAAAATACATGTCGCTATCTTTATTAATTCGTTTATTTTTCACATGCGTAACTTCCTCATTTCGTCCAACCATGCACACTCCTACTTGGGGCTGCTATTTTAAACACCCAAATTATAATAGGGCGAGCAAAGATATTTTTTCCCCACATATATCGGATTTGCCCTTCAAATTAATCATAAAAGAAATAATTTAAAGTGGAATTCACGGATCATAAAGTGAACCGGATAGTTCCGAGCAAAAATCAGACCGATTTGAGTCCGATGCTCATCGGACGTGCCCCGCTCTCCCCGTAGTAAGACGTTCTTGTATTTTTTATTTCCGCGGAACAAAAATAGGACCTGGACTGGAATTTTGGTTTTTCCTTGGTGTCCTCTTTCCAACTTTTCTCAACCAGTACTTGGCTATGAAAAGTAAAAGTAGGGATGGAGTTGGGATACGAAAAGTAAAAGTACATGAGTTTTTTATTTTTAGATTTTTGGATGAGCATGAGTCAAGTATATGAAAAGTAAAAATAAAGATGAAGATTACTATTCAAATGTTTTAGTCTTAATTTAGTCTTGACACAACACAAATATCACTATCTTGTCATAATTCAGAGAAATTTGAAAATCAACAAGTTCAATATTATTCTCACTGATGTAATAAACACTATCTTGGTTTGAGTTGATGTATTATCTCTTTCACGTAAAGAGATTAAACCACAACTTTGTCCAGTTAGCCCGCCGGGTTGAACACCACATGGAATGACAAATCTAAACCTAGAGATAAAACATGTTAGTTATTAAGATTTAAAAAAAAAATAGAAATGGAGGTTAGCATACACTCTTCGACAGCCTTATTCACCGCAAGAAATGGAGGTTCGCATGCACTCCAGACCCTGTCAAAAGCCCAAATTACAAGTTCCAGCCCCTCAGACTTTACAAATAAACCCTTGGAAAGTTGAAAACATCACAAACAAGTCCTTTTTGGCCATAACTTCTTCATTTCAAGTCCAAATTGACTCAAATGAACCCAAATTAAATTCTCCATGTTCCTAAACCAAAATTAAACATATCCAAAAACCAAACAGCCTGTGAAATGACCAAAATACCCCTTTCATCCAAATTCAAATGATTTCCTTATAAATAAATTACAAATAAAGTACATGTACATATTTCTCAAGTACAAATATGTTTTAAATAAATAAATAAACATAATCAATGTATTTTGGATGATATAAATTTCATTTTTATACATGCATCTTGAACACACACACTCACATATGTCCAAACAATGAGAACCAACTGACCAAATCCAAAACCAATACATGAACCCTTCTTATTAGCTCCATTATCCAGTTCACAAAAGTAGGCACAAATCCTAGAATGAATGAGGTATCCAGTTTGACTTGGAAGGGTCAGTTGATGTAATTAACGGCGGGGGCTTGCGCCCGTCGGGAGTTAAACGTCCCCACAATTAATAAACTCTCTCGATGGACTGATCATGAACAGTAGGCCCATCGAGGGTGAACTAGAAGGAATAGCAGGGAGAAATGATTGTTTCATGTTTGATGCCCTCTCCATGTCTTGAAAACAGAGAGCAATGAACCCTGAAACATTATCCACACATGCACACACCTTCCTCTCAAATGCAACTTTCTGCGCCCTACAAAAACAAAGTTCAACTATCACAGCACATGAAAGAGGGGCAGGCATCAATTTGATTCATTACGAGGCATAACAGAGAAACAAGAGACATGAAGAAAATTCAAATACCCCGATTTGCTCCAAATAGGTCCTAGTGAGAGTTGGTCGGCACCAAAGGAAGAACTACCTGTCACTCAATAACCACAATTAATTCTCTTTTCTGTTTTTAGTCGAGAACATGGGAACAAGGTAGGTACGGCAGGAGCAAGAGACAGCTAGCGAGAGGGAGGACGAATAACAGGAAAGTTTGAGAGATAGAAGAGGGAATGAGGAGAAGAAGAAGAAAGAGAGATAGTGAGCGGGAGGTATAGGTGCTGTTATTTTGTAATTTCTGAGGAGATAATAAATTTATTCAACTCTTCTGTCTCATTTACATTCACTATTCCTATTTATACTACAAAAGGCATACTAGCCGTTATAATACCGTTGGTACTATTCCTACTTCTATTCTGTACAGTAGCAATGTACAGCTGTCCCTTTATTCTCTACTTTATTGATTTACACTACTGTTAGAACAATTAATACTATGTTTGATCTTAGCCACTTGATCGATGATGTACGACTGAGATCAATTATCTTCAACACTCCCCCTCAAGCTAGGAATGTATATGTCGATCATTCCTAGCTTGCTTGTGATGCTCTCAAATGGCTTAGGATCTAAACCTTTAGTGAAGATATCGGCTAATTGATCTTCACTTCGAACGAATGGAGTTTCTATTTCTTTTGCATGAATTTTCTCTCTAATGAAGTGGCAATCCACTTCTATATGCTTTGTCCTTTCGTGAAAAACCGGATTGCTTGCAATGTGTCTAGCGGCTTGATTGTCACAAAACATCTTAGTAGGTTCGTGACTCGTGATGTGCAAATCCGCTAGCAATTGTTTTATCCAAATTAGTTCACTTGTTGTTGAGGCCATAGCTCGATATTCCGCTTCCGCACTTGATCGCGCTACGACACTTTGTTTCTTGCTTTTCCATGTGACTAAGTTTCCGCCTACAAAGGTGCAGAAACCGGTTGTGGATTTTCTATCATAGCTCCCGGCCCAATCTGCATCGGAATAGCCACACAGAATATTAGAGTTGTTATTTTTCATTAAGATCCCCTTTCCCGGTGTTCCTTTTAGATATCTTAAAATTCTATTTATAGCTTCTAAATGAGATGTTCTAGGGGCATGCATAAACTTACTTATTTGACTTACGGCAAATGATATGTCCGGTCGTGTTACGGTAAGATAAATTAATTTCCCTACAATTCTTTGAAATTGATTTATATCTTCTAGTGGTGTACCATCTTCAATATTTAATTTGGATTTGTTATCTATAGGGGTTGAAATTGGCTTACATCCTAATTTACCGGTTTGCTTTAACAAGTCAAGTACATACTTTCTTTGTGAAATAAATAAACCCTTTTTTGAGTATGCAACTTCTATGCCTAAAAAATATTTTAAATATCCTAAATCTTTAATGTCAAATTTTTTGTTTAATTGATGTTTTATGTTTTTTATTTCTTCCAAATTATTTCCGGTGATTATAATATCGTCAACATATACTAATATAATAGTAGTGTTTATACCATCATGTTTAGTAAACAATGAATGATCGGCATTGCTTACTTTGAATTTGCAAGAATTTAAATAAGAGCTAAGTTTGCCATACCATGCCCGTGGAGATTGCTTTAATCCGTAAATTGATTTGTTCAACCTACACACTAGGTTAGAGTTGTTTTCCATTTTATGACCGGGGTAAATTCATGAACACCTCTTCTTCAAGTGTTCCTTGAAGAAAGGCATTTTTGACATCCATTTGGTATAGGTTCCAATTTTTATTTACCGCAATTGAAAATAAAATTCTAACGGTATTCATTTTTGCCACGGGTGCAAATGTTTCATGGTAATCTATACCGTATGTTTGGGTATAACCTTTGGCAACTAGTCTTGCCTTGTACCGTTCAATGGTTCCATCACTATGGTATTTTATTTTGTATATCCATTTGCATCCAACGGGTTTTTTATTTTTGGGTAATTGTACAATTACCCATGTATCATTTTTTTCGAGAGCTTTTAGCTCCTCTTCCATGGCCTTACACCAAGTTGGTATTTGTATGGCTTCATGATAACTATTAGGTTCTATCTCTTTTTGAATAGAAGTGATGAAGGCTTTATGGTCCGATGAAACATTTTCATAGGAAATAAAATTTTGAATTGGATATTGGGTCGAATATGTTATAAAATCTCTAAGTCTTGTAGAGGGTTGTGATACCCTTGTTGACCTTCGTGTTGGTATTGGTGTTGGTATAGTTATTTCTTCCTCCCCCTCAAGGGTATCATTATTGGTTTCTTCTATTTGGTCATTTGTTTCAATTTCATGGTTTTCTATTTGTACATGCTCTTGTACAATTATTTGGGGAAATACCGTACCAACTTGGTCATTGGTATAGGAGATAGGATTTGCTTCTTTAATTTTAAAATATGGCTCATCTTCACAAAAAACAACATCTCTTGATATAAATAATTTTTTGTTAATTGGATCGTAACATTTATACCCCTTTTTTTGAGATGAATATCCCAAAAAAAATGTTTTAGTTGACACAAAATCAAGTTTATCTTTTCTTTTGATATGTACAAAACATACACATCCGAATACCCTAAGATGATCTAAACTAACTTTTCTTTGGTAAAGAATTTCTATTGGACTTTTATTTTCCAAATTTACACTTGGTAATCTATTGATTAAATATGTGGCATTGAGAATGGCATCGGACCAATATATTTTGGGGACATTTGTTTGAAATAATAATGATCTTGACATTTCTAATAAATGCCTATTTTTCCTTTCCGATACCCCATTTTGCTCGGGTGTATTTATACACGTGGTTTGATGTATAATTCCCTTGTGTTTGAAAAAATTTGTGAAGTTTTTGTTTACAAATTCGGTTCCATTATCCGATCTAAATTTTTTTAATTTTGCCTCAAATTGGTTTTCTACAAGATGTAAAAATTCTTGAAAGCAATTAAAAACTTCATCTTTTGTTTTAAGTAAATAAAGCCAAGTAGCTCGTGAAAAATCATCAATAAATAGCACAAAATATTTGAATCCATTATAAGAATTAATTGGGGCCGGACCCCATACATCGGAATGAATTAGCTCAAACGGTGCTTCACTTTTACTTGATGAAAGTGAAAAAGGAAGCCTCGTTTGTTTCGCTAATTTACATATATCACACTTAATACAATTTTTCCTAGGAAAATCTAATAATCTATTTAAAACTTGATCGGAGGGATGCCCAAGTCTTTTATGCCATATGTCATAGTTAATTGTCTTTGTTGAAGCACAAAAATTTAACGTTTGTAGATTCAAAAAATAGTGCCCATTTTCAAGGAATCCCTCACCAATCTTCTTTCCGGTTATCCGGTCCTGAAATTTAATATTTGTAGAAGAAAATATTGCATCACAATTTAATTCTTGTGTTATTTTATTTACTGAAATTAAATTGATAGGAAATGATTCTAAGTATAATACATTATCAATTTTTTTGTTCAACAAATTAATCTCTCCTATACCATTGACTTGGGTTTTCATACCATTTGCTACCAAAACATATTTATTAATTTTGGACAATTCTAAATTGGTAAGAAATTTTTTGTTACCGAACATGTGGTCAGTTGCTCCGCTGTCTATAATAATTTGATTGAATAAATTAAAATTTGAGTTTTTAGAGGCAATACCACATGAGCTGTAGTTATTTTTATTGGTAAACCACACCGAAAACTCCTTTAGAAGGTGCTGCATCTGATCCCCGCCAGACCCGCTTGACCCTCCTGGGTGAATTATTTCGGACTCAGATTCAGCCGTCTGATCCGGTGTTTTGAGTTGAGCCGCATAGCCCCTTCTCTCTCTGTCCGACTCCCCCTTTCTCCTTTCTTCATACCGATCGGAGCCCTTTCTCTCTCGGTCCGCCTCCCCCTTTTCCTTCTCCTTCCACCACTTCGGCCTGAGATTAGGGTTTACGAACCAGCAGCGATCTCGATTATGGCCTTCTTTTTTGCAGTGGGAGCATTTGTCGGAGGATTTTTGGCGATTTGAGAAGTTAGGGTTTTGAGATTTTGCGATGAATGCTTGGGTTTCGGATCCCTCGCCGATTTGGGCTTGTGGACCACCCATATTGAGGCGCCGGCTCTCCTCCCTTTGCACCATGTTGATTACTGCCGAATATGTAGGGAGAACCGATGAGACGAGGAGTTGTGCCCTCAAAGTCTCAAAACTATCATCGAGGCCTGCGAGGTATTGGTATGTCTCATCCTCATCAGCCCTTTTCTTGATTTCAGTTGGATCGGTTGTATTTGGCCGATAGATTTTGAGTTCATTTTTTTTCTTTGTGAGTGAGGCTACATATTCGGTATTGGTTCGGTTGCCTTTCTTTTCTGCTTGGAGTTCTTGTAGAAGGCGATACACATGAGAGTGGTTGTTTTGTTGGCCATACATATTTTTTACTGCCTCCCACAGTTCTTTTGAGGTTTCACTGTTTATGAAAATGTCAGCAATGTCGGGTTCCATGGATGCGGTTAGCCATGTCATGACAGTGACATCTGAGCGTTGCCAATCTTTGATTTTTTTCTTTTCTTCATCGGTTGGCTCGGCTGAATTTGTGGCTGTTGGTTTAACATTATCTCCAGTGATGAAATCAAATTTATCTCGGGAATAGAGTGTCATTGTAGCCGATCTAGCCCAAGACACATAATTTCTGTCATTGAGCAGGGTATTGGTTATTTTTGAGGAATGTATGGTAGCCTCATATGAGTGTTGCCCCTCTGTTGCCATGCTCGTTTTATGCGGATTTTCTTGTTTTTGGGTTGTTTGTGTTGCTTGATGCCCTGTACCAGATTACTGGTATTCTGAGGGGATTATCGGTTTTTGAGTATAAAGTAACTGGTTTTTTCCTGGTCTGATTTTACTGGTCTGAACTGGTTTTTTGCTGAAATTTATGACTACCAAATTGCTGGTAGGAATCGGAAGCTTTATCGGATTATTGGGTATTGTTATTGGATTTTCAGAACAGGCTCTGATACCATGTTATTTTGTAATTTCTGAGGAGATAATAAATTTATTCAACTCTTCTGTCTCATTTACATTCACTATTCCTATTTATACTACAAAAGGCATACTAGCCGTTATAATACCGTTGGTACTATTCCTACTTCTATTCTGTACAGTAGCAATGTACAGCTGTCCCTTTATTCTCTACTTTATTGATTTACACTACTGTTAGAACAATTAATACTATGTTTGATCTTAGCCACTTGATCGATGATGTACGACTGAGATCAATTATCTTCAACAGGTGCAGAGAGAGAGAGAGACAGACCCAGAGAGAGAGGGGAGCGTACGGTGTCGTGGCCGTACCGCATAGGGCGTGGTGTGCACGCGAAAGTCGTCGGTAACGTGGGAGAGATAAGACTCTATCGTACAAAAGAGAGAAGATGCCGAGAGAGAGAGAGAGCCCTGTTCGTTCGGTTTCCTTCTCAAGGAAGGAAATGAAGAGGGAGGGGGTTTATTTGGTTGGGTCCGATTGAAAGTGAAAGAAAGAGGAAGAGATTAAATGGAGGTGGGGCCCGCTAGGTAGAAAATTAGAGAAAGGGATGAGAGAATACAATCTGTCGGGAGATGAGATTGGTTCGAAAATTTTGATCAAATAAAATTAAATTAAAAAAATAGATAAAAGAAAGGGATTGGTGTAGCTAGGGAGCGTGTAGCATAATTCTGAAATATATGTTTCTCTAAATTTTCTTATCCTCTAAAATTTAGATTAATAAATTCTTGTTAAAGTTTAGATTTAATTTCTCATTTAGATTTTTCCTATGTCGTTTATATAATGTTTCAAGAATGTTATTCATCTGTTTTCACGTAAACCTATAAATTTGTGTTAGTTAATTGTTAAAGTTTAATTATCTCTAGTTATGGTTTACAATTAGTAAATCATTTTCAAAATTTCAGGTTAAAACATAATCATTCGTCAGCAAACATTGTTATTAAAAGAAGAAACAAATCAAGATTATGATCTATCACCACTAATAAAAATGACAAGTAACAATCACCACTAAATGACGAGAGGAAGAAATGAATTCAATGCAATAATGTAACAAAAGATCAATTAATCACCACCACAGGAAACCATTATAAAAGAAGCATTCCTGGTCACAGATCATATCTCATCTCCTACAGATTTCACTCTCACCTCTTTGCAATCCCTCACCTCCCTCTTCCAATGGAACCCACTACCTTCCTGTACACATTTCTCCTTGTAACTTTCTTTTTCTACACAGCCCATCTCCTACTTCGCAGAAGAAGAAAATCTCCACTGCCACCAGGCCCCACAGGGCTCCCTCTCGTTGGAAGTCTTCCATTTCTGGATCCATCACTTCACACATACTTTGTCGATCTGTCCAAAAAATATGGCCCCATATTCTCCCTACGACTCGGCTCCAAGCTTACAGTTGTTATTTCCTCCCCATCCCTGGCTCGTGCCATCTTGCAGGAACATGACGATATATTTGCAAATCGAGACGTGCCTATAGTCGCCTTCATTGGTAGCTATGGTGGAAATGATATAGTCTTTTCTCATAATGGACCTACCTGGCGCATGCTACGTCGTCTCTGTGTGCACGAGGTATCGTTAGAATTAAAATATAGTCAGCAAATAGAGACAAAATTAACAAATATAAGAAATATACAATAAATAAAGCCAAGAACCCTCAGGAGTAGTCAGTACTGGCCAGTATGATTCTCAACATTTGGAATTTGAAACAGAAACAGAACCACAACATTTGGAATTTGAAACTGCAGCACCTTGTGTTGTGCAGTTCGCGGCCATATAGATTCACCAAGATTAGTTGGCTTAGATGTATTGAGCTCTTGAATCATTCCAATGAGAATTTTATGTTCCAGGCTTAGTTAAGCTATGTTTCAAAATCAACCATTTCGCCATAAATAAACCGAAAATAATCCTAAGGTAGATCTAATCTGATTGGTATGATAGAGTTAGCTAAACCCAATGTGCCAATCCTTAGCTAATGGACCAACATACACCATCCATCCACTTGGCATAGACTAACAAGCATAATGTGCATGACAGGTTCTGTCTCCCTCTAGTCTTGACAGAGTCTCAGACCTCCGACAGCAGGAGATTTTGTCTACCATACGCCGCATTCGTGAAAGATGCGGTACCCCGATCGACATCGGTGCAGAAATATTTCTAGCTTTGATGAATATAGTAACAAGCACGATATGGGGTCACACACTTCAAGCAGAGAAGGAGACAGAATTGGTTGGCACGGATTGCAAAAAGGTTATAGGTGACATGATTGATTTAATTGCCAAGCCCAACGTGTCGGACTTCTTCCCAGCCTTGGCTCAATTTGATTTGCAAGGGATTCAGAGCAAGATGAAAATGTTAAGGGGGAGATTAGACAACATTTTTGAGAGAATGATAGAGAAGAGATGTAGTGGGGAAGGGGAAAGAGCCGATGACCTCCTGGGGATCATGCTAAAGAAGGAGGGAGAAGGCGGAGATAGCAAAAACCCCTTCACTATGACTCATGTTAAGGCCTTGCTCCTGGTATGTATTGTCACTAATATTATACAACATTTTCCATTCCTTCTTGGAGGTCCAAAATGGAATTAGCAAGGTTGCTCCACTAATACTTTGCTTTTCCATTTCCCTTTCATGGTCAGAAAAGAGTTTGCCGTATTACTCCCTCCTAGAATAATAACGTAAATCAGCTCAACATTAGAAATATTAGAGAGTGTGGAATTGCAAATAGGTTTAAGGTCCTAAAGAACTTTATTACTTCTTTAAAGAAATTCTAGGATGATTCTATGTTAGTACAAACTGCAAAACTTTTATCTCAATATACACAACAACATTCTCAGAAATAACAACCTTGTGTAACAGGACATGGTGGAGGGAGGAACATATACCACATCAGCCACTGTTGAGTGGGCCATGGCTGAGATTATAAAAAATCCCAACATACTCCAAAAAGTACAAGAAGAACTTATCCAAGTCGTGGGAAAAGACAAATTGGTGCAGGAATCCCACTTACCACAACTCCCATTCCTCTCTTGTGTCATTAAAGAAACTCTTCGCATCCACCCTGTAGTTCCGCTCCTCATTCCACATAGTCCCAGCTCCCCTTGTACAATTGATGGCTACCTCATACCAGAAGGTACCAAAGTTTTTGTGAATGTATGGGCAATTCAAAGGGATCCATCGCAATGGACAGATCCATTGGAGTTCAAGCCAGAGAGATTTTTGCAAGAGGAATTCAAGAGAAATTTTACTGGCAAAGAATTTGACTACCTACCGTTTGGATCAGGAAGGAGAATTTGTCCAGGTGTTGCCATGGGTGAGAGATTGGCAGGTCATTTGCTAGCCACAATGGTGCATTCATTTGATTGGAAGCTCCCAGAAGGCAAGGAGGTTGATTTATCAGAGAAATTTGGGATTGTGACAAAGATGGCTGTCCCTTTGGCTGCTATACCCACACCCAGGCTGTCAAATGACAAGTTGTATTACTAGTTATTAATCTCTAGGGGATTTGGTTTTTCCTAATAGGCTTATACTATAAATTTAAGCAGACAAGTACAAAGTACAAATAAATGATTTTGTGCAACTATAGCTGTCTATTTGAAGAAACCGCGCGCAAAATTTATAATGTAAAAATAAAAACATGTACTTAGCAACTCTAAGATTTTATCTTAATTCTTGCCTCATGCCATAATCAGTATGACCAAATCCCAGGTTTCCACATGAGGCCGTACTCCAAGATCAAGCATTCTCTTTTCGCGAAAAAAATAGGCAAAAAAATATGAATTATAAATGTGTTTTAAAAGAAAACACTATGGAATCAATGTTTCCATACATAGATTAACTTTATAAACCATGCAATACTACAAAAAGCACATTTATAATCCCCCTTTACCATCAAGCAGCCTATGATACCGATAGTGTTTGTAACGAGGGCAGCGATGTAATTACCTGAAATTTTGCATCGACTGTTCAGGATTATATTGAACCTATAAGGCTATAACGATGTCCTCAGGGGCAACACTGCAAATAATCGGAACCTCGGTTTTAGTATACACCAACTGGTCCATATATTGAATCGATGGTTGTGATGTTATATATTAATTAATTTCCAGTAAATCCAAGGTCCCAAAACCCCTAACCGGTTTCTCTCTCCACTGCGAAAACCAACTTCTCAATGGCGAAGAACTTAGAAGCTTGCATTCCTCTCTTGTCTCCATTTAGTTTAATTGTTTAAATTTATATGCTAGATGTCTCCCGTCTCCTTTATTTTTATGTTTGTTTTAATAGTTGTTTTGTATGGTCAAATCCTTGTTGCAAGAGATGTCATAAGCCAAATGTTGTGATGCTTTCATAGACCAAAAAGAAAAGAAAATTTTATAAATATCAATAATGCAATCAATGAATGGGCTGGTGCAAGGTCTGGTGCGGCAATACTGGCAATTTCAATAATGTAAATTTAAATTCTCAGATGCAACGTTACAAATAAGTTGCAAGATATCAAAATAAAGTAGAAGTCACTTTGATTCTCAAGAATCAGCTAGTAGTATTAATTGTAATTTGTGTGTTGATACTTGTGATTTGTTTTTTAATTGATGTGTTGTTCTTTCATGTGAAGTACTGGAATGTGACTTTCTAGTTGTTAATTTGTAAATTCCATTAGTTATGTTCTATTTGACACGTTAGAAGAACATGTTTTATTTAATTAAAATAAGTTCCATGAAATGGGCCACAAACTGACCATTAACAGATAAAACAAGTTCTAGAAAGTTAATCATGTATCGAAGCCAAAGTTTTGGTAGTGTATGAAAGGTATGTGACAATGCATTGTTGTTTAATCTCTTACACAAGCTCTCTTTTGAATTAAGTTGTGGTTTGGGAAAGAATTTAACCAACAACGTAAGCCAAGTTCATTGTCACATGACCATTTTTACATTGCCTTAAGCTTGGCTGCAAAACATGATTTAATTTTCAGAACATGTTTTATCTGTTGAAGGTCTGTTGACTCTTTTCTTTAGAAACTTGAGCTAGATAAAACATGTTTTGGTAATGTGTCATATGAAATATAACTTAAGAAATACATATACATATTCAACAATTTATTCATGTTTTTTTTAATTTGCTTAGGGTATTATGTTTTATCTGACATTTTACAAGAACAAGTTTTATCTGGATTAAATTCCAATAAATGGGTAAAAACTGACCTTTAACAGATAAAACATGTTGTAAAAATCAAGTCATGTTTTGATCCCAAGTTTTTGGTAGTGTATGAAAGCTATGTGATAGTGCATTGTTATTTAATTACTTGCACAAACTCCCTTTGAAATAAATTGTGGTTTGCGAAAAAAATGTAAACAACAACGTAAGCCAAGTACATTTTCGTATGACCATTCGTACACTACCGAAAACTAGGCTTCAAATCATGATTTAATTTTCAGAAAATATTTTATTTGTTCAAAGTTAGTTTTTACTTGTTTCATTAGGACCTAATTCAGATAAAACATAATACCCTATATGCATTATTCTATTGAAAGAATTACAATTAAAAAAATTTAAGGGTCTAACTGTAAAAATGCAAACTAATCGAGATGGTTGAGAAACTAGCTTGAAGTTGATCACACGTGTCGAGTACCATTAACCAACAATAAACCTTTAAAGAATTACGATAAACATAAATGGTCTAACCGTAAAAGTGCAAATTAATTAATCGAGAGGGTGGATATGCTAGCTCAAAGTGGATCACAGGTGTGTAAATAAGATGCCTCGAGTAGAGAGAGAGAGAGTGGAGCAGCTTTCAAATATTACAAAACAAAACAGATCAGAGCGATAGTATATGGTTGTGTTCACCACAGATAGTAACATGTTTGTTTCCATCTGAATTTGATTAATATATGGTTGTGTTCACCACAATTACTGGAATATTTGATGAAATTAATGCAGTTTACGAAGCGCATGATTCTGCAACTGGTTCTATGAAAAATTTACAACATGTGCTCCAATTTTTATTTTTAAATATTTTCAAAATGGAAACAAGTCATGATCAAAATAGTGTGCTAAGGAGCTGTGGCCTGTTTGGATATTGTTGACTCCAAATTAGTCACAGAAAATCCTAGATGGTTAGTTATGTCATTTAAATTATTTATTTTATGATTTTTTTTTACGAAATTAATTTTATTATTAGTTGTATATTTTAAATGATGAAGCAAGAAAAAGAGATGGAAAAATAAATAAATAAATAAAAAGTAGAAAAGTAAAAATATAAATAAAGTAAAGGAAAGGAATGAATAAGAAAAAGGAGAAAACATGAAAAAAAGGAACTTATAACGAAATCAGAAAATATAAAAATGAAAGAATGATGAGCGTAATTATTTTTTTATAGAAAGAGTAGCAACAGAATGTTACCCTTTGGGAAATGTGGCATGGTGAGGATCATGATTTACTGTTTGAATTGGTTCCCTTTTTCTTTAACAGTGGTTTTTTGAGGATGCTGAAAGTGCTTACTGCCATGTATCATGCTGGAACTGTGTGAAAGTTTTTGAAATCTAGTAACTTAATAATTTGTCCTTCATCCCTTCAAATCCTCGGCATATTTTGAAAAATCTAGCCATGATTGTAGTGAGCAGGTATATTTGTCACATTGACTGGGAAAATTGACCCACAGATAGTAGCATGTTTGGCTCTAATTGGCTTGGAAGTTATACTTTCACTTGGCTTTGGATTTCTGAAAACGACACGTGAGGTTTAAGTGAATTTGGTTAGTATATGGTTGTGCTCATCAGTGGGTTTGGGTATGAATTTCTGAAAGCGACACCTGAGGTGATTAGTATATGGTTGTGCTCACCAGAATTATTGGAATATTTGATGAAATGCAGTTTACGTACGACGAAGCAGCCGGTTGTTTGAAAAATATACAACATGTGCTCCAATTCTTATTTTTAAATATTTTCAACATGGAAACGAATCATGATAAAAATAGTGTGCTAAGGAGCTGTTACATGGTCTGTTTGGATATTAATTGTTGACTCCTAATTAAAGTAGTCACCGTAAATCCTAGAGGGTTAGTTCTATTGTTAATTTTTGTAAGAGAGAAAGAGATGTAAGAAAACAACTTATTATTGCAATCTTATTTTCAGATTTTACATACATCTCTTTTTATAAAGAAAAAAACAAAAAATTAGCCGTTGTAATTAATTACAACTACCAACCACTAACTACTAACTCCTACCCACTAACTCCTAGTCTATTAATTACTAATTTGAATTATAGCCGTTATAATTGTTAACACTCCTCCTCAAGCTAGGAATGTATATATCGTACAATCCTAGCTTGCTTGTAATTTTCTCGAATGGACCCGGATCCAAGCCTTTGGTGAAGATATCCGCGAGTTGATCTTCACTTTTTACGTATGGTGTTTCAATTTCTTTTGCTTGAACCTTTTCTCTAATAAAGTGGCAATCCACTTCTATATGTTTTGTTCGTTCATGAAACACGGGATTTGAAGCTATGTGTCGTGCCGAATTATTGTCGCAATACATTTTCATCGGTTCTTGAGTTTTAAATCCCATGTCTAATAGAAGTTGCTTGATCCATGTTAGTTCACTTGCGGTTGATGCCATGGCACGATATTCGGCTTCGGCGCTTGATCGTGCTACAACATTTTGTTTCTTGCTTTTCCATGTGACTAGATTTCCGCCTACAAATGTGCAAAAACCGGTTGTCGATTTTCTATCGAAGCTTCCAGCCCAATCTGCATCGGAATAGCCACATATATCATTAGAATTATTATTTTTCATCCAAATACCCTTACCGGGATTATTTTTTAAAAACCTCAAAATTCTATTTACTGCTTCTAAATGTGGTGTTCTTGGTGAGTGCATGAACTTACCAATTTGGCTTACCGAAAATGAAATATCCGGACGAGTAACCGTTAGATAGATCAATTTTCCAACAAGTCTTTGAAATTGATTTATGTCTTTTAAAGGTTCACCATCTTCACTATTTAATTTGCATTTGTTGTCAATTGGTGTAGATGCCGGTTTACATCCTAGCTTATCGGTTTCTTTTAATAAATCAAGTGTATATTTTCTTTGGGAAATAAAAAGTCCTTTATCTGAAGAGGCTATCTCTATTCCTAAAACATATTTAAGATATCCTAAATCTTTTATGTCAAATTTTTTTTTTAGTTGTTTCTTAATTTTTTGAACTTGCTCTAAATTATTTCCGGTAATTATGATGTCATCTACATATACTAAAATGAGTGTTGTATTGATACCATTACATTTAGTAAATAAAGAATGATCGGCATTACTAATTTTAAAATTACAAGAAATTAAATAAGAGCTAAGTTTGCCATACCATGCCCGTGGAGATTGCTTCAATCCATAAATTGATTTATTAAGCCTACAAGCCAAGTTAGAGTTGGTTTCCAATTTATGACCGGGTGGTAGTGTCATATACACCTCTTCTTCAAGTGTTCCTTGAAGAAAGACATTTTTGACATCCATTTGGTAGAGATCCCAACCATTGTTTACAGCAATAGAAAAAAAATTCTTACGGTATTCATTTTTGCCACCGGTGCAAAGGTTTCATTATAGTCTATGCCATAGGTTTGGGTAAATCCTTTAGCTATAAGTCTTGCCTTATACCTTTCTATGGTACCATCACTATTATATTTGGTTTTATATACCCATTTACAACCAACCGGTTTTTTATTTTTGGGAAGAGAAACAATTTTCCAAGTTTCGTTTTGTTCTAAGGCTTTTAATTCCTCATCCATAGCCTTACACCAAATTGGACTTTTAATTGTTTCTTGGTAATTATTGGGTTCCTATTCTTTTTCAATATTAGTGAGAAACGTGTGGTATTTGGTTGAAATATTATCATATGAAACAAAATTTTCTATTGGATATTGTACCGAGTAGGTCACATAATCTCTAAGTCTAGTTGAAGGTTGTCGTTCTCTAGATGATCTTCTAACTGTTGAATTTTCTAATATTTCATTTTCATTTGTGTCATTACTAATCTCATTTTCTTGATTATTATTCTCAACTTGATGATTATTTCTAGGAATAAAATTTAAATCATCTAAGTAGGGCAATACTATATTATCATTTTGATTATTTGTGTATATTTGATGAATTGCTTCTTTTTCATTGAAATATGGTTGATTTTCAAAAAATGTAACATTTCTAGAAAGATACAATTTTTTATTAATTGGATCATAACATTTATAACCCTTTTTGTAAGATGAGTATCCTAAAAAAATAGTTTTTTGTGATACAAAATCAAGTTTGTCATTTCTTTTGATATGAATGAAACTTGTACAACCAAATACTCTCACATGGTCATAATTGATTTTTTGTTGGTAAAGAATTTCTAATGGACTTTTGTTTTCTAAGATAACACTAGGTAATCTATTGATTAAATGAGTGGCACAAAGTACAGCATCCGACCAATAAATTTTAGAAACATTATTTTGAAATAATAAAGATCGTGTCATTTCTAATAAGTGTCTATTTTTTCTCTCCGATACTCCATTTTGTTCGGGAGTATTTATACAAGTTGTTTGGTGTATAATACCTTTTTCTTTAAAGAGACTTGAAATTTTTTTATTTATAAATTCGATTCCATTATCCGATCTAAAGATTTTTAATTTTGTATTAAATTGTGTTTCTATGAGACATAAAAATTCATAAAAACAATCAAACACTTCATCTTTAGATTTAAGTAAATATAACCAAGTTGCTTTTGAAAAATCATCAATAAATAAGACAAAATATTTGAATCCATTATACACATCAATTGGGGCCGGTCCCCATACATCGGAATGTACTAAATCAAAAATAGTTTTACTTTTACTAGTAGAAAGAGAGAAAGGAAGTTTTGTTTGTTTTGCTAACTTGCAAATTTCACAATTAGTACAATTCAAAATTTTAAAATCTAAGATACTCTTTAAAATCTTGTCGGAAGGATGCCCAAGTCTTTTATGCCAAAGGTCAGAGTTAACGACTTTTGCGGAAGCACAAAAATTTATTTTGGAGTTCAAAAGATAGTGTCCATTTTTAAGAATTCCTTCACCAATCGTGATGCCGGTTTTCCGGTCCTGAAATACAATATTTTTACAAGAAAATATTGCATTAGAATTTAATTCTTGTGTTAATTTATTTATTGAAAGTAAGTTTACAGGAAATGTCTCTAAATACAAAACATTTTTAATTTGTTTGTTACACAAGTTAATTTCTCCTATACCGTTTATTTTTGCCTTCATACCGTTTGCAACCAATACATATTTATTACCATTGGTCGAGTTGAGGTTTGACAATAGTTGTTTGTTACCAAACATATGGTCTGTTGCACCACTATCTATAATTATTTGATTAAAAAATAAATCTTTTGAGTTAGAGGCAATACCACAAGCACTTGGAGCATTTTGGTTGCTTATCAGCGCAGAAAGCTGCTGTAAAACTTGTTGCATTTGATCTCCATGGCTTGACCCGCTTGAAAATGACTCATTTCCGCTCAAATTGCCTCCTGACCCGTTCCAGGATGACCCGCCAGCGCCTGACCCGTTCCAGGATGACCCGCCAGCGCCTGACCCGTTCCAGAGTGACCCGCCAGCGCCAGAAATGGAGAGTCCATTGGTAGTTTGGTTATTGGGTCCGAAATTCTCCTTAATGGGTCCGAAATTTTGGTAATTGGATCCATTAGCCGAAAAACCACTCCCAATAGAGGTTTGGCTTGTGTTATTGGGTCCGAATCCACTTCCAGACGAACCCACTAGCCCATTAAGCCCTTTCTCTTCATTTGAAACAGCATAGCTTCTGTTTTTTTCACTGTTTTTCTCCCAATTTCGATTCTGGTCATTGTTTTTGAATTTTTTTGGTTTGAGATGGGGATAAAGGTGCCAACACCTATCCTGAGTGTGACCATCTTTTTTACAGTGGTTACATCTCACATTTTTTGATTGATTTGGGAGATTTTGTGAGCTAGAATTTTGATTAAAATTGAGATTTTTCACGGCTAAGCCATGGGTTTCGTGTCCCTCATGGCTTACAATTTGTTGACCATTCATGGCAAGTCTTCTACTTTCCTCTTGTTTGATTAAACTTTTAATTTGAGAATAAGAGGGAAGAGGTACCGTGGTCATGATTTGAGATCTTACGGCTTCATAGCTCGGGTTTAGACCCGCGAGATACTGAAAAATATCATCATCTTCAGCTCGTTTTTGGAGTATGGCCAGATCTGTTGTTATTGGCCGATATGATCGAAGCTCATTTCGTTTTTTCTCAAGAGCACTAAGGTACTCCGTATGGCTTCTCGACCCTTGTTTTTCTTGTTGAATTTCCTGCATGAGTTGATAAATATGTGAGAAATTATTTTGCTGACCATACATAGATTTTACCGCTTCCCATAAATCATGTGCTGTTTCGGCCATCATGAAGAGGTCGGATACGGCCGGCTCCATGGAATTTAGTATTGAGGTAATGATTCTATCGTTTGTTGTTCTCCATTGTTTTGTTGACGTCGTTTCGTCAGGAGTTAGCTTGTTTGCGTCTGCAATTTCTGGTTTTTTCTTTTCACCAGTGATGTATTCTAACATCTCTCGACCACTCAAGGCCCTGGATGCTGCCCTTGCCCATGACACGTAATTTTTGCCATTGAGCAAAGTGTTTGTTAGTTTGGAGAAGTTCATTGCTTCTTCTTGAGCCATTTCTCCTTTGCTGAAATTTGTTGCGTTTTTGTGGTTTTTTCGGTCACAGAGTCTTTTGCTCTGATACCATGTTAATTTTTGTAAGAGAGAAAAAAATGTAAGAAAACAACTTATTATTGCAATCTTATTTTCAGATTTTACATACATCTCTTTTTATAAAGAAAAAAACAAAAAACTAGCCGTTGTAATTAATTACAACTACCAACCACTAACTACTAACTCCTACCCACTAACTCCTAGTCTATTAATTACTAATTTGAATTATAGCCGTTATTATTTTTAACATCTATCCCTTAAATTATTTATTTTATGATTTTTATGAAATTAATTTTATGATTAGTTGTATCTTTTAAATGATCAAACAAGAAAAAAAGAACGAAGAATAAATAAATTAAAGTAGAAAAGAAAAAAAATGAAATAAAGAAATGGAAAAGAAGGAACAAGAAAAGAGGGACATCTCAGAACTTCATCATTTGTTTACGTGAACTTCATCACGTTTAGTGAACTCGAGCTTCAAAATTAAAGGCCCACCATCTACAGTAAATATATCAGACGTACAAATTCCGAAAACAATTGCGATTCCTGAGTCATGGCTAGAAAACTTTCCACAGTGCCTAATCAACCTTAGAAAGTTACATGGTTAATCTGCTCTCAAAGACAATTATAGGTGACATTGTACCTTCAGAGTTTGCTGTCATAAGGGCATTTCCACATCTCGAGACAATAAAGTCAATTAAATTGGAGGGAGAATAGAAATGCAGGAAACTAATAGTAGATAATGTTACATTTCAAACGAATCTTACAAAGCTCACCCCAACCAATTCTGGTTTGAAGGAAGGCCCGATACCGAGGCTAGAAAACTACAAGCCCTGAAATTTCTGAGCTGAGTAGATGGAACATACATAGGGATATCTGGTACGTATAAGGGTAAAGTTTTTTTTAATTAACACAATAAGTATGGATACGGACAAAGGCTACTCCTTAGAAGTTATACTATACGATAATTATCAAAAATAGAAATTATAAAATTATATATATAAATATATTAAAATGGAGATGATAAATGATATAATATAATTTGATTCGCGACTTCTATATATCTATTCAATGACACCCTTTTACCTGTTTACTCGATCCGTGTTGTATTCGATAAGACAGGTAGGAGTATGTTTTTATTCTGTTTAGCTTATCGGGTATTGATAAGGATAAAGTTATTTTTCTATAATATAACGGGCAAGGGTGTGAAACTAAGAACTATATAGATTGAAATTCGGACCTGAATACTTTTAGAATACGGGTCCAATTATAATAGTATATGGACCCTATCCGACCTGATAGCGCCTCTAAACAATACTTGTTCTATTTAGCCTTCTAACCGAACATCAGATTAAGTCAATTAAAAAGAGAGAATCTGCATTACTTGAGTCTGCGTTAAATATATGATCGTTTTTATTTTTGGAATGAGTCAATCGAAGAGAGAGAGAATCTGCGATAACTGAAAGAGTATTGGAATGGTCAAACATATATTAAGTGGAAAAGTTCTCTCTGTGCTAGATACTGAAATTGTTGCGTGTAGAATAGCACCGCTTAAAACAAGAGAGGTAGATTTTATTAGAATATTAACTAACTAGAAAGTTACTCTTCGGTAGATTTTACTAGAAACCAAAACTGCGCTACAGTTGAGACATGTTTAACCGGGTTGTCTCCTCTGGGAGTTGGATCAGTCATTAGTCATTTTTAGCTTCTCATCTAACCCACAAATTATCCCATTAAATAGATTAATTAGGGGTGTTAATGACACTCTTTTATCCGTTTACCCGATCCATACCATATTCAATAAGACGGGTACGGGTATGGGTAAAGTCTATTGTACCCGTTACCCGATCAAGTAATTATAAAAAAAAATTGTATATATTTATATATATTAATGAGCAATGAATATTCATTCTCAAACTACTTTTGATTTTTTAGAAAATGCATTTTATTAAATTTTCTAAACTTGAACAATTGACCATCATATGTAGTTGTGTTACACTTAATTAACCATTAAAATACGTGATTCAACAAATCTAAATTAATTTCAGACCTTTAAAACACATATATATGTATGAAATGAATGTGTTTTAATGTTTTATCCAGTAAATAATAAAAATAATTATTATATTAACATGACTTGTTATTTACTCACTACCGTTTCATTATCCAACTATCATAATAGGTAGGGATTGGATACGGGTAAGATAATTCATAGCGGGTAAGGATAAGGTATAGATAAGAACAATTTGTAATGGGTACGGATACAAAAATGCTTCCACCCGACCTTTATCCCTTATCGTATCCGTTCACACCCCTAAGAATAATATATAAATCATCAGTATACTCCCAATTCTCTCTCCAATGACGCATCTTCCTCCAGTTTAATTACTCTTATTTTCCCTTAAAAATGCAACCTTCCCTTGCTTTCCCCTCAATATTCAACTCTTCACCATATAAATTCTTCCCTCCCATCATCTCGTTTCTCCGCTCAAGCACGTTCAAGAAAAGGGTTTTGAAACCCATGCTATTTCATAAACCTTTTTGCCGAGCAAATATGCAGTGTTTTGGAGGAAAAAGGATGGCTAAATTGAATCCAGCGAATGGTACAGAGGAACGAGATGCTGTTTTGAGAGATGAGTCTTTGGATTCTTCGTCAGGTTCTTCATTCAGAGGCTTTGAATCAGCTATCAACAAATCAGTGAGTAATTTTGCTTTCTTTAGTTTACATTTCTTTTTGTTACTCGACAAATATTATGTTTCATTTGGCTACCCTCAGAGTTAATTTCTTACTCCACCCCCAAGATTTTAAGTTTCTTTTACCAGACGTATTAAAATTTATTTAACTGATTTATTGTTATTATGTGTATTAGACCTGGTATGGATAAAATTTAGCAATCACGAAGCGGTTTCATTTCCAATTGTGGCTTTAGTTTCCGTGTTTCCAACTTGGAAATGTCAAACATGGAAAAAAAACAAAAGAAAGATCTTACGCAAAAGAGAAAGAAAAAAAGAAGAAGAAGACAATCTTCATTCTCTGGCGGTGCAAAAACAGAAAAGAACATCACCACTACATTACTACGACCAATCAACGAACAGGCAGATAACAAAAACAATAATATAAAAAAACAGGAAGTATTCAATGAAAAAAAATCCAAATTCCTTCAAAATATATATCTCTAGTAGAGCAGTACAAAATTTACATCATCACCTTCTAAAATCAGTTGGCTTCTTAAATGAACCCCTATCCACTTGCATAAACTCAAAGTTTGAGTTAATGCATCTCAGCTGTACGATTAGGATCTGCACCAATCCGGCCTAAGGTGGAATACATGGATCTTTTAAATATTTGTGCCAACATGGATCGGACGGTCCGGATGAATTCTTAGAGCATACAAATTCTTCTTAAGTTGAGGTTTGTGTTTGTTTGTTATAAATTTTAGATAAAAAATTATTTCACTTTAATGCTTAATTCACAAATATTATTTTACTTTCATGCTAAATTATTAATATGTTATTCTTCCATTCAAGTCGTGTCTATTAGATTACTATTTTTGTGTATAAAATATTGAATTATGTCCAAATGAGCAACGAGTTTCTAAGAGATTATATGGTTGTTTATATTGAGAATGAACTAGCAAAAAATATTACATAAGATGAGATTATTACTAAAAATGATTTTTTTAATTCGATTTTGATAGACATAGCACTTTATTGGTGTTATTTATCTATTGTATCTTTTTATAAAATCAAATAGTGAAAAAATTATTATCTTAATTAATTGTGTTGTATAGTGTTATATAACTTCTAATTTTTATTAAATAAATTTTTACTAAACTTGTTATTCTTCCTTTCCATCTGCCTTTTTGACATGACATCTTTTGATACGAAATATTCCAAAATTTAAGATAAATTGTATGATGTGAATGATACATTTATAAGTACTGTATTAATTTAATAGGATAACTTTTTTTACGTAAATGGCATGACTGTTATCTGTGTACTTTAGCTCTTTTCAAAGTCATGAGGTTGAAATGAAACAAACGGCCCAATTCTTGATTCTGTTTTTGGTTTGGTTTGTAGTCTTAATCGAATAAGCTTGATCAACATTTCAATTTGCCTTATTTGGTTTAATTTCAGCTGAACTGACCAAACGCTCACCTAACCCCATTATCAACACACCACTAGGGTTTGTTGGAGTAAATTTTCTTAGTTTCATCATTACTTTATTTTTTAATTTCACTATATTATCAGAGCAAGTGGATAGTAGCAGGTCTCCTTGGTTTGATGATTTTATGGAAACACGATGCTGAGGTACAATGGGCAGCAACGGGATCAATCTTTAATTCATTTATTTCAGTAACACTAAAGGGGATATTGAATCATGAAAGGCCATCAAGCTTGAGATCTGACCCAGGAATGCCATCTTCACATGCACAATCCATCTTTTATATCTCAGTTTTTGCACTACATTGTTGTAAGTCCTTGCCACTTTCATTCATTATTACAATTGCATTTTGGTATATACTACTACTTTTGCTCAACTAGGTGAACATGCAAGAAGAAAAGGAACGAAAGAAACAATAGGAAGTTGATATTATCTGTTGTGGTACCTTTATAAATGCACATTAGTGAAGAGTACCCCTGAAAGCACAATTCCATCCAAAAGAAGTTAACCGCTTTACCGTTCCGACATACTTGCTCTCTCAATCTCTCTATTATTTCCATACTTTACATTTGCCGGGGTAAAATTCTGTTCTGAGGTTTTGTAGAATTCCACGAGTTGTACCCAACTCCTTTTTTTTTTTGAGGGTTAGTGGAAAATTATCCACTAAGAAATATATTGATAAAAAAATATTTACAAGGTCCCTACATTTTCAAATTTAACTCAACTAGCTATACTATACTAATTGCATCCCAGCTCAAATATTAAAAAGTTCCGCTAAAAGAATTAAAAATGCCATCGTAATCTCGAGGCCTCCTCTCTCTAGTTGGCCATTATGCAAATAGCATCCAGTTGTGAACGTCGATTGCTGCAGCATTGATCAGTATGTGCTCAGGTTTCCTTTCTTGGGAAAAAATGCGTCTGTTTCTTTCTTTCCAAATCGCCCAAGATCCTGCCGCCCAAGCCGTATCCCACCGCACTTTTGTTCGGCGTGATAGTTGTTGGCGACCCTCCCACCAAATTTCAAAAGGCTGTGTACCCGACATTGGAGGCAAGTTGAGCTGCGCCCTGAAACCGAGCCAGAACCTCGATGTGTAGTTGCAGCTCCACATCAAGTGATCTGTTTTCTCCAGCTGGACATTCCCACACAGCGAGCATCCTGGCGTGACCGTGCAACCTCTGATCGTAAGGTTCTCTTGGGTCAGGATTCTATCCGAAAACATCAACCACAAGAATATTCTAACCTTCATAGGCACTTTTAGTTTCCATAGCACCCTGTAATGTATCGATCGCACCCCACTATCCTGTATCAACCGATATGCCGAAGCACACGTAAAGTTTTCTCCGGGCGTCCATTTCCACTTGACCGCTTGCGAAGGGCCGTCAATCGTGACGGAGCAAGTAAAGAAAGGTACTAGAGACTGAAGTTCTTTGAGAAAGAAAGACAGTTGCTGGTTGTTCACGAGGTGAGATGCCTGAAAGACATTGTACAGCTGGCGTAAAGTGGATGCCCAAAGTCCCTCCCTGTCCTGATGAATTCTCCATAGCCATTTGACTAGTAGAGCCTGGTTTTGCTCATCAAGAGATATGACACCCAAACCCCCATTGCTCTTGAGTGAACACACCGTTTCCCAGTTTGCCAGACAGTTTATTCCCTTACACGGTCCCTTCCCTTTCCATAGAAAACTCCTTCTAATTTTATCTATTTGCCTGATAACCCCCTTTGGTAATCTGGTTGCCTGCATGTAATGGATTGGAATTGCCGAGAGTACAGCTTTTACCAGGGTGATTCGGCCTCCATAGGAAAGGAAATTTGATTTCCATCCCTCCATCCTTCGCTGTACCACTCGGATCATAGGCTGATAGTCAATTATGCGGGGTTTTTTAATCGAAAGAGGTAGGCCCAAGTACTTGATCGGTAATTTCTCTCGCGGTGAGGACAATATGTTTTGAATTGTGTCAACTAAATTTTGTGGTATCGCTATTGGTACAAAAGCACTCTTTGATTTGTTTACCGTCAGGCCTGTCAGTTCCTCAAACGCCGCGAGAATCCGTGTAATGACCCTTAGGGTAATTGGGTTGGCCTCCGTGATGATGACCGTATCATCCGCAAATTGAATGGTTTGAGGAGATAAGTGTACAACCGGAGGCATGGCCATCTCCGCATTGTTGAGAAATCTAGTTAAGGAGTCGGCCACCAGGATGAAGAGCATCGGCGAAAGGGGGTCTCCTTGTCTCAAACCCCTCCCATGTCTAAAAAATTCAGTAAGGCCTCCATTAATTCTAACCGTCGAGGTAGCAGACTGCAGGATGGCTAAGACCGAGGCTATCCATTTCGGAGGGAAGCCCCTTTCAATTAGCAGGTTTGTAAGAAAGCACCAGTCCACAGTGTCGAAAGCTTTCTCAAAATCCACCTTGTAAAGGACAGCCGGCAGGTTTCTCGCACTGCAGAAGGTGAGAAATTCTCTCGCCACCAGGAAAGATTCTATCATTGAACGACCTTTGACGAAAGCCGTCTGGTTCTGCGCTATGAGCCCCGGCAGGTGTATTTGTAATCGATTTGCCAATATTTTGGTTATTATTTTAACGGAAGTGTTGATAACACTGATCGGTCGGTAGTCCGATATCGTGGCCGGTGAGTCTTTCTTGGGAATGAGGGATATGGATGCTCTGTTGATGAGTTTGAGGTTGCGACCTGAGTTGTGGAAGTCCCGTATCAGTGACATGAAGTCCGTTTTAATGATATTCCAAAAGGAGGTGTAAAATTCTATTGGCAGTCCATCCGGGCCCGTAGCCTTATCCTTAGGCATGTCTGTTATTGCCCGAAAGACCTCTGCTTCGCTTATTTCAGCATCTAGATATGCCAGTTCTTGTTCCAGGTTGGGCCCCACCCTTCCTGACAGGTTAAATGGACGCCTCGGAGCGGTACTTTTTCCCAACAACTTTGAGAAGTGGTTGAAAGCGTGTTGAGGCAGATCGATATCTAGGATTGGTGTTCCATCCTCCCTGGTTAGAGTGGCCATCGAGTTCCTATTTTTTTTTTTCATTTGCAACGGCATGAAAATATTTTGTATTTTTGTCTCCCGCTCTAAGCCATGTACAGCCTGATCGCTGTTTCCATCGCAACTCTTTATCTCGGGCAAGGGTGAAGATGTGCTCTCTTAGTCGGATCCTGAGCGTGAACTCGATTGCGTTTAGTTGTCTCAATTCCTCCACTCTATCTAGCTGTCTTAGAATCCATTTGGATCGTGTTAGGAAAGTTTCTCTTTTACCAAATTTCTGACGTGCCCAACGAGCGAGCTCCCTTTGCACATTGGTTAGTTTCTTATTGAAGATTTGAACCGGGTTTGATGAACCCACTGAGATCAGCCAAGCTGCGGCCACCACCTGCTGTATCTCGTGATGTTTGAGCCAAAAAATTTCAAATCTGAATTTTTTCTTTGGCGGATTTAGATGAGGTTTAATAGCAAGAAGTAGAGGTGCATGATCAGAGGCAGTTGATGGGCAATCTTGTAGTGAATATGAGATTCCAAGGGAGTTCCAGTGAGAAGATATGAAAATCCTGTCTAATTTTGATAGGGTTGGGTTCGGTCTCTTATTAGACCATGTGAATTCTCTACCTTGCAGCGGTACTTCAATTAAATTAGTTTCTGATATGAAACAATTGAAGGCTGACAGTAGCCCGAGATTACGAATGTTGCCCGTAGTATCCTCAATGTTTCGATACAAATTAAAATCTCCCATCAGGAGCCACGGTAGATCATTTAAAGCTCTAACCGAACTCATTTCACTTAAAAACTCAATTTTATTTCTATCCTCCTGAGGCCCATACACCACAGAGTACATGAATTTAAAATTATCTGTTTGCAACACCGCTGTGATGGAGTAATTAAATGTGAAAGAGTCAATGAGGTTGAATCTTGAACTCCACGCGAGCAAGATTCCACCTCTAGTTCCTAACGCATCTAGATGTAAAAAATTACTAAACTTCGCGGGGCATACTCGCCGCACACAGAAGATTGAGCATTCACTCCACTTAGTCTCTTGATAAGCAATTAAGTCCGGGTTAGCATCAATGGCGATGTCTTTAACCACATCGCATTTTTGCGAGTCACCCAAGCCTCTCACATTCCAATTTAAAGCACAAAATGGATACTTAAAACATAGAGATTGATCATTCATTAAAAACGATTACACAAAAGGTGCTATTTAAGCATTAGTGGTAAGCATAAAGTAGCATTCAGCTAATTAGACCAAAATAAAACACAAAAGCATGCTGCTTTGCTAACTAGTTTGATAAGAGGTCCTAGTGACCCTCATCCCCCGACCCGTCATCGTCGGTTAGCTTATCATCATCACTATTAAATTCTAGTTCTCCCAAGATTGATTCGCCATAGTCTTGATCGCTTGGTCCTTGACCCTCATGAATTGTGCCACCTGGACCCTCATCATGAGGAAGCGCTAGGTTCACCACACTTTGAATCCCACAGTATTGTTCAATTTCCATGGCCTTTTCTTCATCCAGTGGGTTTCCGTGAGCTGCCTCTGTTTGTAGTGCCTTTATAAGGTCAGCCTCCGTGATGAGCTGTTTTCGTGCACCACCTTTGTTCTTAGCAGCAACTTTCTTCTTCCTTGACTTTTTTGGTGAATAATTTTTTGTGTAACCTCTAACCGATATGCGTGCGCTGCGGCGTAGTGATTGTGCATCATCAGCAAGGTCGGTGAAGTCGGGTGGATTACCCGCACCTTTACTTAGCTGATCCTGGGTAATATCAGGCTGGATCGGTTCTGTTTGCTGCTGTTGCTGAGGCGCAATCGGTGTGAGGGGCTGCTGCTGACCGGAATCAAATTGGGCCTCCAATTCGATGACCTGCAGCTCGGAGAAGGTGAGGGAGTGGTAGCTTCCAACCGGCGAGCCTTCATCAAAGGGTGGCTCTTGGTTCCGTAGTGCACTAAGGTCGGCTTGGTACTGCGCCTCCAGTACCCAACTCCCTTTACCAACTAGTTGCCAAGTTAAGGCATTATAAGTTACATGATCATCAATAGCGATAGCTTCCATGAAAGCTACTAATTTTGTTCAGTTTACATAGTGGTGCAGTGGCTTGGAGTTAATATTTTGACAGTGTCACTCGGTGCAGCTATCCTAGCTTCTGGATCATATTTTGTGAGTATTAGTTCATATATTAACTATCTGGCATAACAAAAGTATATTTGAAATCTCATTGAAACAAATTTCTGGTTCTAAACAGTCATGGTTGAGGGTATGTCAGAAGCTTCACACCACAAACCAAGTGCTAGTAGGTGCGCTCTTCGGGACAATTGTCAGCATCACATGGTTCTGGCTCTGGCATGCTTTTGTATATGATGCTTTTGTTTCTTCTATTTGGGTGCGAATCATACTTAATTTTTTATCAATTTCATGGTTTGCAGCGTTTGTAATACATGTCATTCAAAATTGGCTTCATGACGAACATGTTTGATTACTACCTCCGATTTTTGTTATACACACACACACACACATATTTAGTTTGAGTATGTACTTCCAGGTAATAGTTGATTTCCACAAGGAATTTATTTGTATATTCACATACTAGATGCTGATCTCTTCATTTGGATGTCAGAATCAAATGCTACTCGCTTGGTTGCTTCAAAGATGAGAAGATACATCCGAAAATATTTTGGTTCAAATAATGAATTGTCTGAAATTAAAATAATTAATAAAAGTTCGCTGACATTTTTTTTTTGTTGCCGGCGCCTTCTTATTGTATTCCACCCCGCGACCATAGAGAGTTGGCAACGATAACCCAAGTTTTCAACTCTCTCCTCTCCTGACACCCCACCACCCCGCTCCACCCCAGCTCCACCGCCCTTGCCTCCCTATCCTCTTACGGAGAGAGTTGGCGATGATAGTCCTAGCTGCCAACCCTCTCGTCTCTCGGCACCCACCACCCCACCACACCCTCGCGCCTCTCCGCCCTCCACCCCTGTCCATCTTCTCTGCTCTCCGCACCACCTCTTCCTCTCTCTACTCTCCGTTGCCTCTAAACCCTAAATACGACACCTACCCTCCTCACTTTATCACACTTCCTTATCTCTATGGAAGCTACAAAAAACTTTAGATAGGGCAGGGAGGTCGAGGTCCATGCCGGCTTGACCCACCCGCAAGCCTAACCCAAAAAAATTCCCTTGATCACTAGCCAGTTGATGTTGAAGGTCATCGGTGTCTATTTTTGAGAGAGAGTGTTTGTTATTTTATTTTTATCTTTGATGTTGTTTGTGTTGTCAGATGTTAAGGTTTTTATTTTGATTTTTTTAGATGTGATATTAATGTATAGATTTTGATGTTTTTAGATGTTGGTGTGGATGAAGTTCTGAATGTAGAACAATTGATGTAATTTTATGTTTAATTAATGTAAATTATACTTGGCAGCCACTACCAAGGTATAAAAAAAAATGACAAACAATTTATGTGCTCCAATCATGCTCCATATTCTTATTTCCATTTTCAAAGTTCGAACAATCACTAGTGGAAAAATGCACATCAGCATCGGCCTATTAGAATCGGACTTTTCAAAATTCGATACTGATCTATATCTGAATCGGAATTTATAAATAACTGATCTTAAAAAGAACAATCAGGATCGGTTAAATATTAACAACCGTTTTTAAAAGTGCTGGCCATATCAGAATCGGTTCTTTACAAAAAACCGATTATGATTATCTACTTATTAGCATCGGTTAAATTAAATAACCGATTCTAAATACTATTAGCATCGGTTATTTAATTAACCGACTCTGATTTCTTTGTTTTAGAATCGGGTTATTTTTAACCGACCCTGATTTCTTGCGAAAATTCGATCTCCTTTAGAAAATCAGCGCTCTCTCAAATTTTCAAAACAGCTCTCTCCGACTCAATTTCATTTCGCTCCGTAAATCTCTCTCTCTCCGTGGCTCACTCTCTAACCGTTGCTTGTTGGTAGCTGCTGAAGAGGGAGTTGCTTTTCAGTCTTGGCATTTAGAGAGAGGTAACGAGTCCAAGAACTCTAACGTTAAAAGGCGTTGCATATTCAGTCAGAAGAAAGAGTAGGTCTCGCTTTTTCTAGCAATGAATTCCAAAACGAAGGGGACTAAAGAGAAAGAGAAAGAAGTTCTGTCTTCGCCGCTCAGTAGGTTGAGGCGAGGGTTCCGACTCTCCGGAGGTGAGGTGAGGCGGCCGTGAGGTGAGGCGCGGTGAGGCAGCCGTGAGGTGTTGGGTGAGGCGGCCGTGAGGTGAGGCGGCCGTGAGGCGAGGCAAATAGGTGCGGTTAGGTGAGGCGATGCAGCCACCAGCCACCAGCCACCTATTTAAAATCGTGAGTTCTGAAAATTTTGCGAATTGGTAGATTAATTTTGCGATTTGGTGGATTAATTTTGCGATTTGATGGATTAATTTTGAAAATCTCTAAATACCAGTCACCTATTTGGGAGATTAATTTTGCGATTCGGTACTGGTTCTGACACAGCATCAGTACTGTTTTCTGAAAAGACTGTGATGCAAAATCCTCAGATTCTTATTTATTGTCAGGCAGGAAGGTAAAGAACATAAACATTCTAACTTTTGGAATGTATAAAAATGTCAGATTAGAGAAAACATTGTGGTGAATAGTTATTTGGGTCATAGATCAAATGCATAAGAAAGCCACAAGTACGATAAGCAAATAAATTAACCTGGTTCATCCATTTATGTGAAGTCAATCCTAGATTTTTTTTTTTTAATTTATCTTTAGTTGTGCTTTATTCTCTTCCCTAGAATCATCTTTCCTTGCTCCCATTTGTCATCTTTGATTAGAAAAGAATTAGATGTCTGATCCAGGCAGTGCACCACATGGGATTATTAGAGAGGGTTCCCCTAATTAAGTTGGCAGCTAAGTTCTAAAAAATATATGGAGCATTGTTTCCCTGAAATTCTGGATTAATTTGCCTCATTGGAATTGCAACCAACTTGTAGTAACTGGTTTGAGCTCCTTCAAAACTGAAGTTTTAGCCACCTGATAATGTCAAAGTCAAGCAAAAATAATAAGTGTCAGAACAGGATAATTTCCTATATATTTAGTCTTTGTTTCTTCTATAAGTTCAATTAGCAAGTAAAGATCATTCTCATTTTAGGCTCCTAAACCCGAGCTCCTTTGCTGGATGGTTTGGCCGATCATTGTTTCACGTGAGTATCGCAATTTTTTCTTTTCACATAAGTAGCCCTTTTTTATTCTTATGACATACAAATTGTGGTGTTGGTTGAGTTGCAGGCACTGGTAGTTTTTTTAATAACAATTCATGCATATGCTAAGTTTCAGCTCCTCCCTTTTATTTCTGTATTCTTTTTTTTCTTTTTTACAGTTCATATTCACCATTTTGGCACATTGGCTCTGTCAAAATTCATATTCGCCTATTTCCTGCACAAGTTTCAGCTCCTCCCTTTTATTTCAGCTCCACAAGGAGATGGAGGTATGCTCTCTCTCTCTCTCTTTTTAGAATGTTGAACCAATTTTGAGGGATTGGCAATCTGAAAATTTTGTTGGTTCTTTAATACTTGTGCACTTTTATCTGAAATTGTTGTACCAATTTTATGCATGAAGTTTCTATTGACTGCTTTAGCAAGCCAAAAAAAGTGAATAAAAAGAAGAAGAAAATAGTAGAAAAATCGGAATGATGCAAAGTTTGGCTCTAAACCATTTGTTTTTCTGTCCTTTATTTAATTGTGTAACTAAACTTTTGATTTGGGCTTTGGATCAGTCTGCACTGACTGATCTGTTACAAAGGGTCATGTGAAGCATATGGTACTTTGTTTGGATTTGAAGAAGTGAACTTTAGACAGCCACCATTTCTCACTGGATTACTCAAATTGAGTAATTCTTTTTTTGTTTTACTCATATGAGAGTGCTCTACATTCTGGTAAAATTTCATGAAATTTGAGGCTTCCTAGCTGTACCAGAAAGGGGTCTAAACACAGGGGTAAGCTGGGAACTGTGCTGGTATTTTGCTGTTTTTTTTTCATTTTTCAAAGGCTGAATCTTTAGAAAATCATAGAAAATGCATAGAAAATGCTATGAATGTAAAATTTGAGTCTAAGTTGTGTGTTTTTGAGTCCTCTCTCTAACTGTATCATTTATTTTACCATATTACCCTTTTATCAGTAGGTTCTGTGCAGATTTGGATTGTGGTTTTGTGGACTGTTTTCTGGTAAATGGAGCAGCAAAGGTGATACAATCTATGACTCTATGAATTTTCATGATTTTACAAATTTTCTTCTTATGCCTAATGACCATGCAAAGATAGCAAAGAAGTCATGTGTTCATGAAAATTGGTAGAGCATACTAGTGGTGTATAATTGCTTATTAGTGTACAAATGCTAGTTAGATGAAATGTTTGATATAGTTGTAAATTAGTGTACAAATGCTAGTTAGATGATTCTATGTAATTGTGATATTTTGATAATTCATTGTTATTATTTTGTTAAGTGACATGGCTGATGTAGTTTGATTAATTGTTGGAATTGTGATTGTTGAATATTATTTTGATAATTCTTTTGTTTGTGATTGTGGCATATTAATTATTGACCAGCTTAAAAAAAAAAAAAAAACAAAAAAAAATTATAATTAGCATCGGTTATCTACAGTAACCGATGCTAAAAGTTGAATTAGCATCGGCTGTTCAACCGACCCAGATTAGTACCGTATTTGCGACGCCTGGGTCAGCGTCGCCTCGGGGTCCGATGCTAATGTGCGTATATAACCGACCCTGATGTGTGTTTTTCCACTAGTGAATTTATTTGATCTGCTCAATATGATCTTCATATTAAAATGTACTTGGTGAACAAATTTTATATTATTTTCAAATTTTAAACTATTTTTGTAGATAGGTACAAAATTATTGTTTTTAGAGGATTCTGGACCATGCAAAACAATGATTTTGTATCACTTTAAAAAAAAAATAGTAAAACAAATTCCAAAAAAATATAAAATTTGGTCTCTAAGCACATTTTAGTATGGAGATCATGTTGAGCGGTTCAAATCGACTGTTCGGACATTTAAAATAGAAATAAGGATGTGGAGCATGATTTGAGCACAAAACCAATTGTGAATTTTAACCTATTATGTATATTCACATAAGAGATGCTAATTAACATCTTCTTTTGGACGCCAATATTAAATGATACTATGTATCGTCGAAACTCAGAGAGTAGAGTTTCTATCCCATATCAATCGTAGTGCGGCAGTGAGCAAAGCCACTCCAATCGTCAGAGCGCGGTGGAGGTCAAAGAAAAGGGGATATGGTCGTGGAGAGAAATTGGAGATTAAGGTAATAGGATAATTAAGAGTGTATATATGTACGATTAGAGAATTAGAGTAGCTCAATGGATTTTAGCAAGGAGGGAACCAAGCCAAGATGATTGGAGCTGATGTGAGCACATTATCGTCGGAGCTCGGATCGTGGAGTCCATCATCTCGATCGGAGCACGGCGGTGAGCAGACCCAACCGTCGAAGTGCGGCGACTATAATGAAAGTTGATCCAGTCGTGGAGAGAGATGGGGAATAAGGTAATAGAGTGATTAAGAGTGTAGATGAGTATGATTAGAAAAATAGAGTAGTTTATAAGAATTGATGAGAATAAATTAGTAGATCTAAGAATTAGGGTCATTTGACCCGTTGTAATTAAGTTTTTTTATCAATGAAATTATTAGTTGGCATTTAAAGTCATTAAAAAATACAAGCTAGCTAGCCATAAACATACATAAATTAAACAAATTTATATACAAAGATTTAAAGCATAATTAAGCTATATATATGTATATATATAATTAAACAAATTCGGATCGGTTATTTGAACCTTGACAACAACACAAAATGGAGTAAAGAACCTAATGGCCCATGCTTACAAAGCATTCAACACAAATTTTAAACAAATGTGTACATGCAACATAACTAATCAAACATATATACATACAGATTTAAACAAACATTCAACACAAAAAAAAGCTTACTATAGCTTGAATTGATGGGCATGGAAGAACAAGAAGACATAAATTCGCAAATTCGAGCAATTAATTACATGCTCTTGCAGAATTATGTCTTCTGCTTCCGCCACGCTGATCGATTCATGTCCTTATGATCTTTGCGGGTGTAAAACAATCAAGAAAAATAGTGAGAATAGAAGATCATGAAGGGGGAGAGGCAGGACTTAAATATCAGGAAAGCTATGTGAAGAGGCGCGTGCGAATAGCGAGGGGGCCTCTAATTAATTCCAAAATTAATATTGAGCATGTCAGCTAGCTAGAGAATCCGGATGAATCAAACACGGTTTAGTTAGTTAACATTGTGTTTGGAAATTGGGCAAAATCATACAAAGTTTATATCATAATAACTGTGTATATACAAATAAAGATGACTTATGGACACAGTTCACAACTAACGGACCGTGTGTGTATGGTTGAGCTTATTTTCGCACAAGTGCCTCCTCTACACACTGTTAAATTGGATTTTTATAGCGCAAGTGCTGTGTATGGTTAACATTTCTGTAGTAGTGAGCATTAAATATTTAAAGAGCAAGGATATATTGGATATAAAAATGTAAAATATTGTTTGAGCTCTCAAAATTATATAATAGATGTACCCACGAAGGAAAAGTAGGACTCTTCATGTTTTGACAAAATGACTCCATCGGAAATTGCGCTTGTGGAAAAAAAGGGATAAGGATAGCGACATGTTTTTTGTCACATTAAGTGGGAAAATTGACACACAGATAGTGGCATGTTTGTTTCCAATTGACTGGGAAGTTAGACTTTTCACTTGGGTATGGATTTCTGAAACCGACACCTGAGGTTACAGTGAATTTGATTAGTATATGGTTGTGCTCACCAGAATTATTGGAATATTTGATGAAATGCAGTTTACGAAGCAGCTGATTGTGGAGCTGGTTCTTTGAAACAGAACGCATGGATGATAAAGCGAATTGGATAATTCTGAGCGAGAATTGGACCAATTTGAGTCTAATGCCCATCAAACGCGGCCCGGTCCCGCTGTAGTGTGACTTTCTTGTAATTTTTATTTTCGCCAAAGAAAAATGAAAAATAGGTTCAGGACTACAATTTTGGTTTTTTCCTTGGTGTCCACTTTCCAATTTTTCTGAACCAATACTTGGCTATATGAAAAGTAAAAGTAAAGATGGAGTTATTTGGGTATGAAAAGTAAAAGACCATGAGTTTTTGATTTGGAGATTTTTGGATGTGCATGAGTTACTATTCAAATATTTTAGTCTTAATTTTGTCATAATTCAGAGTTGAAAATTTTCCTTGCTGATGAAATAAAGAGACATAAAGTAGCCGGTTTATTTACTACAAGAATCTGTCACTATCCGCAAGAGTGAAAGTGTTTTTTTTATTATCGGTATCATCGTGGATACTCTTGTAGTAATTGCGATATCCTAATGAATAGTCACTTTTTACCCTGGTGGATAGTGACATATTGTTGTAGTTCAAATTGCATGCGCCACATCTTGTTTCTGATACTAGGTTTCTTCTTTAACTTGATGATGCTATGGTTTATTTAAATTTAATGATCCGATCCAACTTGTTGCAAGGATTTCTCTACAGGCCATTATACCAGCAGAAAGCAAGTTGTCCTTTCACATTTAATTATCATTATACCAGCACAAAGAATTAAGGTCTGAGCCCCTAGCATAAGCATTTTTTAAGTATCTGTGGAATCCCGAGCACAATAAAGTAGGTATGTAAATGTGAATTCGGATCACCTAAAGTAACACAAATTGAGTTTGGATCCGGAATCCGATTTTCTCTGGCATGAATATTAGAATTCATATCACATAGGTAACACAAATATTATTGAGTTTAGATCTGGACCGTTCGATCAGCTTTGGTTCCATGCATTACAACTACGGCTGGATTGACCTGGATAAGATAAAACTGTTTTAGTTTAGTTTGCACCTAACCCCTCAAGCAATTTAAAAATACAAAACTTGGCATGTTTGTTTTAGGTTATTTTGCACTTAACCCCTCGAGCAATTTCAAAATATAAAACTGGGCCTCTAACATGCTAAGTTTTTAACTTCAAAGTTTTCAAATAATTTTATAAATTCTTTCAAGATGAAAAGGAACCATGTATAATCCCTTATGTGA
This sequence comes from Carex kokanica, assembly GCA_025461125.1. Classification (NCBI taxonomy): domain Eukaryota; kingdom Viridiplantae; phylum Streptophyta; class Magnoliopsida; order Poales; family Cyperaceae; genus Carex; species Carex kokanica. The sequence goes on along the minus strand of JAJGRX010000083.1, from coordinate 605,596 downwards.
TTTTATAATTAAATAAATTATATTCAAGATGATGTTTTCTCAATTACTTATTTTACTTCTTGTCAAATCAAATTTCCAAGTATTCAAGATTGGGATGTTACATCTTCGTTTTGTTTTAAATTATGTTAATTTGGTGTTATACTATTCATTATGTCGATCTTCTATACTATGTTGCTTTGCTGGGTTTATATTTGTTTGTCTACATCGTATGTTATTTGTATTCTCTTTGGTGCTATAGATTATGTTTGTTATCTTGCTTAGCTTGGTTTAAAAAAATGCTAGCAAATATATGGAGGCTACCATCAAATACAACATAATTAAACATATATATGTATATAAATTACCAATGGCTCAAAATTAATAGCAGGAAAAGCTAAATTAACTAAGACCTGCCAAATGCCAACTCAAACAAAACATATGGTGTAAGTGACTTTTGTCATCGGTTGAGTCCTTCAAACAGATGGTGTTAAGAACCTTTGTCATCGGATGAAAAACGCAAGAGATGGTTGGAAGCAACGCCATCGGTTCATTACCTCGACCCGATGGTGTCATTCTATTAAACAACTTATTTAACGATTGAACAACTATTATTCCCATCTGTCTATCACATCAAATTGATGGCGTTAGGTGCTCAACATCATCTGTCTGATGGTTTGAACCAGTGGAACAGGTGATCAATGCCATCGGTTCTAAGGCGATGGCATAGGTGTAACAGCTTTACTATATGCGCGATGAACATCGGGTCAGAAACAGATGGCGAATTGAGATTTGAACCGACTGTGAAGTGTTTTTCTGTAGTAGTGTGTATATACAATGTGTGTGTATTTTTATGAAATATGTGATAATTTATTTTAATATCTCAATTATATAATATTTAATATGTGATCCGTATACAAACATTGACGGCCCATGAGGAACAAAGCTAGACATTCTGATCTCCTTCATTTTGTTTCTGGTATGGTTTGAGAGATCAAAACATCCTGTCGTGGCAACACTTGGACTTAGATTTCAGATTCTTGTTGTTGCAACCATCTCCAAAATTGGTGTATTGATTTCAGTCATTTATGATAACTAATTTAGTTGGACATGTTTCAGTGTGTAATTCTTAAACTATGCATTCAAAAAAGGGAAAAGCATTACTCAGGGCTCAAGCCCTTGGCACTGCATGCTTATACATGATGTCAATGTAATGCCTGAGCCATGGGAGAGATAAAAAATTAAAGGATGTGCAATGAAAAGTTACCAAGTCGTGGAATCGGTTACCTAAAACTGGTGATTTATACATGGTAAAAGTAACTGTGTAAAATAACAAGGGTTATATTGTCATTTAGAATCTTGAAATTGCGTCAGGTAAGTGGAATAATTTAATCTTCATCCCTTCCAATTGTCAGCATATTTTGAAAACTCTGAGCCATAATTCTGTTGTGCGGGTATATAGTGTGCACCATGTAACAAGTAATAACCCCTTGGGCCTTCAAACTCTTATGCGCCAATCATATTTTGAATAGCGACATGTATGTTCACTTGTGTATGAATTTCTGAAAGGGACACCTGAGGTGATTAGTATATGATTGTGCTCACCAGAATTATTTGAATATTTGATGAAATGTAGTTTACGAAACAGCTGATTGTAGCTGGTTCTTTGAAAAATATACAACATGTTCAACAATTTTTACTTTTAAATATTTTCAAAAAAGGTAACGAATCATGATCAAATGAGTGTGCTAAGGAGCTGTGGTCTGTTTGGATATTGTTGACTCTTAAATTAGTCACAGAAAAGCCTAGATGGTTAATTAGTTCTATCCTTAAATTATTTATTATATGATTTTTATGAAATTAATTTTATAATTAGTTGTAATATCTTTTAAAGGATCAAGCAAGAAATCAAGCAAATCAAGCATCATTTTACTTTTCGTCTTTCAAACCTACTTCATGTACTTCAACCGGTTTTATATCCCCGTTGATTTGCTTGATATTGCCATGTACTTCAAATTAAGAGATATCATACCGAACCAAATATAAGAAAACTGAAGTAACCAAGTAAATATCAAGTAAATTTGGGTTTGTTTGATTGAATCGAAATAAGAGAGATTAAACTGACTCAAATATAAAAATCGAATTATTAAAAAATTCCACCAATTTGAACCATTTAAACTGAAAAATTGTACCATTTAATTAATCCGAAAATATGTTGGACCTTCCATCTACATATTTTTAGGGGTATATACCACTCAAAAACTATGAAATTAAGTATTTTCCCCTCAAAAATCTATAATTACATATTTATCCAATTAATTAAAAATTGAAATTAATTATGTTTAATATTATATAAGAGGAGGGATCGAATTACACCCTTTTTTTGACACATTTTGACACCTACCATTTTCAAAGTCCAAATAGTCAATCCAAACCGTTCAACATGATGGATATATTAAAATGTGCTTGGAGATCAAATTTTACATTTTTTTGAATTTTTTTACTATTTATTAAGATGGTTACAAAATCGTTGTTTTCAGACCATTGAAAAACAACGATTTTGTAACCATCTTAATAAATAGTAAAAAAATTCAAAAAAATGTAAAATTTGATCTCCAAGCACATTTTAATATATCCATCATGTTGAACGGTTCAGATCGACTGTTTGGATTTTTAAATCGCAAAATTGACCTATAAAAAAATAGTGTCAAGATGTGTCAAAAAAAAGTGTGTAATTGGATCCCTCCTCATTATATAAATATAATTAAGAACCTAATTATGTCCCTTCTCATTTTTGTTGCTCTCACATGCTTTAGCGTCAAAATTGTGACCTCTCCCTCCTACTCTAAGTTTCTCCTTCTGGTCGCTTCTAACTCTCTTCAGCGCCATTCCAATCATACTTGTTGGATATGCGTTAAAATCTCTCCTTTTGATCTTCTAACCTCTCCAACGCCATTCCAATTACGCTTGTTGGAGATGGTATCCGAGGATGAAGAACCCTCTCTAGCGCCACTCCAATTACTCATTTGTTGTCATTAACATGCCCAAATTACCATATACTTTATAGATGATCTAACTACATGTGCAAAAATTTTGTTGAAAACATTACCGGTGAAACTCTTTATATTTCTCACTATACTACTTTTCTGTTCCTATTTGGCCAGGATTAGGAAACACTAATGCTTAGTCAAGTTAATTAGGGATAGGAAACCTAAATTGCATGTGCCTTACATTTATGTAGATAGACAAGGAAATTAATGGCATAAGAACACCCCTTTCTTAGTTCTTTTTCAAAAGGCCCTAAATCTCGGAATGCGGAGATACCCGAGACAAATAAATCTTAAGGTAATTAATGATGGGGGCTTGTGTCCGTCGGAAAATTGAACGTCCTCACAATCGATAAACTCTTTGATACAAATATGATGTATTAGGGTGAACCAAGAAGTACATTTTCATCTTAAACCTACTTGTTCCCCCACAAACACGTATCTCGCACATACATGCCTTAAAAAAAGGAGAATGGGTGTGAGGAACAGAGGAGTTTTAAGTGCAGTAAAAAGGCACCTCACACTTGGTAATACATAACTGATAGAAGAACAATCTTTCTTCTATTGGTAATGGGTACCATACTAATAGAATAATGTAAACCTTCTAAAGGCAGAGAGACGATAGAACACATTTAAGTTTTTTTATCGTGTTGGTCTTTAGCAGTAGGAAATTTGTTAGTACATCTAGTTTTACCCAATAGAAGAGACCTGCATTTCTGTAGTAGTGAAAGGAAGCAGGTGCGTGTGCAAAATGTGCTCCAACATACATTAACAATAATTTGAAATATATTCTGTGTATGAAACATACAAATATTTGTACACTGCTTAATAAACAACTGTGTATGCTTGCATCCAATTATACTTGGTTTATGTGAAATGAGCCTTGTGGTTCTGCTAATTCTCCAAACACAATTTTCCTTATAGAAACCGTGTACGATTCATTTGCGTCTATTGACATCCTCTCACTGACCCAATTTAATAAGAGTTTCACCCTCACCCCTGTCTCTTCATTTCTCTCATATCCCTCTCATGGTAGTAGAGAGATTTAACTCATCAATGTTTCGGGTTCCACCCTGATTTTCTGTCGAGATTAACACGATGGCAACACGAAAACTTTATTAGCATGATCTCAACTCTATTGTGAATTGATTGATCATTAATATCAGAGAAGGGCATATAATTTCATCATCACTCGATCGGCGTGGAAGAAGCAGTTGGCATGCATTCCGCTAGAGCAATTAAGTATTGAACTTTTGCAAATTTTCTTATTTGGTCATTGAGGCAGTTTAACACCTTTACTAAAGGGGTTAACCCGCAACTCAGACCAAGCAAGAAAGATGGGTCAAACTCAATAATTAATTACTTATATTTGCGAATGTATGTCCTCTCTCTTCTTTTATGTTGTTTGCATAAAAGAAATAATTAATTACTTATATTTGAGTAGATAACTTTGTTTATGTTGTTTGCATAACTCGGTAACTTTTATGTGGATTATTTGCACAATTAGACAAATTAGAGAATGTTGCTTGCATGTACAATTCAATCGGTGTTGTCAAACTTCACGTATTGAACTAGTAAAGACAAACTTCTGTAAAATTGGCAATATAAATTAAGGAATTTCTATGAAATATCAACGTAGGGCAAAGTTTGCTGAATTCGTATCCTCTTCTAACTCAAAAGGGAATCTTTTGAGTTAATACATCTCGGCCATTTGATATGTTTTAACATTCGTGCAGACTACATACGCACTAATTTTAATGCAGATGATACGCATTCAAGTTTGCTATACTATTGGCATTTATCCGCATAACGCCATCGGTGGAACTACTGAGCAGGTGGGTAATCACTACGGAGCCGATGGCATTCTAGTTAAGGGTTTCAATATATATATCCAACAACACAAAAGTGTTCTAGCACTCTCGAAATGGTTGTCACTAGCTAGCTTTCTCCGCCACGACTCCGTCTCTAATCACTTGTCGGCCGCCACCTCAATACAACACCGAGCACTCGATCTCCGTCATTGAAGGTTTACGCATCTGACTCTCTGTCGATATCTTTCTAGGGTTTTTTAGTTAGGATTTACGGTTGGGGGTTTATAGGGATAATATGCACTACTACAGAAATGGTCATTGTACACGGACATAAACAGGGGAGCTACACGGATTTCCTGCCGTGTGGAGTGCGAGGGTGTATAATCCCTGAATAAATTATACACGGATATTTACCCGTGTGCAATTTCTGAGAGCTACACGGATTATTACATAAACAACCGTGTTCAATTCCTTGCCAAGTGGCGCTCTCCAAAGCCGAGCTACACGGATTGTAACATAAACAGCCGTGTAGGATTACTCTGTCTACACGGCCTTTTTAGGTTAATATCCGTGTAGAAATAGTTATTCTGCACGGCTTATTACTTGAACAACCGTGTCCAATTCCTTGCCAAGTGGCGCTCTCCAAAGCCGAGCTACACGGATTGTAACATAAACAGCCGTGTAGGATTACTCTGTCTACACGGACTTTTTAGGTTAATATCCGTGTAGAAATAGTTATTCTGCACGGCTTATTACATAAACAACCGTGTCCAATTCCTTGCCAGTGGCGCTCAGCCGAGCTGATTATTACATAAACAGCCGTGTACGATTACTCTGTCTACACGGACTTTTAGGTTAATATTCGTGTAGAAATAGTTATTCTATACGGCTTATTACATAAACAACCGTGTACAATTACTGGAGATCTATAGACGGATATTTAACTAAACGGCCGTGTACGATCATCTTTCTGCACGGACGTCTATCTAAATATCCGTGTAGAATAACTATTTCTACACGGATCATTACATAAGCAGCCGTGTAGCTATCTTATATTTTTATTTGCTCTTTATTTGGCTTTCTACACGGACTTTTGTGAAATATCCGTGTAGAATGGTAATATTTTTTTTCAATTTTTATTTTATGTTTTGGCTAGCCTCCAGTTTGCTAGCCATTAAAAATCAATTCCAAAACAGAGAATTTCCAATATATCATAATACAACCCCTAAACAAAATTCATGTACACTAAATTATATCAAAAATTATACAAAAATTCATGTACACTAAATTATATCAAAAATTCATGCACACTAAATTATACAAATCCATAATCAGGTTTACAAATTCCTGTTGAAACCACCTTGCCCACATACATCTAAAATAATCTATCTGGTCCTTGGAGTAATGCCCTGTCTGTTTCTTCGATTTATACTACCAAAAATTCAAAATATGTAGGTTAGAAAAATACAATATAACAACTACATCTCTGTTTTGCTTTATAAAAATAAATATTGTAATTATAACAATGTAACTAATAAAACAAATTTAGTAGAATAAAATATTAGAGGAAATCAATATTAATTATATGGACAAGTCAAGGCAAACATATGAATTACATTTAATATGAATTACATACCGGATATTGTGGCCAAGTGAATTGTATGGATTCGACAAAGTGAAACATATAAATCATCGTGTAATAACCGCATTCCCAACCCTCCAACTGTTGCGGGCACTGAAATTTACATTTAGCGGCCTATGTTAGAATGACAATAATTTTTTGAACAAAATATGAAATTATAAAATTATAGTGTGCTCACCGGCTGCCACCTCCAACTCAACTTATTTTTCTGCTTCGTGCTTTGCATTCCTCCATTGTTAATATATTTCAGAAAAGCCCTTACAAAATTGAGTGAATGTAATTAGCAATTCCACAATTTGTTATATATAATTGGAAAAAAAATCAAACCAAGTGAATTACTATTGCTTACTCTCTTATTTGAGTGCAGATCATTTTGGACTGCTGAGGAGTGATGTTTCCTGTGGGCTGTGAAGAATCCATGATTAAAACCAAATTTTCAAGTGGCACAATCACAATCAAACACCAGTGGCCCCTTTGGTGGTATGGCAGGAGAATAAATCTCTTCTTCTCCGAATGAGCCTTATGCATCGCTGAACACAAGTACTCGACAGTCTCTTCCGGATGATGTTCCACCATCGTACCATTAGTTTTGGCGGGGTCCAAGAATGCACAGGAGTTCACCTTACCTTTCCCACAATCCACAGCATGTTTTCGGTGTAACATCCTGAAAAATCATCATTTCACATTAGAATATATATTTGAGTGCTATACACATGATATATATGATTTTTGGTCACTAACATGAGGAAAACGGTGAGGACTCCCACATCGAGCCATTTATCGCTTGATGAGGCATGTAGAAAGTCCTTGAATTCTTGGAAATGCAGCACGACCGTCCTGCCTTCGTGTAGGAGAACCTCGAGGGGATATCAAATATTACGTCCTCCATAGAATCTGGTGCATTAACCAGGCAGGCGTGGAGATTCCGCAAATCCTCGGGCAAACGGCTAACCTCTTCTTCAGTGAGCCCCGTACGGTCTACCCGCGCAACTACTGGCGCAGCTACTGGCGCAGCTACTGGCGCATCAGGAGATTCTTGCGCATCAGCCCCGACGACTACTTCCAAGCCTTGCCGTACCGGTGACAAAGCTTCATCCATAGTGTTGGAAACGCCTCTTCGGGTCTGTATCAAATTTTGTACCTTTTTCAAGTATTTCAAAATAATGATTTGAATGTAACATAAGATATCCGTGTTTTATTTAGAGATTACCTGATCCAAAATAATCTGACACTTGGGCCATTGGACAATCTGTCCACGGGCTTCATCAAGCACCAGCATGTCGTCGGTAGTGACAGGAAGTGGTATGCGGGCAGCCCATCCGGTCATGATCATGTCAACCGTTATGGGGATATAGTTGGGCCTTAGCTGATAACCGGCAGGGGGATGTACAATGCCCTTAGCAAGGGTCAGAGGAGTTTTATTGTGCCACATGACGAGGTCGCATGCTGTGGCCTCCTACAATAATTATCAGCAATTAGTTAATGAACAAGTCAGAATTACGGGTAGATTATGAACAAGTAGGGATTACCTGTAGATTGTCCAACTCGCCCAGCACTTCGGTCCCGGATGCTTGACTGCTTCGTCGAATTTCCGACGAAATGGGAGGTTGTTGCTCGGATAGCTGCGTAAGAGATGTAAAATGGTTCAGCCACCTTGATTCCATCTCAGCCATCCTTCCATCGTATACTCCATTCTGATCTCCTGGCGTACCTCCTGGCGTACCTGCGCCAACCTTGATTCCATCTCATCCGTGCTAACTTTGGCACGCGGTCTTCTTTTTGGTTTTGGTTCGTCGTATACATCCTTCCAGCCACTGTAGACCGAGACATCCCTAACTCGACCCGTGTGTTCTTTACTCCCGAGCGCTGCAGACAAGGAATCATCCACTCTTTCGACAGTCATGGAGCCCGAATTTACCTCCTCCTCCACATCCAACTGTTAATAAAAAAATTAGTTAGAGCAAAAGACAAAGTAATGTACACAAAGTTACCACAAAGACTCTTACCATTTTCTGATCCACGCACTAGTGGAAAATATGGAATCAGGATCGGTTATATATGCATATTAGTATCGGAATGCAACCGATCCTGATGGAGGCGATACTGATACTTACAATAATCTGGATCGGTTAAATAACCGATCCTGATAGTTACTATCAGGATCGGTTGTTTGAAACAACCGATCCTGATGTTATACTATCAGGATCGGTTGTTTGAAACAACTGATCCTGATAGTAACTATCAGGATCAGTTTGTTTGAAACAATCGACCCTGATAGTTACTATCAGGATCGGTTTTGTTGAAAAAAACCGATCCTGATACTTTTTTTTTTTTTTTTAATAATGTTGGTTCTGAAAAAAAAAAAATCAGGATCGGTTGTTTTGAAATAACCGATCCTGATACCTTTTTTTTTTTTTTAATGTTGGTTCTGAAAAGAAAAAAAGAATCAGGATCGGTTTTTTTGAAACAACCGATCCTGATGTTATATTGGATCTAAAAAAAATATTTTTTTTTATTTGGCCAGCTTCCATATATATTTGCTGGCCAGCATAATTTTTTTTTTTTATTTACCATTGATTTATTGGAGCTCAAAACCAATTAAGAACACAAAATAAAATTCATGAAACCCAAAAAGAAGTACAATAGTTGAAGAAATTTGGTGCAATAGCAAAATAAAATTAAAAATACAAATGAAAAAAGATAGTTGATCGGTCGGATAATTAAGATAAATAAAAAGATAGTTTCAAAAAGCCTTGCTCAAATGAAAAAAGATAAATAAATAAATTGAAAATACAAAAAAAAATGTGTTTTAAAAGTATAATAATGAGAAAATTAGATAAAGCTAATACCGTGATAGTTGATCGGCCGGATGATTAAGTAACTTGAGCGAGATGTCCTCAAGACTGAAAAACAATATACAAACACCATTAATTAATTTTTGAAACAATACAAAAAATTAAAAATTGACACGGAGGTTCGAGAGGTTCGAGAGGCTCGGCTTTGAGAGGGAGAGACGGAGACAGAGAGAGAGAGACACGGAGGAGAGGGAGAGACGAGACGGAGACAGAGAGAGGAGAGACACGGAGGTCTGAGGATTTGAGAGGGAGAGACGGAGACACAGAGAGAGAGAAAAACGCTAAGTTGAAAATGAGAGGCGCGAAATTAAAATAAGAACTAAGCAGGAATTATCAGGATCGGTTATTTCGAAATAACCGATCCTGATTGTTTTTGTAAGTACAAAGGCGCGAAACAGAATTAAACCCTAGTGTCAAATTAGTATTAGGATCGGTTCTTTCAAAAAAAACCGATCCTGATACTTTTTTTAAGTTGTTTCTGAAAGAAAGAAAAAAATCAGGATCGGTTGTGTTGAAAAAACCGATCCTGATACTTTTTTTTTAATGTTGGTTCTGAAAAAAAAAAAAGAGTATCAGGATCGGTTCTGTGGACAGAACCGATCCTGATACTTTTTTTTTTTTTTTTTAATTTTGTGTTTTAAAAAAAAAAAAAAAACAGTATCAGGATCGGTTCTGTGGACAGAACCGATCCTGATACTGTTTTCTTTTTTTTTTTAATTTTGGTTCTGAAAAAAAAAAAAAACAGTATCAGGATCGGTTCTGTCCACAGAACCGATCCTGATACTCTTTTTTTTTTTTTTTTTTTTTAATTTTGGTTCTGAAAAAAAAAAAAAAACAGTATCAGGATCGGTTCTGTCCACAGAACCGATCCTGATACTCTTTTTTTTTTTTTTTTTATTTTGGTTCTGAAAAAAAAAAAAATTATCAGGATCGGTTCTGTCCACAGAACCGATCCTGATACTCTTTTTTTTTTTTATGTTGGTTCTGAAAAAAAAAAAAGTATCAGGATCGGTTCTGTTGTAACAACCGATCCTGATTCTTTTTTTTCAGAACCAACATTAAAAAAAAAGGAATTAGAATCGGTTGTTTGTTAGAACCGATCCTGATACTATCAGGATCGGTTTTTAAGAAATAACTGATCCTAATATGTGTTCCATTAGGATCGGTTGTTTGTAAAAACCGATCCTGATAGTATCAGGATCGGTTCTAATAAAAAACCGATTCTAATTGTTCATAAATTAGGATCGGTTAACCATAAAACCCGATCTGAATAGTTTTTAGGATCGGTTTTCTTAAAAAAACCGATCCAGATAGATATTAGAATCGGTTGTTTCATATAACCGATACTATTAGGCCGATCCTGATTCCAGTTTTTCCACTAGTGACGGGTTGCACGTCATCTGGGAGTACTATCCTCCTGTCAGCGATTACCTCAAATCTTCCCATGACCCAGTGTTGGCCCCTAGGATTTTGGATCCTAACCACAGGTGAGTCAGAATCTTTGTTTTTCTCCAGTACTTTCGCCCATTCGGCCAACTTACCCTTGTAACCACCCGACCCTAATTTGTGCGGGTACTTGTTCAATTTCGCGATCCTCCTGCCCTCGTCACTTTTTATCTTCACACATCAAGGTAAATCAATTAGTTTAAGGAAGATAATTACATATCGAGAAAGAACAAAGACTAAGTTGGCTAAATTTATATACCTTGAACTCTGCTGTGGACTTCAAAGCTTGAAACTCCTCCTAGTCCTCTTGTTTAAGCTATTTATAGTAGCCTATCGGATTTCTCCCTTTCTCCATTAAATCCGTCTTCAACGTGCTCTTGAATTGCTTCCAACCTTCATTCATTTTCCTCAAAGTCTTTTTCTTTTTCGCGGACTTTGGGTCGTCATCCTGGATGTTCCAATGAGCCTGCATGATTGACAACAAAATTACTGCATGCAAGTTCATTCAAGTTTTCAGGTCAGGTATAGACATATATAACTTGCAGTAAGACAACTACATGATGCCTAGCAATTTAAAAAAGTTATTATTTACTTATCAACACAAATTCCAAATGTGCTAAGGTTAAGACATGCTAGAAAACTTGTATCCAACAAAAAAAGAAATAACAAACAGAGAGATAATAGGAAAAATGAATGTATAATGCATGTACAGTTTTATATATTTTTTCAATTACTAAATGGTCCTGAAAAATATAACTCAAGAGATTAAAGAAAGAACTACACATGAAGGTTGGTGGGTGTTCCAGTCAAGGATAACGCAGCCATCGTTCCAGTCAAACGAATTAACCAATTACCGATCATGAACAATAATCAAAATAAGGTTTATAATTGTTAGGTACTTTACCTTCACAATGTTCCACCATTCGTTCTTATCTTTGTCATCGAATTTGTCCCACCTCTCAACCAAGATAGATGCCTTTCTGAACTCGATTTGCAAATCCTTCGCCTCTGAGGTCTTCGTGCACATTGTCGGACCACTTTTTCTCCTTTCTTTCTGAGCCTGCGGCTCCTCTTCTTCCAATATCATATCTGCCTGCGGTTCCACTGTTTCCAATGTCATATCAACATTCTCACCTGACTGTGACATGGTTCTTTCTACAAAAAAGAAACATTATTACAAATGCTATGAATGTAAAATTTAGGTCTAACTTATGTGTTGTTGGGTCCTTTGTTCAATCATAGTGTTGGTTTTGCAATTTAGTCCCTGTAACATTAGGTTCTGTCCAGATCACCAGAATAGGTCAGTTGAGGTAACTTTTCATTTAACCAAAATACAATCAGAGATAAGGGTTTTGATTTAACCAAGATACAGGGAGCATTGCAACTTAGAGAGAGAGAGAGAGAACCTTTCAAAGAGAGAACAACAACCGCGCGAGAGGAGCTTAGAGATTCAATTGGCGAGTTCAGAGGAGAGCGACAGAGATTGGAGACCGAGCTAGCACCGAGAGAGAGAGAACGATGGCAGCACCACAGAAAGAGAGAGGAGACTAGGGGGTTTAGGTTTAATTAAATGTCCGTGATTAAAAGATTATACACTAAATTAAAAGATTATACATTAAAAGATTAAATAAAATATAAAATTCATGTACACTAAATTATATCAAAAATTATACAAAAATTCATGTACACTAGATTATATCAAAAATTATACAAAAATTCATGCACACTAAATTATACAAATCCATATTCTGGTTTACAAAATTCCTGTTGAAACCACTCTGCCCACATACATCTAAAATAATCTATCTGGTTCTTGCTCATGATTATGCAAAAAAGAAATATTAGAAACGAAATAAAAATATTACAATGAGACAGAAATATCCAGAGATAACCAACCTTAAGTCTTTAGTCTGACTCTTCATTGGGCTCTCTGAAATATTATAAAAGAAATAAATATTATACATTGAATTTTTTTTTTCCAAATAAGAAATATTAAAATTTTCAAGTTTAAAAGGAGTAAATATTATACATTGGATTTTTTTTCCTTTTTCTCTTTTTTTCCACTGTTTGAACATCTTCCCATAATCCTTCATTGTGGTCAGATCTCATGTAATTTGCTTCGTCTTGTTCTGCAATTGTTGTTGTCTCAGCTTGCACATCGGTACAAAATTGAGGTATCTCTTCGAACTGGTCGTATTTTTCTTCGTCGGTGACATTTTCTACCCCAACAATTCTTCTTTTTTCGGATAGGACGACACTCCACCTATCATCACTCAGGTCAGTGACATATAAGACTTGGATGGCTTGCTTGGCAAGTATGAACGGATTATCAACATACCCGACTTTGTCAAAATCAATGAGGGTGAACCCATCGTTATCAACTTTAACACCCCGGTCTTCGACCCATTGGCACCGAAAGAAGGGAATGCTAAGGTGAGGATTGTAAACGAGCTCCCAAATTTCTTCAATAACGCCATAATAAGACTTTGATGCTATTACAGGCCGTGCATCCCCCGATCAACTGAATTCTTGAGACGTCGCCACCAACATCACCCCACTATTTTGCATCGTGCTTTTATCACACTGTAATTTAGTGTAAAATGTATATCCGTTAATCTCACATCCTTGGAATGTTCTAACAACCATTTGGGGTCCTTCGCCCAACAATCTAGCAGTTTTATTTACGGGCGACCTTTCGGGGTGTGATTTCACTCTTTCTTTCATCCATCCTATAAAAGAACAGTTATGCTCGTCAGTAAGCCACTTTTGACTTCTCGTGTAGTTCTGTTGAGATTTTGGAACGCCAATAGGTACCACACCGGTTATGTAGTTGGTGCAAAATTGAATTACCTCTTCTGTGGAATATCCTTCCACAATGCTACCTTCGGAATGATGTCGGTTCCTTACGTAACTTTTCAAAATACCCATGAATCTCTCGAATGGATACATATACCGCAAAAACGCGGGACCACAGATCTTAATTTCCCTCACGAGTTGAACAACAAGGTGACACATAACATCGGAAAAAGATGGCGGAAAATACATCTCAAGATGGCAAAGGGTAACGACGACCTCCTTTTGCAAAGCGTCCAATTTGAGCGGGTCTATCACTTTGGAATTAAATGCATTGAAGAAAAAACAAAGCTGCGTAATGGTTTGCCGCACGGGCTTTAGTAAAATTCCCCGAATTGCAACAGGAATCATATGTGTTATTAAAACATGATAGTCGTGGGATTTCGGACCAATCAATTTCAGGTCCTTCATCGACACCAGCTTCTTAATATTCGAAGAATACCCTGATGGGACTTTAATACTATGAAGGCATTTACAAAAGCTCGTTTTCTCGATCTTCGACATTGTGCACATTACGGGGGGTAGGTATGCCTTTTGTTTCCCTTTATCCTGTAGTGCAAGCTCGGGTCGTATTCCCATTAATTTCATGTCTTCTAGAACTTTAAGACCGTCTTTAGTCTTCCCCAAAATGTTCAATAATGTGCCAATCAAACTGTCACAGACATTTTTTTCAACATGCATGACATCTAGGCAATGTCTCACTTCTAAATATTCCCAGTATGGTAGCTCCCAAAATATGGACTTCTTTTTCCAAATATTTTTCGGTGGTGGTTTGGCACATTTTCCAAAAATAACAACAAGGTTTTTAAACCGCATGAAGACATTCTTCCCATCTAACGGACGACGTGTCACTCCAAACTCAATTTTCCCATTGAATACCTTCTTCTTCTTACGGTATGGGTGATTAATAGGAAGAAACCTACGGTGCCCCATAAAAACATTCTTTTTACAATTTTTGAACCTCAGCACCTGCGTGTCATCTTCATAGATAGGGCACGCTTTTGCTCCTTTACAAGTGTAACCCGATAAATTTCCGTACGCGGGAAAATCATTTATGGTGCAGAATACCATGGCCCGCAAATTAAATTGCTTTTTGCCGTACGCATCCCACACCCGGACGCCATCCCTCCACAATTTCTGGAGGTCCTCAATTAATGGTGCGAGATACACATCTATGTCATTTCCGGGTTGTCTGGGTCCTTGAATTAGTAATGACATCATTATATACCTGCGTTTCATGCACAACCAAGGAGGAAGATTGTAGATGCATATAAGAACTGGCCAAGTGCTGTGCTGACTGCTCATGCTTCCAAACGGACTCATTCCGTCTGTGCTCACCCCTAAATTAAGGTTTCGTGAATCGCCACCAAATCCTTTGAAATGTCTATCAATGTTTCTCCATTGAATTGAATCAGCCGGGGGTCTTAGTTTACCATCTCTTTTGCACTCTTCTTCAAGCCAACGCAACAATTTTGCATCTTTGAGATTTGCAAATAACCGTCTGACTCTCGGTATTATCGGGAAATACCACACCGCCTTAGCCGGAGGCCGGCCCTTTTTTCCTTCATCACAATCGTCAGTGTCCTAGTCCTTACGTTTATACCGTGAAACACCGCATTTAGGACAAACATGCATGGCCTCGAACTCTCCACGGTACAATACACAGTCATTCGGACATGCATGTGTTTTTTCGATCTTCAAACCCATTGGACATATCAACTTCTTCGCCTGATATATTGTACAGGGTAACTCGTTGTTATCTAGGAGCATCTCTCGTAAAAGCTTTAATAATGACGTGAAACTCATATCGCTCCAACCGTTGTCTGCTTTTAAGTTCAATAATTTCAACACAGCTGATAGTTTTGTAAATTTGGTATACCCAGGATATAACGGCTTTTTAGATTTATTAGACAGATACTGAAATTTTTTATAATTTTTATCACTAATTTCATCCTCCACATCACGTAACATGTCATCTAGATTCTCAGTAAAATCATATTCTGCATTTTCATCAATATTCATCTCCAGCTCATCATCCTCATTGCAATCAAGCCCAGCATTATCGAAATTTTCGACATTCTCAAAATCATCGTTGCATTCAAATTCAAAATTATCAACAATTTCTACATTATCATCATTCTCGTCCAAAACATAATTTCTATTGGTACCACTACATTCCCCAATTTTCTCACCATGCATAAACCAACATGTATATCTTTTCTTAAATCCCCGACAAATCAAATGAGCTCTAATTTCTTCCGAATCCCCAAATCTTATAAAAATTTTACAATCTCTACAAGGACACAAGATGTCGTCATCTTTTGTGTCCACTCTATAACTCTCAACAAATTTTATGAACTCATCAACGCGAGCCAAATATTCTGCACTATCACGTCGCAATTCGTACATCCAACTTCGATCCATCTGTAAATTAAATTAAAAAAAAGATTCCAATTAAACATATATGGTGGTCAGCAAATTCTTGGCTTACAAAGGGCCGGTTTACAATCCTAACCCACTCTTTGAATATTATGCCTCATATGTGAACACATATTAGCGAGATTTAATTAGCATTTGAGTAAAATTCGGCAGCATTTCCCCTTAACTCCCCAAGTATGCATAAAAACCACATACTCGTAGGAGCAATAAGGAGAAATACTGTCGAACTTTTCTCAAATACTAATTAAATCCCGCTAATATGTACTGTTCACATCCTAAATGAGACACAATATTCAAAGAGCAGTCCCAAACGGGGGACTATCCAAAATTAATCCCTATTGGATTAATTTTGAACGGACATTGGACCTAAAAGCATCAGTAGGTCGGTTATTGGACCACAATACACTAATTATTTACATTATCTTAACAAATCAAGCACGCATGCATTAAATAATAATTGACCTAAATAATTAAGCAATATTAATCAGTAACAGAAATTAGATAAAGAAAAGACAAATATATGTATGAATAACCTTAGCAATAGAGAGGAGAAATGCGAATTAACTTCAAATATCTCAGATCCGGCCTCGATCCTTGTGCGCAGAAATCAGACCAATTCAATACAGAGAGAGAGAGAGTATTAATTGATCAAAACGGCGCCGGAAGAAGGCCTTTTATATAGCTCCAACCCTAAAATATCCTTTCTACACGGATAATTAGCTACAAATCCGTGTAGAAAGCATTGAGAGAGCTACACGGACTTTCATATAGGTAGCCGTTTAGATTACTCTTTCTACACGGACATTTATATAAACAGCCGTGTATAATTTTCCGTCTACACGGACTTTTATATAAACAGCCGTGTAGAATTTTCTTTTTTTTTCTAACTATTTTTTATTTTTTTGGCTAGCCTCCATTTTTGCTAGCCAGTATTTTCTATGTTTAATTTCAGATAGCAAAACAGATGAAAATATCAATTTGCTAACAATAAAATGATATAAACAGCCGTGTAGAATTCTTTTTTTTTCCTAATTATTTTTTTTTTTTGGCTAGCCTCCATTTTTGCTAGCCAGTATTTTCTTTGTTTTCGGTTAGCAAAACAGAGTAAGATGAAAATATCAATTGCTAAACAAATAGAATGAAAAGTGACAGTAGGGTTTACAGAGGGTAATATGGAGATACATATATGTTTACATAGGGTAATATGAAGATAAATCTTTTAACAGTAGGCCTTTGTCAGAATCTTCGTATTTCTCCAATAGATCTTGCTTGCCCGAATTAGTTTAGGACATTTGCAAGGAACTAACCAAAAGAGGCTAATGTAACCAAAGGACATATGTAACTGAACAATAGTCTTTTGATTAGTTCCTTACATATGTCCTAAACTAAACACCTTAGTAATATCTAGAGGAGAAATACAAATTAACTTCCAAGATCTCAGATCCGGCCTCCGGTTATAAGATGTATCATCATATTACCCTCCAAAAACACTTTAGCGCAGAAATCAGACCAATTAATTGGGGAAATGAAGCACTTCGCATGGCAATTCGAGATGTAGGTTATCAATTATATCGGACCGCTCATCTGTGAGCTCCATAAACAGTAGCTCATATTGATATAAGTTGCGATCCGACATAATTGATAAACCTACATCTCAACCCAATTGTTAACTGTGAGAGGTATAAATTGATCAAAACGGCGCTGGGGAGAAGGCCTTTTATATAACCAAAAACCTAAAATAACATTTGTACCCAACTCTTTATTAAACTCCGTGTAGCTCTCTTAAGGCTTTCTACTCTGTTAATTAAACAAAAAACCGTGTAAAATTTTGACCTTTCTACACGGCTCTTTATTAAACGTCCGTGTAGCTCTCACAGGTTATCTACACTGTCATTTAAACAAACATCCGTGTACAATTCTTACCTTTCTTCACGGTTCTTTGATTAAATATCCGTGTAGCTCTCTCAAGGCTTTCTCCACTGTTATTACACAATAAGCCGTGTACATTTCCTAGTAAACGTCCGTGTAGCTCTCTCACGTTTTTCTACACTGATTCTTTAATAAATATCCGTGTAGAGATCCTACAGATATTTCAGGCATCCAAAAAATTACAACTTCTATACGGTTTTTATATAAAATTGCCAAATCCGTGTACAATGTGCCGTGTAGAATGACCATTTCTGTAGTAGTGATGGTTATAGGGTTTAAGGTTTAGTTTTATATCTTTAGTTTTTCTATGTGTTTTTTTTCAGCATTTGTAGTTTTGGAGCTTCCTTACTCTTTGATTTGTAATTTAATTTCAGCAATGTCGTCCCAATAATACATGCAATGTACGAAAAAACTAAGAAGGATCACTCCACAACGAATTCATATTACCACCAACAGTGCTGCTAGTTTGGATGTAAGGGTAAAATTTCCTAATTTGGCATTTTATTAATTTTTGAATCTTCAATAACATGAAATACGCAAGAACGGCCTTGCCTTTACATCCAATCACATAGATTTCATTTTTTGAAGATTTGCATCTAGTCAAGACCTGTTAGGAGGAATGCAAGAAGAGCAAGGGATCGGATATTAGTTAGAGCAAAGCCAAATACAGCTACTAAGAGGATTATAGCAGCAACAAATGTTCTTTCAGATGGCATGCACTGCAAGATGCCTACCCAAGAAGCTAGCACCTTGAACTGCAGTCAGGTAAGGCACCAGACTGAATAACTTAGTATTTTTTAATAAGTTCTTATCTGTACATGTGAGGGGCCTGCTGATGTGATTAATGAGATGGCCAATAAGATGACTAATGAATTGGTGCTACCGAGACGGCCAATACCTGTAGGAGGAATACGGGGTCGGGTCCCGCTTGTAGATCAGGAGGCATTGGACGAACTGGGCCTGGAATTCCAACTACTGCATGACAAAAATCTTGTGACACCACTATCTGAAGGAGGAGGCTTTCGCTGCTATATCGGACCAGGAGTGTTTTGGGATGAAGGTTTTTATGTAACAGTGGGTTTCACAGATCTCTATGATCTTATGACTTATAACGAGATCGACATCTCTATTATCCAAGTCTGGATAATGTGAGTATTTATTATTATGAACAGATATATTATTTTGACAATTAGCTCCTTTATTTTATTCTGACACTGACTATTTTCAGGTATTGCATGAAGCTAGTTACTGAATTAGGTGCCCAAAATAATGTTGGCATTGGTTTCTTGGACCCCAGTCCGCTCAGTGCCGCATACTTTGATAATGAACAATCCCTTTCATACTTGGCCGATACCTTGATAAAGTTTCAGGAAATGAGTCTTGTATTCTTTCCATGCCACGAAGCTGGGTAAGCTGCTAATTCTACTCATGTTTATTGTCTATTTTTAACAAGTTTGTATTGATTTATTATTTTATTACTTATATTGTAGAGCACGTTGGAGTCTTCTCATTTTATCCCAAGACATAATGTTGCCTACTTGCTAGACTCGGTGCCAAATAATGACATTAACTTATATATTGTTCCTCTATTACGATAGTAAGCAAAATACATATAATTTAAAATGCAAAATACTAAATTGGCCTACTTCTAGGTATCATATACTGACCTTTAATAATTCTAGGGCTTATAAGTCGTACATACACTGGAGAGGTCGGGACATGCCGGGGAAAAGAGCACTGGAGGTTAGAATGTTTTAGGTAAGAAATATTTTAATCGAGTATTTCATTTGCAACTTATTTCAAGTTCCAATTGCACTACTAATTAGATTTTGTTTTAAATAATACACATTTGATCAAAGCCCCACGCAAAGCAATTCATGGGAGTCCAGGTTTTATGTAATGAAGAAGATGGAGATGCTCATAAAAAATTATGCACGTTCTTTTCCAAAGGTTTGTCAATCACTTGTTTCTATCATGCTTTCATATTAAGTTCTTATATATGTTATTCATATGTTTTGATTTATTCATGCAGTGTCATCTGTCCAGAATGTCGTACAAAGAAAACGCATTACATGACATCCGTATCTAACGGTGCAAGTTCTTCTTGGAATTAATTTAATTACTGTGCAAGTACTTGGCGGGGGGAGGATTTGGTACTGATGTATTGTTGTTTGTGGTGTAAAACAATTCTTGTTTTCTGGTTTTTGCAGTCAGACACTTTGGTGTTGGTTTTAATAATGTGGTTTAAAACAGTTGTTAGTTTTATGGTACAATGAAATATTGCTCTATATATTGCTTGTTGCATGGATTAATATATATGTTGGATAACTTGTATATGTATATGTTGTTGATGCCTATATTAATTGTTGGTTAAAATATGGGTATATTAACATGTTTATAGTTGCTTTGCTAGGTTTTAAAAATGACTTGCAAATATATAATGGAGGCTAGCCCCTAATTAATATAAGAATTAATAATAAAACATACTAATTATATATACATCACAATCGGCTCAAAAATTAATGACCAATGGCAAACTAGGACCTGCCAATGCCAACTGAAACAAAACTGATGGTGTAAGACACTTTTGCAATCAGCTATTAAAATCCAACAAACAACGTTAATTAAATTTGCCGTTGGTTGCAAAAAGAAATAGATGGCGTTGGGTTCTAACACCATCTGTTTGATCATGCACTGCCAACGGCATATCGATTAACGCCATCTGTTTTGAGCTGATGGCATATATGTATACCTTTCCGATCGGTGCGATAGCCATTGGTGCAGAATCCGATTGTGGATTGCGATTTTGCCCAACGACGAAGTGTTTTTTTGTTGTTTATATTGGTTTTATTTTTTAATTTGAATTTTTAATTTGAAGTTATTATAGTTTTAAAATAAAGGAATAATGGAGATATCAAAAGTGGAGGTCTTTGGATCCTACCGGTGAAAATATAACCTTTCCTAATAATATATCGAAATTAATTGTGAAAGGTAAACAACATAATATTTATTACAACCATAAAAGTGTCCAGCCAATTATTTTTGTTCATTGAATACTTTACTTTTTCCTTTAAGATTTATGATTTATTGATTAGATTGAAAAACGTTAAGAAAAGAGTTGTAAGGACTAATCCAGTATATATGAGAAAAAAATTCTCTCTGCTCTCAGTATTGTAATTTCGACGTTTAAAATAATAGCCCCACAAGTAGGAGTGCACGGTTCAACGAAATGACTCCATCGGAAGTAGTTGCCCATGTGGAAAATAAATGTATGAGGATAGCGACATGTATTTTGACAAACTGACTAGGAAAATTGACCCACAGATAGTAGCATGTCTGGTTTTGGATTTCTGAAAACGAATTAAGTCCATGTCAATGTCCCCTAAGAGAAGCAAAATTTATTACCCGCGCTAGTGGATTGATAATAATATCATTATTGTTTTATTAACTTGAATATATGAATTAGATAACATAAATCAAGGTATGTATTTTTCTTTTTCTTTTTCTAAATTCAAAAAGTGATATAATTAAAGAAAAATTAGATAATATAATACACACTTTACTATGTAATATGTTCAACTCATATGTATCCGATATTTTTATTAATACCCCCAGAAAAAAGAAAAATATCAAATATAACCTCGGGTTCGATTTATTTTTAAATATGCCCTAACCGCCCCCTGGGGGGGCGGTCCACTTTCCAACCAAACCGCCCCACAGGGGGGCGGTCCAGTTTTTTTTTTTTTTTTTTTAGAGACAATATGAATGAAATTTAACAATAAAAATTCGAATTTTGTTTTTAATATTTGTTAGAGACAAATAGCTAAAATAGCTAAAAATTCGAATTTTGTTTTTAATATTTGTTTTTAATATGAATGAATTTTTTTTTTAGAGACAAATAACTAAAATGCTGAAATATAACACTAAAAATCAAATTTTTTAATTAAGTAGGGTAGATTTATATATGAATTCATATAATAAATCATAATGGCAATTAAAGTTGGTAAAATTACCGTTCATAATTTATTCAATGGTTTATAAAAATATACAGATTCAATTAATTTTATGTATAAATATTTTCTTATAATTTTTTTGACGAAAATTTTAAAGGAAAATCTTTATTCTCTAATATGTATGCACATATATGTTGATCAAATGTATTTTTTATTGGAGATGCAATATGTTGGAGACCTTTAACCAAGAGGCATCATGTCATGGATCACATGGAACTTCTTTTTGATATGTTGGATCTAATACGCCTTAGTTTGTATGAAATTCTGGTCCAAACTAGATCATAACCAAGAGTTTTGGCAACATGAGCCCAACTTTTATACAAACATTGTATTGGTTACTAAGTGGTAATGACATAACTTTTATACAAACATTGTATTGGATCTTGAGGAGTATATGTTATATAGATCACATGGGATTGCATGTGTACAAAAGGCAATATGTATATATGTTGCACTAATTGTAATATGTTAGTATTCTCTATGGTTTTATATGAATTCATATATAATAATCGGCCCAACGGAAGTTTATTATATATTTTTTTTCAAATAAATAATTTAAACCATATAACGTTATTTTTTTAATAATTGGTTGTTATTAATTTTTATCAACTTTAAATTGTAACTGCCACTTTATTAAAATGAATTTTGATATTTAAGTCACAATTATGTTTTCACATTTCATAAATTATGAACGGTAATTTTACCAACTTTAATTGCCATTATGATTTATTATATGAATTCATATATAAATCTACCCTACTTAATTAAAAAATTCAATTTTTAGTGTTATATTTCAGTATTTTAGCTATTTGTCTCTAACAAATATTAAAAACAAAATTCGAATTTTTATTATTAAATTTCATTCATATTGTCTCTAAAAAAAAAAAAACTGGACCGCCCCCCTGTGGGGCGGTTTAGTATGCACAGGCTGACTGCCCCCCTGTGGGGCTGTTTGGTTGGAAAGTGGACCGCCCCCCCAGGGGGCGGTTAGGGCATATTTAAAAATAAATCGAACCCGAGGTTATATTTGATATTTTTCTTTTTTCTGGGGGTATTAATAAAAATATCGGCATATGTATTGTTTGAATTTTTTTTTTTTTTATCTTAGTTATGGTTCATTTATTCTAAGTAAAATAGTTAGGATAAAATTTGAATTAATAATTTGTGAATAATCTATTTTTTTAAAGTACATAATCAATTAAACTGTGGAGCCGGATAAAATAAATTGATATATTTTCATGATATAATAAAATCATTATTTTTCATAATATTTTTAAAATTAAAAGTATGACAAATTACAAACAACGGATATAACATAATATTAATTTATTTTATAACCCTAACTTGTAAAGAAAGCAAATTATATAATAAGTGTATGAGAGGAGTAACTTTTAAACCCTATAAATTATTTTATAAACATTTTTTTTAAAATTATTTTTATCATAACGTATAAGAAAGAAGGGATTTGGCAAAGAATAAGATTAAGTAAAGCTGTTTATATATTAAAATATTTAATAAAAATGCCAATAAAAAAAATTAATAATAATTTATCATGACCATATACTAGCTGTCTACTCTATCCTGTTCCATGACAGCTGAGATTCCTCTTCATCCCCTTTATTTCCCTCCATAAGTACGCCTCACAGGAATCAAATCACCTTCTCACCATTCCAAGATTCCCTTCCCAAGCGCTTAGAATTTCACAATGGGACAATCAACAATGGAGACCGACGCAGAGCGTGCCAAAGGTGAGGAATTCGATGAAGACGAGAACTCTCCAGTGGAGCAGGTGCGCCTGACAGTACTGACAACCGACGACCCGTCTCAACCCGTTTGGACCTTTCGAATGTGGTCGATTGGCCTCTTCTCTTGCGCTCTCTTGTCGTTTCTCAACCAGTTCTTCGCGTATCGCACTGAGCCTCTCATGATCACTCAAATCACTGTTCAGGTTCTTGTTTAAACTTTTCAAATTTGTTACTTTGGATTCCTCTTCCTTGCTCGCTGTTTTGGTCATGTGTTTAAGCTTGTTGTTAATTTCTGAAATTTAGAGAAATTTGTTATTTGGCACTAATGTCGCAGTTAGGATGTTTTTTTTTTTCTTTCTCTTGTTGTACAATATCTTTCAGCTTGTGTTCGTGCTTGTTGTATTCTAACAAAAGTTCCACTAAATCGGAGACACATAGCAGCCTTTGACACTTTAAAAGCAACACCCCATCCCACAGTCCCACACTAACATTTTTTTTAATTAACATGATTACACTCTCTGCGCACTGCTCTGCTACAAGTCTTCATATATGTACCTCTCGTTGGTTCACCATGATTTTTTCTCGCATGATTGAATATTTGACAGAAAATAATTTATTTTAATAAATCAAATATCTTCCTATATAATAAGTCATATATTATTGCAATAATGTTAACATCTTTTTTTTGTCATAATTTTGTACAAACGAAGTAACCTTTTGAGTATTACAGGTTGCATCACTTCCGATTGGCCGTCTACTTGCAAAAATTCTACCGGAGAAGAAATTCCGTATTCCCGGATGCGGCGATCGTCTTTTCTCTTTGAACCCGGGTCCATTTACCATAAAGGAGCACGTGCTCATTTCTATTTTTGCGAATGCGGGCTATGCGTTCGGAAATGGAGGTGCTTATGCGGTCATGATAATTGATATCATCAGAGCATTCTATCATAGGCATATCTCCTTTCTCGCTAGTTGGCTTCTTATCATTACCACTCAAGTAATTGTTCTAGCTCGCTTCTCAGCTTTATTTTCTAAAGAGGGTGTAAAGATATTGGTAGAGCTAGTTTAGCTTCATGCAGTGCACAAACTAACAAAGAAAATAATAATTATATAACTAATATTATGTGTGAAGGCAAATCAGCTCTGTCAATATCTTTACCTAAAGGTGGCCCCAGCAATTTTTTTTTTTTTTTTGTAGGGTTAGGGGCAAGGCCCTCTAACGATTTGTATTAATTAAAAAGATATTTACATGTGCCAGGGGCACCTGGCTTTTCCTCAATCACAGTCACACTTTACACTAATTAGAAAACAGAACGCAAATAAGTATACAATAATCTTTTGTTATTGTTATTTATTTTTGTTATCGTCAAGGCTGCTTTTGTTAATTTTGTTATTTTTTTGTGTTAGGTACTGGGATATGGATGGGCTGGATTGATGAGGAAATATGTGGTGGAGCCGGCCCATATGTGGTGGCCCGGTACACTTCCTCAAATATCCCTCTTCAGGTACTTAATCAATTTCTTTTTATACAGTTTTCTTTGAGATATTTTATTCTTTCTAGTACCAGCTCGGAGACCAATATTTTGGCAAGGTTTCGTTTCTAATATTTTTCATTTTTTTTAGTAGAAACAAGTTCATAGAGTAATCAAGGCTTTTGATGTGAAATATTATAATTTAAAGTTATCATTTTTTTTCTTGTATTTTAGTTAGGGGCCTATGAAGTGTGAAACTAAAAAGAAATATATAGTTTTTGACATAAAATCAAAGCCAATTTATCTGTGGCACCTAAACCGTCGTCCTTATTAGTAATGTCGTTTTGTATATTCACACTCAATCTCTTTCAAAGAATATATATTTATAGTGATGTTCAACTAGTCAAACCAAGTATGCTCCCCTCAGAAAGGACTGCCACTGCAAAGTGCAAACTAGTGTTGTAAAAAATGGCCGTTTAGGCCGATTAATCGGCCAATTAGTCGTTGGCGGTGATCAAACCGTTATGGATTTTCCCGACTAATTGGCCAATTATTGCCAATTATGGACGATTATTCCTGATTAATCGCTTAGCAGTACCCTGTCTGTCCGACGAGCGCATACCGTTATTTACAACACTGGTGCAAACTATCTTTGTTAATGAATAGTCTCTTTTTCTGTGACATTCGAAGTATGGAAATCTGTGTGATAAATATATGTAAGTCCTTTTGTCATTTCTAGTTACAAACTTTTATCTGGAAAATTCTTTCTACAAATTTCAAATTTTTTATCCTGAATTCCTTCCCCATTAAAAGCTGGCAAACAATTATATTTTGAGATGAATTTATTTGATTTGTTAGTCATTATCCTTTTGTCTAGAAAATGTGAACATCAATCATCTAATTATACGGGAACATAATAATCACCTAAAATTTATATATTCAAGAGCTCCTCATCTTATGATTTCGCTGTAATTAATTAAATTCTTGCATGTTTAATTGGAATAACATGGGTTGTTCTAGGTTCAGTTCCTTTGAAGTCATTTTCCTGAAACTTCTATGGCCAAATTTTCCATAATACTGTCGCATGAAAATCCTATCTGTTCCTTGTTGGAATTGAGACGTCAATTTCAATTAATTAAGTTTGGACTACGTGTTATATGATTAATATATCACATACTGTCAATAATATTATGAGGAATAATATAAGATATGCCTAAATGTGATTGACTGAAATAATGGCATAGTACGTAATTTCGCTAAGTTTTGGGGCACGAAAGCATATAGAACATAATGTAAATTAATTATAATTGTTGATGCACCAATTATAATTAATTCAACTAATACTAGTATAAATGTAAGAATTATTGTTTGGGCCTAATAAATTGATTGGATCAAGATACCAAACAAAATGGGCCAAAAATATATAACATTTATGTAAATTAATTATAATATGCATATATTTGATCAATTATATCAATCAATTATACGATTTGTTTGTCAGTCAAATATAATTGATTTGTATAATTGAATAGAAAAGGAAAATATGTTATGCATATTTGATTGGTTACCAAAAATGTACAAACGAATATCTTTGAGAAAATATGTCATATATTCTGTATAATTTTTGACATGAATTATAAGATCTCTCAAAGATACATTTTCACTAGTATAAAAGGCGCTGGGTCTCCAAGCAATCCGGGTAAGAAAAATTTTAGAGCACATGTGTTGTGCATAGCCACCTTATTCTCTCTCCATTAGAGAATAATACTCTTGAGCTCCGTTCGTGACTCGAGAGAGAAGAAATGCACCAGGGCTTGCTTGGAAGGACTCGAGAGCGTACCAATCAAGCACCATCTCAAGTCAACTCGTATCAAGTGAAGTTTGCAAGTGAGATTGCAAAGCATAGATCCAAGTAAGTAACTAATACTTCCGCTGTGTATTTTAATTCTTTTTCTTGCGCGGAGTTTTGAGTTTAGGAATTGCAATTGCTAGTTAATTTAGGAATTTGATATTTTGCTCTTTAACCTAAATTGAAATTGCACCCCTTACATTCCTTTCCTAAATGAGAGTTCTGTTTCATTTTTTCTATCAAGGCCATCCGTTGTTCATCCATCCTCCAACAACAGTTGTTTTTCAATCAAAACAGAGCAAAACTTGTACTGGCGGTGGCTATTTACAATTTATCTGGTGGGAACTAATCTGTAGAAAGTTTTTCTGGTCCCCATATCCTTTTTTAGTCAAACCTGAAGTCGTCGTTATCAACATTTTGAAATGTAATTTGTACTCTTCTGTGCCACTGTTGACTTTTGGTGCCCTTCAATTCATGGGCCAGTGATTACTATAGCAGCCTCTTGGCTATTTAGGAATTATAGATCCCATCCAGTTGAGTGATACTTGGACCTGGCAATTCACAACTCAATTGCCTTCAATAATCTTCTACTCTCAGCAGCTATTTTAAGTTTCAACAAGTTATTTTCAGTAAAAAAAATAATACATGACAGGCCAAAGCCTAGATACCTACTTTTTCCACACTTGAAATATTTAAATCTAGTATCTTAGTGGTCATGCAAAGAGCATATGCTCAACATGTTGCTTTTATTTTAATATTCCTATCTTTTCCTGCCTGTGTACAGACGTTGAACTAGGAATATTTTTTTTTTTGAAGGTTGGCTGTGATAGCCAACAACAGATATATTGATAAAAAAAGTAATAATTACAAATGAAAAAACTTGTTTCCCCGTGACTATACAATGGAGCCCTTACGGATTTAAATAATTGAAATTTTCTAGCCCCAACCTGCATTCGGCCCCAATTAAATGCATGCCCTCCATCTATCAATCTCTAGAGCCGTATCAATTATGAGTCGGCACACTGATTTTTGGTACACAGAAGAGTACAAATTACATTTCAAAATGTTGATAACGACGACTTGTAACTTGTAGAAAGAAATTACAATCAAATTCGCATTTTATGATTTTTCCTTGGTTAGGGTCTGAGTGGAAGCACAAGATTAGATAGCGAATGCTTTGGAATGGCATAAATGAGAATACATCAGGTTCTCCGTGGCATAACAGATGAAATGGGTTATAGTTTGTAGCTTCTTATTTAAGAAAACCACAAAGATTTCCATACTTCGAATGTCACAGAAAAAATAGACTATTCATTAACAAAGATAGTTTGCACCAGTGTTGTAAATAACAGTATGCGCTCGTCGGACGAACATGGTACTGCCAAGTGATTAATCAGGAATAATCGACCATAATTGGCAATAATTGGCCAATTAGTCGGGAAAATCCGTAACGGTTTGATCACTGCCAACGACTAATCAGCCGATTAATCGGCCTAAACGGCTATTTTTTACAACACTGGTTTGCACTTTGCAGTGGCAGTCCTTTCTGAGGGGAGCATACTTGGTTTGACTAGTTGAACATGACTATAAATATATATTCTTTGAAAGAGATTGAGTGTGAATGTAGAAAACGACATTACTAATAAGGACGACGGTTTAGGTGCCACAGATAAATTGGCCTTGATTGGGAAAATTGGGAGATTGCCACTATAAAACCTTCAAATTGTGAGATTGCCACTACAAACTTCAAAATTGTAAAAATGCCACTATAAAACCTCTTAAATCCTAAATTTGCCATTCTCAGGGTATTAATCATTTAAAAAAAATAAAAAAAAATTAATACCTACAATACCCTTCATCAAAAGCCTAATCAAAAAACATAACGCGAAGACTGGAGACGCGATCCTGGAGAACCCTAGCCTCCGCATTCCTTCCCCGGAGACGCGATCACATCACTGGAGGCGGAGTATCTGATCTGATCTTCCCCGGTAATCTTCTCCCCTGGAGGCGGAGTATCACAGCACCGACTTCGACATTCTCCTATCACATTTCGCATCACATCACTGCCTCCTCCACTTCTGATTCTTCACCTGTTGAAGCCGATTCCTGGAGGCGGTTCCACCACCGCCACTCTACTGCTCGTTTTTTCAAGGTATCATTTTAACAATGAAGAAATTTTCAGATTAGTTTATTACCATTACATGATAAAGATGAGCGTACCTCTTGACATAATCTAGTAATTACAGGAAAGAAGGTACCTTTTAAAGGAATTTCCTGAATTGTTGAGCTGTCATGACTCAGTGAAGATTATAGAGGTCGGATGCGGGAACGGCAGCACCGTTCTTCCCATCTTACGGTGAAATTCTCACTTTTGCAAACTTTATATAGTATTGAACCTGTTAACAGTAGTTCTTTGTTTCAACCTGAAAACATTTTTTGGGTGCTGTTAATCAAACACTGATGGATAATGTCATCATGCCATATGCTTTCTAACCATCTTGCTGCACATCTCTTTATTTTCAGAAAAGTGCTATTGCTTAACGGTTGGAGCTGCATGTGCATTTAAACTATAATGATGTTTATGAGCAGATGACATGGACAAGTCATGGATTCCTAGTGGGTAAGTGTAAGATTTATGAGTAGATGACATGTTCATGTTTAATTTGTTTTCTTTCCTTTTTCCACACTGTTTTTTCTCAATGGTTAAATTCACGTATGGAGGATACACTGGATTAGTGAACCATGAGTATGTATTGCTAAACTGAAACTGAAACCAGTGTATGTATTGCAATCTTTCCATCTTAATTAATTTAAGTATATTTTACATATAGGGTTGACCCAGAAACTACTTATCCATGCACTCCATCCCAGCCAACACCATCTGTTGCACCTGTTAATCAGAGCCAAGTGGAGAGCTCTCAGGGGTGTAACACTTCATCCCAGCCAGCACCATCTATTGCAATTGATAGTCAGGTAGGGGCATCTCATACCAGTCAGATTGCAGGGCAACTTGATCAATTTGACGATCCTGATCCTGATGAATATGTGGGTGTTAATGATGAGCATATTTATTGCCACGATGATGAGGATGTACTTGAGGAGCACATTGGTTCAGACCCTATTTTGGAGGATGAGGAGGCAATTATAGATGATGCTGTTGACAGTGAACGGGTCATTGCATTTGACCCTGAAAATCCTAAAATAGAGGTTGGTGCTTTATTTCCCGATGTCGATGCCTTTAGGAAGTCATTGAGGCATTTTGCAATAAAAAATGAGTTTGAAGTTTGTACGGTGAAGTCGGACAAGACCAGGTTCATAGGAAAATGCAAACATCCTAGTTGTTCTTGGAGAATTCATGCTTCTAGAATCCAAGATAACAAAACCTTCAAGGTATGCATGTCAAATTTTAAGCACATACATTTATGATTCAAATATGCGATGAATATATAAATATAACAAAAAATTTGGTTTGTAATTGCAGGTGAAGGTATTACCACATGAACATTCTTGCCCATCCACTACCATGGTTGACGGAAATATGGCTTCACAGTCTTGGGTATCGGATAGAGTGGGAGATTGGTTAAGAAAGAATCCCTCGGCTGGAGCCAAGAGCGTAAAGAATAAGTTAGAAGACGAGTTTCATGTCAAGGTGTCTTATGGCAAGGCTTGGTCGGGAAGGAAAGCTGCTCTGGATCAGATCCACGGGTCGTGGGAGGAAAGCTTTCAATTGATGTACAATTTTAAGGGTGAGTTGGAGAAAAGAAGTCCTGGAAGTATTGTTGAGATAGATTGCAAAAGGGTTGGCAATAAGATGGTGTTTAGCAAGAGTTTTGTGGCTCTGAAACCATGTATCGATGGGTTTCTACATGGATGCAGACCATATTTGGGGGTTGATTCAACTCATTTGACGGGCAAGTATAAGGGTCAGTTGGCGGCTGCTGCAGGTGTTGATGGGCACAACTGGTTGTACCCAGTTGCATATGGAGTTTTTGACTTGGAAACAACTGAAAATTGGGTATGGTTCATGGCTCAGCTGAAAAGAGCAATTGGAACTCCACCGGGTTTGGCAATATCTTCAGATGCAGGAAAGGGGCTTGAAAGTGCTATTGCAAGCGTATTCCCCGATTCTGAGCATAGAGAATGCATGAGACATTTGATGTCAAACTTCAAAAAAAAGTTCCATGGTGATATCTTTGGTACTCACATGTGGCCCGCAGCAAAGGCGTACACCATAGAGAAGAGCGAATACCACTTGTCCATGGTTAATGAAGCATCACCAGCAGCTATTGAATTTCTCGAGAAGAATCACAAGCACATTTGGTGTAGGAGTAAGTTCTCTGAGTTAACAAAGTGTGAGTATGTCAATAATAACATATCAGAGAGTTTTAATAGTTGGATCAAAGAGTACAAGGGTTTGCATATTGTTGATCTCCTTGATCAGATTAGGCAATTGATTATGGTAACATTTGACAAAAGAAGAACAATAGGGAGTAAACTTGAAGGTGTTATTCTTCCAAATGTCATCCAACAATTGAATGCAAAGAGTAGGAACATAGGGAAGGTTAGAATCAGTCGAGGTGGTAATAATTGCGCGGAGGTGAGTGGAATGGACTCGGAAGGCAAGCCATGGAGGCATGCGGTGGAATTAGATAGGCAAGAGTGTACATGTAGAGAGTGGCAACTTACTGGCAAGCCATGCATGCATGCGATTGCATTCATTTGCACACTTAGAGGAGCATGTATGGAGAATTATGTGCACGAGTATTTCTCAATTGCTAAATTCAGAGTTGCATACGAGGGTGTGATTAGACCTATGACTGACAAGTCACAATGGGTACGTGTTGATACTGGATTCAAAGTTGAACCACCTCAAATGAGAAGACCACCCGGTAGGCCTAGAAAGGAGAGGATTCCTGGTTGTTTGGAGTTGAGGACAAGAAGACAAAAATGTAAGAGATGCAAACAATTTGGCCATCAAGAAAGGACATGCAAGGCTGGTATTTCCGAGGATCCTGGACCAAGCACCACTAAGAGGTAAATATATTTTTATTCACTGTCACCTAAGAAACTGCATATATAGCCACTGTATATATAGACACTGTATATATAGCCACTGTCATTAACCATATAGTATATATAGTCTTAGATTTGAATTTTTTCCTTTGGAAGAGAGCACCTCAGATTTGTGCAATTATAGCCACTGTATATATAGCCATATAGCCACTGTCATTAACCATATAGTATATATAGTCTTAGATTTGAATTTTTTCCTTTGGAAGAGAGCACCTCAGATTTGTGCAATTATAGCCACTGTATATATAGCTATAAGAATTTGTGCAAATATAACTTCACTTCATGCAATTATAACTTGACTTTTCTTTTTATATTTGTTGTTTGTAGGAAAAGAAGATCAAGCAATGCTTAGTGCGTTTGGTATTTTTTGGATTTTAATAGTTGGCGGGGGTGATATTGCAAAATTGTAATATTTGTCAGGTTTTTAGTATGGAATTTGAACTGAATTTGTGTGTGTTTTAGGGATATGTTTATTTTAGGGCTATTTTTAGTAATGAATTGTAATGAATTTGTGTTTGCTTCTTTCACTACATCTGTTTGCTTCTGGAATTGGGTTGAATAATGTGATACATTTTCTATATCAATTTTATTGTTAGAACTAACAGCTCAGAGCAAAATATGTACATGTTGCTATATTTCTTTGATTGTTTAATTTACTGTATCCTGGTAATGGCTTGGACAGAAAGGACAAGATTGTACAAAAATTTAAATTATCAGAAAGAAGCCAGTAAATGCCAATTTCATTCATTCCATTATATAGTTGATCATATACCTCATATTCTTACATCTAGGTCCTTGTAATTCAAGTTCAATGCATTAGTATACCAAAGGAGACTAGTACCGAGGTACCATTCAGAAAGTTAAGAATGTTCAACAACAATTCAATATGGTAACACAATCATTTGTACCAATTATGTTGACAAATTCCAATCATTAGCCAAAATATTGACAAATTCCAATATAAACGTTGTAAACGTTTTTAAAACGTTGGTAACGTTTTCCTAGACTTCAAAAAGTCCGAAAGCTTCACAAAAACGTTGGACAAACGTTACAAAAACGTTCCAACGATTTCACAACGTCACAACGTTTATACAAACGTTGCAACGTTTGTCTGACAGGGGCCAAAAGTGCAAAAATTACAAGTGAAAACGTTGTAACGTTTTCCAAACGTTGGTAACGTTTTCCTAGACTTCAAAAAGTCCGAAGGCTTCACAAAAACGTTGGTAACGTTTTTTAAAACGTTGGTAACGTTTTTTAAAAACGTTGGTAACGTTTTATAGCGAAAAGAGGTTATTTTAGCTCCAGACCCGACCTTTCACCTTATTTTATCTCTTCTCTCTTCTCCTTCCTCCATTTCTCTCCTTCTCCCTCTACTTCGCCGTTCTCTCTCTCTCTACTCATTCCGGCCATCTTACTTCACCAAATCAAGAATTTTTCTTGATTTCTCTTCTCCTCTCTTCTCTCTACTCAATTCTCTTCTCCAAATCTCCTTTCCCTCTCTCAATCTCTCTCTCTCCAAAACCCTATCCAAAACCCTAGACGCAAATTTGACGATCCGACTGGTATCTCTCACCACTGCACTTCTAGGGCTCTCCTCTTCTCGGTTTAGCACGTCATCTCTCAATCGGTAAACTTTTTCTTTAACCCTAATCTAATGGCTCCAAAGAAAGATGCCGTGCCTAAGGGTAGTAAGAAAAGACGTGTGGATTCGGAGATTGGTCAAGGAAGTAGGGGAAATATAGAACCAAATTGGACCATTCACCGGTCAAATAGATACATATTCCGGGATATTGTTGCATATGAGAACTATGCGGGTTCTTTTATGCATAGGAAAATAACTGATTGCTACGTGTTCAACAAAGCCGTGGTTACCTTCTCCCAACCCGAGGATGACAAAATCATTTCTTATGTGCAACATTGGGGATGGGAACCCATTGTCACTTGTTTCGAACCATACACTGAACTCCTTACCCGAATATTCTATGCAAACATCCAAACGAGTGAAGAACCCTTCAGGATCACATCTTGGATTGGCGGGAAAGAAATTGTCCTGTCAATGGATAATGTGGCACAATGGCTTGGGGTTGAGAATGACGGGGAGGAAACCTACCCCAAAAGAAGTTGGCCTTTCTATGCCGATGGAACCAGTCTTGATTATAAGAAATGGTTTGACCGAAACTACATATCCGGGGCTAAAATCTATGTGTCTCATCTTCCGTCTCTACATCGGTTACTCTTTCTTCTCATCAACAACATCCTCATGCCTAAAGCTACAATCAAAACCAATCTTGAATGGGGACCCATGTACTTTCTTCGTCATCTCATTCAATTGGACGACAAAAGGATCAACATACCCTACTTCTTTCTTCGCCACATCAATGGTGCCTTTACAACCACAGTCCATTCTCTGCCATATGCCCATCTCATTCACAAAATCATCCGCCTCAACGGTATCGAAATTCCTCAAGAAGAAGAAGTATTCTTTCCGACCAACTTGGTCGACCACCTCACAAGAATCGGGTGGGTCCATGGACATTCAGACTCGGGTCTGAGGCGTTTTCAACCCGATGCAAGACCAATCAACCAATGGATAAACCATATAGAGGCACAACCCAATCAATATTGGGATCCGGAAGAAGAAGAGGTACTGGCTCAACCTCAACCTCCACTTCAACCACAATTTGTGCAACAAGGAGGTGCGTTTGTCCCTCCAGTAGGTCAAGAAGCGCAAATGTTGTGGCTTTGTCAACAATTGCATGCCCAAAGTCTGCAAATTCAACAGAATCATCAAGCAACGGAAAGGAGGTTCGACAAGCTTGACAAGGGGCAAATGAAGATAAGGCAACAACTGCGCGCACATGCTCGAGCTCTCAATACGCTTGATGAAGCACAATCAAGCCTCTCTAATCGCTTTATCAAGCAATATGGTCCCTCTGGAAGCCCGGCACGAGCACGTGAGCGTCTGGTTGAAGAAGAAGACCTGGATGATGAAGAAGAAGACATGGATGATCAAGAAGAAATGGCCGAAGAACCAAACGACCCCATGAATGACGACTAAATCGTACTAGTTTTAGAGAATCAAAACTTTCTAACTTAAATTGTGTGTTATTTGCATGAATTGTGTGTTGATTGCATGTTTACTTTGACTTGTTTAAATTGCTTTGATTTTTGAAATGTGTTGTTGTTATGAAATGTTGTGAATTGTTAAATTGGTGAATTTCAACTAGTTTAATTTGATTGAATTGCATGATTTGATTGAATTGTGGTATTTGAAATTTGGTGGAGATATGTATGAGATATTGATATCTTAAAAATGGTGTATGAATTGCTAACTTGTAAGGGCCTACGTTGCAAAATTGCGAAAATTGGATATCTTGGCGCCTTGATAAAGTATGTGTGTGGTTGTTCAAAGTGGGATAAAACGTTATGAACGTTTATAAAACGTTGTAACGTTTTACAATGATCAGAAGCTTCAAAAATATCAAAAGAAAACCAAGGTATAACGTTATAACGTTTTATAAAACGTTGTAACGTTTTACAAACGTTATAACGGTTAATGAAACGTTGTAACGGTTAACAGACTCAGAACATCTGAAGAACAGGTGTTCAGTACGAACTAGAAACGTTATAACGTTTATAAAACGTTGTAACGTTTCTCTAAGCTGTCAGAGAATTAAAACCCTAAATCGCATTTGAATAAAACGTTGGTAACGTTTTATAAAACGTTGGTAACGTTTTACATCAAACAGCTCATTTTTGAGCTGCCACTATAAATAGATTGAGGAATTTGAGGTGCCCCTAAGTGTAACATATGTAACTAATATATTTAGCAGCAAGCTCTTACAAAACAACAATTATTCCAAATTCACAGAATTACTCCAACTAGCATCTACTACAATCCACAAAAGTTCACAAAAAGTTCTAAAAACTAGAAACACCTCCTACAGTTCTAAAAATTAGAAACACCTCCTAAAGCCATACTACTTGCGCATAATTACAATCAAAATACAAATCATCACAACAACATTTGCGACAAGAAGGAATATTATCTTCTGCGCTAATGCAACAATTTGGGAGATTTGCTTCTTCAATTTTCCAATATCATTATCAAATCGAGCGACGATTCGACTAACATTGGATAGGTCATGCTTGGGATCACTCCGTATGCCCACAACTCCAATGTCACGAAGATATGCCTCATAGTCCTCTTCCCACATCCAGAACCTGCACGATAATGTCTTCTGCAATGATAAATAACAACTATAAAGGAATGTTACAAGCATCAATAAGGGTACTTTGTGCAATTTAACCCTCAGATATATGTCCAGTACATTGTCATTTAGTTTACTAATAACTAATTCCACACCACCTCAAAGCATGCTTTACTTCAAATGGACCATTTTGGAGCAGTAAAAAAGGCCATTGTGAAGTTCAATTTTGAGATTTTTTGCAAGGATATACATGAATTTTTGCCAAAATAATTTAGATGACCCAGTAGCATAAACATAAAAGTACCAATGCCAACAAGATCTGTAATTAGGCTGGGTTGGGACAAGGAGCAGGAGAGACATGCAAACACCCTAGTTTTACTCTTAGATTCATTTTAATATGCATCAAAGAGTATGCATGAAGTAGGTGTACAGTAACATGCAAACACCCTAGTTTTACACTTTTTTTGTGCGTTGGTACTAATTAGAGAATGTGGCATATTGGTATATATCATATGTAACAATTTGTAGGCTACTAGTATGTCCCCTTGAGAAAAAAAAAATTACAAGGCAAAACAGATATAAATGGAAATACCAGAAATGAATATTCTGTTTTTATCAAAGCTTTCCTGCTATTGATTTGCATTGCCAAACATATGATGGTTAATTTGGTCAATTGACGATTCAGTAATAAACATCTCAAATCCACGATTCAGTCACTGCCAGCCTACATAACTAAATTATACTTTATTTTTGGTACCAGTATGTACTGGCACAGGAAAACCGTAAAACCTAGAGATCATTTGTCAAAAAAACCAGTACCTTTTTGTAGTTCACGCATCTGTAGAATATCCTATGTGGATTTGCTGTGGTACCGCTAACAAGTCTCTTCACATCGATCCCGCATTTTGGGCATTGCACGATTGGCAACAGACTGTCACTCGGCTGGGCGGCGGTGGACGAAATCGACTACGTAGAGTTCCCAAAGGAGGATTCATGGCGCTGCATGCTGATTAGGTCGGAAGGAAGAGGCGATTCGGCAAAAGGAAGGAGGAGGCGGCGATTTCAGAGAAGTCAGGGATCGGCGATTTCAGAGAAGAGAGGGATCGGCAAAATGAAGGAGGACGAGGCGATTATTAGACAGGAGGAGGCGATGCTAAGAGGAGGCAGAGAGGGATCGGCGAGAAGAGGAGGATTGCAAGAGGAGGAGATAGTAGGAGGATTGTAAGAGAGGCGAGAGAAGGGATCGCCATTTTTTTCCCAAAAATTTACCAGAAGGGTATAACAGGAAATATCAAAATACGTACTCCAAAACATAATTTTTCAGATTATTTTTAATTGAAATAGTATAAGAATTGTACAGCAATGGCAAAATTAGAAATTAACCAAGTTTATAGTGGCAATCTCCCAATTTCAAGTTTTGGGATGGCAATTTTCAAATTTGACGATTTTATAGTGGCAATCTCCCAATTTTCCCTTGATTTTTTATGTCAAAAACTATATATATTTTTTTTGGTTTCACACTTCATAGGCCCCTAACTAAAATACAAGAAAAAAAATGATTACACTAACATGATTACACTCTGTGCGCACTGCTCTGCTACAAGTCTTCATATATGTACCTCCCGTTGGTTTACCATGATTTTTTCTCGCATGATTGAATATTTGACAGAAAATAATTTATTTTAATAAATCAAATATCTTCCTATATAATAAGTCATATATTATTGCAATAATATTAACATCTTTTTTTTGTCATAATTTTGTACAAACGAACATCATTATATATTTGCGTTTCATGCACAACCAAGGAGGAAGATTATAGATGGATATAAGAACTGGCCAAGTACTGTGCCGACTGCTCAAGCTTCCAAACGGACTCATTCCATCTGTGCTCACCACAATCCTAAGGTTTCTCATTTCGGAACCAAATTCTTTGAAGTGTCTATCAATGTTTCTCCACTGAGGAGAATCGGCCGGGTGCCTTAGTTTACCGTCTTTTTTGCGCTCTTCTTCATGCCAACGCAATAATTTCGCATCCTTGGAATTCACAAACAACCGTTTGAATCTCGGTATTATCGGCAAATACCACAACACCTTAGCCGGAGGCCGGCCCTTTTTGTCATCGTCACAATCATCAGTATTGTCCTGGTCCTTACGTTTATACCGTGAAACACCGCATTTAGGACAGACATGCATGGTCTCGTACTCGTGACGGTACAATACACAGTCGTTCGGACATGCATGTATTCTTTCGATCTTCAACTCCATTGGACATATCAATTTTTTCGCCTGATATATTGTACCGGGTAACTCGTTGTTATCTGGGAGCATTTCTCGTAAAAGCTGTAATAAGGACGTGAAACTCTTATCGCTCCAACCATTGTCTGCCTTTAAGTTTAATAATTTCAACACAGCTGACAGTTTCGTAAATTTGGTACACCCGGGATACAACTGCTTTTTGGAATCATTAGACAAATTTTGGAATTTATCATAATTTTTATCACTAATTTCATCTTCTGCGTCACGAAACATTTCCTCCAGATTTTCAATAAACTCGTGTTCTACATTTTCACCAGAATTCATCTCCATCTCATCATCGTCGGTTCCGGGTTCAATATATCAAAAAATTCGGCATCCTCGTAATTCTCGTTCCAATCAAGTTCAAAATTATCAGAAATTTCTACATTCTCATCATTCAATTCACAACGATTAAAATCTTTATTGGTACTACTACTTTCACCAAATTTCTCACCGTGCATGATCCAACATGTATATCTCTTCTTAAATCCCCGACAAATTAAATGACCTCTAATTTCTTCGGAGTCCACAAATCTTAAAATATTTTTACAATCTCTACAAGGACACAAAATGTCTTTTTCTTTTTTCTTCACTCTATACATCTCAGCAAATTTTATAAACTCATCAACGCGAACCAAATATTCTTCACTGTCACGTCGCAATTCATACATCCAACTTCGATCCATCTGTAAATTAAATTATAAAAATGATTTGATCAATTAATCAAGCATGGTCAACATATATTGTACCAACTTTTGGGCTTACAAAGTGCCGGTTTACAATCCTAACCCACTCTTTGAATATTATGTCTCATATGTGAACACATATTAGCGAGTTTTAATTAGTATTTGAGAAAAATTCGGCAGCATTTCCCTTTAACTCCCCAAGTATGCGTACGAACCACATACTCGTAGGAGCAATAAGGGAAAATACCGTCGAACTTTCCTCAAATACTAATTAAAACCCACTAATATGTGTTCACATCCTAAATGAGACACAATATTCAAAGAGCAGTCCCAAAACGGGGACTGTCCAAAATTAATCCCTATTAGATTAATTTTGAACGGGCATGGACCTAAAAATCATTTATAGATCGGTTATTGGACAACAATACACTAATTATATATTTACATTACCTAATTACTAATTAAATCAAGCATGCATGCATATATTACACACCTAATTAAATAAGCAATAATAATTACTAAACAGAAAATTAGAGAGGAAAAAGGAAAATATGTATATACTAACCTTTGAAATTTAGAGAGGAGAAAATAAAAACTTCAAAGATGACAGATTCCAGCTATGCTAGCCTTTAATTTGCGGAAATCAGATCTCAGTCCAAAACAGAGAGAGAGCGTATTAATTAGTTGATCAAAATGGCGCTGGAAGCTAGGAGAAGTCTCTGGAAGAGAGAGAAGGGGTTCATTTATATTATTGGATAAAACCCTACACGGCTTTTCTACACGGATTTATACTTAACAATCCGTGTAGCTCTGTCACAATTTAAACACGGTTATTTATTAAAAAAGCCGTGTAGCATAACCCTTTATACACTGATATTTGATAAGAAAACCGTGTAGCTCTATAACTATTCTACACGGACATGTAACTAAAAACCGTGTAGCTCTCTTAATATTTGTACACGGTTATTTAATCAAATATCCGTGTAGCAATTCATACACAGACATTTAACTAAAGTCCGTGTATAAAAGAGGAGAGCTACACGGACATTTAGTTAAATGTCCGTGTATAAAGAGGAGAGCTACACGGACATTTTACTAAATGTCCGTGTAGAAAGAGTCAAGCTACACGGGTTTTTAGTTAAAAGTCCGTGTACAAAAAGAATCGTACACGGTTGTTTAGGTAATATCCGTGTAGCTCTGTATCATGGAGAGCGACACATTCTGGGCTTTTTACACGGCTGTTTGTGTAGTTATCCGTGTAGAATTGTTGAAATTGTACACGGACAAATGTCCGTGTGTAGTTATTGAGCTATTTATACACCCTCGATTTAAACACGGTAGGAAATCCGTGTAGCTCTTCCATTTTTGTCCGTGTATAATCTCTTTTTTTGTAGTAGTGACAATCAATCACAAATTTGAGCTATTAAATTTTGATCTAAACCATTTTTCTAGTTGCCCTTCATCGATCATTAGCCCTTTTAATTTGCAAATGGGTTACAGAACCTTAAAGGGCAAAAGGAAGAAGGGTAGAGCTCAACTATTTAAGTGCTCTTACATAATGACATATCATCCACTTCCTTCACGCCGATCAATTGATAATATATGATTTTTCATTCTCTTTCTAGGTGTAAAACTTCTAGCAATATTTACATATATAGTCGAGCTAGATTAAGCTCATATTGACTTTGGGAACCATCGTGTTACCTAAATCATGGTGGTTCCCAGAGTAAAAAAGAGAGTAATTATCTTCCTATCACGGTGAGAGTGTTTAATGAGAAATGAAGAGCAAGATAAGAGAGAAAATGAAGAAAACAAGGGAGAGGGAGCATGACTTAAAATTGGATTGAAGGGGTAGTAGGTGAAAATGTGTACATAGCAAGGGGGTGTCTCTTCAAGAAATTAATCTTGAGCAGGGGTTCATTTAAAGAGCAAGAACAAATCGTACATGGTTTCTAAATACAAAATCGTGTTTGGAGATTAGTACTAAGCATACACGGTTTTTCTCAAAAAAAATGTGTATGATTGTTTAATATCATACACGGTTTACTATTTACAGACCGCGTACATATATGTGTCTTTCATGCACGGTTGCTTTTTAAATGACTGTGTGTCTATGGTTGAGCTCATTTTCTTACTAGCGCATCCTCATTTTACACACTGTTAATTCCAAGATCAATTTTAAGTCACCGCAGACATGTAACCTTCCGTAGGTTGTCCAACCGAAAATGAACTTTAGCCAGTTGACTCAGATGATGAAGAAGAAGAGGCAGATGAGGCAGAATTTTTCTCGCATCCATGTATGATATGTCATGTATGGTTAATGTTTATGTAGTAGTGATATTATTTACATTAAATTTTCCATTTTAGTACAATTTATATATATATTTTTTAATTAATGCATGTAGGAAACCGCTCGTGAGATTTTTTCTCGAAATAATTTGGTAGCCACTACTAAGCAATTTCAAAAAAAAAAATTCAAAAAAAGAAGATCACGTAAAATAATGCACCAAAATATCTATTGAAATTTGTTTCATCTCTCTCCACATTTTCTGGCAGGTTCTTTGGTAGTCCAAACACGTACGTCCACCCGTTTTACTCTTATTTTTCTTCCTCATTTGTTGTCTCTTTGCTTTTTGAGGTCAACGCTGTCCCCTTCCTTGACTGAGTTTGCTACATTTTCTGCATTAAACCCCCTTGTTTAATTAATTATTTTTCTTCTTTAGTTTTAATAACTTCTATCTAGCGAATTTATTTTCTATAGAGCGTGTGAACTTTCCGCAGTAGAGTATCTCTTAAAGATCCTAACTTTTGTAATTGCGGAAATTTCGATTTCATAAATTAAATTTTATTTCTGCTACATAGGAAAAAGGAGGAATTTCACGTATATCCCGCAAAAGTTTCAATATTACATATTTATCCCTCTAAAATCAATAATTACATATTTATCCTTAAAAATTATAAAAACTCACATATTTATCCAATCTAACTCTATTATATATCAAATATCTCCAAAAATAATTAAATAATATTTTTTTAAACATTAAAATTTATTTTACAATATTAATTAATATTGTAATGACCACTATACCCTTTCTTCCTCTCTCCCTTTAATCTGTTTAGTCTTGAGAGCGCCAAAATATCCCGCCTCTTCTCTCCAATGGTACTGGTACTATAATGACTGGTACTGGTACAGTTTCAGTGCTGGTACTGGTACGGTACAGTTCAGTAATGGTGCTGGTACTAGTACGGTTCAGTTTTGGTACTGGTACGGTTAAGTGTTGGTACTGGTACGGTACTGTTCAATATTGGTACTGGTATGATTTAATACTGTTTTCTAACAGTGGCCTTAGAAGGGAAAATAAAAGAAGGGTAAAATGGGAATACATAGAAAATTAATGTTAAATATAATGGATTGGACAAATATGTGAGTTTTTATAATTTTTAAGGATAAATATGTAATTATTGATTTTAGAGGGATAAATACGTAATATTGAAACTTTTGAGGGATATACATGAAATTCCCCCTAGGAAAAAAAATCAGCCCCCTATGAATTATGGGCCTATGAAATATGAACATATCAGATCGAGAACAGAGGTCACCATCTCTTAATAAAAAAGTAATATAATTAAGTTTGAAAATCCTGCACTTGAACATATATATTTTAGGAAATTGCTTGTTTTACAAACTCACTCTAAAAATCTCTCAGACAAAAGAGAAGAGCAAAAATGGAACTACTTGCACTCCCTTCTCTTCTCTACTATTTAACTTTTCTTCTCCTACTACTCTTGCTCTCCCTTCGATTCCTCCAGAAGCAAGCTGCATATTCCAAATCAAATCTCCCTCCAGGCCCCCGGACCTTGCCATTTATTGGAAGTCTGCACCACTTAACTGCCAGTTTGCCACATCGTGCCCTGCGTGATCTTGCCCAGTTGCATGGACCTGTTATGTACCTTCGTGCCGGCGAGATAGACCTCGTTGCTTTCACTTCTCGTGAAGCTGCAAAAGAGGTGACTTTGTAGTTGATCATTTTATTTTATGAGTAAGGGTCTGGTACTTTGTATCACACATTGTTCCATAATCCAAGTAGTCAATCTAAATTGTTCAACATGCTTGTCAAACGAAAATGTACTTGTAAGATAGGCAGAAAATCACTTGATCCAAAGATTCCAGACTATTTAAAACTAGTGATTTTCTATTTATTTTAAAATATTGTAAAAAAAAATTAAAAATGTAAACTTTAATGTGCTAGTACATTTTCATATGGAAATCATGTTGAACAATTCATATTGATTGTTTGGACTTTGAAAACGAAAATATTGATCCTAAGTACAGACCAATGCGTGCTATGCATAGTACCATAACCTCACTCTTACTTTATTCTAATAGATCACCAACAACTGTGTCAATTGGTATCGCCCTGGGTAAATTTATTGTTCTAAAAGGTACCATGTGAATAGGGTTTTGCATATTTAGGGCATAGAGTATTAAAGTTTAAATGATGGAAATGTATTCCAACGTGTAATCATTATATCTCATACTCTTTTTCTTGAGGATTCGAAGTTGGGAAAATCCCTTGATAACGTCCATGTGTTTTTTTTTTTTTTTCATAATCCCAAGTAAATCTGCAGGGTATAATTAAGGACGCTATGAAGATTAATATTAATTAACAAACACAATTGCAGCTAATTACAAAATTTTGATGTCTTTATATTTGTATATGATTTACAATAGTTTGTGGTCCTCAAAATATCTTATATTGGAGGAAAATTATATGTTTTAACATTGATGCATATAAACTGCATAGGTGATGCAAACACATGACGCAAACCTTGCGAACCGCCCGGTGCTACGGGCAGCAAATGTTCTCTCATATGGTTGCAAGGATATTGGTTTCTCGAATGGCCCCTACTGGCGCCAGCTACGTCGAATTTCTGCCACTGTGCTCTTTAGTTCAAAACAGGTGAAACATTACTCCTCAAATTGGCAAGAAGAGATCAATTCCATGTTGAAGAGATTGAGCTTAGTTTCTGGTAAATCACAAGTCAATTTGAGTACATGGGCAACTGAGCTTTCAAACAATATTATTATTCACACAGCATTTGGAGGGAAATTTAAAATGAAAGAAGTGTTAATGGAAAGAATGGTAGAGGTAATGGACCTCTTAACTGGGTTCTACCTATCTGATCTCTTTCCATCATTGAGTTGGTTGGATGTGAAGATGAACAGAAGAATTGCAAGACTCCACAGGTAACATTTGAGGAACTTTCCGCATTCTTGGTTTTCTTCTTATTCTTTAATGCTTTGCTGAGGCTCATATGTTAATTATTAATACATGTAGAAAAGTGGATTTGGTATTAGAGGAGATCATACAGGAGCATTTGAAGAATCAACAACAAGAGAAGAAAATAGGAGAGGAAGAGATTGTATATGATTTTGTCGATGCCCTTATTGATATAAAGGAACGTGGTGACTTGGAGCTGCCTATCACGATGGACAGCATAAAAGCTATTATCTTTGTATGTGCCTGATCAAGATTTACT
The DNA here is from genome assembly GCA_025461125.1 of Carex kokanica. Lineage (NCBI taxonomy): Eukaryota > Viridiplantae > Streptophyta > Magnoliopsida > Poales > Cyperaceae > Carex > Carex kokanica. Next base: position 560,710 of record JAJGRX010000083.1, on the reverse strand, counting down.
TCATAAAAACTTGTGTATAAACAAACAAATAAAATATGCGTTATCTGTAGAATAGGAATAAAACCTCCATGCATGGGGCACTGTATCAATAGTAATTATCCTCTTTCTTGACCTGTGATCTGTTGCATTTCTAGGGGCATATATGTAAAAGTGTTTTGGATACTTATTAATGTAGCTAAACCAGTAAAGGAATAGGATTTGTTACTTATGGTTAAGCTCAATGTATCACTATTCTCTCATTGTGCCAAACAAGCCCGAACTAAATGTTTTTTTAGTATATTTGAGCTTATGGAGGACATGGTAATAATTACTAATTGAATGTTCAGTCTGATGATGTACTCTTTATTCAAGATATATTTGCTGCAGGAACAGGGCCTAGCAAAATATATTTTAATATACTTGTGTGTATGTAGTAAATGGTAAAAAGTAGTGCTTGAATGTTCACTCCAATGATGTACTTTTATTCAGGATGTATTTACAGGAGGAACTGAAACATCATCAACAGCGATTACATGGGCCATGGCGGAACTAAGCACGCACCCTGAGGTAATGGCAAAGGTACAAAGAGAGATAAGGCAAGCTGCAAGTGATAATACTAATTTTGACAAGAATACCCTCAGTTATCTACAATTAGTCATCAAAGAAACCATGAGAATGCATCCACCAGCACCTCTTTTAGCGCGACAATGCAAGGAGACTTGCCATGTACTTGGCTACACAATTCCTTCCGGGGCTCGATTGGTAGTCAATGCATGGGCTCTGGGAAGAAACCCGGACTACTGGAATGATCCAGATGAATTCAAACCGGAGAGGTTTGAAACATCTTCCATTGACTTTAAAGGGCAGAATTTTGAGTTTTTGCCATTTGGTGCCGGGAGGAGGATTTGTCCTGGACTTAAGATTGGTACGACTGTGGTGGAGGATGTACTGGCACGTCTGTTGCTGCACTTTGATTGGAAATTACCTGACGGGATGAAGCCAGAGGATGTTGACATGACGGAGAGCTTTGCACTTGGTTGTACCAAGAAAGAGCCACTGTATTTGGTACCAACTTTACAAGTTCCTTTGCCTGATGTTTAGATAGATGTCCATGAAACTCTGCTCCATGAGTTATGTGTGTATTTAAATTTTTTTTTTTTTTTGAGTAAAGGTTGGAGGTCAAGCTACCAAACTTTATAATACCTTTGTTATTACAACAAAGGATTTCCCCCATCTGGGTTTCGAACCCATGACCTCCTACATAGAGACCATGTGCCTTTGCCACTAGACTAAAGGCTAGTTCTTGTGTGTATTTAAAATTAAGACTACTAAAATGCATTTGTGTGATTTGCCCTGGTAATGCATGCTTCGCATCGTATAATTTTCCAATAAAATGTATGTTTTTCCTACTATAGCAGTAATTAATTTATGGTTATACTAATTAATTTGAGGTGTCAGAATATTTACATAGTTATTCATTTTATGCTTTTGATAGAAGAAAGAAAATAATGTTGTAGTATTTCTTTGACACTTTTAAAATTCCTTCCTTAAAATCAAAACATTAACTTATTGTTCTGGTATCACTTCAAGTACAAATAAAGATAGACAGTTACTTTGTGAATATAAACCACCTTAGAGAAAAAACAATATATATGAATATAACCTCCATGGGGCAACCGTATCAATATTCAATACTTTGTGAATCATACATCTTACACATAAAATAATCAATAGTATTTATCCTCTTTGTTGACCTGTGTTCTGTTGCATTTCTAGGGGAATATATATAAATGTATTTTGGATCCTTATTAGCGAAATCAGTACAGGAAATTAATGATTTGTTACTCATGGTTAAATTGAATGAGTATCACTATTCTCTCATTTTGCCAAACAAGCCCTAACTAAATATTTTTAATATACTTGAGTGTATGGAAGAGATGGTAAAAATTAAGGGACCGACTAACTATCCCCTGGCTTCTATCCCCCATTCATCCCCCAGTCAATAACTGCCTTTGTGGATCGCTAATTAAGATGAGACCACAAATTTCAGCGCTAAAAGACAAAACAAAACGCGTCATTATCGCGGCGAGTGCAAGTATTCATATGTAATACGTCAAGTATTTAAAAAAAAACTGGACACATCACTTACCCATCTTTTACATGTTTTTAGAGGTGGTTTTTTTTACCAATATTTCTGACATTCTGTGAGGAATTTTGCAAATCTAAAACCACGAACGTCTTCTACGCAATTTTCTCTTTCAAATGAGATCCATGATGACATGTTTTCGAGTTGTCCATTGCACAAATATTCACACTTTGTCATTCAAATATTCATACCTCATCAAATAAGTATTCATACATCATCAGTATTTAACAAATAAATACTGGACACATCATTCACTCATTTTTTACCGATTGACATTTCATTAGCACTCAATCATTTTTTACTTGATATCTTAGGTATGAATACTTGTTCGACGAGGTATGAATACTTGCTCGACGTGGTATGAATACTTCCACGACGAGATATAAATAATTTTACGAGGTATGAATACTTGCGCAACGGATAACTCAAAAGTACTTCATCATGGATCTCATTTGAAAGAGAAAATTGCGTAGAAGACGTTTGTGATTTTAGATTCGCAAAATTATTCATAGATTGTCAGAAATATTGGTTAGAATGAACGGAGAAAAAAAAACCACCTCTAAAAACGTGTAAAAGATGGGTGATTGATGTGTCCAGTTTTTTTTTTAAATACTTGATATCTTAGATATGAATACTTGATGTATTATATATGAATACTTGATGTATTATATATGAATACTTGTGTGCGTCAGTTGTAAAAAATTTCAAATATAAGCGGTCCCCCTAGTTAATTAGCGGTCCCCACGTAATTAATGATTGATACACGTTTTCTTTTGTCTTTTTGTGCTTGAAGTTGTGGTTCTCTAGATAATTAATGATTGGAGGATGAATGGGGGATAGGAGCCGGAGAAAAAAAATCTTTATCCAAAAATTAATTACTAATTGAATGTTCACTCTAATGATGTACACTTTATTCACGATGTATTTACTGCAGGAACTGAAACATCGGCAATAACAATTATGTAACATTCCAAAAATTTAGTCATTATTTTATTTTATTTATAATTATATTACTTGAAAATAAGAGAAATGAAATCGTTAAAAAATTATTGTTTTATTGTTTTATTTCCAAAACAATAAAAGCTAGAGTAAAAGTAAAACAAATAAAAGCAAATAGAAGAGAAAGAAAGAAAAGACGAAAAAGAACAATTAACCGACTTCTCAGCAATATTTTTCTTACCTTTAAATATGCTGACTATTCTTATATAAAACTAAGGGAAATTTCCTGGTAAAATGGATATTTAGCTCAAACAATTGGACAGAGTCCCTGAATCTTCAGGGTGATGATGATTCGAATCCATCAAGATTGTTAATACATGATTTGAATTATGAAATTTTATCATTCAAAATGTATTTTAAACACAATGGATAAAAATTTACAAAACAATATAACTTTGAATATAGTGCTACAGTATGCAGTGAGAAATTCAGTTGAGGACATTTTAAGGCTAACTAAGTGTTGGTTAATATAATTTAATGGCATCATGTTCTTTGTTTTTTTTTTTACCTTTCTTTGTTCTTACAGACACCTAATGTTCTGACATTTTCAAAGCCTTTCGATGCCAAGGGACTTTGAATTGTCAAGAAACAAAAAAACTATATGTAAGGTCCTGAATGGTACACCCTGCATAAATGTGGTTCTTCTTGCATAAAAACTATATATAAGGTCCTGAATGGTACAGCCTTCTAATTTTTTGTTCTTCTTGTATTTTGTAGTGATTTCAAAATAAAATAAAGTAACTGTTACTGCTACTGATTGTACTAAATCATAGTGGTTTTCTATTACTTCAAAGGACTCATTGCTTGGTTTAAAACAAAAAAAATGAAAGAATAGTAAAATTCTTAATTCAAATTACGTATTATATAAGGATCTTGATGGATTCGAACCATCACCCCCCTGAAGATTGAGGGACTCTGTCCAAATGTTTGAGCTAAAGATCCATTTCTATGCTTTCCATTCTCCTGTTTTTCTATGCTTTCCATTCTCACCTCTTTCTCTCTCTCTCTCTCTCTCTCTCTCTGTTCTGTGTATGTTCTGTTGTGAGGGTTAATTAGAATGTTGACAATAGACACCAATTTATAAACAAATTTCATCAACCATGCAAATGGCATTGTAAGCACCTAGAACAGATTACTATTGAATATTTTAGTCTTAATTTAGCCTTGACACAACATGAATATCACTATCTTGTCACAAGCCAGAAAAATTTGAAAATCAACAAGTTGAAAATTATCCTCACTGATGTAATAAAGAGACGGATAATTTTCAACTTGTTAATTTTCAAATTTCTCTGACTTCTGGATGGCATCATTAAATTTAAATGAACCATAGCATCATCAAGTTAAAGAAAAAACCTACTGTCAGAAAAAGGATGTGGTGCATGCAATTACAAGTAGACCGGCCACCTTATGTATCTTTATTACATCAGTGAGAATAATATTCAACTAGTTGATTTTCAAATTTCTCTGAATTATGACAAGATAGTGATATTTGTGTTGTGTCAAGACTAAATTAAGACTAAAACATTTGAATAGTAATCTTCATCTTTACTTTTACTTTTCATATACTTGACTCATGCTCATCCAAAAATCTAAAAATAAAAAACTATTTGGAAAGAGACACCAAGGAAAAAGTTGGAAAGAGGACAACAAGGAAAAATAAAAAACTTTTACTTTTCATATACTTGACTCATGCTCATCCAAGTACTGGTTCAGAAAAGTTGGAAAGAGGACACCAAGGAAAAAACCAAATTGGAGTCCAGGTCCTATTTTTGTTCCGCGAAAATAAATAATACAAGAAAGTCTTACTACGGGGAGAGCGGGGCGCGTCCGATAAGCATCGGACTCAAATTGGTCCGATTTACTTTATGATCCATGCATTCCACTTTAATATTCATGCAGATCAAGCACACAAAGATTATAAAGCGAATCAAACAGTTCAGAGCGGATATAAGATCGATTTATGTCCTATATCATGCTTCCCACTACAGGGCACCAGTTTGCTAAATAAAAAAATTATATGAAAATTATATAAGATGAGATGTCCCTCTTTTCTTATTCCGTCTTTTCCATTTATTTAATTTATATATTTTTTCTTTTATATATCCTTTATTTATTTATTTATTTTTCGTTCTCTTTTTCTTTCTTGATCATTTAAAAGATACAACTAATCATAAAATTAATTTCATAAAAATGATAAAATTAAAAAAATTAAAGGATAGAACTAACCATCTAGGATTTTTGGTGGCCAACTCAGGAATCGACAATATTTAAACATAAGAATTGGAGCACATGTATATTTGTCAAACAACCGGCTGCTTGGCTAACTGCATTTCATCAAATATTCCAATAATTCGGGTGAGCACAACCATATACTAATCAAATTCACTGAAACCTCAGGTGTTGTTTTCAGAAATCCAAACCTAAGTAAAAGTCTAAATTCCCAGTCATCAAATTCACTGAAACCTCAGGTGTTGTTTTCAGAAATCCAAACCTAAGTGAAAGTCTAAATTCCCTGTCAATTTTCCCAGCAGTGTGACAAACATGCTACTATCTATGTGTCAATTTTCCCAGTTGGTGTGACAAAATACATGTCGTTATCTTTATTAATTCCTTTATTTTAAGCACCCCAATTATAACATGGAGAGCAAAGATATTTTTTCCCCATATATACCGGATTTGCTCTTACAATTTTTTTGTTATCGTTTTTCAATCAAATGAAAGGAGCCATGCTCATATTTCTTCTCTGTCATAATGTGCGAAGTATTCAACTTTTACAAAAGCTTAAGTTAATGAGACAAAAAGCATTAGCAAAACACTAGCTATTCAAACCAAACATAGACAACATCATAACATCACATACATCTAATATAAATTAGGCTTTTAGTAGCAACTAGCAAACCACAGAAGCACTATGAATTATAAACAAAACACATTTACAATTATATTGAGAAAATGATTGTTTTCACATAATTCTCCAGTATACCATACATACAATAAATGTCTATCTATTGGAACTAACTCGAAGACTTCATGATAATTCCAAAAGATAAAAGAGAACGAAAAATAATATATAAAAAAGTAGAAAAGAAAAAAAATATAAAATAACGAAAAGGAAAAGAAAATTATAACGAAATCAGAAAAATACAAAAATGAAAGTAGGGGTGCCAATGATACCATTTTAACCGTTGACTTGTCTGATATGTATATGAGTAAGAAAAAAAATTCGTTAGCTTATTGGGTAAGGGTATGAATATGAGGTATTTCACATCCGTTATCCTGTAAGGTAATTAATAAATACAAAATTATATATGATAGTTATTTATATTTGTACATTTAACTATATATTTATATTAGAATAATTATTTTGATTTATATAATTTTCATATAATTTTTTTATTTAGCAAACCGGTGCCCTGTAGTGGGAAGCATGATATAGGACATAAATCGATCTTATATCCGCTCTGAACTGTTTGATTCGCTTTATAATCTTTGTGTGCTTGATCTGCATGAATATTAAAGTGGAATGCATGGATCATAAAGTAAATCGGACCAATTTGAGTCCGATGCTTATCGGACGCGCCCCGCTCTCCCCGTAGTAAGACTTTCTTGTATTATTTATTTTCGCGGAACAAAAATAGGACCTGGACTCCAATTTGGTTTTTTCCTTGGTGTCCTCTTTCCAACTTTTCTGAACCAGTACTTGGATGAGCATGAGTCAAGTATATGAAAAGTAAAAGTTTTTTATTTTTCCTTGTTGTCCTCTTTCCAACTTTTTCCTTGGTGTCTCTTTCCAAATAGTTTTTTATTTTTAGATTTTTGGATGAGCATGAGTCAAGTATATGAAAAGTAAAAGTAAAGATGAAGATTACTATTCAAATGTTTTAGTCTTAATTTAGTCTTGACACAACACAAATATCACTATCTTGTCATAATTCAGAGAAATTTGAAAATCAACTAGTTGAATATTATTCTCACTGATGTAATAAAGATACATAAGGTGGCCGGTCTACTTGTAATTGCATGCACCACATCCTTTTTCTGACAGTAGGTTTTTTCTTTAACTTGATGATGCTATGGTTCATTTAAATTTAATGATGCCATCCAGAAGTCAGAGAAATTTGAAAATTAACAAGTTGAAAATTATCCGTCTCTTTATTACATCAGTGGGGATAATTTTCAACTTGTTGATTTTCAAATTTTTCTGGCTTGTGACAAGATAGTGATATTCATGTTGTGTCAAGGCTAAATTAAGACTAAAATATTCAATAGTAATCTGTTCTAGGTGCTTACAATGCCATTTGCATGGTTGATGAAATTTGTTTATAAATTGGTGTCTATTGTCAACATTCTAATTAACCCTCACAACAGAACATACACAGAACAGAGAGAGAGAGAGAGAGAGAGAGAGAAAGAGGTGAGAATGGAAAGCATAGAAAAACAGGAGAATGGAAAGCATAGAAATGGATCTTTAGCTCAAACATTTGGACAGAGTCCCTCAATCTTCAGGGGGGTGATGGTTCGAATCCATCAAGATCCTTATATAATACGTAATTTGAATTAAGAATTTTACTATTCTTTCATTTTTTTTGTTTTAAACCAAGCAATGAGTCCTTTGAAGTAATAGAAAACCACTATGATTTAGTACAATCAGTAGCAGTAACAGTTACTTTATTTTATTTTGAAATCACTACAAAATACAAGAAGAACCACAAATTAGAAGGCTGTACCATTCAGGACCTTATATATAGTTTTTATGCAAGAAGAACCACATAATTTATGCAGGGTGTACCATTCAGGACCTTATATATAGTTTTTTTGTTTCTTGACAATTCAAAGTCCCTTGGCATCGAAAGGCTTTGAAAATGTCAGAACATTAGGTGTCTGTAAGAACAAAGAAAGGTAAAAAAAAAACAAAAAACATGATGCCATTAAATTATATTAACCAACACTTAGTTAGCCTTAAAATGTCCTCAACTGAATTTCTCACTGCATACTGTAGCACTATATTCAAAGTTATATTGTTTTGTAAATTTTTATCCATTGTGTTTAAAATACATTTTGAATGATAAAATTTCATAATTCAAATCATGTATTAACAATCTTGATGGATTCGAATCATCATCACCCTGAAGATTCAGGGACTCTGTCCAATTGTTTGAGCTAAATATCCATTTTACCAGGAAATTTCCCTTAGTTTTATATAAGAATAGTCAGCATATTTAAAGGTAAGAAAAATATTGCTGAGAAGTCGGTTAATTGTTCTTTTTCGTCTTTTCTTTCTTTCTCTTCTATTTGCTTTTATTTGTTTTACTTTTACTCTAGCTTTTTATTGTTTTGGAAATAAAACAATAAAACAATAATTTTTTAACGATTTCATTTCTCTTATTTTCAAGTAATATAATTATAAATAAAATAAAATAATGACTAAATTTTTGGAATGTTACATAATTGTTATTGCCGATGTTTCAGTTCCTGCAGTAAATACATCGTGAATAAAGTGTACATCATTAGAGTGAACATTCAATTAGTAATTAATTTTTGGATAAAGATTTTTTTCCCCTGGCTCCTATCCCCCATTCATCCTCCAATCATTAATTATCTAGAGGACCACAACTTCAAGCACAAAAAGACAAAAGAAAACGTGTATCAATCATTAATTACGTGGGGACCGCTAATTAACTAGGGGGACCGCTTATATTTGAAATTTTTTACAACTAACGCACACAAGTATTCATATATAATACATCAAGTATTCATATCTAAGATATCAAGTATTTAAAAAAAAAACTGGACACATCAATCACCCATCTTTTACACGTTTTTAGAGGTGATTTTTTTTTCTCCGTTCATTCTAACCAATATTTCTGACAATCTATGAATAATTTTGCGAATCTAAAATCACAAACGTCCTGTACGCAATTTTCTCTTTCAAATGAGATCCATGATGAAGTACTTTTGAGTTATCCGTTGCGCAAGTATTCATACCTCGTAAAATTATTTATATCTCGTCGTGGAAGTATTCATACCACGTCGAGCAAGTATTCATACCTCGTCGAACAAGTATTCATACCTAAGATATCAAGTAAAAAATGATTGAGTGCTAATGAAATTTCAATCGGTAAAAAATGAGTGAATGATGTGTCCAGTATTTATTTGTTAAATACTGATGATGTATGAATACTTATTTGATGAGGTATGAATATTTGAATGACAAAGTGTGAATATTTGTGCAATGGACAACTCGAAAACATGTCATCATGGATCTCATTTGAAAGAGAAAATTGCGTAGAAGACGTTCGTGGTTTTAGATTTGCAAAATTCCTCACAGAATGTCAGAAATATTGGTAAAAAAAACCACCTCACAGAATGGAGAAAAAAAACCACCTCTAAAAACATGTAAAAGATGGGTAAGTGATGTGTCCAGTTTTTTTTTAAATACTTGATATCTTAGATATGAATACTTGATGTATTACATATGAATACTTGCACTCGCCGCGATAATGACGCGTTTTGTTTTGTCTTTTAGCGCTGAAATTTGTGGTCTCATCTTAATTAGCGGTCAACAAAGGCAGTTATTGACTGGGGGATGAATGGGGGATAGAAGCCAGGGGATAGTTAGTCGGTCCCTTAATTTTTACCATCTCTTCCATACACTCAAGTATATTAAAAATATTTAGTTAGGGCTTGTTTGGCAAAATGAGAGAATAGTGATACTCATTCAATTTAACCATGAGTAACAAATCATTAATTTCCTGTACTGATTTCGCTAATAAGGATCCAAAATACATTTATATATATTCCCCTAGAAATGCAACAGAACACAGGTCAACAAAGAGGATAAATACTATTGATTATTTTATGTGTAAGATGTATGATTCACAAAGTATTGAATATTGATACGGTTGCCCCATGGAGGTTATATTCATATATATTGTTTTTTCTCTAAGGTGGTTTATATTCACAAAGTAACTGTCTATCTTTATTTGTACTTGAAGTGATACCAGAACAATAAGTTAATGTTTTGATTTTAAGGAAGGAATTTTAAAAGTGTCAAAGAAATACTACAACATTATTTTCTTTCTTCTATCAAAAGCATAAAATGAATAACTATGTAAATATTCTGACACCTCAAATTAATTAGTATAACCATAAATTAATTACTGCTATAGTAGGAAAAACATACATTTTATTGGAAAATTATACGATGCGAAGCATGCATTACCAGGGCAAATCACACAAATGCATTTTAGTAGTCTTAATTTTAAATACACACAAGAACTAGCCTTTAGTCTAGTGGCAAAGGCACATGGTCTCTATGTAGGAGGTCATGGGTTCGAAACCCAGATGGGGGAAATCCTTTGTTGTAATAACAAAGGTATTATAAAGTTTGGTAGCTTGACCTCCAACCTTTACTCAAAAAAAAAAAAAAAATTTAAATACACACATAACTCATGGAGCAGAGTTTCATGGACATCTATCTAAACATCAGGCAAAGGAACTTGTAAAGTTGGTACCAAATACAGTGGCTCTTTCTTGGTACAACCAAGTGCAAAGCTCTCCGTCATGTCAACATCCTCTGGCTTCATCCCGTCAGGTAATTTCCAATCAAAGTGCAGCAACAGACGTGCCAGTACATCCTCCACCACAGTCGTACCAATCTTAAGTCCAGGACAAATCCTCCTCCCGGCACCAAATGGCAAAAACTCAAAATTCTGCCCTTTAAAGTCAATGGAAGATGTTTCAAACCTCTCCGGTTTGAATTCATCTGGATCATTCCAGTAGTCCGGGTTTCTTCCCAGAGCCCATGCATTGACTACCAATCGAGCCCCGGAAGGAATTGTGTAGCCAAGTACATGGCAAGTCTCCTTGCATTGTCGCGCTAAAAGAGGTGCTGGTGGATGCATTCTCATGGTTTCTTTGATGACTAATTGTAGATAACTGAGGGTATTCTTGTCAAAATTAGTATTATCACTTGCAGCTTGCCTTATCTCTCTTTGTACCTTTGCCATTACCTCAGGGTGCGTGCTTAGTTCCGCCATGGCCCATGTAATCGCTGTTGATGATGTTTCAGTTCCTCCTGTAAATACATCCTGAATAAAAGTACATCATTGGAGTGAACATTCAAGCACTACTTTTTACCATTTACTACATACACACAAGTATATTAAAATATATTTTGCTAGGCCCTGTTCCTGCAGCAAATATATCTTGAATAAAGAGTACATCATCAGACTGAACATTCAATTAGTAATTATTACCATGTCCTCCATAAGCTCAAATATACTAAAAAAACATTTAGTTCGGGCTTGTTTGGCACAATGAGAGAATAGTGATACATTGAGCTTAACCATAAGTAACAAATCCTATTCCTTTACTGGTTTAGCTACATTAATAAGTATCCAAAACACTTTTACATATATGCCCCTAGAAATGCAACAGATCACAGGTCAAGAAAGAGGATAATTACTATTGATACAGTGCCCCATGCATGGAGGTTTTATTCCTATTCTACAGATAACGCATATTTTATTTGTTTGTTTATACACAAGTTTTTATGAAGTAAATCTTGATCAGGCACATACAAAGATAATAGCTTTTATGCTGTCCATCGTGATAGGCAGCTCCAAGTCACCACGTTCCTTTATATCAATAAGGGCATCGACAAAATCATATACAATCTCTTCCTCTCCTATTTTCTTCTCTTGTTGTTGATTCTTCAAATGCTCCTGTATGATCTCCTCTAATACCAAATCCACTTTTCTACATGTATTAATAATTAACATATGAGCCTCAGCAAAGCATTAAAGAATAAGAAGAAAACCAAGAATGCGGAAAGTTCCTCAAATGTTACCTGTGGAGTCTTGCAATTCTTCTGTTCATCTTCACATCCAACCAACTCAATGATGGAAAGAGATCAGATAGGTAGAACCCAGTTAAGAGGTCCATTACCTCTACCATTCTTTCCATTAACACTTCTTTCATTTTAAATTTCCCTCCAAATGCTGTGTGAATAATAATATTGTTTGAAAGCTCAGTTGCCCATGTACTCAAATTGACTTGTGATTTACCAGAAACTAAGCTCAATCTCTTCAACATGGAATTGATCTCTTCTTGCCAATTTGAGGAGTAATGTTTCACCTGTTTTGAACTAAAGAGCACAGTGGCAGAAATTCGACGTAGCTGGCGCCAGTAGGGGCCATTCGAGAAACCAATATCCTTGCAACCATATGAGAGAACATTTGCTGCCCGTAGCACCGGGCGGTTCGCAAGGTTTGCGTCATGTGTTTGCATCACCTATGCAGTTTATATGCATCAATGTTAAAACATATAATTTTCCTCCAATATAAGATATTTTGAGGACCACAAACTATTGTAAATCATATACAAATATAAAGACATCAAAATTTTGTAATTAGCTGCAATTGTGTTTGTTAATTAATATTAATCTTCATAGCGTCCTTAATTATACCCTGCAGATTTACTTGGGATTATGAAAAAAAAAAAAAAACACATGGACGTTATCAAGGGATTTTCCCAACTTCGAATCCTCAAGAAAAAGAGTATGAGATATAATGATTACACGTTGGAATACATTTCCATCATTTAAACTTTAATACTCTATGCCCTAAATATGCAAAACCCTATTCACATGGTACCTTTTAGAACAATAAATTTACCCAGGGCGATACCAATTGACACAGTTGTTGGTGATCTATTAGAATAAAGTAAGAGTGAGGTTATGGTACTATGCATAGCACGCATTGGTCTGTACTTAGGATCAATATTTTCGTTTTCAAAGTCCAAACAATCAATATGAATTGTTCAACATGATTTCCATATGAAAATGTACTAGCACATTAAAGTTTACATTTTTAATTTTTTTTTACAATATTTTAAAATAAATAGAAAATCACTAGTTTTAAATAGTCTGGAATCTTTGGATCAAGTGATTTTCTGCCTATCTTACAAGTACATTTTCGTTTGACAAGCATGTTGAACAATTTAGATTGACTACTTGGATTATGGAACAATGTGTGATACAAAGTACCAGACCCTTACTCATAAAATAAAATGATCAACTACAAAGTCACCTCTTTTGCAGCTTCACGAGAAGTGAAAGCAACGAGGTCTATCTCGCCGGCACGAAGGTACATAACAGGTCCATGCAACTGGGCAAGATCACGCAGGGCACGATGTGGCAAACTGGCAGTTAAGTGGTGCAGACTTCCAATAAATGGCAAGGTCCGGGGGCCTGGAGGGAGATTTGATTTGGAATATGCAGCTTGCTTCTGGAGGAATCGAAGGGAGAGCAAGAGTAGTAGGAGAAGAAAAGTTAAATAGTAGAGAAGAGAAGGGAGTGCAAGTAGTTCCATTTTTGCTCTTCTCTTTTGTCTGAGAGATTTTTAGAGTGAGTTTGTAAAACAAGCAATTTCCTAAAATATATATGTTCAAGTGCAGGATTTTCAAACTTAATTATATTACTTTTTTATTAAGAGATGGTGACCTCTGTTCTCGATCTGATATGTTCATATTTCATAGGCCCATAATTCATAGGGGGCTGATTTTTTTTCCTAGGGGGAATTTCATGTATATCCCTCAAAAGTTTCAATATTACGTATTTATCCCTCTAAAATCAATAATTACATATTTATCCTTAAAAATTATAAAAACTCACATATTTGTCCAATCCATTATATTTAACATTAATTTTCTATGTATTCCCATTTTACCCTTCTTTTATTTTCCCTTCTAAGGCCACTGTTAGAAAACAGTATTAAATCATACCAGTACCAATATTGAACAGTACCGTACCAGTACCAACACTTAACCGTACCAGTACCAAAACTGAACCGTACTAGTACCAGCACCATTACTGAACTGTACCGTACCAGTACCAGCACTGAAACTGTACCAGTACCAGTCATTATAGTACCAGTACCATTGGAGAGAAGAGGCGGGATATTTTGGCGCTCTCAAGACTAAACAGATTAAAGGGAGAGAGGAAGAAAGGGTATAGTGGTCATTACAATATTAATTAATATTGTAAAATAAATTTTAATGTTTAAAAAAATATTATTTAATTATTTTTGGAGATATTTGATATATAATAGAGTTAGATTGGATAAATATGTGAGTTTTTATAATTTTTAAGGATAAATATGTAATTATTGATTTTAGAGGGATAAATATGTAATATTGAAACTTTTGCGGGATATACGTGAAATTCCTCCTTTTTCCTATGTAGCAGAAATAAAATTTAATTTATGAAATCGAAATTTCCGCAATTACAAAAGTTAGGATCTTTAAGAGATACTCTACTGCGGAAAGTTCACACGCTCTATAGAAAATAAATTCGCTAGATAGAAGTTATTAAAACTAAAGAAGAAAAATAATTAATTAAACAAGGGGGTTTAATGCAGAAAATGTAGCAAACTCAGTCAAGGAAGGGGACAGCGTTGACCTCAAAAAGCAAAGAGACAACAAATGAGGAAGAAAAATAAGAGTAAAACGGGTGGACGTACGTGTTTGGACTACCAAAGAACCTGCCAGAAAATGTGGAGAGAGATGAAACAAATTTCAATAGATATTTTGGTGCATTATTTTACGTGATCTTCTTTTTTTGAATTTTTTTTTTTGAAATTGCTTAGTAGTGGCTACCAAATTATTTCGAGAAAAAATCTCACGAGCGGTTTCCTACATGCATTAATTAAAAAATATATATATAAATTGTACTAAAATGGAAAATTTAATGTAAATAATATCACTACTACATAAACATTAACCATACATGACATATCATACATGGATGCGAGAAAAATTCTGCCTCATCTGCCTCTTCTTCTTCATCATCTGAGTCAACTGGCTAAAGTTCATTTTCGGCTGGACAACCTACAGAAGGTTACATGTCTGCGGTGACTTAAAATTGATCTTGGAATTAACAGTGTGTAAAATGAGGATGCGCTAGTAAGAAAATGAGCTCAACCATAGACACACAGTCATTTAAAAAGCAACCGTGTATGAAAGACACATATATATGTACGCGGCCTGTAAATAGTAAACCGTGTATGATATTAGACAATCATACACGTTTTTGTCGAGAAAAACTGTGTATCATTTGTACTAATCTCCAAACACGATTTTGTATTTAGAAATCATGTACGATTTGTTCTTGCTCTTTCAACGAACCCCTGCTCAAGATTAATTTCTTGAAGAGACACCCCCTTGCTATGCACACATTTTCACCTACTACCCCTTCAATCCAATTTTAAGTCATGCTCCCTCTCCCTTGTTTTCTTCATTTTCTCTCTTATATTGCTCTTCATTTCTCATTAAACACTCACCGTGATAGGAAGATCATTACTCTCTTTTTTACTCTGGGAACCGCCATGATTTGGGTAACACGATGGTTCCCAAAGTCAATATGAGATTAATCTAGCTCGATTATATATGTAAATATTGCTAGAAGTTTTACACCTAGAAAGAGAATGAAAAATCATATATTATCAATTGATCGGCGTGAAGGAAGTGGATGATATGTCATTATGTAAGAGCACTTAAATAGTTGAGCTCTACCCTTCTTCCTTTTGCCCTTTAAGGTCATCCTCTTCGTTTTTGGCCATCAATTCAATAACTAGCAAATTTCCTTTTATGGCAATGCATGTTTGTTAAATTTGTTTAAAGTTGTATATATGTATGTGTATACAATTTTGATTTATTAATAACCCTTCAAATCTGTATGTATATTTTTTTTTAAATCTGTATGAAGGTTTGGTTATGATTATTTCATGACTAACAAATATGGATATAAACAGTTTTTTTGAAAAAAAAAATATACAAATCATATTCATTTCCTTAGAAATAACTATGTATAAACCATGTGAATTAGGGTTTTCGGGTTTTCGTGCCTTTCGTAAATTATACACTGTTTTTATTAAGAACCGTGTTTGAATAGTTTGTATTCTACACAGATTTTGCTATGTAACCATGTAGAAATGCTCCTTAGGGTTATTTGGTTTTTTGCACCTCTTCGAATAGTACGTCCTATCTTTAGTTCTCACATCCTCAACATCTAATCAAATTTCTCTCCTCTCTCCTCCCTTCACTTCACTCTCTCTTTGGGTTTCATCTAATCAAATAACTTTCTTCTCTCTTCTTTGAAAACTCTGTCAAATCTCTCCATTTTTCTTTGTCTCGAACATACACTACTACAGAAATGGTAATCGTACACTGCACATCGTACACGGTTTTGCCAATTTTATATAAAAACCGTGTACCAAATTGGTTTTTTGAAAGCCTGAAAAATCTGTGGAAAGCCTACACGGATATTTATTAAAGAATCCGTGTAGAATTGTTTGGAAAAAAAGACCGTGTAAAATTATTAGAGAGCTACACGGATATTCAACAAAAATCCGTGTAGGAATATCTACACGGATTTTTGATAATAAATCCGTGTAGAAATATAAGAATTGTACACGGATTGTTTTTATAAATAGCTGTGTAGGAATGGTTAGAGAGCTACACGATTTTTGATCAAAATCCGTGTAGAAAGGGTAATGCTACACGGATTGTTTTATAAATAACCGTGTATGAATTTTTAGAGAGCTACACGGATTCTTAAGTTTAAATCCATGTAGAAAAGTCTTTGTAGGGTTTTCTACAGTTAAATTTATTAGTATTTTATTTTTGGTATAAAAGGCCTTCTCCTTCTAGCGCCGTTTTGATCAAGTAATTTATATTGTCTCTCTCTCACTCTCTCTGTATTGAATGTTGATCTGATTTCCGCAAAGGCTAGTAGCTGGGATCTGAGATCTTTGAAGTTTTTATTTTCTCCTCTCTATCTTTCTAAGGTTAGTATATATATATTTTCCTTTTCTTCCTCTAATTTTCTGTTACTTATTATTGCTTATTTAGGTCATGTGTAATTCATGCATGCTTGATTTCTTAAGATAATGCAAAAACGGCAGAAAGTTCGGCTGAGCGGGAACCCAAGCGTGGGGACAGCCACACAAAAGCGGGGGAAAGTCGGCTGAGCGGGGAGCTCAAGCGTGGGGCGGCCACGTTTGAAAAAAATTTGAAATTCGAAAAAAAAATTGAAATTTGGAAAAATTTTGAATTTTGGAAAAAATGGGTGCCCTCAATGGTTCGTATAAAAGATATACACCCTTTTTACTCCTTCCGGGTACTTAAAATCACACCCTTTTTACTTCCTTTTTTTGGTGCTTGCTGGTTTTGTGCTGGGTTGCTGCTGCCTGGTGCTTTGTGGAATGCCTCATTCAAAATCAAATTACGGTCAATGGTACACGAAATGTACTCCAAACGGCCAAAATGACCTCTGCTGGTAAATTGTTCAGTGCAGATCAATGCCGGGACCAAAACAAGATTATAACTTGACCAGTAGACAGAGGACTCCAAAACACACAAAATGGACACAAATTTCATATTTTTCTGATTTTATTTCAATTTTATATGATTTTTCAAAGTTCAGCTTAAATATTAAATAGCAGAATTTTCATTTTGAGAGGCTGAACTTTGGAAATTTATATAAAATCGAAATAACATCAGAAAAATATGAAATTAATGTCCATTTTGTGTGTTTTGAAGTCCTTCATTTAACTGTGTGTTTATTTTGCATTTTGGTCCCTGTAACAGTTCACTTGGACAGATTTTCTTGTACCAGCAGTACTTGGCTGATTTCAATGTGTGAAATTCAAATGGTCACCATAATTCACAGAAAATTCCTTTCTGAGAAATTCTTTTTCCAGTGTGTTTGTATGAGTGTCTGGTATGTGTCCATGCTAGGATTTGGGTAATTTCAATTCATAGCTCTTGGTGTGACTGATTTACTGACAGGGGGTCATTATGGGACTGTTTGAGCAGTTGCTGTACCAGCAGGGGTTTGGCTTGGTTTTACTCATGTTTGGGGCTGTACCAGTAAGCATGCATATTAGTAGAACCAAATTGTTTAATTTGAATAAGCATTGTCTAATTTGAACAAATTGCTATTATTAGTATTGACTTTCTAATTTTTTTTAATAGAACCATGTCCTTTGAGGGTGAGCACGTAGAAGGAGTGGTGGAAGAGGAGCACCAAGCAGGCTCAGAAAGAAGGAAAAGAGGTCCGACAATGTGCACATCCACGTCAGAGAAAAAGCAATTGGAAATCGAGTTCACCAAAGACGGACGTGCGAAAGGTCCAAACAGGGTGCCGTACTCAAATTGGGTGAACAATTTGGTGAAGCAAAAGGCGGATATCAAGATCGAGAGATGGGATAAGATATGGCAAGAAGATAAAGACGACTGGTGGAACATTGTGAATGTAAAGTACCTAACAATTCGATTTTTTATTTTGATTATTGTTAATGAACTTAAATGCAGTAATTTTGGTGTCAATCAGGCTCAGTGGAACATCAAGGATGACATTCCAAAGAAAAAGACATTGAAGATAATGAACTTCTCAATTTGTACTTATATTCCTTAAGCTAATTGATTTACTTGGATGTGTGAAGAAAAAAGTGAAGAAGGCAGGAGGATCGTTTCCATGAACAAGTATTCGCACAAATTAGGGTCAGGTGGCTACGAGGGTAAGTCGGAAGAGTGGGCCCAACTACTGGAGAAAAATAGAGATTCTGACTCACCCGTGGTTAGGATCCAGAATCCTAGGGGCCAGGTTTGGTGCATGGCAAGATCCGAGTTAACAGCTGACGAGAAGATAGTACTCTAAAAAAAATTGCACCCCGTGGCTTAGAAAATGGTAAGAGTATTATGTTATAGCTTTGTGTCATTCAAATAAAATTATAACTCTGTGTATTAGTCTTTTGTTATAACTAATTTTTCTATTAACAGTTGGATGTGAAGGGGGAGGTCAATTCGGGTGCCCGAACTTTCGCGTGAGAAAATGATTCCTTGGCCGCAGCGCTTAAGAATCCAGAACACCCGGGTCGAGTTAGGGGTGTAGGGGCCTACAGGGGCTGGAAGGAGGTATTTGATGGACCAAAACCTCGAAGAAAATCTCGTGCCAAGGTTGACAAAGACGAGATAGTTGTGCAGATACGGAAGGAGGTCAGCATGGAGTACGACGTAAAGCTGGCTAAGATGGAATCAAGATTGTTGAACCAAATTACATCTCTTACGCAACCATCCGAGCAACCACCTCTCATTTTGCCGGGAGTTCGGCGAAGTAGTCAAGCATCCGGGACCTGAGTAGACGATTTGGATAATCTAAAGGTAATCAATACTTGTTCATAATCTAAAAGTAATTACTACTTGTTCATAACCTTGTTAGACAATATTTAATTTTAAAATTAACTACTTGATGATAATTGCAGGACGCCACTGCATGCGACCTCGTCCTGTGGCATGGTAGAACTCCTCTGACCGTTGCTAGGGGCATTGTACTTCTAGGAGCCGCAAATGTATACCATGCTCAGCTGAGGCCCGACCATGTCTACGTACAGGTTGACTTAGTCATGGAGGGATGGACGCGCGTACCTCTTCCTGTCCCTACCGAAGATATGCTAGTGCTTGATGAGGCCCGGAGGTCATTTATCCAATGGCCCAAGAGTCAGATTATTTTGGATCAGGTAATCTCTAAATAATCAATATCTTTTGTTACATTCAAATCATTCTTTTGAAATACTTGAAAAAGGTACAAAATTTGATACAGACACGAAGAAATCTTCATGGAGATGATGTCACCCGTACGGAGGAGATGATGTCACCAGTACGGAGGGACAAAGAAATAGTTGTCGGGGCTGATGCGCCAGAATCACTGGACTGTCCTCTGCTCACCGAAGAAGAATATAGCCATTTGCCCGGTGATTTGCGGGATCTCCACGACCCTGGATGAAGGCACCCAAAGGCATGAAGGATATCGTCATCCCTGTCCCACCAGGGATGTTTCTACACGAAGGCTGGGATGTCGTGTTGTCTTTCCAAGACTTCAAGGACTTTCTACATGCCTCGTCAAGCGATAAATGGCTCGATGTGGCATTCATCACCATTTTCCTCATGTTAGTGACCAAAAATTATTTATATCATGTGTATAGCACTCATATATATATATATATATATTCTAATGCAATTTGATGATTTTTCAGGAAGTTAGTCCGAAACTGTGATGAGATGGCCACGGTAGGAAAGAAGAACATGTGTATATTTATGGACCCCGGCAAACTTAATGCTACGGCAATGAAATTTTCTCCGGAAGAATCTACCCAGTACCTGTGTTCAGCGATGCATCGTGCTAATGCGGAGCAGAAGAAATTTATTCTCGTGCCATACCACCAGAGGTTACTTCTAACCTTAACTTATGTATTGTTTATATTTTAATTAAAGAATTTGAAAAAGGAAATAAAAGTGAAATATAAAAAAATGAAATCACACCATGAACCATAGCAAACACTTGTGTCACTATTATATGCTAAAATCAGTGTTCTAAATAGCGCGCTATAGCGGCGCTATAGCGTTTTTGGACCCCAAACGCTACGCTACGACATCAAAATGCGCTATTTGCACTACGGCCGCTATAGCGACCGCTACAGCGCTATAGCGGTCCGCTACAGCGCTATTTGCGCTATACAATATGAGTTTTTTTTATTTTTTATTTTTTAAGAAATTTATATGGGTTTTAAATAAAGATAAAAAAAATCTCAAACCGAAATTGAATTTGTTGCTACTTGCTACAAATAAATCAATTTGAAATTAGGAATAGAAATAGAAATTTGAATAGAAAAAAAGTCCAAACCGGAATTAAAATTTGAATAGAAAAAAAAATAGATTATGTCATGAATCATGATACTGAAGATATTTTTAATAGGAAAAATCGATAGTTTATAATATTACTATGGATATTTTGAACCGCAATTTGGACTTTGTACGGGTTCAATATGAATATTATAATTTCTTAATTACTTTGGTGTTATTTATTGTTCTATGAGACCTTAGATAATGTTGATATTTAGTACAAATATTGAATATACGAAATGTAAAAAAAAAACGCTATTTGGAATAGCTTCCGCTATAGCGACGCTATTCGCTATAGCTTTTTTTTTAGCCTTCCCGCTACGACGCTATAAACGCTATTTAGAACCTTGGCTAAAATACTATAATTCTTCTCCTCCCACAGCAAACACTGGTGTTTGATTGTCATTGTGCCAACTGAAAATATGGTTGTTACCATAGATTCTTCAAAGCCTAACGGAAGGATCGCAGTTGAGCTGTGCAAAGATATCTTTCCTCATGTAAAAGAGTAAGCAATAATAATTCACTTGGTTTGATTTTTTTTCAATTATAACAAATTATGGAATTGCTAATTATAGTCACTCAATTTTGAAAGGGCTTTTCTACAATATATTAAAGAGGGAGGATTGCAAAGCACGCGCACCAAAAATAAATTGAATTGGAGGTGGTTCCCGGTGAGCACACTATAATTTTATAATTTCATATTTTGTTCAAAAAATTATTGTCATTCTAACATAGGCCGCTAAATGTAAATTTCAGTGCCCGCAACAGTTGGAGGGTTGGGAATGCGCTTATTACACGATGATTTTCATGTTTGACTTTGTCGAAAGAATACAATTCTCCTTTCCAAAAGCGGTATGTAATTCATATTAATTGTTCCTATATAATAGCAATTGATATTTTCATATTGTGCTTACTTATAATTTTCAGTTTATCAATAGCAATTGATATTTGCGAGTGTCTTGCATCTACCTTTTCTTGTTACTAACTAATACCAAATTATAATTGTAGTATGGACCAAAGCAGACGTATTACACCAAGGAGCAGATCGACGATGTCAGATGTATGTGGGCAAGGTGGTTTCGATTAGAATTTTGTAATGATAAATATGAATTTGTATAATTTTGTAATGCTAAATATGGATTTGTATAATTTTGTGTACATGAATTTTAAATTGCTATCTGAAAAATTTAAATACTAGCTAGCAAAACAGGATGCTAGCCAAAAACAAAAAACAAAATATATAAGACATTTCTACACGGATATTTAACAAAAACCCGTGTAAGAATAGTAACTTATAAAATAATCCGTGCAGGATAGTTAAGAGAGCTACACGGATATTTAGCTAAAAGGCCGTGTAGAAAGAGGAGAGCTACACGGATATTTAGTTAAAAGTCTGTGTACAAAGAGGAGAGCTACACGGATGTTTAGTTAAAAGTCCGTGTAGAAAGAGGAGAGTTACATGGATATTTAGTTAAATGTCCGTGTAGAAAGAGGCAAGCTACACGGATGTTTAGTTAAAACTCTGTGTATAAAGAGGAATCGTACACGGTTGTTTAGGTAATATCCGTGTAGCTCGGTTATATGGAGAGCGACACAGGCAGGTGTTTGTACACGGTTGTTTATCAAGTAATCCGTGCAGAAATCGTTATAATCGCACACGGGTAAATATCCATGTGTAATTATTTGCCGATTCGTACACCCTCACAGCCCACACGGCAGGAAATCCGTGTAGCTCCTCCATTTATGTCCATGTGCAATCTCCTTTTCTATAGTAGTGAGGTTTTCCGTGCTACAGCTTCAAAAATCTATCATATAAATTTCAAACTTCGATCTAAGTAGCTCAGTAAATTGGTTATATAATAAACTTGTAGAATCCAATTTTTACTATTATTGGTATTTTTTTACTATTTTTATGATTTATGAAATATGACAAAAATTGGTTAAAAATAACTTGTAGAATCCAATAATCCAATTTCATATTCTCGTATGCTCCATCTTGTAAGCTAACATTGTTCTATTCAATGACATTATTTTACCCATTTACTTGATCCGTACCATATTCGATAAGACAGGTACGAGTAAGTTTTTATTTTGTTTAACTTATCGGGTATGGATAAGAATGAAGTTATTTTTCGATAATATAATGGGTAAGGGTATGAAAATGCTTCCACCCAACTTGTTTTGTACGTGTTTACACACATCAGTTTCTACTTTTTTTTATGCATGCCCATCGGGCATTTGCACATCTTCACTCTAATTAAAAAGCAAACTGCCGCCCCTATCGTATTTTGTCGATATTCCTTCGGATCACAAAATCCACCTTTCAAATTGCTTTTCAGATCAACTGATCAATTCAAAACTACCCATGTGTGTGGTTGTACTTAAGGAAAGGTATCATAAATTTTTTGAGTTTCCTTCTACACGGGGACAACGAAGACCTTTTAAAATAAAGGGAGAATAAAAAATGCTTCGGGAGTAAACCTATGCACTGCATATGCAACAATTGTCATTCTTTGATGTTCTATTTCTATAGTCGTAGGTTCATCCTATGGGGAGTGGACGGGGGTGCCCAGTAGTTGTAAGTTGCAAGGGGGTGCGTACGGTGGGGAGGACGAAAATTGTTCTTATATCTACTAGGAACTGTTAGATTTGTGATCCATGCACGATTGATCCACATAAATCTCCATTCCATTATTAAGCACGTTGGGTGTCCGATCCGCCAACGGCTACAATTAAAAGATTAATTTTTGGATTTAATCTCAGCTCTCCAATCACATAATCTATCTTCTTTTGATTAAATACATATGTTTTATGTGTAGAAATTTAAATTTAGCTACAAACATGCTCGCCACACATATCGCCACACGATGCGTTACAATTAAAATTAAACAGACTCTAAAATTTAGCGATATAATTCTCCGTTTCTTTTTTTTTTGTTTCCTTATTTCTCCCTCTCCAATTGAAATTTTCTATACTGCAGATCACAATGCAAATCAATTTTTTGTTCACTTCCTTATTTATCTACTTCCTTATTTCTATACATATTACTATGATAAATGTAGAATATATTTCTAATTTTGTTTTTTTATGAAAATTTGTCATTTGGTATGAAAATTTATTTTTGTTATCTTATCATATATTTCGTTGCAACGCACGGGCACGATACTAGTATTGAATTAAGCCACATGAGTATTTTTTTTTTAATGGCTTTAAATACCAACTAATAATTTCATTGATAAAAAAGTATTTACAACGAATCAAATGACTCTAATTTCTAAATATAAACTCCTTTATTATCATTAATTCATCTAAACTACTCTCACCATCTAATTCTACTTATTTACACTCTTAAACACCCTAATACATCAATCTCTAACCCTATCCATGATTGGATTTGTTTTTGTCCGATAGCCGCCACACTTCGACGGTCGAATCTACTCACCGCGATGCTTCGACCGTCGGATCAACTCACCGTCTTGCTCCGATCGAGATGGGTAGAGACTTTATGCTCCAAGCTCTGACGATACTGCACTCTCAGCTCCAATCGGCTCCGCACAGCTCGGTGATGAACCAAAATGGTACTACTAACTTTCAGTATAAATTAATATACCATTTAACCATAATTCTACTTGCGTTCATATTACAAACGCATTATCCTACCGTGTAGTATAATTGGGGTGTCAATCCACAGGGATAGTGTATTGAGTATCCAACAATTTTCACTAGTCTAGGTTATGGGGGGTTTAAAATCTGTTTAAAATAGTTTGTAATAGTTTTGAAAATAGTTTGTAAAATAGTTTTTAGGGTTCAATACCCTCAAGGTTAATGCATAGGTGTTAATTGTGCTAAGGTTTGGGTTAAACATTTAATTAGAGATTCTTTAGGGTTCAGGCTCTCTCCTTCTCAATTACGCAAAATATATGTTTCTGACGTCTCTACCCCACATGCGCCCTGTCACCCCGTATGCGGCATAGATTGTCCCAGAGCTACCCCGCAGGGCATGCTGGGTTTCTGTATATGTGATTTGAAAGGTTTTTTTATCTTTACGATCGGCTTTTGGGCTATCAGTTCAAAGTAATACAGGTATCACACAAACACATTTGATCATATCCTATTCTACCCCTCAATTAAATATCCCAAAGATCCTTCCTAAATTTGGTATCTCCTAATACAACTCAAATTACTAATTTACTTTACCCGGCCAAGGGAGCCCACTAGGTTCTAACCCTAGTCTTTAAACCGTTGCCAGGCCTCGTTAGCCGAAGTATTACATATACTTACATGCATTTCCCACTTACACGAGAAATACAATCAAATCATACACTTATTGTAGTTGTAACCCTACTACAACACTCTAATTGAAGGTCTTTTTAGCACTCTTTAGTTGTGTTATTAGTGGCAAGAGGGTAGTTGTATCCCTAATGCAACACTCTAATTGAAGGTCTTTGCAGCACTCTACTTTTGTCATTAAATGGCAAGAGAAGATGGCAGTTGCAACCCTAATGCAACACTCTAATTGATGGTCTTTGTAGCACGCTAGTATTGTTGTTAGATGGAAAGAGAAGAGAGTAGCTGCAACCCTACTACAACACTCTAATTGAAGGTCTTTGCAGCACTATCTAGTTATGTCGTTTGATGGCAAGAGAAGAAGATAGTTAGTACCCTACTACAACACTCTAATTGAAATTCTTTGTAGCACTCTCTAGTTATGTCATTAGTTGGCAAGAGAAGAGGGTAGCTGCAACCCCAATACAACATTATAATTGAAGGTCTTTGAAGAACTATAGTAATGTCACATGATGACAGGAGAAGATGGTAGTTGTAACCACAATACAATACTCTCATTGAAGGTATTTACAACAGTCTACTACTGTCACTAAATCGAAAGAGAAGAGGGTAGTTGCAACCCTAGGACAACACTCTAATTGAAGGTCTTTCCAGCACCCTACTAGTATCGTCAGACGACAAAAGTAGAGCATAGTTACAACCCTAATAAAACACTATAATTGAAGGTCTTTACAGCACTATAGTTGAGTCGTCAAATGGCAAGAGAAGGTTGTTGCAACTCTAATGCAACACTTTAATCGAAGGTCTTTGCAGCACTCTAGTATTATTATTAGATGGCAAAAGAGAAAAGGGTAGTTGTAACCCTACTACAACACTCTCATTGAAGGTCCTTGCAGCACTATAGTATTGTTGTTAGGTGGCAAGAGAAGAGGGTAGTTGACACTCTCATTGAAGGTCTTTGCAACACTCTAATATTGTTGTTAGATGGAAAGAGAAGAGGGTAGTTGCAACCTTACTATAACACTCTAATTGATTGTCTTTTTAGCACTCTCTAGTTGTGTCATTAGATGGAAAGAGAAGAAGGTAGTTGCAACCCCAATACAACATTCTAATTGAAGGTCTTTGCAGCATTATTGTAGTGTAACATGATGGAAAGAGAATAGGGTAGTTGCAACTACAATACAACACTCTAATTGAAGGTCTTCGCAGTTGTTTAGTACTGTTGCGAAATGGAATGAGAAGAGGGTAGTTGCAACCCTAAGACAGCACTC
This sequence comes from Carex kokanica, assembly GCA_025461125.1. NCBI lineage: Eukaryota > Viridiplantae > Streptophyta > Magnoliopsida > Poales > Cyperaceae > Carex > Carex kokanica. The sequence continues at coordinate 534,283 of JAJGRX010000083.1, read as the reverse complement.
TTTTTGAAGGTCTTTATAGCAATCTAGTTGTGTCATAGGATGGAATGATAAGCGGGTGGTTGCAACCCTACTACAATACTCTAATTGAAGATCTTTCCAGCACTCTATTGTTGTGTCATTAGATGGCATGAGAAGTGGGTCGTTGCAACCCCAATACAACTTCATAATTGAAGGTCTTTGCAACACTATATTAGTATCGCATGATGACAAGAGAAGAGGGTAGTTGCAACCTAAGTCCACAATCTAATTGAAGGTCTTTGTAGCAGTCTAGTGGTGTCGTAGATGACAAGAGAAGGGGTAATTACAACCCTAGTAAAACACTCTTATTGAAGGTCTTTGCTGCACTATAGTTGAGTCGTCAAATGACAAGAGATGATGGTTGCTGCAACCCCAATGCCACACTCTAATCGAAGGTCTTTACAGCATTCTAGTATGGTTATTAGATGGCAAGAGAAGAGGGTAGTTGCAACCCTACTACAACACTCTCATTAAAGGTCCTTGCAGCACTCTAGTATAGTTGTTAGGTGGCAAGAGAAGAGGGTAGTTGCAACCCAACTACAAACTCTAATTGAAGGTCTGTGCAACACTGTAGTATTGTTGTTGGATGGCAAGAGAAAGAGGTTAGTTGCCACCCTACTAGAACACTCTAATTGAAGGTATTGTTAGCACTCTCTAGTCGTGTCATTAGATGGTCTTCGCAGCACTATAGTTGAGTCGTTAAATGGCAAGAGATGATGGTAGTTGCAATGCTAAGGCAACACTCTAATCGAAGGTCTTTGCAACAACGTATTGTTATTAAATGGCAAGAGAAGAGGGTAGTTACAGCCCTACTCTACTACTACACTCTCATGGAAGGTCCTTGTAACACTCTAGTATTGTAGTTAGGTGGCAAGTAAAGAGGGTTGTTGCAACCCAACTACAACAATCTCATTGAAGGTCTATGCAACACTCTAGTATTGCTGTTCGATGACAGGAGAAGAGGGTAGTTGCAACCCTACTAGAACACTCTAATTTATGGTCTTTTTAACACTCTCTAGTTGTGTCATTAGATGGCAAGAGTAGAGGGTAGTTGCAACCCCAATACAACATTCTAATTAAAAGTCTTTGCAGCACTACATGAGTGTCCCATGATGGCAAGATAAGAGGGTATTTACAACCCGACGACAACACTCTAATTGAAGGTCTTTGCAGCACTATCTAGCTGTGTCGTTTGATGGCAAGAGAAAAGCGTAGTTAGAAGCCTACTACAACACTCTAATGGAAGTTCTTTGTAGCACTCTCTAGTTATGTCATTCATTGGCAAGAGAAGAGGGTAGTTGTAACCGCAATACAATATTCTAATTGAAGGTCTTTCCAGCACTATATGAGTATCGCATGATGGCAAGAGAAGGGTAGTTGCAACCCTAAGTCCACAATCTAATTGAAGGTCTTTATAGCAATCTAGTGGTGTCGTAGATGACAAGAGAAGGGGGTAGTTACAACCCTAGTAAAACACTCTTATTGATGGTCTTTGCTACACTATAGTTGAGTCATTAAATGGCAAAAGATGATGGTTCTTGCAACCCTAATGCAACACTCTAATCGAAGGTCTTTGCAGCACTCTAGTATTGTTATTATATGGCAAAAGAAGAGGGTAGTTGCAACCCTAAACTCTAGTATTGTTGGTAGGTGGCAAGAGGTAGTTGCAACCCTACTACAACACTCTCATTGAAGGTCTTTGCACCACTCTAGTATTGTTGTTAGATGGAAAGAGAAGAGGTTAGTTCCCACCCTACTAGAAAACTCTAATTGAAGGTCTTTTTACCACTCTCTAGTTGTGTCATTTGATGGCAAGAGAAGAGGGTCGTTGCAAACCCAATACAACATTATAATTGAAGGTCTTCGCAGCTGTTTAGTACGGTTGCCAAATGGATTGAGAAGAGGGTAGTTGCAACCCTAAGGCAACACTCTATTTGAAGGTCTTTATAGCATTCCAGTTGTGTCATAAGATGGAATGAGAAGAGGTTAGTTGCAGCCCTAGTACGACACTCTGATTGAAGGTCTTTCAAGCACTCTCTTGTGGTGTCATTAGATGGCATGAGAAGTGGGTGGTTGCAACCCCAATACAACATTATAATTGAAGGTCTTTGCCGCAATATACGAGTATCGCATGATGGCAAGAGAAGAGGGTAGTTGCAACCCTAAGTCCACAATCTAATTGAAGGTCTTTGTACCAGTCTAGTGGTGTCGTAGATGACAAGAGAAGGGTAGTTACAACCCTAGTAAAACACTCTTATTGAAGGTCTTTGTTGCACTATAGTTGAGTCGTTAAATGGCAAGAGATGATGGTTGTTACAACCCTAGTGCAACACTCTAATCGAAGGTCATTGCAGCACTCTAGTATTGTTATCTGATGGAAAGAGAAGAGGGTAGTTGCAACCCAACTACAACACTCTCGTTGAAGGTCCTTGCAGCACTCTAGTATTGCTATTAGGTGGCAAGAGAAGAAGGTAGTTGCAAACCTACTACAACACTCTCATTGAAGGTTTTTGCAACACTCTAGTATTGTTGTTAGATGGCAAGAGAAGAGGTTAGTTGCAACCCTACTAGAAAACTCTAATTGAAGGTCTTTTTACCACTCTCTAGTTGTGTCATTTGGTGGCAAGAGAAGAGAGTCATTGCAAACCCAATTCGATATTCTAATTGAAGGTCTTCGCAGCTGTTTAGTACAGTTGCCAAATGGATTGAGAAGAGGGTAGTTGCAACCCTAAGACAACACTATGTTTGAAGGTGTTTATAGCATTCCAGTTGTGTCATAAGATGGAATGAGAAGAGGTTAGTTGCAGCCCTACAACGACACTCTCATTGAAGGTCTATGCAACACTCTAGTATTGTTGTTAGATGGCAAGAGAAAATGGTAGTTGCAACCCTACTAGAACACTTTAATTGAAAGTTTTTTTAGCACTCTCTAGTTATGTCATCAACGTTCTAATTGAAAGTCTTTGCAGCACAATACTAGTGTCCCACGATGGCAAGATAAGAGTGTAGTTTCAACCCTAAGACAACACTCTAATTGGAGGCCTTTGCAACACTATCTAGTTGTGTTGTTTAATTGTAAGAGAAGAGTAGTAAGAACCCTACTACAACACTCTAATTCAAGGTCTTTGTAGCACTCTCTAGTTGTGTCATTAGTTGGCAAGAGGAGAGTGTAGATGCAACCCCAATACAACACTCTCATTGAAGGTCTTCGCAGCTGTTTAATATTGTTGCCAAATGGAATGAGATGAGGGTAGTTGCAACCCTAAGACAACTCTCTGTTTGAAGGTCTTTATAGCATTCTAGTTGTGTCATAAGATGGAATGATAAGATGGTAGTTGCAACCCAACTACAACACTCTAATTGAAAGTCTCAAGCACTCTATTGTTGTGTGATTAGATGGCATGATAAGTGGGTGGTTGCAACACCAATACAACATTATAATTGAAGGTCTTTGCAGCACTATACGAGTATCGCATGATGGCAAGAGAAGAGGGTAGTTGCAACCCTAAGTCCACACTCTAATTGAAGGTCTTTGTAGCAGTCTAGTGGTGTCGTAGATGACAAGAGAAGAGGCTAGTTTACAACCCTAATAAAATACTCTTATTGAAGGTCTTTGCTACACAATAGTTGAGTCGTTAAATGGCAAGAGATTATGGTTCTTGCAACCCTAACGCAACACTCTAATCGAAGGTCTTTGCAACACTCTAGTATTGTTATTAGATGGCAAGAGAAGAGTGCAGTTGCAGCCCTACTACGACACTCTCATTGAAGGTCTATGCAACACTAGTATTGTTGTGAGATGGCAAGAGAAGAGGGTAATTGCAACCCTGCTAGAACACTCTAATTGAAGCTCTTTTTTGCGCACTCTAGTGGTGTCATTAGATGGCATGAGAAGTGGGTGGTTGCAACCCCAATACAACATTATAATTGAAGGTCTTTGCCTTACTATACGAGTATCGCATGATGGCAAGAGAAGAGGGTAGTTGTAATTGAAGGTCTTTGTAGCAGTCTAGTTGTGTCGTAGATAACAAGAGAAGGGGGTAGTTACAACCCTAGTAAAACACTCCTATTAAAGGTCTTTGCTGCACTATAGTTGAGTCGTTAAATGGCAAGAGATGATGGTTGTTACAACCCTAGTGCAACACTCTAATCGAAGGTCTTTGTAGCCCTCTAGTGATGTTATTTGATGGCAAGAGAAGAGGGTAGTAGCAGCCCTACTACAACACTGTCATTGAAGGTCCTTGCAGCACTCTAGTATTGTTATTAGGTGGCAAGAGAAGAGGGTAGTTGCAACCCTACTACAACACTCTCATTTAAGGTCTGTGCAACACTAGTATTGTTGTTAGATGGAAAGAGAAGAGGTTAGTTGCAAACCTACTAGAAAACTCTAATTGAATGTCTTGTTAGCACTCTCTAGTTGCGTCATTGGATGGTCTTCGCAACACTATAGTTGAGTCGTTAAATGGCATGAGATGATGGTAGTTGCAACCCTAATGCAACACTCTAATCGAAGGTCTATGCAACACTCTAGTATGGTTGTTAGATGGCAAGAGAAGAGGGTAGTTGCAACCCTACTAGCACACTCTAAGTGAAGGACTTTTTAGCACTCTCAAGTTGTGTCATTAGATGGCAAGAGAAGTGGGTAGTTGCAACCCTAATACAACATTCTAATTGAAGGTTTTTGCAGCACTACACGAGTGTCCTATGATGACAAGATAAGAGGGTAGTTGCAACCATAAGACAACACTCTAATTGAAGGTCTTTGCAGCACTATCTTGTTGTGTCTGTTGATGGCAAGAGAATAGCGTAGTTAGAACCCTACTACAACACTCTAATTGAAGCTCTTTGTAGCACTCTCTAGTTGTGTCATTAGTTCCCAATACAACATTCTAATTGAAGGCCTTTGCAGTCCACACTCTAATTGAAGGTTTTTGTGGCAGTCTAGTGGTGTCGTAGATGACACAACTTGTTGAAGGTCTTCACAGTACCATAGTTGAGTCGTTAAATGGCAAGAGATGATGGTTGTTGCGACCCTAATGCAACTCTCAAATCGAAGGTCTTTGCAGCACCCTAATATTGTTATTACATGGCAAGAGAATAGGGTAGTTGGAACACTACTACAACACTCTCATTGAAGGTCCTTGCAGCACTCTAGTATTGTTGTTAGGTGGAAAGAGAAGAGGGTAGTTGCAACCCTACTAGAACACTCTAATTGAAGGTCTTGTTAGCACTCACTAGTTGTGTCATATGATCTTCGCAGCACTATAGTTGTGTCGTTAAATGACAAGAGATGATGGTAGTTGCAACCCTAATGCAACACTAATCGAAGGTCTTTGCAACACTCTAGTATTGTTATTATATGGCATGAGAAGAGGATAGTTGCAGCCCTACTACGACACTCTCATTGAAGATCCTTGTAGCACCCTAGTATTGTTGTTAGGTGGCAAGAGAAGAGGGTTGTTGCAACCCAACTGCAACAATCTCATTGAAGGTCTATGCAACATTATTGTATTGTTGTTTGAAGGCAAGAGAAGAGGGTAGTTGCAACCCTACTAGAACACTTTAATTGAAGGTCTTTTAAGTAGTCTCTAGTTGTGTCAGTAGATGGCAAGCGAAGTGGGTAGTTGCAACCGAAATACAACATTCTAATTGAAGGTCTTTGCAGCACTATACGAGTGTCCCATGATGGCAAGATAAGAGGGTAATTGCAACCCTAAGACAACACTATAATTGAAAGTCTTGCATCACTATCTAGTTGTGTCGTTTGATGGCAAGAGAAAAGCGTAGTTAGAACCCTACTACAATAATCAAATTGAAGGTATTTGTAGCACTCTCTAGTTGTGTCATAGTTGGCAAGAGAAGAGGGTAGTTGCAACCCCAATACAACATTCTAATTGAAGGCGTTTGCAGCACTATACGAGTATCACATGATGGCAAGAGAGGAGGGTAGTTGCATCCCTAAGTCCACACTCTAATTGAATGTCTTTATAGCAGTCTAGTGGTGTCGTAGATGACAAGAAAAGGGGTAGTTACAACCCTAACAAAACACTCTTAATGAAGGTCTTCGCAAAACTATAGTTGAGTCGTTAAATGGCGAGAGATGACGGTTGTTGCAACCATAATGCAATACTCTAATTGAAGGTCTTTGCAGCACTCTAGTATTGTTGTTAGGTGGCAAGAAAAGTGGATAATTGCAACCCAACTACAACACTCTCATTAAAGGTCTTTGCAACACTCTAGTATTGTTGTTAGATGGCAAGAGAAGTGGTTTGTTGCATCCCTACTTGAACACTCTAATTAAAGGTCTTGTTAGCACTCTCTAGTTGTGTCATTAGATGGTCTTCGCAGCACTATAGTTGAGTCGTTAAATGGCAAGAGATGATGGTTGTTGCAACCATAATGCAACACTCTAATCGAAGGTCTTTGCAGCACTCTAGTCTTATTATTGGATGGCAAGAGAAGAGGGTAGTTGCAACCCTACTACAACACTCTCATTGAAGTTCCTTGCAGCACTCTAGTATTGTTGTTAGGTGGCAAGTGAAGAGGGTAGTTGCAACCCAACTACAACAATTTCATTGAAAGTCTTTGCAACACTCTAGTATTGTTGTTAGATGGCAAGAGAAGAGGTTAGTTGCAACCCTACTAGAACACTCTAATTGAAGGTCTTGTTAGCACTCTCTAGGTGTATCATTAGATGGTCTTCACAGCACTCTAGTTGAGTCGTTAAATGGCTAGAGAAGATGGTAGATGCAACCCTAATGCATCACTCTAATCGAAGGTTTTTTACAGCACTCTAGTATTTTTGGTAGATGGCAGGAGAAGAGGGTAGTTCCAACTCTACTACAACACTCTAGTTAAAGGTGTTTGTAGCATTCTCTAGTTGTGTCGTCTGATGACCAGAGAAGGGGGTAGTTAGAACCCTACTGCCACACTCTAATTGAAGGTCTTTGCAGCACTCTCTAGTTGTGCCATTAGATGTCACGAGAAGAGGGAAGTTGCAACCCCAATACAACATTCTAATTGAAGGTCTTTGCAGCACTATACAAGTGTCGCACGATGGCAAGATAAGTGGGTAGTTGCAACACTCTAATTGAAGGTCTTTGTAGCACTATCTAGTTGTGTCGTTTGATGGTAAGGGAACCTACTCAAGCACCCTAATTGATGGTGTTTGTAGCACTCGCTAGTTGTGTCATTAGTTGGCAGGAGAAGAGGGTTGTTGCAACCCCTATACAACATTCTAAATAAAGGTCTTTGAAGCACTATATTAGTGTCAGATGATAGTAGGAGAAGATAGTAGTTGTAACCACAATACAACACTCTCATGGAAGGTCTTTGCAGCAGTCTACTACTGTCACCAAATCGCTAGATAAGATGGTAGTTGCAACCCTAAGATAACACTCTAATAGAAGGTCTTTGAAGCAGTCTTGTAATGTCGCAGATGACAAGAGAAGAGGTTAGTTGAAATCCCTAAGACAACACTCTGTTTAAATGTCTTTGCAGCACTCTAGTAGTATTGCCAGACGGCAAAAGTAGAGGGTAGTTAGAACCCAAATACAACACTCTGATTGAAAGTCTTCACAGCGCTTTAGTTGAGGCATTAAATGGCAAGAGAAGATGGTAGTTGCAACCCTAATGCGTGACCCTAATCGAAGGTCTATGCAGCACTCTAGTATTTTTTATTAGATGACAAGTGAACATCCCTACTACAACACTCTCATTAAAGGTCTTCGCAAGACTAGTATTGTTGTTAGATGGCAAGAGAAGAGGGTAGTTGCAATACAACATTCTAATTGAAGGTCATTGCATCACTATAGTAGTGTCACATGATGGCATGAGAAGAGCGTAGTTCCATCCACAATACAACGCTCTAATTGAAGGTCTTTGCAGTTGTCTAGTACTGTCAGCCAATGGAAGGAGAAGAGGGTCGTTGCAACTCTAACACAACACTTTGTTTGAAGGTCGTCGCAACACTCTAGTTGAGTCGTTCAATGGCCAGAGAAGATGGTAGATGCAACCCTAATGCATCACTCTAATCGAAGGTCTTTGCAGCACTCTAGTATTTTTGTTAGATGTTAGGAGAAGAAGGTAGTTCCAACTCTACTACAACACTCTAGTTGAAAGTGTTTGCAGCACTCTCTAGTTGTGTCGTTTGATGAGAAGAGAAGGGGGTAGTTAGAACCCTACTACAACACTCTAATTGAAGGTCTTTGGAGCACTCTCTAGTTGTGTCAGTAGATGTCATGAGAAGAGGGAAGTTGCAACCCCAATACAACATTCTAATTGAAGGTCTTTACAGCACTATATGAGTGTCGCATGATGGAAAGAGAAGAGTGTAGTTGCAACACTCTAATTGAAGGTTTTTGCAGCACTATCGAGTTGTGTTGTTTGATGGCAAGAGAAGAGGGCAGTTAGAACCCTACTAGAACACTCTAATTGAAGGTCATTGTAGCACTCTCCAGTTGTGTTCTTTGCAGCAGTTTACTACTGTCACCAAATCGAAAGAGAAGAGGGTAGTTGCAACCCTAAGACAACACTCTAATTGAAAGTATTTGCAGCTCCCTAGTAGTACCGTCAGACGACAAAAGTAGATGATAGTTACAACCCTAATAAAACACTTTGATTGAAGGTCTTCGCAGCACTATAGTTGAGTCGTTAAATGACAAGAGAAGATGGTAGTTGCAACCCTAATGTAACACTCTAATTGAAGGTTTGTGCAGCACTCTAGTATTGTTATTAGATGGCAAGAGAAGAGGGTAGTTGCAACCGTACTACAACACTCTCATTGAAGGTCCTTGCAGCACTCTAGTATTGTTGTTAGGTGTCAAGAGAAGAGGGTAGTTGCAACCCAACTACAACACTCTCATTGAAGGTCGTTGCAACACTCCAGTATTGTTGTTAGATGACAAGAGAAGAGGGTAGTTGCAACCCTACTTGAACACTATAATTGAAGGTCTTTTTAGCACTCTCTAGTGGTGTCATTAGATGTCATGAGAAGGGGGAAGTTGCAACCCAATACAACATTCTAATTGGTCTTTGTAGCACTTCAAGCACTGAAATTTGTGCAAGATAAAAACAAATTAAGCTCCCGACATGCCAAGTGGGTTACTTCGCTCCAAGAGTACACTTTCTCTATTATGCACAAAGTGGGATCGAGCAACAAAGTCGCTGACGCTCTAAGCCGCTGACATGGACTACTCTCGGCAATGTCAACCTACACTCTCGGGTTTGAACACATGCCTGAGACCCTTAAGGAGGATCCTGATTTCGGACAAATACTGGAAGACGTGAAGAAAAAGTTACGGGATGACTACTCGTTACATAACGGGTACTTGTTTTGGGGTCTTGCACTTTGTATCCCAGCAACTTCACTGCGTTACCTCATCATCAAGGAAATGCATAACCAAGGCCATTTTGGGTTGGCATTTGGTACGAGAACGGTTCTTTTGGCCAAGTCTAAGGCGGGATGTTAAGCACTTTGTTCGAGCTTGCCAAGTGTGTCAAACCTCTAAAGGCACCAACACAAATCAGGGTCTCTACAATCCGTTGCCTCTTCCATTTGAAATTTGGCGTGATATTTGAATGGACTTCGTGACTGGATTACCAATGACAAGAAGAAAGAACGATAGCATCATGGTAGTTGTTGATCGTTTTAGCAAAATGGCAGTTGTTGATCGTTTTGGCTGCTCCTAAGGTTGCTGAACTTTATTTTCATGAAGTTGTCCGACATCATGGTTTGCGGAGTACCATTGTCTCTGACCGAGATACGAAATTTTTGAGCAAATTCTAGATAGAACTTTGTAAGAAGTTAAAGACCGAACTGAAGTTTAGTTCCACTTTCCACCCTCAAACAAATGGTCAAACAGAAGCCGTAAACAGAAGTCTGGGAAACATGCTTCGTGCACAAGTTACAACTTTCGGCATATGGGACACTCTGCTACCGAAAATTGAATTCGAGTACAATTGTTCGGCATATGGGACACTCTTCATTTTTGTTCACTCCGCATATGGGACACTCTTCATTCGAGTACAATTGTTCGGCATATGGGACACTCTTCATTTTTGTTCACTCCGCATTTTGGTGTTCCCCATCATATAGCCGCATATGAGAAGTCCCTGTCTTACTTCTCGTTTTTATTTTTTTGAATTTCGGCCACCCTGTAATTTGGAGTATTTCAGCATACAGCCGCCTATGAGAATTCCCTGTATTGAGTCCCTTTTTCTTTTTCCTGTTCATTTTTGTTCACTCCGCATTTTGGTGTTCCCCATTATACAGCCGCATATGAGAAGTCCCTGTCTTACTTCTCGTTTTTATTTTTTTGAATTTCAGCCACCCTGTAATTTGGAGTATTTCAGCATACAGCCGCCTATGAGAATTCTCCGTATTGAGTCCCTTTTTTTTTCCTGTTCATTTTTGTTCACTCCGAATTTTGGTGTTCCCCCGTATACAGCCGCATATGAGAAGTCCCTGTCTTACTTCTCGTTTTCATTTTTTTGAATTTCGGCCACCCTGTATTTTGGAGTATTTCAGCATACAGCCGCCTATGAGAATTCCCTGTATTGAGTCCCTTTTTCTTTTTCCTGTTCATTTTTGTTCACTCCGCATTTTGGTGTATCCCCGCATACAGGCACATATGAGAAGTCCCTGTCTTACTTCTCGTTTTCATTTTTTTATATTTCGGTCACCCTGTAATTTGGAGTATTTCAGCATACAGCCGCCTATGAATATTCCCTGTATTGAGTCCCTTTTTCTTTTTCCTGTTCATTTTTGTTCACTCCGCATTTTGGTGTTCCCCATCATACAGCCGCATATGAGAAGTCCCAGTCTTACTTCTCGTTTTCATTTTTTTATATTTCGGTCACCCTGTAATTTGGAGTATTTCAGCATACAGCCGCCTATGAATATAGGGAATTCTCATATGCGGTTGTATGCTGAAATACTCCAAATTACAAGGTGCCCGAAATTCAAAAAAATGAAAACAAGATGTCACATAGGAACTTCTCATAGGCGGCTGTATGCGGGGAAACACCAAAATGCGGTGTGGACAGAAATTAACAGGAAAAAGAAAAAGGGACAAAATACAGGCAATTCTCATAGGCGGCTGTATGCTGAAATACACCAAATTACAGGGTGCCCGAAATTCAAAAAAATAAAAACGAGTTGTCACACAGGGACTTCTCATAGGCGGCTGTATGCTGAAATACTCCAAATTATAGAGTGGCCGAAATTCAAAAAAATGAAAACGAGATGTCACACAGGGACTTCTCATATGCGGCTGTATGCGGGGAAACACCAAAATAAAAAGTCGACAGAAATTAACAGGAAAAAGAAAAAAAGGACTGAATATAGGGAATTCTCATAGGCGGCTGTATGCTGAAATACTCCAAATTACAGGGTGCCCGAAATTCAAAAAAATGAAACGAGATGTCACACAGGGACTTCTCATATGCTGCTGTATGCGGGGAAACACCAAAATACGGTGTGGACAGAAATTAACAGGAAAAAGAAAAAGGGACTGAATACAGGAAATTCTCATAGGCGGCTGTATGCTGAAATACTCCAAATTACAGGGTGCCCGAAATTCAGAAAAATGAAAACGAGATGTCACACAGGGACTTCTCATATGCGGCTGTATGCGGGGAAACACCAAAATAAAAAGTGAACAGAAATTAACAGGAAAAAGAAAAAGGGGCTGAATACAGGGAATTCTCATAGGCGGCTGTATGCTAAAATACTCCAAATTACAGGGTGCCCGAAATTCAAAAAAATGAAAACGAGATGTCACACAGGGACTTCTCATAGGCGGCTGTATGCGGGAAAACACCAAAATGCGGTGTGAACAAAAATTAACAGGAAAAAGAAAAAGGGACCGAATACAGGGAATTCTCATAGGCGGCTGTATGCTGAAATACTCCAAATTACAGGGTGCCCGAAATTCAAAAAAAATGAAAACGAGATGTCACACAGGGACTTCTCATATGCGGCTGTATGCGGGGAAACACCAAAATAAAAAGTCGACAGAAATTAACAGGAAAAAGAAAAAGGGACTGAATATAGGAATTCTCATAGGCGGCTGTGTGCTGAAATACTCGAAATTACAGGGTGCCCGAAATTCAAAAAATGAAACGAGATGTCACACAGGGACTTCTCATATGCTGCTGTATGCGGGGAAACACCAAAATGCGGTGTGGACAGGAATTAACAGGAAAAAGAAAAAGGGACTGAATATAGGAATTTCTCACAGGCGGCTGTATGTTGAAATACTCCAAATTACAGGATGCCCGAAATTCAAAAAAATGAAAACGAGATGTCACACAGGGACTTCTCATATGCGGCTGTATGCGGGGAAACACCAAAAAAAAAAGTGAACAGAAATTAACAGGAAAAAGAAAAAGGGACTGAATACAGGGAATTCTCATAGGCGGCTGTATGCTGAAATACTCCAAATTACAGGGTGCCCAAAATTCAAAAAAATGTAAACAAGATGACAGACAGGGACTTCTCATAGGCGGCTGTTTGCGGGAAAACACCAAAATGCGGTGTGAACAGAAATTAACAGGAAAAAGAAATAGGGACCGAATACAGGGAATTCTCATAGGCGGCTGTATGCTGAATACACCAAATTACAGGATGCCCGAAATTCAAAAAAATGAAAACGATTTGTCACACAGGGACTTCTCATAGGCGGCTGTATGCTGAAATACTCCAAATTACAGGGTGGTCGAAATTCAAAAAAATGAAAACGAGATGTCACACAGGGACTTCTCATATGCGGCTGTATGCGGGGAAACACCAAAATAAAAAGTGAACAGAAATTAACAGGAAAAAGAAAAAGGGACTGAATACAGGGAATTCTCATAGGCGGCTGTATGCTGAAATACTCCAAATTACAGGGTGCCCAAAATTCAAAAAAATGTAAACAAGATGACAGACAGGGACTTCTCATAGGCGGCTGTTTGCGGGAAAACACCAAAATGCGGTGTGAACAGAAATTAACAGGAAAAAGAAATAGGGACCGAATACAGGGAATTCTCATAGGCGGCTGTATGCTGAATACACCAAATTACAGGATGCCCGAAATTCAAAAAAATGAAAACGATTTGTCACACAGGGACTTCTCATAGGCGGCTGTATGCTGAAATACTCCAAATTACAGGGTGGACGAAATTCAAAAAAATGAAAACGAGATGTCACACAGGGACTTCTCATATGCGGCTGTATGCGGGGAAACACCAAAATAAAAAGTGAACAGAAATTAACAGGAAAAAGAAAAAGGGACTGAATACAGGGAATTCTCATAGGCGGCTGTATGCTGAAATACTCCAAATTACAGGGTGCCCAAAATTCAAAAAAATGTAAAACGAGATGACACACAGGGACTTCTCATAGGCGGCTGTTTGCGGGAAAACACCAAAATGCGGTGTGAACAGAAATTAACAGGAAAAAGAAATAGGGACCGAATACAGGGAATTCTCATAGGCGGCTGTATGATGAATACACCAAATTACAGGGTGCCCGAAATTCAAAAAAAATGAAAACGATTTGTCACACAGGGACTTCTCATAGGCGGCTGTATGCTGAAATACTCCAAATTACAGGGTGGTCGAAATTCAAAAAAATGAAAACGAGATGTCACACAGGGACTTCTCATTTGCGGCTGTATGCGGGGAAACACCAAAATAAAAAGTCGACAGAAATTAACAGGAAAAAGAAAAAGGGACTCAATATAGGAAATTCTCATAGGCGGTTGATGCTGAAATACTCCAAATTACATGGTGTCTGAAATTCAAAAAAATGAAAACGAGATGTAACACAGGGACTTCTCATATGCGGCTGTATGTAGGGATACACCAAAATTCAGACTGAACAAAAATTAACAAGAAAAAGAAAAAGGGACTCAATACAGGAAATTCTCATAGGCGGCTGTATGCTGAAATACTCCAAATTACAGGGTGGCCGAAATTCAAAAAAATGAAAATGAGAAGTAAGACATGCACTTCTCATATGCGGCTGTATGCGGGGAACACCAAAATTCGGAGTGAACAAAAATGAACAGGAAAAAGAAAAAGGGACTCAATACAGAAATTCTCATAGGCGGCTGTATGCTGAAATACTCCCAATAACAGGGTGGCCGAAATTCAACAAAATGAAAACGAGAAGTAAGACAGGGACTTCTCATATGCGGCTGGATGATAGGGAACACCAAAATGCGGAGTGAACAAAAATGAACAGGAAAAAGAAAAAGAGACTAAATAAAGGTAATTTTCATAGGCGGCTGTATGCTGAAATATTCGAAATTACATGGTGGTCGAAATATAAAAAAATGAAAACGAGAAGTACCACTGGGACTTCTCATATGCGGCTGGATGATGGGGAACACCAAAATGCGGAGTGAAAAAAATGAACAGGAAAAAGAAAAATGGACTCAATGCAGGGTATTTTCATAGGCGGCTGTTTGCTGAAATACTCCAAATTACAGGGTGGCCAAAATTCAAAAAAAATGAAAACGAGAAGTAAGATTGGGACTTCTCATATGCGGCTGTATACGGGGTTGCACCAAAATGCGGAGTGAACAAAAATGAACAGTAAAAAAAAAAAAAGGACTCAATAAAGGGTATTCTCATAGGCGGCTGTATGCTGAAATACTCCAAATTACAAGGTGCCCGAAATTCCAAAAAATGAAAACGAGAAGTAAGACAGGGACTTCTCATATGCGGCTGTATGCGGGGATACACCAAAATGCGGAGGGAACAAAAATGTACAGGAAAAAGAAAAAAGAACTCAATACAGGTAATTCTCATAGGCGGCTGTATGCTGAAATACTCTAAATTACAGGGTGGCCGAAATTCAAAAAAATAAAAACGAGAAGTAAGACAGGCACTTCTCATATGTGGCTGTATGCGGGGAACACCAAAATTCAGAGTGAACAAAAATGAACAGGAAAAAGAAAAAGGGACTCAATATAGGAAATTCTCATAGGCGGCTGTATGCTGAAATACTCCCAATAACAGGGTGGCCGAAATTCAACAAAATGAAAACGAGATGTCACACAGGGACTTCTCATTTGCGGCTGTATGCGGGGAAACACCAAAATAAAAAGTCGACAGAAATTAACAGGAAAAAGAAAAAGGGACTGAATATAGGAATTCTCATAGGCGGCTGTATGCTGAAATACTCCAAATTACAGGGTGCCCGAAATTCAAAAAAATGAAAACGAGATGTCACACAGGGACTTCTCATATGCGGCTGTATGCGATTATACACCAAAATGCGAGGTGAACAAAAATGTAAAAGAAAAAGAAAAAGGGACTCAATACAGGAAATTCTCATAGGCGGCTGTATGCTGAAATACTCCAAATTACAGGGTGGCCGAAATTCAAAAAAATGAAAACGAGAAGTAAGACAAGCACTTCTCATATGCGGCTGTATGCGGGGAACACCAAAATTCGGAGTGAACAAAAATGAACGGGAAAAAGAAAAAGGGACTCAATACAAGAAATTCTCATAGGCGGCTGTATGCTGAAATACTCCCAATAACAGGGTGGCCGAAATTCAACAAAATGAAAACGAGAAGTAAGACAGGGACTTCTCATATGCGGCTGGATGATAGGGAACACCAAAATGCGGAGTGAACAAAAATGAACAGGAAAAAGAAAAAGAGACTAAATAAAGGTAATTTTCATAGGCGGCTGTATGCTGAAATATTCGAAATTACATGGTGGTCGAAATATAAAAAAATGAAAACGAGAAGTACCACTGGGACTTCTCATATGCGGCTGGATGATGGGGAACACCAAAATGCGGAGTGAAAAAAATGAACAGGAAAAAGAAAAATGGACTCAATGCAGGGTATTTTCATAGGCGGCTGTTTGCTGAAATACTCCAAATTACAGGGTGGCCAAAATTCAAAAAAATGAAAACGAGAAGTAAGATTGGGACTTCTCATATGCGGCTGTATACGGGGTTGCACCAAAATGCGGAGTGAACAAAAATGAACAGTAAAAAAAAAAAGGACTCAATAAAGGGTATTCTCATAGGCGGCTGTATGCTGAAATACTCCAAATTACAAGGTGCCCGAAATTCCAAAAAATGAAAACGAGAAGTAAGACAGGGACTTCTCATATGCGGCTGTATGCGGGGATACACCAAAATGCGGAGGGAACAAAAATGTACAGGAAAAAGAAAAAAGGACTCAATACAGGGAATTCTCATAGGCGGCTGTATGCTGAAATACTCTAAATTACAGGGTGGCCGAAATTCAAAAAAATGAAAACGAGAAGTAAGACAGGCACTTCTCATATGCGGCTGTATGCGGGGAACACCAAAATTCGGAGTGAACAAAAATGAACGGGAAAAAGAAAAAGGGACTCAATACAGGAAATTCTCATAGGCGGCTGTATGCTGAAATACTCCCAATAACAGGGTGGCCGAAATTCAACAAAATGAAAACGAGATGTCACATAGGGACTTCTCATATGCGTCAGTATACGGGGAAACACCAAAATGCGGTGTTGACAGAAATTAACAGGAAAAAGAAAAAGCGACTGGATACAGGGAATTCTCATAGGCGGCTGTATGCAGAAATACTCCAAATTACAGGGTGCCCGAAATTCAAAAAAATGAAAACGAGATGTCACACAGGGACTTCTCATATGCGGCTGTATGCGGGGAAATACCAAAATGCGGTGTGGACAGAAATTAACAGGAAAAAGAAAAAGGGACTAAATACAGGGAATTCTCATAGGCGAATGTATGCTGAAATACTCCAAATTACAGGGTGCCCGAAATTCAAAAAAATGAAAACGAGATGTCACAGAGGGACTTCTCATAGGCGGCTGTTTGCGGGGAAAGACCAAAATTCGGAGTGGACAGAAATTAACAGGAAAAAGAAAAAGCGACTGGATACAGGGAATTCTCAAAGGCGGCTGTATGCTGAAATACTCCAAATTACAGGGTGCCCGAAATTCAAAAAAATGAAAACGAGATGTCACACAGGGACTTCTCATATGCGTCTGTATGCGGGGAAACACCAAAATGCGGTGTGGACAGAAATTAACAGGAAAAAAAAGGGACTGGATACAGGGAATTCTCATTGGCGGCTGTATGCTGAAATACTCCAAATTACAGGGTGGCCGAAATTCAAAAAAATGAAAACGAGAAGTAAGACAGGGACTTCTCATATGCGGCTGTATGCGGGGATGCACCAAAATGCGGAGTGAACAAAAATAAACAGGAAAAAGAAAAAGGGACTCAATACAGGGAATTCTCATAGGCGGCTGTATGCTGAAATACTCCAAATTACAGGGTGCCTGAAATTAAAAAAAATGAAAACGAGATGTCACACAGGGACTTCTCATATGCGGCTGTATGCGAGTATACACCAAAATTCGGAGTGAACAAAAATGAGCAAGAAAAAGAAAAAGGGACTCAATACAGGAAATTCTCATAGGCGGTTGTATGCTGAAATACTCCAAATTATAGGGTGGCCGAAATTCAAAAAAATGAAAACGAGAAGTAAGACAGGCAATTCTCATATGCGGCTGTATGCGGGGAACACCAAAATTCGGGGTGAACAAAAATGAACAGGAAAAAGAAAAAGGGACTCAATACAGAAATTCTCATAGGCGGCAGTATGCTGAAATACTCCCAATAATAGGGTGTCCGAAATTCAACAAAATGAAAACGAGAAGTAAGACAGGGACTTCTCGTATGCGGCTGTATGATGGGGAACACCAAAATGCGGAGTGAACAAAAATGAACAGGAAAAAGAAAAACAGACTAAATAAAGGTAATTTTCACAGGCGGCTGTATGCTGAAATATTCGAAATTACATGGTGGTCGAAATATAAAAAAATGAAAACGAGAAGTAGCACTGGGACTTCTCATATGCGGCTGGATGATGGGGAACACCAAAATGCGGAGTGAAAAAAAATGAACAGGAAAAAGAAAAAGAGACTCAATACAGGGTATTTTCATAGGCGGCTGTATGCTGAAATACTCCAAATTACAAGGTGGCCAAAATTCAAAAAAATGAAAACGAGAAGTAAGACAGGGACTTCTCTTATGCGGCTGTATGCGGGGATGCACCAAAATTCGGAGTGACCAAAAATGAACAGTAAAAAGAAAAAGGGACTCAATACAGGGAATTCTCATAGGCAGCCGTATGCTGAAATACTCCAAATTACAGGGTGGCCGAAATTCAAGAAAATGAAAACGAGAAGTAAGACTGTGACTTCTCATATGCGGCTGTATGCGAGTACACCAAAATGCGGAGTGAACCAAAATGAAAAAGAAAAAGAAAAAGGGACTCAATACAGGGAATTCTCATAGGCGGCTGTATCCTGAAATACTCCAAATTACAGGGTGGCCGAAATTCAAAAAGATGAAAAGGAGAAGTAAGACAGGCACTTCTCATATGCGGCTATATGCGGGGAACACCAAAATTCAGAGTGAACAAAAATGAACAGGAAAAAGAAACAGGGACTCAATACAGGAAATTCTCATACGCGGCTGTATGCTGAAATACTCCCAATAACTCGGTGGCCGAAATTCAACAAAATGAAAACGAGATGTAAGACAGGAACTTCTCATATGCGGCTGTATGATAGGGAACACCAAAATGCGGAGTGAACAAAAATGAACAGGAAAAAGAAAAAGAGACTAAATAAAGGTAATTTTCATAGGCGGCTGTATGCTGAAATTCTCGAAATTACATGGTGGTGGAAATATAAAAAATTGAAAACGAGAAGTAGCACTGGGACTTTTCATATGCAGCTGGATGATGGGGAACACCAAAATGCGGAGTGAAAAAAAATGAACAGGAAAAAGAAAAAGGGACTCAATACAGGGTATTTTCATAGGCGGCTGTATGCTGAAATACTTCAAATTACAGGGTGGCCAAATTTCAAAAAAATGAAAACGAGAAGTAGGACAGGGACTTCTCATATGCGACTGTATGCGGGGAAACACCAAAATGCAGAGTGAACAAAAATGAACAGTAAAAAGAAAAAGGGACTCAATACAGGGAATTCTCATAGGCGGCTGTATGCTGAAATACTCCAAATTACAGGGTGGCCAAAATTCAAAAAATTGAAAACGAGAAGTGAGACAGGGACTTCTCATATGTGGCTGTATGCGGGGTACAGCAAAATGCGGAGGGAACAAAAATGTACAGGAAAAAGAAAAAAGGACTCAATACAGGAAATTCTCATAGGCGGCTGTACGCTGAAATACTCCAAATTACAAGGTGGCCGAAATTCAAACAAATGAAAACGAGAAGTAAGACAGAGACTTCTCATATGCGGCTGTATGCGAGTATACACCAAAATGCGGAGTGAACAAAAATGAACACAAAAAAGAAATAGGGACTCAATACAGGGAATTCTCATAGGCGGCTGTATGCTGAAATACTCTAAATTACAGGGTGGCCGAAATTCAAAAAAATGAAAACGAGAAGTAAGACAGGGACTTCTCATATGCGGCTGTATGCGAGTATACACCAAAATGCGGAGTGAACAAAAATGAAAAAGAAAAAGAAAAAGGGACTCAATACAGGAAATTCTCATAGGCGGCTGTATGCTGAAATACTCCAAAATACAGGGTGGCCGAAATTCAAAAAAATGAAAACGAGAAGTAAGACAGGCACTTCTCATATGCGGCTGTATGCGGGAAACACCAAAATTGGGAGTGAACAAAAATGAACGGGAAAAAGGAAAAAGGGACTCAATACAGGAAATTCTCATAGGCGGCTGTACGCTGAAATACTCCCAATAACAGGGTGGCCGAAATTCAACAAAATGAAAACGAGAAGTAAGACAGGGACTTCTCGTATGCGGCTGTATGATGGGGAACACCAAAATGCGGAGTGAACAAAAATGAACAGGAAAAAGAAAAACAGACTAAATAAAGGTAATTTTCATAGGCGGCTGTATGCTAAAATTCTCGATATTACAGGGTGGTCGAAATATAAAAAAATGAAAACGAGAAGTAGCACTGGGACTTCTCATATGCGGCTGGATGATGGGGAACACCAAAATGCGGAGTGAAAAAAAATGAACAGGAAAAAGAAAAAGGGACTCAATACAGGGTATTTTCATAGGCGGCTGTATGCTGAAATACTCCAAATTACAGGGTGGCCAAAATTCAAAAAAATGAAAACGAGAAGTAAGACAGGGACTTCTCATATGCGGCTGTATGCGGGGATGCACCAAAATGCGGAGTGAAAAAAAATGAACAGGAAAAAGAAAAAGGGACTCAATACAGGGAATTCTCATAGGCGGCTGTATGCTGAAATACTCCAAATTACAGGGTGGCCAAAATTCAAAAAAATGAAAACGAGAAGTAAGACAGGGGCTTCTCATATGCGGCTGTATGCGGGGATGCACCAAAATGCGGAGTGAAAAAAAATGAACAGGAAAAAGAAAAAGGGACTCAATACAGGAAATTCTCATAGGCGGCTGTATGCTGAAATACTCCAAATAACAGGGTGGCCGAAATTCAAAAAAATGAAAACGAGAAGTAAGACAGGGACTTCTCATATGCGGCTGTATGATGGGGAACACCAAAATGCGGAGTGAACAAAAATGAACAGGAAAAAGAAAAAGGGACTCAATACAGGAAATTCTCATAGGCTGCTGTATGCTGAAATACTCCAAATAACATGGTGTCCGAAATTCAAAAAAATGAAAACGAGAAGTAAGACAGGGACTTCTCATATGCGGCTGTATGATGGGGAACACCAAAATGCGGAGTGAACAAAATGAACAGGAAAAAGAAAAAGGGTGTCATTACAGGGAATTCTCATAGGCGGCTGTGTCACACCCCAAACCGGGATTTCCGGATGAAGACGTGATCACTCCTTGCCTCGTGTTTAGTTACCATTAAACACGCAAGGCTAAATAATACAAATAATAACATAAACGCACAGCGGAAACGAAAACATATATACACATGAAGCAACAGTCATACAATCCAAAAATGAACATAAACATAAATATATCAGTCCATATAACCCACGGATAATAAAACATGAACTACTGAAAGGAGTTACATGATCTACAGTCCCGAGATAAAAACAAAAGTCTCGGGACTCCAAAACCCTAGCAAAAGTCCTATAAATCCTACATCAAACGGCTGGCCCTCAGGGACAGCTCCTGGCATCTCCTGCTACGGAACACCAGTCTTTGTACCTAAAAATCCCACATCAAAAGGTGGGTGAGCGACTAATCGCCCAGTATGTGACCCCGGATTACCCCTTCAGGGATCCTCTTTTTGTCAAGCAAATTTATTATTAAATCTACGTAAATTTATTATCGTAACTTTTAAATACACATGATTTAATACAATGATCCTAATTTATTAACTATTAAACGAAAAATACATATAATAGATGACATGATGCGATTATCCTATCATGACAACATGCAAAATTTCCCAAAATAAAATACAAAGAGAATGGAATATAAGTATTCAAACCGGAGTCCAATACCGCAGTATTGTGTGTCAAATCCAATACATAATAATAGTACGAATAAAATATCACCCCGTGACGTGCAATTTGATTTGAAAGGTAAACATGTTGTAATCCAACATGACATAATCCAAGGACCGCGATCAGGGGGTGCAATGATACCCGATGCCTAGTGACATCGAGCATTGCCCCACAAGACATTGCACGCTCGCCGATGGTTATATCCAAAAATTCGTGTGTTTTCCTTGCTCTAAAACGATCCTTCAACTTACATATACAAATAGGAGAAATCTGCAAGCAAGTCGCAAAGTTTAGTTAATCCGTCTCCTCATGAGCAGACGACGGAACTCCACCGCCTGGCCAGACCAATAGGACAGTCAAGAGACACGCAGCCTCGTATAAAAACCTGGGACATGCAGCCCCATATCAAACACCTGAGACACGCAGTCTCGAGACACGCAGTCTCATAACACACACTGAGACACGCAGCCTCATATCACACACTGAGACACGCAGCCTCAAAATCCGTATATGGCGAGTAGCTCCTAATGTAAGGGAGACCAAGCTCGAATCGTTTCGTTCCCGGCGACCGCAGCCTCCGATGTACGTAAAATGCAAAATGAACGAGTATATATAATTCCAACTTTAATATAGAGCGCGACAGTGAGTAGATTCAGTCACCGTTGGAGCACGACGGCGGTTGAAGAAGCGGATCCGATCGTAGAGCAACGTGGAGATTAAAGTACTAGGGTGATCAACATCTCGATTGGAGCGCAACGGTGAGTAGATCCAGTCGTCGTCCAAGCACGGCGGCGGTTGAAGAAGCGGATCCAGTCATGGGGCGAGATGATGATTAAGGTATTAGGATTATATTAGTTTAGAGGATTTTATGAAAATAAAAGAATAGATTTGGGAATTATGGTCATTTGACCCATTGTCAATACGTTTTTTATCAATGAAAGTTTCCTATTTATTTAATATATGGTAGGCGAAGAGTTATCATCTCCATTTGTTTAATCTTTGTTTTTCTTTAATTGTGGATGTACTTAATTTAATTTTAAGTCATCACGAGAGATGTTTGACTATTTTGGAACAATTGAATAAGGGTTTTAAATAATTAAATTTAAAATAAAACAAAATCTTAAACACCTAAAAGACCAATTTCTATGAATTAATAAAATAAATTTAATTATAAGTGCGAGAATAAATTAAGTATGCAGAACAGAGCAAGTCACATTTACTCTAAAGATAAAATGTGCCCTCTTGTGCATAATTAATCGATTATTCATCACCAAGATTTGATGACGACCAGATATTTGAAATTGTGCTATGTCCAGCTTTTAATTAAGTTTGATTATATATGATATTGATAGAAAAGAGACTTTGTATTTCTTATTCATTTTATTTTCCTGAATAATCGGACGTTCAGTAAAATAGATACATAGATAAGTTCTGAATAAGAGGACTAATACAGATACAATGAGAGTATATCGATATAGTCGAAAGCCTAATTAAAAACAACATCAGACCCAAAGAATAAAAGAAAGGGAATGTAATGTCAGAAGAACCGACACCAAAGTTCCCTTTACAATTATCTTAAAATTCATTGATGTCAAATATTGTTTAAAGTAGGCATAAACCAAGTAATTTGGATTTTCTGATCAAAAGGGGTATCAATAAATTTTGTTTCACCATTCTCTATGTCATACATATTGATCATATATATGAGCGTGACCTAAACCAAAAACCGGTGACTTATTTATGAAGTAGATGCAATTCCCTTTGAATCCAACAAAATCACTCGCTTTGAGATAGAAACAACAGCCAGTACCATAAGGAAAATCAAAGAACAATATTCTTTTTTTTGATAGATTGTTAGAAGCTAACAATCGGTACAACAAAAATTAAAATTAAAATTAAAAGGAAACATCTAAATACAACATCTCTTGGTCTCTCAGCTAAACTGAGTCATCATTCCCTACTGGCACACGCAATCCACATCTCTGCCTCTTGACATATCCTGTGCACCACTGATTGCACTCTTTGATCTTTATCTGCAAACACTTTCTCATTTCTACTTCTCCAAATTATCCATACAGTGCACATCAGTATTATCGGACCTATTTTCTTCCATACCATAGGTCTTGCTAGCAATGATAACGACTTGAGCCAAGTTTGCTCTATCGATTCCCTCACGACTAACGCTCTATATCCCAGTCTATTACCAATCTCATTCCAAACCTGTCTTGCCCAACTACACTTAAAAATCAAGTGTAAGGCCGTCTCTTCCTCCCTAGAGTTACACATAACACAACCTATTTGACACTGTATGTGCCTCTTCCTTAGCTCGTCTTGTGTCAAGATTTTACTGCGCAACAACAAATACCCAAATATTCGCACTGTAGGGGGTACTTTGTATTTCCAAACCACCGCAACTCTTAGTTTTGCCTCCACCCATCAAAGTTTGGTAAAATGATTTTGCACTGTATTTTCCACTTGTGTCCCATTTCCAAACTATACAATCCTCAGAATCATTCAACTGTATCGGATTATTAAAATAAATTTGAAAATCTGAGAAATTGCTCATCACCTCACTTAGTGAAATTTTCGGATTTGATGGTCTGATAGATCTACTCCCTCTAATTGGTTCACCTTGCCATGAGTCAAACCAAAAAGAAATGTTGTGTCCATTACCTATTAGCCATGTGGTGCTCCAATGAAACAAAGGTTTGAGGTGTATTAGCTGGTTCCAAAAAAATGATCCACGTAGTATCCATAGCATAGGTCCATTTGTTTGAATGCCCTTTAAGCATTTGATTATGTTAGCCCAAAGAGAATCATGAATCGTATAAGCTCTCCACCACCAACGTAACAATAAAGCTCTATTGTGCATGGAGAGGTCCGAAACACCCATCCCTCCCCATGTTATCGGAGTGCATACAGTTTCCCAATTAACTAGTGAAATTCCTCTTACTAATACATCATTTCGGCCCCATAAAAAATGCCTCCTTAATTATTCTATCAATTCGGTCGATAACCCACTTTGTAACAAAAAACATGTCATATAATAAATTGGGAGCGAAGAAAGAACTGATCTCACCAATTGCAGCCTTCCACCACGAGAAAGTAACTTTCTTTTCCATCCTTGCAACCTCTTCTCAAATTTCTCTATCAATGGTATAAACATGTGTTTTTCCGGTGTTCTTACCGTTAGTGGCATGCCTAGATAATTAACCGGCAACTCCGTTTCTTGGCATCCAAGCACATTCTTCATCACTAACCGATGCTCTTCATCCATATTAAATGGTACTACACAACTTTTCTGGAAGTTTATTTTCAGACCCGACATCTTGGCAAAAAGTCTGAGCACTATTCTCAATACTACTAGAGTTTGAACTGAGCCATTAGCAACAATAGCTGTGTCATCCGCATATTGGAGCGCCATTATTGAATCTCTAAGCTTATTAGTAATTGGATAATTTAGTGTCTCATTTACCGCCATCACCATGCGTTGCAACACATCTACTGCTATAATGAAAAGCATAGGTGACAAAGGGTCTCCTTGCCTCAAACCCCTTTTATGAAAGAAGTATGTTGTATGATCTCCATTAACAATGATTCGAGATGATGAGGTGCTCAACAGTGTCTGTATCCAACTTATCCATCTAACCGGGAATCCACGTGCTTGCATGACACTTGTAAGAAAAGACCAATGAACTGAATCAAAAGCCTTTGAAAAATCTATTTTTGCAAACACCGCCGGCCGTTTAACATTTTCTATGTGGTGCAATATTTCTCGAGTGGCAATGAATGATTCCGCTATGTGCCTATCTTTAACAAATGCCGTTTGGTTCGGTGAAATAAGATTTGGAAGCCACATGCGGAGTCTGTTCGACAATACCTTAGAAATGAGCTTTGGAATTAAATTGATAATGCTAATTGGTCGAAAATCATTAGCACTTTCAACTAATTCCTTTTTGGGTATCATTACTATGTTTGCCCTATTCATTGTCATCAAATCAAGTTGATCAGAGTAAAACAAACCAAAGCATTGCATAACCTGTGGTTTGAGCACATCCCAGAATTGCTGCAAGAACTCATTAGTAAGTCCATCTGGGCCTGAAGATTTGTTATGTGCCAGCTGCTCCACTGCCATGTGAACCTCCACCTCAGAAAACGTGGCTTGTAGACCCATTAGGTCTAGTTGTTCACCATATAGGACTGAAGGATCAAATTGCAATACCTCTCCTTCTTGGCCTAGTGCACCTTGCATGTGTTCCAAAAAAGCATTTTTGATACCTCTTATATCTGTGTGAATAACACCGTTATGGGACAGCGACTGTACCATATTCCTTCTCATACGTGCCGATGCATAAGCGTGAAAAAACCGGGTGTTTTTATCACCTAGTTGTAGCCATTTGTACCTGGACCGTTGCTTCCATCGGTCTTCAATTATATTGGATAATAAATAAGCCTTCTCCTTTATCTGCCGCCTTAGTTTAAACTCTCTAGCATCCAATGCTCTTTTCTCCTCGATACGATCAAAAAATAAAATTCCTTCTTTGCAAGCCCGGAGATGCATTTGTGCACTACCGAAATTTTTCCTGTGCCACTCCCTCAACTCAGTGTGTAACCGAGTTGTATTTTGTTGAAATGCCATCTGTGGTTGACTTGAAGTAGAACTCCAAATTTCTTGCACCAACTCCCTCACCTTTGGGTATTGTAGCCAAAAATTCTCTAAACGATGTTGTGCCGGTCTAGTAGCATGTGCACCGCAACTCAACAACAATGGGACGTGATCCGACACTAACATTTCTAATGCTCTGAGATTAATATTCGGACAAGTTAAAGTCCATTCACTTGAGATGAATACTCGGTCTAGTTTAGAGAAAACCGGTACTGGTCTTTT
Source organism: Carex kokanica (assembly GCA_025461125.1). Lineage (NCBI taxonomy): Eukaryota > Viridiplantae > Streptophyta > Magnoliopsida > Poales > Cyperaceae > Carex > Carex kokanica. The sequence continues at coordinate 507,889 of JAJGRX010000083.1, read as the reverse complement.
GTTACTCCAAGTGTAATCTCTATTTTCCAGATTAACATCTATTACCCCAAGGTCTCTTATTAAATCATTGAAAGAGCACATGAGATTGTAACCTCTCATATCAGCTGATCGGTCTATATACCAACGCACCAAATTAAAATCACCCACTAGAAACCAAGGGTACCTGATTAATGCAAACAAACCTCGGAGTTCTTGAATAAATTCTGGCTTTTTTCTGTCTATGCTTGGCCCGTATACATTCGTTACTACAAATATATATCCAGTTGCCTCTTGTTTAAGGACTGCCGATATTGTATGTGTAGTCGACCATGTATTCAACAAGGAGTAGTCTCTTTTCCATCCAATAACACAACCACCAGCTGTGCCTATAGCCGAAATCCCCACTACACTCCTTTCAAAATATGATGGGAAAACCAAAGAGTAAAATTGAAATTCAGTTGTATTCACTTTAGTCTCTTGCAAACAACATACATCACAACGGGCCTGTCTAATGCTATTTCTAACAACATTACACTTTGAAGCATCCCCTAAACCCCGTACATTCCATGACATAAGTTTGATTTTTTTAACTTTCATTAATAACTTTGATACAACAGAATCAACTAGCTGCAAAACTTGAGTCAACACTCCATGTCCGACTCCTCCAGTTCATCTCCCGGAGATAAGTCAAACCGGAAAGGAATACGATCATCCTCCTCATCTTCAAGTTGTACCGGTGTTGTATTTGCCCGGTTAGCTTCATGATTCGTTCTTCTTTGTTGATTATCCTCATCTATTGTTTGAATTACCTCTGTCGGATCCACTCCAAACTTTGTTGCCAATTCTTTGCACTGCTCATATTGAACATGTACTTCGAAAAAACCATCTGGTTGTAACTCACAAGTGGCCTGCGGTTGTTGAACTAGCTTCTTTTTTAATGGGCCCAGTTGTTGTTTTTGTTTAACCACAGTTTTTCGTTAAGTCTTGTACTGGGCCTCAATTCTCTAATTGGTGGTTTTTGAATTTGGGCCTCATTCTTTCTTGGCCTTGTTCTCTGAATATGAGAACCTGCTTGATTTGTTGAAACGTGCCTCCTTTCCTGCCTTTTTAAAGGACTGAGCGGTTTTGACCCCTGTCCCCTTTCCAAAATTGGCAAATCCTGCATGATACGCGGTGCCCTTTTTGGTATGTTGCCCCCTGACCGCGATTCTTCTACAACTGTTCCTTTTGCAGCGCTCGAATCCCGGACCACCTTATTTGTTATATTTGGTGAAGGATTAGCTGTGACCGGCGGCCTTACAAGATTTGGTAAAATAGGTTGCATTTTATTATGGGTTTGACCCACCTCAGCAGCCTTGGCAGCCTCATGGATCATCGGATCCTGTGCCTCATCCATCTGTATTATGGCAGGAGACCGTTGCAAGATTTGGTATGCCGGATCAGGTGTGGCTGTACTTGGTGTTACATTTCGTGCAGCAGCCACCATTGCCATCTGACTATCCTCCGGCACAGCCAAGAAAGGCCGTAATTCCTCCGGGATAGTGGAAATGTGCCTACCTTGGCATATTTCTCGTAAAGCTTTCCTACTCACATGAATTTCATCCTCCATTAGAGGTTGTGCATCTTCATCCGATGAGTTACCTGAGGTTGTGGAGCCCTCTGGTCTTGTATAAATCGGAGGTGTCTCCGGCAAATCTGAAGCCGTATAAATGAGACCCGGCATGACCTTGAGTACTCTAACCGCAATCGAATACTCCATGCCACCAGAGAACATAGTGACACATTCCGGCACCCTCATGAGGCTATCCGTTGCTACCACCGCCATCCATTCCCTGAAGTCCGCCGGATTCTGTGGTTCTACCGATCCAAGATAGGTACCAATGGATGTCACAGCCCGCATGACTGCTCTTTCCTTCCACAAATATACCGGTATTCCTCCCAAACCAAGTAACAATCTAAATGACGGAATAGATATAGCAGCATCCTCTAATGGTGTCCATGGCCGGAATGAGAAGCCAAAATCCCACAGATCAGTCGGAGTTGCTTTAATGAACTTATCAGGCGATATCCGTTTAGGGAGATGTATGAGATATCTCCCCCTTGGCAGTATAGCAATTGCTACCTCCTGTTTAGTCACTAACTTGGTGCGGGCTGCATACTGTGCCGCCGTGTCTTCTGATAACACCAGATCATGATCATGAGTATCCAAAATAACCGCTTGTCTCAGCCTTTCTATCTCTTGGAAGTCCTCATCTTCTCTGTTGATAAAACATGTTGTTTTAAAAGGCCTCTCTGTTGGCATGATCGGTGGAACCATAGGATAAGAGCCGGCTAAAATATCATCAAAAGCTGGCTCCTCCTTCCTTGGCTGTACCACTGTTTTGGCAGGGCTGGAATGTTGCTCCTGTGGCTGAGCAAATCGGCACTTAGTGGCAACATGGCCTTGTTGCCAGCACTTACCACACCTCAGTTTGTTATGGCAAAGACTCTTGGTGTGGCCTTTCATACAACACTTGAAACATCTCCCTTTCCACTCCGGGTATGAAGATGATGGAGGGAACCTAAGGTTTGTCGGGCTGTGTGGAGAAATAAAGGATGAAGGAGACATTTGGGTTGTAGGTGTTGGTGGCTGAGTGAGGTTGTTTGTGTTGTTGGCTCTGTTAAAGGATTGATTATAACAAACAAACAAAATCTCTCCACAAGACTCGACAAGATAAGGACCTGCAAAGAGCATGTTGGACATTTTTTCATATTTGGGTGATTGTACGAGAAAGAGCTCTCTACAGCTACTAATATCCATAATTTTTTGTAACCTTAATATGACAGTCAACCATGTAAAGCAAACCATGAAAGTAGTAACAGCAGTATATCAACTCATGTCCAGTTCCAATGATGTCCCACCTATCATCACCAGGTTTACAGCGAATCGATTTAAGAAAACCAAGAGCGAGCACACAGTCATCAATGTGAAAACTCGCAGGAATAAACCAAGAAAATCTTTTTGGAAACAAATTTGGATCAAAATCATGTAGAACAGGGAGAGAAACCTCTCTATTGTTAAGGGGATTCAGCAAAGACAAGCTATTGGCATTTCCAACTTGAACATTGAGCAAGTAACCACCGACAGGTCCAAAGAGGCTCTTGCCAGAGGAGCATCGACTAATGATGTATAATTTGTTGAAAGCGATTGAGTAAAATTCCAGATCGGGCCCCACACTTTCCCTGAGGATCCAAGGGAATTGTGGGGGCAAGTTGTAGATGGAGGAAGAGGTACGCTAAGATTTACAAACTGCTCGGAATCGGACGAAATCACAAATCTTGGGAAGCTTTTTCAGGATGAGAGGGTAGAGTTCCGGCAGAATATGGCACTGGTTTTGGGAACTTGGGATAAATTGCCGACTACTTGTGATGTTTAGCATAGGTTTCAGCCCAAAATAGATTTGCTGGATTACAACTCTATTTTAAAGTGCTAATATATGTATTATTATTAATCGTTCTCATGGATATTATTTCTTTTGTAAAAGTAGACATGGATAAGGTAACTTTTTTTTTTTTGTGTGTTTTAGCTACAGACGTTGTATGCAAATTTTTGTTTATCAATTTTATCATAATTATTTATTATTTATTATACATAATATAGATGATATCATTCATTTCTTGAAATTAACATTTCAAAATATTGACAATGCCAAGATTTTTCTAGTATTATTATAAACTTTGAGAAAACTGAGTTGGTATTGTAAATATTCGTTAAGAAGAATAAATAGAGATAGCTAATAAATATTTGATCGTAAAGTAGCAAATTTTCTTCGAAATATCTAGGAGTTCTTCTAAGTAATAAAAAAATTGAAAAATTCAATAGGTTTTTCTAATAGATAACATTCAGATATAGGTTTTCAGAACAAAATTGTTGATTTACTATCAATAGAGGGACGAATAACATTAGTCAATTGAAATCACATATATTAATATATCTTGATCATTTTCAATTAATGAAATATTATATTTATATTGTCCCATAATAAATGCCTAACAATGTAAAACTCGATATCAATAGTGGAGAGAGGAGAATGGAGAAGGGAGTAATTAGGAAAAAGATTATATTTATAATTTTCCTTAATAAATGTCTAAGAATGCCAACAAAAATTTTGTGTTTATAATTTTAGAATAGCGATATTTTTATCTGATGGTTTATCAAAGAAGGATAATATAAAACTACCTTTTCTTAATCAATTTGATCATTTTACTTGAATTTTAAGTCTGATTAACCTTAATTCGCATTGATTAACCGGCACTGTCCCCACCGAGATACAGACATCCCAGATCGCAATAGCCCGACACCAAGGCTTACAAACTGCTCGGGATTGAATGAAATCAGAGATGTCGGGGAGATTTTTAAGGATGAGAGGGAAAAGTTCTAATTATAGATAAATGTAAAAGGTCTCAGAATACATTCTGAGTTATCACTATATTGAGTCGTATAATTAATTATGGGCCTCAGGACATAATCAACCTGGGCTTGGTCCATCATTCCGAGGCCTTGGAATTTTTCAAGTTTGTTATCTATTAGTATTTCGGTGCTATATACTTAATATCTCCATAAGTACTATTTTTTTTTTTTGTATTTGCTATTCTAAATTTTTCATAAGTCTAATTTAAGCTGTTGGCTTCAGAGAGCGTTGTTATTTGCCACTAGACCAAAAACTGATTCTTCACATATAAGTGATTATTATTATAATACTTTAGGGTTTATAATATTCCTGCTTAGATTATAAATATTAAACTAAGGTTTATGGTTTTCAAACTGACTAATTATGTTATAAATGTCATAGCATGATTATTTATTGTTGTAAAATACTAAAATTAGGGTTTATAATTTTTTTGTTTAGGGTAAAAATACCAAAAAAATGTTTAGGATTTGAAATTTACAGATTATGTTACATATGCCATACCATAATAATTTATTGTGTTAAAATACCAAAATTAGAGGTTTGAAATTCTTATTTATGTTACAAATGTCATACCATGGTTATTTATTCTTGTAAAATACCATAATTAGGGTTTTGTAAAATACGTTAGGGTTTATAAAATATCTGATTTGGATAAAAAATAGTAAAATAAGATTTAGGGTTTTGAAAATGAATAATTATATTAGTCACACTCTTGTCCCCCTCTGTCCCCGAAGAAATATTAGAGGAAAATTGTACTATGGTCCCTCTTTTTCGGTCCCCACACTCGTCCTTCGTCAACCTTCATGCATCTTCAATTACAATATATTCAAGGATTTGACAAAACAAAATACAAGAACAATAACACTTGGACAGAAGAACATTAACAGCATCAGTAACACATGAAACAGAACAGACAAAGCAAACACCTAACTTCACTCCTAACGCTGGTGAAGGCCACATACATGAACCCACAATTTATTCTGAAATGAAAAGTAATGGTATCATCAAAACTTATTACTTGCTGGATGAAAAGTAATGGTATCATCAATTTATTCTGTGAATATCATCACGAGCCATGAAAGTAGAACCATAGGCGTCTATGTGGTTCCCAAACGTGCCAAACACATCTACGTTTTCAAACAGCTGGACAACATACTTGCTGGGTGAACCTGACTCGCTGCAGTTTATGGCCATCAGTGTTAGATCCCATATTCGCTCGTGCGAAAAGCTTGGGAGCGTAAGTACTGTACCGTTCGTAACCCGCACGAAGATCAGGTGCGATTTGCTCTTGTTGTTGTTTATGTCGACCGCATACCTGAAGTTCATTATCTCAAGTAAGCTTCATTCATTTGATAAAATATATAACTCGCTAGCTAGGATGAGATGCTTACCTGCCAAGAAATTGGACTTCTTCGTCATTGTAATAATCGATTGTATGATATTCCGCCGAAGGTCCGGCGGCCATGGTAGTACCAACAAGTACAAGAAACAACGAAAGGATGACTACACATTGCGACGCCTTCATGTTATAAATTTATTTTCTTTTCTGATCTTGTTTGGTATTGGAGGTGAATGGGATATATATCCAGCCCCAAAGTTTGTTTATATAGATGCATTTCAGATATGACTAAGACCTTGGGAATTACCACTTGAAAAATGATCTAATTAATGCCATGTGACATCTAGTTTGTTTATATAGATTAATTTTTTTGGATCTCACGAAGTTGTTGGTGTAGGGGAATCATAAAGGCCAAACAATTACGTCTTATCTAGAGATCAAACAATTACATCTCATCTAGGGGTCAAACACTTACACCCCGGGAAAGAAGAAACAGTTCCCCACCTTAACCTAAGGACCGCCCTATGCCAAAGAAACCCAAAACATAAATCATAAGTGCGGAATACATACCTGATTCCATAACATTGGCCATGGAATCCTCAATTGCGAAGAGCCGTCTTCGTGAGCACGAGACAAGTCTTCAATGGCAAGAAGTCCTTCTTGTTGTGTTGTCGTATGGTCGTAGGAATAGATCTTCCAAGGCAGCAAGACACGCCTTTGAGAAATCCCTTCCAAATTTCCTAATGGATTTCTCCTCTCTAGATCTTTGATGGTGAAAGAGAAGAGAAGGCACTCAAAACTGAGTTGTATGTGATGATGATAATGTCTTGTGCCTTGGGGACCCATTCTTATATAGGCTAACTCTAAATCTGACGCACCAGATATAGATGTCCATCTATATTGGACATCCAAAATTAAATATCCAGATTTAGATGAAAATCTATTCCACAGTTAGTGGTTATTCTATAATTGCAAATCTCATAATCAGTCCATCAATGAGTATGAGTTTTGCCTATATTATTCTACACATTTATGGACCACACCTTAATGAATACATAGATTGTCAAATATCTTAATTCATATTAGATCACTTTAGTTAGACAATCATACATGACAGTATACAATTCATAATTATATTACATATGTGCTCAACGTTGGATAATGATCCAACAGTTGGAAACTACACCTTGAATCAATAAGTTAGATTAATTAATATATAAACATTAAACTAACTTTAGTTTGTTTATATAGATGCAGACTTGTCAGATTTACACGTTATTCCATTAGCTTGGATTTGCACATTTATAAAAAAAAATTCCTGCATTTAGTGTATGGCACATTGGCACATGACTTGCCTGACTTAATTGCTATGAGTTGCATTTCACATTAATGTAACTTTGTTTAGCCATGGAAATTAAATGAACTGAAGATATCTCATACTAACGTCACTATTTTTGCTATCTCTATAATAGCCCAGTACTTTGCTTTATGTCTCTCATTTCCTTATTTCTATAAAGTACTCCATAGTCCATTCTGTACTTCTCTTGTGTTAGAATCATACAATTGTGAATAATGTCAATTGTGATCCAACTTGACTAAACAAAATTGTTAGGGTTGAAACGTGACCAGACATGTATAGACATTTGAATACACTACTTTTGTACTGACTAGCTAATACATGGATCTTGTTATATTTACAAAAATTGTATATGATTTGAATATCCTAATAATACATGCATGATTCACAATTTTTTTAATAATTAATATACATAATTCTCATTTATCCACCCTTAGTAATACATAGTTTGATTACACTAATTTAATTGATGATTTGCAGTAAGTCTCCGACACAATGGGCTATGATGCAACAGTGCAATACAGTACATTTACTTGACTATTTAGAAGTGCCATACAAAAAGCTGCATATATAGTTAATTCTTGTGAAAAAATTGGAAGAAACAAGAAAGACGTACTGTGCCGTACAATTGTCATCATGCGCGTATCTTGACACAAGTCCCTGATTATAAGGGAATTTAAAATTGAAATGAGATCTGGTGCTCTTCAAATCCCTACTCTTCCTCTGTTATTCTCTCTATCTCTCCTCTTTTCTCTCTCATGTGATTCTCTTTCTCTCTCTCCTTCTTTTTAAAGAGAGATATAGAGAGTAAAAGAATAGCAGGAAACTACTTTTCTATAAAGAAAAGGAGCAGAGTCGGACTGTTTTTGACTTGGATATCTATAGTTAAATAAAATATTTTAGATCTCAAAGTCATTGGTTTCAGAAATAATTGTGGATCATATATATCAAGATGTTGACTTTTGTTTGGCATTAATATTTGCACGTGCGTCACATAATTGTGAATGATTATTTCACAATTAAAACGTCAATCATTTTAAATATACTTCTCTCATGAATTATGTTGACATCAATCTTTCATTTCAATTCCGACTGATTGAATTAATTCTGATCGAAGTTCAACGAATTAAACCTCCATTTGTTAGTTATCAATATTTATTTTATATATATTGTATTATTTTAGAATTTATATACTTTCGTCATAAATATGTTAGCAAAGATATTTTTTGTTTAATAGTTAAGTTCTTCAGATATTTCAGGAAGTAAAAAATGTACAAAATTATGCTATACGAAATAAATAAAAAATAAATAAAATCATTCATACAGTTGAAATATCATAAATTTAAAGATATTTGCTCGAAATATCAATATGAAAATTTTAAATATTTTACATAATTGTTATGTACACCAAAATATACATACCTTGTAATTTACTAGTTTTAATTATATATTGAACCAAATAAATTTTGCAAATTTTAGGAAGCCAATACAGATACCCACCCTACGTACTCGTAGAACCTCTGGGTTTCACTCACCTCTGGGTTTTACTAGTGAATATAAGACCGTGAAATTTTACCATATTAATTTGTTAAAAATTAAGTGAATATAAGACCGTGAAATTTAATTCGTAATGAAATTCTATGTGAAAAAATCATCAATTTTGATATAAAAAAACCTAAAAACTCATAAGAGTTGATTTTATATTGATTTTCTAAGGTTTGGAAATACTTCTGGGGGCACAGAATAGGGTACTCCTAGCAAATACTTAACCAGACCCTTGGGTACAAACTCTGAAACATTAAGTAGGTCGACTGACAGGATGGGCCCCACCTGCCTTTCACATGCACCAGACCTAACCAAACTTTTAAAATCAAATTGTTGGCGTGGCACTCCCAGATTGGAGCTGACGAGCGGGCCCTAACTGTCAGCTCCAGTTCCTACCTCAGGTTACTACGCAAGAAGGAAGAAATGAAAGAAATATAGCTTTGAATGTTTAAATGTCCTCTCAGGGATCAAATGGTCGATTCAAACATGTGATGAACACGGCTCAGGCATGGCTTAGACATGCACACATCGCACTCACATAATGCATAGACATGTTAATGAGCAGGAATGGTGAAAAATAGCGCTGGGAAGTGAGATTTCTGGCCTAAAAAACAAAAATAATACTAGAATGACATGTTCTATTTCTGGCCTAAAAAAAAAAAAAAAAAGTTGGAATCCAACAACCTCAAATGTCTAAAACTCTAAGTTTAGTAGTACAGTTTGTTGGATAAATTTTCAAACAATTCGGATAGTTAAATAAATTAATAAATCAAATAAATCAAGTTGAAATAATAGTACCCAGATTGTGTACGAGATATTGTCCTTAAGCATAACTGTATCATCGTGCAAGATGGAACCACAACCAAGATAATCCGGAGTTGTTGCTCCTTAGACACACAATATAAGCAACTAACGATAACTCTGCAATATATTGCATAGATCAGACTTTAATGAATTGAGATCAAATGACAAAAAAAAATTGAATGGGGTTACAAAGAATATTTTATTTCTTTGTTTTTTCTCGAATAAACTGAGAAAATTGATATATAGAGAGAGACCATTCGTCCCAGTAATTAGAGAGATAAATCCTTTCAATAATAATTTACATACAGGGAAAAAACGCATCATAGAGATGCCTTGAAAAGATGTCATAATTAAAGGGCTATTAATGAAATAAATATAAATTGAGGAGATAACGGGAGATTACCACAGGAAAGAAACTGAATTTAATTAATTAGATATGAAAATTTTCAGATAAGCCCTCAACTTAACAAAATATTACAATCAAAGATTTTAACAAATTTGACTTTTTAAGAACTCAAGTTTTATCACACTTAGCAATCAATTAAATATAAGATTGCAGTAATCCAACACTCCATTATATTTATTGTGGCAATTAATTAATCCAATTGGGCCGGATTTGTAACAAAGTTTGTGATCAATTAATTCTACCCTGACTAATCTTTCTTTCAATTTTTATAATTTACTCTGACTAATCTTACAAATCTACATTTAAAACATTTTTGTTGTACTTGGGTACTTCTAGAAGCCCAGAACCTTGATCCGTTATACTAAAAGCCCATTATTCATTATTATTATTTTTATTTTTGAAGCATAGCCGGCCCAATGAGACTAATCTCTGATTGATGCCCCTTAATAGTAAATAATCACACCAATGTTGCAATGAGACTAACCTCAGAGAAAGCAATACATATTGAAAGAGTCAACAGAAAAATTAATATTTTTCCTTATAGATAAAGAACAAAGGGCTCTTGCTATGTCACCCATGGTTTGGAGGGAGCGAGCCAATTGGTTCGGAGTCTATAGATCCCGTGAAGAAGGATCAATTTTGGCGGTTTATGAATCCAATGGCTGCGAAAGAGCGAATGAAGGGCGTGTACAAGTGCGAGAAAGTGTTAGTTGCAGTGGCACAAAATGATGAGCTGAGAGACAGGGGGAAGTTATACTATGATAAGTTGCTCCAGGCCGTGTTGTCCGGCGAATGGAACGGTCATGCTGAGTTCTACGAGACCGAGGGGGAAGATCATGTCTTCTATCTGGATAATGGTAGTTGTGACAAGGCAGTGGAGATGATGCAAAAGGTTGTGAGCTTTTTTGATTGAATGATAATTGTTAAAATTTGATATGTTGGTTTGATGCATTTTCTATTTATATCTGGTAAGTTGTGCCAGATGAATAAATTAATTTCTAAGATAATTTTTTAAATGAGTTTTTAAGATAATTTTGAGGATTGAGATCAAGAAATTGACTATATTTTTTAGATTAATAGATTTGAATAGATGACATACATGCTCCATTTTTGGATTGGATCATCCAATTTTTTTTTCCTCAAAAGCACTATTTATACATCATGTCATTTTCGGGATCTCCGATTTCGTCCGATCCATTTCAATTGCAGCCTCTATATATCCAAAAGGTGTGATTTTGCTAGGAGGGTTCATTTTTTTTGGTCTTTTTGAAAATGCTGACAGTGGTTGTCAGTTACAGATGCAAAAAGTAAAAAACCAGAAAAATAAAAACAACAATTACAACCACAAACAAAAAGAGAACATCAAACAGCTTCTAGCAGTATTGCATCCACAACTTTGCATCTTGTAACGCACATTCCTGACGAAGCTATCAGAATACGAGGTTTGGATAATTAATTAAGGGCCTCAGAACTTCAATCTTCCTGGCTTCGTCCCTCACTCCAAGGCCTTTATTGGTGCAGCTTTACGGAGAATTGACTGTATGCATGAGTGATGGAAGGATCTAATTGGATCTAAAAACATATTAATTTTAAGATGTTGATTGAAATCAAACAAAATATGGAGAGACTCATTTGAATGATTAGGGGTCAAAATTTACTCTAAAAATTATACATTCATGATAAGGGGTCAGCGTTCAAAATTAACTCAATACAGTCGTCGGAATTGAAATGAAAAGATAAATTATTTTTTTTGATAAAAGGCATATAAAATGCCCGTTCCAATATATTGAAACCGGATGTTAATTTACAAAACAAAACCAACCGCATCCTTACCGAAAAACAAGATAATACCAAAAAAAGCTAAGCACCAAGCAAAACACAAAAGCTCGTCTCTTAATCAACCACCAAAACACAGTTATAGAAAATAGAAAACCTAAATCTGAGCCACTTTTTCTCAAAAATATCTAAGCCACTTGAGATAGGGCTAAGGGAAGCAGCAGATCCAAACTTTGGATCATAGCAAAATGAGTAAGAATTCATTCTTCATTGGTTGGAGATCCAGCAGCACTGTCACTCGAAACTGGACCGATAACTCCCTGGTAGATGACCATTTGATGGTCAACTGGGTCCCACATCCTCAAAGGTATTGGATTTATCTCTACCGGCAACCATTCATCAGCAACTTCCTTGATGCATTTGTCCATATTGCCTGCCCAATAACAAAAAACAAAAATAATAATTAATATCAAAGATCGAATGGACTTAGGAGCACAAGAATTAAGGCATATTTCGTTTCTATTCTTCCAAACTGTCCAGCATACAGTGCTTAAGATGACCAAAAAGCCCTTTTGTCACCACGTTGAACTGCAAAATCAAAGATATCAGTAATGGAGGTCCATGTAGCTAAATAATCTTGACTCTTGCCTAATCAAAACCATATTTTTTTTAGCTTGTTGGCAAGTAAGGAATAGGTGATTAACATCTTAAGTATCTGTGCAGAAATGGCAACTCAAGGTACCTTGCCAACCTCGTCTATTTAAATTTTTCTTTGTAAGAATTCTATTATTCAAAAGAAGCCATAAAAAAATTCTGATTTTTGGTGGAATAGGCAGATCCCACACTATAGCAAACTTATTAGCATTTATATCTCTAAAATTTAAAATTTTATAGATCGATCTAACCGTAAATACTCTAGAAGGAGTCCATCTCCAAGCTATTTTATCATAGTGATGGGTAAAACTAGATATACTAATTAAAAGGAGAATTTCATTCTATTCATCTAGTAAAATGCCACTAAGGCTTCTTCGGAAATGAATCACAATGTCTTGGGAATGAATGACGTCAGAAATGGAGATTGATTTATTTGTACATATGGAGTAGAGTTGTGGGAATCTAGTTGCAAGAGTACAATTCTCATACCACTTAATATTCGAAAATTCAATGTGAGATTGTACCCCTGGATCGTATGTAACACTCATCTTACCTAAGGGATCTAAAAGTGAAAAGATAATCAGTTGACTAAAAGAAAGATTGATGTCAACATAATTGAGAGAAGTAAATATATTTAAAATGATTGACTTTTTAATTGTTTAATAATCATTCACCATTGATGTGACGAACGTGCAAATATTAATGCCAAATAAAAGTCAACATCTTGATATCTACAATTATTATAAAACGAAATACTTCGAGATCTACAATATTTGATTTAACTATATCGAAGCCCAACATAAATCTACTGTTATTCCCAAGGAATAACAGGAACTATTGTTATTTCGATCTCAACCGTTCGAATATTTTCATGTGCGAATCTCAAAGAAGTTATTCATGCATGAATATGAGCGAATACCAACTGTTGGAATCGGAATAACATGTTCATGTTATTCCTTGGGAATAAGAGCAGATTTATTTCCGCGAAACTTTCCTAGCAAGGAAAGGCGGAAAGCCCTATGTCTACTTTAACACCTTGTTTGGATGGAGAGTAGAGGAAGGGAGGGGAGGTGAAGAATAGGAGTGAATGCAATGAAACAGAAAGGAAGATTAACATATTTAATCTCTTCGTGTTTGGATAATTAATGAGAAAAAATAAATTTAACTTACTTCTCGTCTTATTTCTTTTTTGGTTAATTGAAATTTAGAAGTTAATAAGAAATTTGGTAGTTGTTGTAGGTTTGTGACAAAAAACTTTGATAAGAATTATATAAGTAAGATATAGAGTTGGGCATATGTGTCATTTTTTTTTAAATTCTTGCAACAATTTTTTTTTCATCCGTTACATCTCAAATCGGGAGGGAAATCGATTCTATTGATTATAAGTATGCATAGTTAAACATTTTCCCTCCTGTAGCTTTCACCTCTGACATAATTTTATCAACCAATTCAAGGAAAAAATTTCTTTTCTTTTCATTCGATCCCTTCCTCTACAGAGTGGATTATTTTATACATGATTGGTAGGCGATGACTGGGCGAAATAAAACATTGGCAACGAAAATCATTAGTTCATTTGATTTCCAAGGCTAAACAAAGTTCCATTAATGTGAAATACACCTCATAGAATGTCAGGCAAGTCATGTGCCATACACTAAATGCAGGAAAAGTTTTCATTAATGTGCAAATATAGGGTGTCAATGACACCCTTTTATATGTTTATCTAACCCGTATCGTATTTGAAAAGATGGATACATGTAAGATTTATTTTTTTCCTAACTTATCGGGTATGGGTTAGAGTAAAAAAAAATTTGTTATCATGACGGGGACAGGTATGAAAATGTTTCCACCCGACCCGTATCGTAACCGTTTACACCCCTGTGCAAATCAAAACTAATGGAGCAATTTGTAAATCTAGCAGGTCTGCATCTGGAGGTACTATTAGTTAAATGTAAAATATCTAAGCTAAAGTTAGTTTAATGTTGATATATTAATTAGCCAACAACTTATTCAAGGTGTAGTTTCCAACAACTTATTGTGAAATCCAAGAAATTAATCTATATAAACAAACTAGATGGCACATGGCATTAATTAGATGATTATTCAAGGTCTTAGTCAAATCTGAAATTCATCTATATAAACAAACTTTGGGGCTGGATATCCCATTCACCTCCAATACCAAACAAGATCAGAAAAGAAAGAAAAGAATAGAAACAGAAAGGAAACTTATAAGGCAATGGCATCGCAATGTGTAGTTGTCCTTTCGTTGTTTCTTGTACTTGTTGGTACTACCATGGCCGCCAGACCTTCGACGGAATATCGTACAATCGATTATTACAATGACGAACAAGTCCAATTTCTTGGCAGGTAAGCATCTCATCCTAGCTAGCGAGTTATATATTTTATCAAATGAATGAAGCTTACTTGAGATAATGAACTTCAGGTATGCAGTGGACGTAAGCAACAACAAGACCAAATCGCACCTGATCTTCAAGAAGGTTGTGAATGGTACAGTAATGACGACTCCAGGAAGTACCAAATATCGACTATGGGATCTAGATCTGATGGCCATAAACTGCAGCGAGTCAGGTTCACCCAGCAAGTATTTTACCACTGTGTTTGAGAACTTGCTTTTGGGCCTATTTGGGAACCAGATAGAAGCCTATGGTTCTACTTTCATGGCTCTTGATTATATGAAGAAATATTAATTAGTTTTGATGATACCATTACTTTTCATGTCAGAATAAATTGTGGCTCATGTATGTGGCCTTCACCAGCGTTAGGAGTGAAGTAAGGTGTTTGCTTAATTTGTCTGTTCTGTCCAAGTGTTATTGTTCTTGTATTTTTTTTTTCTCAAATGCTCGAACATATTGTACTTGAAGGTGCAACCAAATCTTCCACATATTTACAGTTATGAAAAACCATGAATTCAATAGTGGATCATATATTATTAGTGTATGTAAAACATGTAACAATCACGATTAAAAAAATAGAAAAAAAGTTTCCAAAAAATATAAAATCTGGTCTACAAACACATTTTAATATGGATATCATGTGAATTGGTTCGGATTAACTATTTGGACTTTCAAAATGGAGATAAATGATATAAGAAACGATGAGGCATGAAAGACATTTTTGAACCCTCATTAAAAATATAGCTATAATATTTACACCACTGTGGTATACATAAGAATCCATAAAAAATACAAGTTATGTAAACAAGACAGAATTAAAACTGAACTAAAAATAAATAAATTAAACAAGACAGAAATTTCATCATATTTATCTTTTATTAAAACGGAATGTTGTTTGAAAATCCATTATTAGAAAAAATGGATTTCACTAGACATTTAAACGTTTTGGCGTCACAATTTTTGTTTATAAATTATTTCCTATATCCTTCTTAAAATATTGATTTGAGAATTAAACAAGATGAAGGTTGCTTTCATGACATCTCTTCTACTTGCAATGCTCCTGCTGTCTTCCCGTATTTTTCTTGATTCTTTTTATACTCAACTGTTCATAAATTTTTTTTTTTAATTGTTTGTTCATGTAGTATAATTGTAATAACAAAATATCATAGTATAATTAAGGGCAAAGATTTTAACAGAGCAGTTTTGGCTTCATGCAGCACATGGACCATATGCAAGGCTCAAAGCGCTGTTTTAATTCTATATTCTGTGCACTGCACGAAGCCAAAGCTGCTCAGTTAAAATCTCGACCCTATAATTGGATAACAAGATCCCATAGTAACATTTGTTCATTATTGAGATGGGGCGGTAGCACAGTTAGCTAAGAGAAAAGGTCCTAAAAATATTGTGGTTATCCAAATTAAGATCGAGAATTTGAACTCCGCTCACGACTTCAGCTTTCAAAAAAACATTTGTTCATTATAATTTAAGCACTCTTTAAATTAATTTTAATCCCCCAATTTAATATCTTATTAATTAATTAATTAATTAATTAGGTGCAACGGCGGAGATTTCAAGTGATCAAGAGTCGGAGGATCCAAGTGATGATGAAGAGTGCACAGTTTTAATGGATAATAACACAACATGCGTTGCATATGATTGCAACAGAGTTTGTGTGTTCACAGTTGGTTACTATGGTCAGGGCGAGTGTTCGCCTCAAGGTTGCATATGTCGCTCTCCATGCAAATCTAAAGGTTCCAAGCGTTGAAATAATGCTATATGTATAAACACAGAAATTATAATCTTATTTTCATTCATATTCAAAAAAACAATTTTTTTTTTGTTTTGTACATTTTTTTTTAGATTAAGATGTTTGGATCAGTGTTGTAAATAATGGAAGTGCTCGATTGTCGGATGATAGAGTACCGGCAAGCTATTAATCAAGAATAATCGGAAATAATCGGTCATAATTGAAAATAATTGGCCGATTAGTTGAAAAAATCTGTGACGGTTTGATCGCCACCAACCAAGGGCAGATCATAGTTTTGGCTGGGGGGTGCTAAGCCACCCCAAGATTTTATATTTTTATTACTAAGTTTATAAAAATCTTACTAATTTGTTTCTTATATATGTATAAGCCCCCCCTAATAATATTACAAAGTTAAAGGGCTTCAACGTAAATTTGAAAAACAAAAATCACGGACTGGCTGGCTTCATTTCTATTTGGGCAATTGGACCGACGTGTACATTGCCTATTTGAGGATAGCGCAAGGGTTGTATTATTCACTACTACAGAAATGGTCATTGTACACGGACATAAACAGGGGAGCTACATGGATTTCCTGCCGTGTGGAGTGCGAGGGTGTATAATCCCTGAATAAATTATACACGAATATTTACCCGTGTGCAATTCCTGAGAGCTACACAGATCATTACATAAACAACCGTGTTCAATTCATTGCCAAGTGACGCTCTCCAAAGCCGAGCTACACGGATTGTAACATAAACAGCCGTGTAGGATTACTCTATCTACACGGCCTTTTTAGGTTAATATCCGTGTAAAAATAGTTATTCTGCACCGCTTAGGTGATTCTCTTTCTCTCTCTCTCCTCCTTTTTGAAGAGAGATATAGAGAATAAAAGAATAGCAGGAGACTGCATTTCTATATATAAAGAAAAGCAGCAGAGTCGGACCCTTCAAAATTAGTTCCTCAGTCCTCAAGAAGTTCGGACTGTTTTGGACTTGGATATATAGTTAAATAAAATATTGTAAATCTCAAAGTCATTGGTTTTAGAAATAATTGTAGATCATATTTATCAAGATGTTGACTTTTGTTTGGCATTAATATTTGCACGTGCGTCACATCAATGCTGAATGATCATTTAACAATTAAAACGTCAATCATTTTAAATATATTTACTTCTCTCATGAATTATGTTGACATCAATCTTTCTTTCAGTGAACTGGTTATCTTTACATTTCAATTCCGACTGATTGAATTAATTCTGATCGAAGTTCAACGAATTAAACCTCCATTTGTTAGTTATCAATATTTATTTTATATATATTGTATTATTTTAGAATTTATATATTTTCTTCATAAATATGTTAGCAAAGAAGATATTTTTGTTTAATAGTTAAGTTCTTCACTTCATTCCAACGAAAATGACCCCTTCTCTCTGGATAAACCCAGTTCATGTTAGCTACAGTACAAAGGGTTCAGCGGTTCACATGCACCAGACCTAACCAAAATTTTAAAATCAAATTGTTAGCGTGGCACTCCCAGATTGGAGCTGACGAGCGGACCCTAACTGTCAGCTCCAGTTCCTACCTCAGGTTACTACGCAAGAAGGAAGAAAAGAAAGAAAAATAGCTTTGAATGTTTAAATGTCCTCTCACGGATCAAATGGTCGATTCAAACATGTGATGAACACGGCTCAGGCATGGCTTAGACATGCACACATCGCACTCACATAATGCATAGACATGTTAATGAGCAGGAATGGTGAAAAATAGCGCTGGGAAGTGAGATTTCTGGCCTAAAAAACAAAAATAATACTAGAATGACATGTTCTATTTCTGGCCTAAGTACAGTTTGTTGGATAAATTTTCAAACAATTCGGATAGTTAAATAAATTAATAAATAAAATAAATCAAGTTGAAATAATAGTACCCGGATTGTGTACGAGATATTGTCCTTGAGCATAACCGTATCATCGTGCAAGATAAGTCGGAGTTGTTACTCCTTAGACATGCAATAGAAGCAACTGATAATATCTCCGCAATATCTAGCATAGATCAGACTTTAATGAATTGAGATCAAATGACAAAAAAAAATTGAATGGGGTCACAAATAATATTTTATTTCTTTGTTTTTTTCTCAAGTAAACTGAGAGAATTGATATATAGAGAGAGACCATTCGTCCCAGTAATTAGAGAGATAAATCCTTTCAATAATAATTTACATACGGGGAAAAAAACGCATCATAGAGATGCCTTGAAAAGATGTCATAACTAAAGTTCTATTAATGAAATAAATATAAATTGAGGAGAGGTTACCACAGGAAAGAAACTGAATTTTATTAATTAGATATGGAAATTTTCAGATAAGTCCTCAACTTAACAAAATATACAAACAAATATTTTAACAAATTTGACTTTTTAAGAACTCAAGTTTTATCACACTTGGCACAATTAATTATAAGATTGCAGTAATCCAACACTCCATTATATTTATTGTGGCAATTAATTAATCCAATTGGGCCGGATTTGTAACAAAGTTTGTGATCAATTAATTCTACCCTGACTAATCTTTCTTTCAATTTTTATAATTTACTCTGACTAATCTTACAAATCTACATTTAAAACATTTTTGTTGTACTTGGGTACTTCTAGAAGCCCAGAACCTTGATCCGTTATACTAAAAGCCCATTATTCATTATTATTATTTTTATTTTTGAAGCATAGCCGGCCCAATGAGACTAATCTCTGATTGATGCCCCTTAATAGTAAATAATCACACCAATGTTGCAATGAGACTAACCTCAGAGAAAGCAATACATATTGAAAGAGTCGATCAACAGAAAAATTAATATTTTTCCTAATAGATAAAGAACAAAGGGCTCTTGCTATGTCACCCATGGTTTGGAGGGAGCGAGCCAATTGGTTCGGAGTCTATAGATCCCGTGAAGAAGGATCAATTTTGGCAGTTTATGAATCCAATGGCTGCGAAAGAGCGAATGAAGGGCGTGTACAAGTACGAGAAAGTGTTAGTTGCAGTGGCAGTGGAGGCAGTGGAGGCAGTGGAGATGATGCAAAAGGTTGTGAGCTTTTTTGATTGAATGGTAATTGTTAAAATTTGATATGTTAGTTTGATGCATTTTCTATTTATATCTGGTAAGTTGTGCCACTTGAATAAATTAATTTCTAAGATAATTTTGTAAATGAGTTTTTAAGATAATTTTGAGGATTGAGATCAAGAAATTGACTATATTTTTTAGATTAATAGATTTGAATAGATGACATACATGCTCCATTTTTGGATTGGATCATCCAATTTTGTTTTCCTCAAAAGCACTATTTATACATCATGTCATTTTCGGGATCTCCGATTTCGTCCGATCCATTTCAATTGCCGCCGCTATATATCCAAAAGGTCTGATTTTGCTAGGAGGGTTCATTTTTTTTTTTTTTTTGTCTTTTTGAAAATGCTGACAGTGGCTGTCAGTTACAGATGCAAAAAGTAAAAACCAGAAAAACAAAAACGACAATTACAACCACAAACAAAAAGAGAAACATCAAACAGCTTCTAGCAGTATTGCATCCACAACTTTTGCATCTTGTAACGCACATTCCTGACGAAGCTATCAGAATACGAGGTTTGGATAATTAATTAAGGGCCTCAGAACTTCAATCTTCCTGGCTTCGTCCCTCACTCCAAGGCCTTTATTGGTGCAGCTTTACGGAGAATTGACTGTAGGAAAGTGTTGGAAGGATCTAACTGGATCTACAAATTAAACATATTAATTTTAAGAGGTTGATTGAAATCAAACAAAATATTGAGAGACTCATTTGAATGATTAGGGGTCAAAATTTACTCTAAAAAGTATACATTCATGATAAGGGGTCAGCGTTCAAAATTAACTCAATACAGTCGTCGGAATTGAAATGAAAAGATAATCAGTTGACGAAAAGAAAGATTGATGTCAACATAATTGAGAGAAGTAAATATATTTAAAATGATTAACTTTTTAATTGTTTAATAATCATTCACCATTGATGTGACGAACGTGCAAATATTAATGCCAAATAAAAGTCAACATCTTGTTATCTACAATTATTATAAAACGAAATACTTTGAGATCTACAATATTTGATTTAATTATATCGATGTTACGTGCAAATATTAATGCCAAATAAAAGTGAACATCTTGATATCTACAATTATTATAAAACGAAATACTTCGAGATCTACAATATTTGATTTAACTATATCGAAGTCCAACATAAATCTACTGTTATTCCCAAGAAATAACAGGAACTAATGTTACTCCGATCTCAACCGTTCGAATATTTTCATGCACGAATCTCAAATAAGTTATTCACGCATGAATATGAGCAAATACCAACTGTTGGGATCGGAATAACATGTTCATGTTATTCCTTGGGAATAAGAGCAGATTTATTTCCGGGAAACTTTCCTAGCAAGGAAAGGCGGAAAGCCCTACGTCGACTTTAACACCTTTATTGGATGGAGAGTAGAGGAAGGGAGGGGAGGTGAAGAATAGAAGTGAATGCAATGAAACAGAAGGGAAGATTAACATATTTAATCTCTTCGTGTTTAGATAATTAATGAGGAAAAATAAATTTAACTTTTCTTTTCGTCTTATTTCTTTTTTGGTTAATTGAAATTTACAAGTTAATGAGAAATTTGGTAGCTGTTGTAGGTTTGTGACAAAAAAAACTTTGATGAGAATTATATAGGTAAGATATAGAGTTGGGCATATGTGTCATTTTTTTTTTAATGTTTGCAACAATTTTTTTTCTATCCGTTACATCTCAAATCGAGAGAAAAATCAATTCTATTAATTATAAGTATGCATAGTTAAACCTTTTCCCTCCTGTAGCTTTCACCTCTGATATAATTTTATCAACCAAATACGATTCAAGGAAAAAATTTATTTTCTTTTCATTGGATCCCTTCCTCTACAGAGTGGATTATTTTATACATGATTGGCAAGCGATGACTGGGCGAAATAAAACATTGGCAACGAAAATCATTAGTTCATTTGATTTCCAAGGCTAAACAAAGTTCCATTAATGTGAAATGCACCTCATAGCATGTCAGGCAAGTCATGTGCCATACACTAAATGCAGGAAAAGTTTTCATTAATGTGAAAATCTAGGGGTGTCAATGACACCCTTTTATATGTTTATATGTCCCGGATCGTATTCGAAAAGATGGATACATGTAAGATTTATATTTTTTTTAACTTATTGGGTACTGGTAAGAGTAACGATTTTTTTGTTATCATGACGGGGATGAGTATGAAAATGCTTCCACCCAACCCGTATCGTAACCGTTTACACCCCTATGCAAATCAAAACTAATGGAGCAATTTGTAAATCTAGCAGGTCTGCATCTGGAGGTACTATTAGTTAAATGTAAAATATCTAAGCTAAAGTTAGTTTAATGATGATATATTAATTAACCAACAACTTATTCAAGGTGTAGTTTCCAACAACTTATTGTGAAATCCAAGAAATTAATCTATATAAACAAACTAGATGGCACATGGCATTAATTAGATGATTATTCAAGGTCTTAGTCAAATCTGAAATTCATCTATATAAACAAACTTTGGGGCTGGATATCCCATTCACCTCCAATACCAAACAAGATCAGAAAAGAAAGAAAAGAATAGAAACAGAAAGGAAACTTACAAGGCAATGGCATCGCAATGTGTAGTTGTCCTTTCGTTGTTTCTTGTACTTGTTGGTACTACCATGGCCACCTTGACGGAATATCATACAATCGATTATTACAATGACGATCAAGTCCAATTTCTTGGCAGGTAAGCATCTCATCCTAGCTAGCGAGTTATATATTTTATCAAATGAATGAAGCTTACTTGAGATAATGAACTTCAGGTATGCGGTGGACGTAAGCAACAACAAGACCAAATCGCACCTGATCTTCAAGAAGGTTGTGAATGGTACAGTAGTTACGATTCCAGGAAGTATTGTTACCAAATATCGACTATGGGATCTAGATCTGATGGCCATAAACTGCAGCGAGTCAGGTTCACCCAGCAAGTATTTTACCACTGTGTTTGAGAACTTGCTTTTGGGCCTATTTGGGAACCAGATAGAAGCCTATGGTTCTACTTTCATGGCTCTTGATTATATGAAGAAATATTAATTAGTTTTGATGATACCATTACTTTTCATGTCAGAATAAATTGTGGCTCATGTATGTGGCCTTCACCAGCGTTAGGAGTGAAGTAAGGTGTTTGCTTAATTTGTCTGTTCTGTTTCATCGTGTTACTGATGTTGTTATTGTTCCTCTCCAAGTGTATTGTTCTTGTATTTTTTTTTCTCAAATGCTCGAACATATTGTATTTGAAGGTGCAACCAAAATCTTCCAAATATTTACAGTTATGAAAAACCATGAATTAAATAGTGGATCATATATTATTAGTGTATTTAAATCATGTAACAATCACGAATAAAAAAAATAGAAAAAAAGTTTCCAAACAAATATAAAATCTGGTCTACAAACACATTTTAATATGAATATCATGTGAATCGGTTCAAATTAACTATTTGGACTTTCTAAACGGAAATAAATGATATAAGGAACAATGAGGCATGAAAGACATTTTTGAACCCTCATTAAAAATATAGCTATAATATTTACACCACTGTGGTATACATAAGAATCCATAAAAAATACAAATTATGTAAACAAAACAGAATTAAAACTGAACTAAAACAAAAAAAATTAAACAAGACAGAAATTTCATCATATTTATCTTTTATTAAATGGTAATACAACATTCCGGATTTCATCATATATATCTTTGAATCTATTTCAATAAAATATTTCCATTATAGAGGAGATGCTCTATTAATGCAGATGGTCCACTTGTATATAGTTTTATTAATTTTCTTTGTGAAATGTGGGCAAAATGGTCTAAATAAATCAAGTTGAAATAATAGTACCCGGATTGTGTACGAGATATTGTCCTTAATCATAACCGTATCATCATGCAAGATAGAACCGCAACCAAGATAATCAGGAGTTGTTGCTCTTTAGACACGCAATTGAAGCAACTGTCGATAACTCCGCAATATCTAGAATAGATCAGACTTTAGTGAATTGAGATCACACTACTACAAAAAAAGAGATTATACACGGACAATAAAGGAGGAGCTACACGGATTTCCTACAATGTTTAAATCGAGGGTGTACGATTAGTTCAATAACTACACACGGACTTTTGCCCGTCTGCAATTTTAAAGATTCTACACGGATAACTTCACAAACAGCCGTGTACAAAGATTAGAATGTGTCGCTCTCCATTTTACCGAGCTACACGGATATTACCTAAAAAACCGTGTACAATTCTTTTTGTACACGGACATTTAACTAAAAACCGTGTAGCTTGACTCTTTCTACACGGACATTTAACTAAATGTCCGTGTAGCTCTCCTCTTTCTACACGGACATTTAACTAAATGTCCGTGTAGCTCTCTTTTTTTCTACACGGACTTTAGTTAAATGTCCGTGTAGAAAGAACATTTTTTTTTTTTTGTATTTTTTGTTTTTCGGCTAGCCTCCAGTTTTGCTAGCCAGTTTTGTTACAGAACTATTCCAGATTTTCCATATTTTCCATATTTTCCAGATTTCATATAACAAGAAATCCATATTTTCCAGATTAGCAATAAATCCATATTTTCCAGATTAACAATAAATCCATATTATACAAAATTATGGAAATCCATGTTGAGCATTGCAAAATTCCGTTACAAACCACCTTGCCCACACACACCTGATATCGTCGATCTGCTCCTTGGTGTAATGCGGTTCCTTTGGCAAATTCTACAATTACAATTTGGTATTAGTTAGTAACAAGAAAAGGTAGATGAAATACAGTTGCAAATATCAATTGCTATTATATAGGAACAATTAATATGAATTACATACCGCGTTTGGGAATTGGAATTGTATTCTTTCGACAAAGTCAAACATGAAAATCATCGTGTAGTAAGCGCATTCCCAACTCTCCAACTGTTGCGGGCCCTGAAATTTGCATTAGCGGCCTATGTTAGAATGATAATATTTTTTTGGACAATATATATGAAATTATAAATTTATAGTGTGCTCACCAGCAACCACTTCCAACCCAACTTGGTTTTCTTGCTCTTGTTATGCAATCCTCCCTCTTTAACATATTTCGCAAAAGCCCTTACAAAATTGAGTGAATGTTTAAAGCAATTTTATAATTTGATATAATTGAAAAAAATTCAAACCAATTAAATTATTATTGCTTACTTGTTGACATAAGGAAATATATCTTTGCACTTGTTAGCCGGGATATTTCCTCCGGGCTTACAAGAATCAACAATTATGCTCGTATTTAGGTAAGGCACAATGATTATCAGACACCAGTGCTTGCTGTGGGAGGATAAAAATTAAAGTACTTTAGCATATAATAGTAACACGAGTGTTTGCTAATATGAACAATACATAAGCTAAGGTTAGAATTAACCTCTGGTGGTACGGCACGATAATGAATTTCTTCTCCTCCTCCTCAGCACGATGCAGCGCTGAACACATGTACTCGATACCCTCAATCGAATAACTTCTCAGGAACGTGGCACTCACTCTCTCGGGGTCCAGAAATATGCACAAGTTCTTCCTTTGTACCATCTCATTACAGTTTCGGATTAGCTTCCTGAAAACTCAAAATTTTACATTAGAATTATATTTGAGTTGTATACAATAATGAAAATAATTTTGAGTCACTAACATGAGGAAAATGGAGATGAACGACACATCGAGCCATTTATCGGATGACGAGTGGTGGAGAATGTCCTTGAAGTCTTTGAACGACATAGTGATAATACTACCTTCATGTAAAAACATCCCAGGTGGGACAGGGATGAAGATATCCCTCATGCCTTCGGGTGCCGACATCAAGCAGGTCGTGGAGAAGGCGCAAATCACCGGGCAAACGACTGTATTCTTCTTCAGGTGACCAAAGGACGGTCTGGTGATCCTGGCGCGTCAGCCCCGACGTCGCAAGCCACAACAGTCCGTACCGGTGACATCAACTCCTGTGCACCGATGTCATCATCTCCTCGTGTCTGCATTAAAATTAACATATCTTCTTCAATTATTTGAAAAAGAATGATTTGAATGTAACAAAAGAAATGGATTATTTAGATATTACCTGATGCAAAACAATCTGACTCCTGGGCCATTGGACAAATGAGTTGCGGGCATCATCAAGAACAAACATATCGCCGGTAGGGGCAGGAAGAGGTACGCGCCCCCATCCCTCCACGACTGAGTCAACCTGCACGCATGCATAGTCGGGCATGAGCTGAGCATGGTGTACACTTGGGGCTCCTGGAAGTACAACGCCCTTGGCAACGGTCAGAGGAGAACTACCCTGCCACAGGACGAGGTCGCATGCTCTGGGGTCCTGCAATTATCAAAAAGTTGTTACTTTTTAATGGTGCGATGTTGTCTAACAATGTTACAAACAGGTATGAATTACCTTTAGACTATAAAACAGTAGTGATTACCTTTAGATTTTCCAAATCATCTAAGGCCCAAGTCCCGGATGCTTGGCTACTTCGCCGAACTCCCGGCGAAATAGGAGGTGGTTGCTCGGATTGCTGCGCAAGAGATGAAAACCGGTTCAACAACCTTGATTCCATCTCAGCCATCTTTGCGTCGTACTCTTTGCTGACCTCCGCGCGTACCTGCGCAACTATCTCGTCTTTATCAACTCTGGCACGAGGTTTTTCACACTCAACTCGGAACACCTCCTTCCAGCCCCTGTAGGCCCCTACACCCCTTACCCGGCCCGTGTGTTCTGGATTCCCGAGCGCTGCGGCCAAGGAATCATTTTGTCGTTCGACCGTCCGGGCACCCGAACTGACCTCCTGCTCCACCTCCAACTGTTAATAGAAATATTAGTTATAGCAAAAGACCGAGTGATGTACATTCGGAGTTATAATTTCGTTTGAATGACACAAAGTTATAAGAAAGGACTCTTACCATTCTCTGAGCCACGGGTTGCAATTTCTCTGGGAGTACTATCCTCCCGTCAGCGGTTAACTCGGATCTACCCATGAACCAATCTTGGCCCCTAGGATTTTGGATCCTAACCACGGGTGAGTCGGAATCTCTGTTTTGCTCCAGTACTGTCCTCCACTCTGCCGACTTACCCTCGTAACCACCTGACCCTAAATGGTGCGGATACATGTTCATGGCAGCGATCCTCCTGCCTTCGGCACTTTTTTTCTTCACATGTGCAAGAAAATCAATTAGTTTTAGATAAATAATTGAAGATCGAGAAAAAACATAAACTACTTTGGATAATGTTACATACCTTGAACTCTTCTGTGGACTTCAAAGCTTGAAACTCCTCCCACACCTCTTGTGTTAGCCAAGGATAGTACCCTACCGGATTTCTCCCATCGTCCATGAAATCTGTCTTCAGCGTGCTCTTGAATTGCTTCCAACCTTCGTTCATGATCCTCAGAGTCTTGACCTTTGGGGTATCGCTCTCGATGTTCCACTGAGCCTGATTGACACCAAATTCACTGTATTTTATTTCATGTACAACAATGAAAATAAAGTAAAGAGTTGTTCGGTACTTTACCTTCACCATGTTCCACCAGTCGTTCTTCTCCTCTTTATCAAACTTATTCCAACTCTCTACAAGGATACTTGCCTTTCGCTTCACCAAATTGCAACACCAATTTGAGTACGCCATTCGGTTTGGACCTTGCGCACGCCCGTCGTCCGTGAACCGGATTTCCAACTGCTTCTTCTCGGACGTGCTTGTGCACATTGTCGGACCTCTTTTCCTTCTTTCTGATGAGGCAGTAACTTGCTGATGCTCTTCTGCCATCGCATCTATGTGCTCACCCTCATCCGACATGGTTCTGCCATACAAAGAAATATTAAAAGAAATATTATATAAACACCAAATGGAAAGAATTAGTTTATTCATATATGCACATTATGTTATGCACATTAAGTAATGGACCTATGTGCAAAACAAACACCACAGTAAAATGGAGGACTTCAAAACACACAAAATGGACCTTAATTTCATATTTTTCTGATTTTAATTCGATTTTATATGATTTTCCAAAGTTCAGCCTCTCAAAATGAAAATTCTGCACCTTTAAACAGCAGATTTTATCATTTGAAAATGTGAACTTTAAAAAATCATATAAAATGGAAACAAAATCATAAAAATATGAAATTTGTGTCCATCTTGTGTGTTTTGGAGTCCTCTGTCTGTTGGTCAAGTTATAATCTTGTTTTGGTCACGGCATTGATCTGCACTGATCAATTTACCAGCAGAGGTCATTTTGGCCGTTTAGAGTACATTTCACTACTTTGCACATAGGTCCTCAAATAATGTTGAGATAAAAAAATAAATCAAATAGGTCACTACTTCATAAATTAACAAATATGTCACTACTGCAGAAATTAAATAGGTCACTACTTCAAATAGGTGCAAGCCGATTTTTTTTTTGTCTTAGGGATAGTAAAGTGGCACCAGCACAATTAACTATATCCACCAGAAATTTAATAGGTTTTGAACTATAGGCACAGCACAGCAAAGCAAAGCAGAAAATTTAATAGGCACAACACAGCAAAATAAGCAAAAAAAACTTACAAATCAGTAGTGAGAACAGCAAGCGGCGACAATGAGCACAGCACAATGAGCACAATAGAGGCGGCGACAATGAGCACAGCAAGGCAGAAGAGGCGGTGACAGAGGCGGCGGAGAGGGTGACAGAGGCGGCTAAGAGGGAGGGTGATAGAGGCGGAGTAGTGAAAAGGATTTTGAAAGAGAAGAGAAGGATTTGAAGCGGCTCGTTTTCAGAAAGAAATTGGAAGAGAAAGCTTTTGAAAAACATTGTACACCTCTTTCTACACGGACATTTAGTAAAAGTCCGTGTACAAATCCCCTTTTTCTACACGGACTATTTAGTAAAAGTCCGTGTATAATTAGTCTTTCTACACGGACATTAACTAAAAGTCCGTGTACAAATCCCCTTTCTACACGGACTATTAAGTAAAAGTCCGTGTAGCTCTCTGAACCTTTATACACGGTTTTATCGTAAAATCCGTGTACAATGACTATTTATAAACGGACTATTAACTAAAGTCCGTGTACAAAAAGTTCAAACATATTAATTATGTTTCTTTTTATTTTTTATATTATTTAAACTAATAATAAATTATCTAAAATATATAGTATCACGTCTAATATTTAAAACTTATACTAATATTAACTAATATCCGGTTTTTTATTATTATTAAAATTTGAACTATAGACATTTAATATTTGTACTAGTAATTAAAAACTAATACTAATATTTTATATTTTATTTTTATTATATAATATCTTAACTAATATTTTGAAAACTAATACTAATATTTGAAATAGAAATTTTGTACCATTATTATAAAAAATGAACTAACATTTGAACCAGAGAGCTACAAATATTTTATTTTTGAACTACAAATATTTTATTCGTAATATTTAATATTCATACTAATATTTAAAAACTAATACTAATATTTTATTTTTTATTTCATTATTTCAGAATTCACTAATATTTTAAAAACTAATACTAATATTTGAACTAGAATTTTTTTAATATTATTAAAAAAATGAACTAATATTTGAACTAGAGGAATCTAATATTTGATATTTGAACTACAAATGTTTAATTATTACAAAGTTGTTTCTAAAAAAGAAATATTACAAGTTTAAATTTTAAACAAAAATAAATATTACACACCGGGTTTTTTTTTCCTTTTTCTCTTTTTTTTCTCCTTTTCAACAGTACTCTCGGCCCATATTCCTTCATTGTGGTCGGATCGCATATAGTTTGCTCCGTCGTTTTCTTCAATTGTTGCTACCTCAGGTTGCATGTCGGCACAAAATGGAGGTATTTCGTCGAACTGGTCATACTCTTCTTCGTCGACGACATTTTCTACCCCGACAATCCTTCTTTTTCCGGATAGGACGACGCTCCACCTATCATCACTCGGGTCAGTGACATAAAAGACTTGGGTGGCTTGCTTGGCGAGTATAAACGGATCATCGACATACCCAACTTTGTTAAAATCAACGAGTGTGAACCCGTCGTTATCAACTTTAACACCCCGGTCTTCGACCCATTGACACCGAAACAAGGGAATGCTCAGGCGAGGATTGTAAACGAGCTCCCAAATTTCTTCAATGACTCCATAATATGACCTCGATGCTGTTACAGCCCGGCCATCCCCAGATCTACTGAATTCTTGAGACGTCGCCACCAACGTCACCCCACTATTTTGCATTGTACTCTTCTCACTTTGCCGTTTAGTGTAAAAAGTATAACCGTTAATTTCGTATCCTTGGAATGTTTTGACAACAATTTGGGGTCCTTCGCCCAGCAGTTTAACAATTTCAGGTACGGGGTGTGACTTCACTCTTTCTTTCAGCCATCCTATAAAAGAACGATTATGCTCGTTAGTAAGCCACTTCTGACTTCTCGTGTAGTTCTGTTGTTTAAGGATTGTCATGTGCTCATCTATGTAGGGAGCAACATCTGTCATGTGCTGTAGTACAATAAAATGTGCCTTATGTAGATCATTTATATCAGCAACTACGGCTCTCAACCCAATTGTCCCGACTCCTTGGAGCCTTCCCTCGTATCGAGACTTCGGAACGCCAATTGGATCCACACCGGCCATGTAGTTGGTGCAAAACTCAATCACCTCTTCTGTGGAATATCCTTCTATAATGCTACCTTCGGGCCGATGTCGGTTCCTCACGTACTTTTTCAAGATGCCCATGTATCTCTCGAATGGATACATATACCGCAGGAACACGGGACCACAGATCTGAATTTCTCTCACAAGATGAACAGCAAGGTGAACCATAACATCGAAAAAAGATGGCGGAAAATACATCTCAAGTTGGCAAAGAGTAACGACGATCTCCTTTTGCAAAGAGTCCAATTTTAGAGGGTCTATCACTTTGGAATTGATTGCATTGAAGAAAGTACAGAACTTCGTAATGGTTTCCCGAACCTCCTTTGGTAAAATTCCCCGAATTGCAACAGGAATCATATGTGTCAGTAAAACATGACAGTCGTGGGATTTCAGACCAAGCAATTTTAGGTCCTTTTCGACACCAGCTTCTTAATATTCGAGGAATACCCCGATGGAACTTTAATACTATGAAGGCATTCACAAAAGCTTGTTTTCTCTTTCTTCGACATTGTGCACAGTGCGGGGGGTAGGTATGTGCGTTTCCCTTTCTCCTGCGGTGCAAGCTCGGGTCGTATTCCCATTTCAACCATGTCTTTCCGAACTTTAATACCATCTTTAGTCTTTCCCTTAATGTTCAATAGTAAACCGATCAAACTGTCGCAGACATTTTTTTCAACATGCATGACATCTATGCAATGTCTCACTTCTAAAAATTCCCAGTACGGTAGATCCCAGAATATGGACCTTTTTTTCCAAATATTCTTCGGTGGTGCTTCGGCACATTTTCCAAAAATAACATCAAGGTTTTTTACCCGATTGAAGACACTTTTCCCGTCTAATGGACGACGGGCCACTCCAAGCTCAATTTTCCCGTTGAATGCACTCTTCTTCTTACGGTATGGGTGATTAATAGGAAGAAACCTACGATGCCCCATGAAAACATTCTTCTGACAATTTTTCAGCCTCAGCACCTGCGTGTCATCTTCACAGATAGGGCACGCTTTTACTCCTTTACAAGTGTAACCCGATAAATTCCCGTACGTGGGAAAATCATTTACTGTGCAAAACACCATGGCCCGCATTTGAAATACCTCTTTGCTGTACGTATCCCAGATCGGGACGCCATCACGCCACAATTTCTGGAGGTCCTCAATTAATGGTGCGAGATACACATCTATGTCATTTCCGGGTTGCCTGGGTCCTTGGATTAGTAATGACATCATTATATACATGCGTTTCATGCACAACCAAGGAGGAAGATTATAGATGGATATAAGAACTGGCCAAGTACTATGCCGACTGCTCAAGCTTCCAAACGGACTCATTCCATCTATGCTCACCACAATCCTAAGGTTTCTCATTTCGGAACCAAATTCTTTGAAGTGTCTATCAATGTTTCTCCACTGAGGAGAATCGGCCGGGTGCCTTAGTTTACCGTCTTTTTTGCGCTCTTCTTCATGCCAACGCAATAATTTCGCATCCTTGGAATTCGCAAACAACCGTTTGAATCTCAGTATTATCGGCAAATACCACAACACCTTAGCCGGAGGCCGGCCCTTTTTGTCCTCGTTACAATCATCAGTACTGTCCTGGTCCTTACGTTTATACCGTGAAACACCGCATTTAGGACAGACATGCATGGTCTCGTACTCGTGACGGTACAATACACAGTCATTCGGACATGCATGTATTCTTTCGATCTTCAACTCCATTGGACATATCAATTTTTTCGCCTGATATATTGTACCGGGTAACTCGTTGTTATCTGGGAGCATTTCTCGTAAAAGCTGTAATAAGGACGTGAAACTCTTATCGCTCCAACCATTGTCTGCTTTTAAGTTTAATAATTTCAACACAGCTGACAGTTTCGTAAATTTGGTACACCTGGGATACAACTGCTTTTTGGAATCATTAGACAAATTTTGGAATTTATCATAATTTTTATCACTAATTTCATCTTCCGCGTCACGAAACATTTCCTCCAGATTTTCAATAAACTCGTGTTCTACATTTTCACCAGAATTCATCTCCATCTCATCATCGTCGTTTCCGGGTTCAATATTATCAAAAATTTCGACATCCTCGTAATTCTCGTTCCAATCAAGTTCAAAATTATCAGAAATTTCTACATTCTCATCATTCAATTCACAACGATTAAAATCTTTATTGGTACTACTACTTTCACCAAATTTCTCACCGTGCATGATCCAACATGTATATCTCTTCTTAAATCCCCGACAAATTAAATGACCTCTAATTTCTTCGGAGTCCACAAATCTTAAAATATTTTTACAATCTCTACAAGGACACAAAATGTCTTCTTCTTTTTTCTTCACTCTATACCTCTCAGCAAATTTTATAAACTCATCAACGCGAACCAAATATTCTTCACTGTCACGTCGCAATTCATACATCCAACTTCGATCCATCTGTAAATTAAATTATAAAAATGATTTGATCAATTAATCAAGCATGGTTAACATATATTGTACCAAATTTTGGCTTACAAAGGGCCGGTTTACAATCCTAACCCACTCTTTGAATATTATGTCTCATATGTGAACACATATTAGCGAGTTTTAATTAGTATTTGAGAAAAATTCGGCAGCATTTCCCCTTAACTCCCCAAGTATGCATACGAACCACATACTCGTAGGAGCAATAAGGAAAAATACCGTCGAACTTTCCTCAAATACTAATTAAAACCCACTAATATGTGTTCACATCCTAAATGAGACACAATATTCAAAGAGCAGCCCCAAAACGGGGACTGTTCAAAATTAATCCCTATTGGATTAATTTTGAATGGGCATGGACCTAAAAATCATTTATAGGTCGGTTATTGGACCACAATACACTAATTATATATTTACATTATCTAATTACTAATTAAATCAAGCATGCATGAATATATTACACACCTAATTAAATAAGCAATAATAATTACTAAACAGAAAATTAGAGAGGAAAAAGGAAAATATGTATATACTAACCTTCGAAATTTAGAGAGGAGAAAATAAAAACTTCAAAGATGACAGATTCCAGCTATGCTAGCCTTTAATTTGCGGAAATCAGATCTCAGTTCAAAACAGAGAGAGGGCGTATTAATTAGTTGATCAAAACGGCGCTGGAAGGAGAAGTCTCTGGAAGAGAAGGGGTTCATTTATATTGGATAAAACCCTACACGGATTTTCTACACGGATTTATACTTAACAATCCGTGTAGCTCTGTGACAATTTATACACGGTTATTTATTAAAAAAAGCCGTGTAGCATTACCCTTTATACACGGATATTTGATAAGAAAACCATGTAGCTCTCTAACTATTCTACACGGACATGTAACTAAAAACCGTGTAGCTCTCTTAATATTTGTACACGGTTATTTAATTAAATATCCGTGTAGCAATTCACACACGGATTTTTGTATAATATCCATGTAACTCTCTCAATCATTTCCACACGGATTTTTTTATCCCTAATAAACCGTGTAGCTCTCTCAAACAATTATACACTGATTTATAACTAAGTGTCCGTGTATAATTCTCCAATATTTTTTAGCCTTTCACAATTTCATATTTGACACACGGTTTTTATATAAAATTAGAAAAACCGTGTACAATGTGCAGTGTAGAATTAGCTTTTTTGTAGTAGTGTCAAATGACAAAAAAAAATTGAATGGGGTTACAAAGAATATTTTATTTCTTTGTTTTTTCTCGAATAAACTGAGAGAATTGATATATAGAGAGAGACCATTCGTCCCAGTAATTAGAGAGATAAATCCTTTCAATAATAATTTACATACAGGGATAAAACGCATCATATAGATGTGTTGAAAATAATAAAGAATTGAAGGATTGATCTCAGTTGTTCATCATCGATCAAGCGGCTAGAATTAAATCAAGGAAAATCATATGTTCTTTTAATATTTAGAAAAAGGCAAAAAGTACCAACGGTACAATAACAGCTATATTAGCCTCTATAATATAAATAGCGATACCACTATGTACAAAAAAAGACTAAATAAAATTACTTCACTTTTCATCACTATTTTCCATATATTTTCTTTCAATCTCACAAATACTCATATGAGAGTTTAAAAATCAACATGGGATCGGAGTTGTACGAATTCCTCTAAACCAATACAAAACAAACACAACAAACCAGTCACATAAACAGCCTATTATTAGCACCCAAAAATGTCACAAAGGGAGGTACACTCAACAGAGACTTCCAATCCCTCCGTTCTCAATGGTGCTAATTACCTATCACAGTCTAGGTCCGTTATATTGGCTCTTAGTGGCCGAGATAAACTAGAGCTCACCACAGGAGAGAGCAAAACCAAAGCCATCTGATCCCAACAAACCCACCAATAACCCAATAACTCAATAACTCACTTGATCTGAATGGTACAGAATTTTCAGATCAAGTAATTTTCTACTTATCTAAAAAAATAGTACAAAAATTATAAAAAATGTAAAATTTGGTTTGCAAGTACATATTCATATGGAGATTATGTTGAATGGTTCGGATCGACCGTTAGGATTTTGAAAACTCAAATATTGAGCCGTAGCACGGAGGCCCTCTATGCTACGCATAGCATATTAGCCAAATAATATATATATATATATAGAGAGAGAGAGAGAGAGGGGAGGGATCGGATTACACCCTTTTTTTTGACATATTTTGACACCTACCATTTTCAAAGTCCAAATAGTCAATCCAAACCGTTCAACATGATGGATATATTAAAATGTGCTTGGAGATCAAATTTTACCTTTTTTTTAATTTTTTACTATTTATTAAGATGGTTACAAAATCGTTGTTTTCAGACCATTAAAAAACAACGATATTGTAACCATCTTAATAAATAGTAAAAAAATTCAAAAAAATGTAAAATTTGATCTCCAAGCACATTTAATATGGTGATTATGTTGAACGGTTCGGATCGACTGTTTGGATTTTGAAATCACAAAATTGACCTATAAAAAAACAGTGTCAAGATGTGTCAAAAAAAAAAGTATAATTGGATCCCTCCTTATATATATATCAAAAACACTTTTATTTTTAAATATTTTTTACTTATTTCTTGCATGTTAACTATCTTTAGCAAGTCTATCTGCCATCTGTTTTTGTGCATTCAATGTTCAACGCACTATGACCTTTTTTTATAAGGTTGATAACCCATCGAGAAATAAATCTAGTTAATATATACCACGTGAATCACGGAATGTTGTTTGAAAATCCATTATTAGAAAAAATGGATTTCACTAGACATTTAAACGTTTTGGCGTCACAATTTTTGTTTATAAATTATTTCCTATATCCTTCTTAAAATATTAATTTGCGAATTAAACAAGATGAAGGTTGCTTTCATGACATCTCTTCTACTTGCAATGCTCCTGCTGTCTTCCCGTATTTTTCTTGATTCTTTTATACTTAACTGTTCATAATTATTATTTTTTAATTGTTTGCTCATGTAGTATAATTGTAATAACAAATTATCATAGTATAATTAAGGGCAAAGGTTTTAACAGAGCAGTTTTTGCTTCATGCAGCGCACGGACCATATGCAAGGCTACAGGTGCTGTTTTAATTCTATATTATGTGCACTGCACGAAGCCAAAGCTGCTCAGTTAAAATCTCGACCCTATAATTGGATAGCAAAATCCCATACTAACATTTGTTCATTATTGAGATGGAGCGGTAGCACAGTTAGCTAAGAGAAAAGGTCCTAAAAATATTGTGGTTATCCAAAGATTGAGAATTTGAACTCTGCTCACGACTTAGCTTTCAAAAAAACATTTGTTCATTATAATTTAAGCACTCTTTTAAATTAATTTTAATCCCCCAATTTAATATGTTATTAATTAATTAATTAGGTGCAACGGCGGAGATTTCAAGTGATCAAGAGTCGGAGGATCCAAGTCATGATGATGAAGAGTGCACAGTTTTAATGGATAATAACACAACATGCGTTGCATATGATTGCAACAGAGTTTGTGTGTTCACAGTTGGTTACTATGGTCAGGGCGAGTGTTCGCCTCAAGGTTGCATATGTCGCTCTCCATGTAAATCTAAAGGTTCCAAGCGTTGAAATAATGCTATATGTATAAACACAGAAATTATAATCTTATTTTCATTCATATCCAAACAAAAAAAATTGTTTTGTCCATTTTTTTAGTAAGAGATTTGGATCAGTGTTGTAAATAACAGAAATGCTCGTCAAATGGAAAGGGTACAGTCAAGTGATTAATCGAGAATAATCGATCATAATTGAAAATAATTGACCGATTAGTCGGGAATCTGTGACTGTTTGGTCGCTGCCAACGACAAATTAACCGAAAGAGCCCTTTTTTATAATACTAGTTTGATAGTTTGGATGTGAAGTCACCCACCTATTACTATCCACAAGAGATCTCCTCTGAATTTTGAATAAGTAACCTCTCACATGGAGAGTATTGTATTTGGCCACTAGATTAAAGACTGTTATAAAGTAAAGATAAACAAACATAAACAAGATAGAGAGAATGTAAAGAATAGCTATCTCTTTATTCATATATTTCTCATGTATACAATGCAAGATTACAAAGCCTCTATTTATAGGCTACAAATTGTGAATGAAAAGTCATTACAATAATAAATAAGACATTGAATTCTAAATAGTAGTGGGATATGAATTCCAATGGTAGTGGGGTAGTGGGGAAGTGAATGAGGATTAATATTGGGAGTTACAAAATGTATGGACCATCTATTATATTCATAACACTCCCCCTTGGATGTCAATTACATAAGAATATGTCTCATTAAAACCTTACTAGGAAAAACCCTATAGGATAAAAACCTAGTGAAGGAAAAAGAGTACATTATTCTTTTAACACGCAACTACAACCTTACAAGAAAAATGTAGTGCATATTAACTCCCCCTCATGACAACATCAATCAAGATCTTTAAGTCGGCGAACTCCAATATTATAAACTAGCTTTTCGAATATTGTAGTAGGGAGCGCCTTAGTGAATAAATCTGCTAGATTCTCACTTGAACGGATCTGCTGAACATTAATAGTATTATCCTTTTGGAGATCATATGTGAAAAAAGAATTTTGGTGAAATATGTTTTGTTCTATCTCCTTTAATGTATCATTCCTTTAATTGAGCAATACATGCAGTATTATCTTCATATATGATCGTCGGGATCATTTCTCCAGAAGACAAGCCACATGTCTGATGAATATGTTGAATCACAGATCTTAACCAAACACATTCTCAGCTTGCTTCATGTATTGCTAAAATTTCTGCATGATTAGAAGAAGTGGTTGTTATAGTTTGTTTCACAGATCGCCACGAAATAGCTGTTTCACCACATGTAAACAAATAGCCCGTTTGAGATCGGCCATTATGTGGATCAGACAAATATCCAGCATCTGCATAACCAATTAAATCTGATTTGGATTCATTTGAAAAAAACAATCCCATATCCATTGTACCTCGGAGATAGTGAAGTATATGTTTAATTCCATTCCAATGTCTTCGCGTAGGAGAAGAACTATATCTTGCTAATAAATTTACGGCAAATGATATATCCGGTCTTGTATGTCCAGCAAGATACATAAGTGCTCCTATTGCACTAAGATATGGTACTTCGGGACCAAGTAGTTCTTCTTCATTTTCTCGAGGTCTAAAAGGATCTTTGTTCACATCTAATGATCTTACAACCATCGGAGTGCTCAACGGATGTGATTTATCCATATAAAATCTTTTTAGCACTCTTGCAACGTAATTTTCTTGATGCACAAAAATACCATTTTTTAAATGTTCAATTTGCAATCCAAGACAAAATTGTCTTTCCAAGATCTTTCATCTCAAATTATTCCTTTAAATAATTTACTGCTTTTTGAAGCTCTTCAGGAGTTCCAATGATATTTAGATCATCAACATAAACTGCAATTATAACAAACTCATTTCCAGATCTTTTCATGAAAATACATGGACAAATTGTATCATTTCTTTATCCATGTTTCAATAAAAATTCACTGAGACGGTTATACCACATGCATCCAGATTGCTTTAATCCATATAAGGACTTATTCAATTTAATTGAATAATGTTCTCGAGAACCTAAATTACATGCTTCAGGCATCTTAAAACCTTCAGGGATTTTTATATATATATCATTATCAAGCGAGCCATATAAATAGGCTGTGACAACATCCATTAGGCGCAAATCGAGCCCTTCATGTACTGCCAGACTAATTAAGTATCGAAAAGTTGTTGCATCCACCACAGGTGAGTATGTATGTTCATAATCAATTCCAGGTCTTTGTGAAAATCCTTGAGCTACAAGTCACGCTTTATATCTCACAATTTCACCTTTCTCATTTCGCTTTCGCATAAATATCCATTTGTATCCTACTGGCTTTATGCCTTCGGGTATTGGGACTACAGGCCCAAAAACTTTTTGTTTTTCAAGAGAGTTTAATTCTGCCTCAATTGCGCCTTTCCATTTTGGCCAATCATTTCTTTGTCGACATTCATTAATAGATTTTGGTTCATGATCCTCATTATTCATTACATCTAGCACTATATTATATGCAAAAATATCATTAATATCAACTTTATCTCGGTTCCATCTTATTCCATTCATGATATAGTTTATCGAGATCTCTTCATTTTCACGAATTTTATATACTTGAGTTTCTGCTGGAACTCCAATATTAGTTATAATTTGATTTTCTTCTGAATTTTTTTCTGTCATATCCTCAATTTGGTCATTTTCATTATTTACTCCTTCTCTTTTTCGCGGATTTTTATCTTTGGAACCGATTGGTCTTCCACGCTTCATGGGTGTCATAATTTCATTAGTTTGTCCAACAGGGACATCAACTTTTATTGGAGCATTAGCAGCTGGTACATGTGATTTGGTCACTTTCTTTGAGTCTGTAAATGCGTCTGGCAATTGGTTAGCTAATCTTTGCAAATGAATTATCTTTTGAATATTTAGTTCACATTCTTTAGTGCGAGGATCAAAATGTTATAATGATAATTCATTCCAACTAATGTCTTTTCCTAGCTGATTATTTTCTCCCCCTAATGTTGGAAATTTTGATTCATCAAAATGACAATCGGCGAATCTAGCCGTGAATAAATCTCCTGTCATTGGTTCCAAATACTTTATTATAGATGGAGATTCAAATCCAACATAAATTCCCAACCTCCTTTGAGGTCCCATTTTAGTGCGTTGTGGTGGAGCAATTGGAACGTATACCGCACATCCAAAAATTCTTATATGGGAAATATTAGGTATGTGACCAAAAACTAAATGTAAAGGGGAAGTTTTGTTATAGCTAGTTGACCTGATGCGAATTAGTGCTGCTGCATGCAAAATAGCATGTCCCCAACAAGATATTGGAAGTTTAGACTTCATAAGTAGTGGTCTTGCAATTAATTGTAATCTCTTTATGAATGACTCCGCAAGTCCATTTTGTGTATGAACATGAGCTACAGGATGTTCAACATCAATTCCAATAGACATACAATAATCATTGAATGTTTGAGAAGTAAATTTACCAGCATTGTCTAGACGTATTTTTTTAATTGGATAATCAGGAAAATGTGCTCTTAATCGAATCAATTGAGCAAGTAATCTCGCAAACGCCAGGTTGCGAGTTGATAATAAACTTACATGTGACCATCTTGTTGATGCATCAATTAAAACCATAAAATATCTAAATGGTCCACATGATGGGTGTATTGGTCCACAAATATCATCCTGTATACGTTCTAGAAATGTAAGAGATTCATTTTGTATTTTCGCTGGTGATGGTCGAATAATCAACTTTCCTTGAAAACACGCAGCACATGACAATTCATTAGATTGAAGAATCTTCTGGTTCTTTAATGAATGTCCACATGAGTTCTTTATTAGTTTTCGCATCATTATTGATCCGGGATGACCTAACCGGTCATGCCAAACTATAAACGTGTTCTTATCTGTAAGCTTCTGGTTTACAATAACACGTGCTTCAATTACACTAATATATGTGTAATACAAACCGGAGGAAAACATAGACAATTTTTCCAATATGCATTTTTTACATGAGATTTGCTAGTTATATAGAGATATTCAACATTTTCTTCATTAGTTGTCTCAACATGGTATCCATTTCGGTGGATATCCTTAAAACTTAGTAAATTTCTTTGAGACTTAGAAGAATATAATGTATCATCAATATAAAGTTGAGTTCCTCCATGTAACAACAATGTTGCTCTTCCGGAGCCTTCTATTAAATTTGTACTACCCGAAATAGTATTAACATTGGCTTCTTGCATTACTAAATACGAGAAATATTTTTTATCTTTAAGAATAGTATGAGTTGTTGCACTGTCGACGAGACATATCTCTTCATTATTGATGTTGTTGTTAACCAAAGGAATATTCATTCTTTATAGGAACATAAGAAAAAAAAAAAACTAATCAATACCAAAGAATGTAATCAAGAATATAATAAATGAGTAGATAGAAATTTATTTCTTTGAAAAAAAAATTACAACAGATACTCCAACAAATAAAATTTATTATTATCTTATCATCACTAATCTAACAGTAAAATAAAAATTTATTAATCTATTTATTTTATATCCTATCATCACTAATCAAGTGATTAGTTTTTATTTTCTTCGATAAAGAAATCAGCAACATCCAAATGAGTAACATCAAGTTGGCTAATATCGAAATTGTCATCACAAACAAAATTCGTTTCGATATTTTTCTCCTTATTCTTTAGTGATGCTTGATACAGGTCAACAAGATGCTTCGGCGTACGACAAGTACGTGACCAATGACCTTTACCACCGCAACGATAGCATGAATTCTCTTGTTCTTTATTATGCCCACTTTTTTCTTTCTCAGTTTTTTCTTCATTATTTTTCCACTTCTGGTGGAGAGATATGTTTTTAGAATGATCACCACGATAATAACCTCGACCGTGGCCTCGGCCACAACCTCGACCACGACCTCGGCCACGGCCACGGCCACTGCCACGTCCACGTCCTTGAAATTGTCCAGAATTGTTATTCATAGCTACATTCACTTCAGGGAATGAAGCAGAACCAGTTGGACGGGATTCATGATTTTTCATCAAAAGCTCGTTATTTTGTTCAGCCACAAGAAGGCAAGAAATCAATTCGGAATATTTCTTGAAACCTTTTTCACGATATTGTTGTTGTAAGAGTATATTTGATGCATGAAAAGTGGAGAATGTTTTTTCTAACATATCTTGATCAGTAATGTTTTCTCCACATAATTTTAGTTGAGAACTAATTCTAAACATTGCTGAGTTAAACTCACTTACAGTTTTAAAATCTTGTAATCTCAAATGAATCCATTCATAACGAGCTTTTGGGAGAATTACAGTTTTCTGGTGATCATATCTTTCTTTTAAATTATTCCATAAAATAAGTGGGTCTTTTACCGTAAGATATTCAGCTTTCAATCCTTCGTGGAGGTGGTGACGAAGAAGATCATTGCTTTGGCCTTGTCTTGATTGGTGACTGAATTATTTTCTTTGATTGTTTCTCCAAAGCCATTTGCATCTAAATGAATTTCAGCATCTAACACCCATGATAAATATTTTTTTCCTGTAATATCAAGAGCCACAAATTCAAGTTTGGCAAGGTTCGACATAATGATACTATAACAAAAATATTAAATAAGTTAAATAATATTCAATACTATGAAAAAAAAAATGTAATACTGAATGATCTAAATTTTTCTTTTCTTCTCAGAATGTTGCGTTTTAAAAAAATTTGAAAGGTCACAGAACCTTTAATCATTGTAATATCTAGTTCTGTTGTTAGATCTAAAAGTGCTTATACAAAAAATTACACATTATAAATTACATGTGGCTTCCGGCCAAAAATTTAAATCTTATAATTGAACTTCGGGCCAATTAATAAAATTGTTAAAATGACTTCCGGCCAATTTCATTAGCATAATTTATATTCATATGGCTTCGGGCCATTATTTAACATAATAATATAATTATATGGCTTCGGGCCATTCCATATAACATAATTTATGTTGAACACAATATAATGTAAAAGATAACATAATATTATCATAATATAACTTAAAAAGTAACATAATTAAATTAAAAAAAAATTATCTTGAATCTTCAAATAGTAGAGCTCTCGTGCTGATAACGTGTTATAAAGTAAAGATAAACAAACATAAACAAGATAGAGAGAATGTAAAGAATGGCTATCTCTTTATTCATATATTTCTCATGTATACAATGCAAGATTACAAAGCCTCTATTTATAGGCTGCAAATTGTGAATGAAAAGTCATTACAATAATAAATAAGACATTGAATTCTAAATAGTAGTGGGATATGAATTCCAATGGTAGTGGGGTAGTGGGGAAGTGAATGAGGATTAATATTGGGAGTTACAAAATGTATGGAACATCCATTATATTCATAACAAAGACTAATTATTCTCTTGTTTTGTGGAGGTGCATCTTTTATTGATCATAGCAACCGCTAGTTACCAAATAGTAATGAGGGGGCGTAATGAGGAAATTGCATCCTCTGAGATATCTCTAACTTTGGGTGTTTTTTTGGAAAATATCAACCATTGAAATACATTTTGCATGAATCTCAAAGCACCATGTTGTGTATTTTAGGTATTGAAATATAGGGCAATTTTAATACACTTTTAACTTTAAAAATTTATAAACCTTCGTACACAATAAATAGGTTAGTTGCAAGTGCACCTATCGATTGTAGTATGTAGGTGTCGATTCAAATGGAAGTTGGGAAACACTAATTTGTATTAAGTAAACTACTTTTAAAACTAAATAATAAAAGTAAAAAAAAAGGGTTTTGTGTAATTTCGTTTTTTATGAAAATTAAAGATTCGTAGCAAAGCAATTAAAATTCGGATGTTATTCGAATTGGAGAAGTCTAGGGGTTTTTAGCTTACAATTCCTTGGTTAATTTCTCATTTATTTGATCTCTAAATTCATGTTTGCCTTGATGGGGTTTCTAACTTTATGATGTGCCTAGATAATATGGATTTCACGATTAAGTACTTCACCCTAACTACCTAGA
Source organism: Carex kokanica (assembly GCA_025461125.1). Lineage (NCBI taxonomy): Eukaryota > Viridiplantae > Streptophyta > Magnoliopsida > Poales > Cyperaceae > Carex > Carex kokanica. The sequence continues at coordinate 464,531 of JAJGRX010000083.1, read as the reverse complement.
TTTAAGCGCGTGTTAGCCTCTTTCAATTAAGTATTGATACAATTATTTTGGTGCGATGAGTTAACGTTCCTCTAGTTTTAGGGCTGTCACGATCCTAATAGGGATATTTAACATTACATGCACACAAAATAATATATCAATATCTAATCTAATATAGGGTTCCCAATTAGGTTTTAGGCTTCACAATTAAGTCTTTCACCCTAACCTAACTATTAATTCCTATGGTTCCGGATAAAGATTAGAATGGTACATAATAAGGTACCGTCAAGCAATTGATCATTAGCAATTCAAGTTGTAAAACCTAAACGGGATATTATCTATCAAGTACACAGATTATGCAATTAGCGAGAACTTATCAATCAACAAGAATAAATCGTACAAGCAAACAATTATCATAAAGAATAAATCAAACAAACTAGAAATTAACGCAAGTTCATGTTTAACGCCTAAGCCCCTAGAGAGGAAATCTAGCCTCTCATAGATGCTTTAACATCCACAAGAAAATATAAAATAAACATGATAAAAATTGAGAAAAATACGTAAGAGAAAAGAATATAACCAATCTCCAAGTTTCTGCCCAATTTCTTCCCTTGTCGCTCAAGCAAAACCTTGATTTATTCCTTCTCTTCCTTTGAAATTCACAACTTTGATCACCGCGGGAAAGTGGAGTAAAATGACTTCAATTAAGCAATGATGATTTTTCTTGTGGTCTCCTTAACCTTATATAGCATTTTCTAAACTTGGGGATCAAGTTGTTCTATTTTCGGCACCCACTAACTTCCATATTTAGCAGTTTTTCAGGCTGGTGTGGCCATTCGTGTGGCTGCACAAAATTATACATTTCGAATTTGAATTTGTTTCCTTCATGAAAGTTGTAGATCTTTTTGTTATGGTTGTCAAGCTTTGATTCACCCAAATCGGAGTTCATATAACCAAGATATGGCCAAAATACGAACTGTGTGTCGCATCTGTGATTCTGTGCGGCTAGTTGTGCGGCCCGCACAGATTGGTTTGTGCAGCTGCAGGAGACTCTCGAAATTTCTAGTGAACCGAACTTCAAACGGGCATAAATCATGATTCGTAACTCCGTATTTAGTGTTCTACCACTTTTCAGAAAGCTTGCGAGAAGATCTACAATTTGCTCTATTTCCTGTAATTTAAATAGACTTTGGCAGTAACTTAGTTCTTGGATATATTTGACACAAAATTATACTAAAATACAAATAAATTGGCTAAGTTTTGTTAAATTTTAATCAAAATTATATATAATTTAGGCTTATCACACCAACAATACTGGCTCCGTGCTATATCCCCGAATAGGCACCATACACGTCTGTCATGCAAAAATTGAGATACTTAAGAGGATACACACTCATTAATGATGGGAGCTGAATTTTTCAAATAGGTATCAGATTGAAATATGTCCAATGTGTAGTCTAAGTTGTCTGATCTACATCAAAATTCGTGCCAGAAGATTTAAATTTATAATAATCTCAACCGTCTCATGAATGTAAGCCATAGCGCAAATTTCAATGCGGATCGAACTCCTTAAAGCTCCCTCTTTCCATATTTTTCCCTCCATAATTTTTTGAAAATATTAAATGGGAAAATTATGAGATTTTTATATCCAATTATTGAAAATCATTTCATTATATCTTGGTTGAGAAATTTATTACATGCTTTCATTTCATTCCATATGAATGTCCACCACTCTGTAACTGTCAGGGACGGAATTACAAAATTGAGACTGGAATGCTAAATAAATAAGCGTAATGTAATTTTATTTTCTGAGGAGAACTAATAGTTATGTTTTTGTACTCTTGAGTTTCAGTTTTGTAAACCTAGGCAAACCTCATAATATTTATATTGATTTTGTAGGAACTTTAACAATTCAAATTATAGTTATGATATTTATGTTTAAAAATTAAACTTTGATTATTTCTAGGTAAAAATCAATTTTTGTCGTAACATTTATCTCTGTAAAAAAGAGCTGGTAAAACATGAAAATATCTAAATTTGATACAAGTTTCAAAAGATTTGAAATAATTTCAAATTATTAATAGGCCGAGATATTGGGAAAAACAAATACAAGTATTGGGCCTAACACATTTTCATTTTGGGCCCAATTTGGGCCAATACGCAGATTGCTCGCTGACTCGCTTGATTTTATAATAAAATTCAGACCCAACGCGGTACTGGACCGTGTAGAATTAGATCTGAGTCATTTGAATTAGGGCTGTTAACCAGCTGGCTCGAGCCGAGCTGGGCTCTAGCTCAGCTTGTTAATTCTGGACTGAGCTCTTACAGAGCGAGCTGGACTTAGAGCGTTTGAGCTAAAACCTCAGCTTGAAATCTTGACGAGCTAGTCCGAGCTAGCTCGCGAGCTGACGAACTGGCTCGCTGGATTTGGCTGGATCTTGTTTTAACCGAGCTGAACCAAGCCAGACAGTATAAAATGCATACAAATTCATACAAATTCACAAATTAATGCCTAACCGAGCTAGCTCGAGAGCTGACGAGCAAGCTAGGCTCTAGCTTGAACTTCTTAATTTTGGATCGAGCCAGTGGCGAGCTGGCTCTTTAACAGCTCGATCCAGTAACGAGCGAGCTGTTAGCGAGCGAGTTAGGTGCGAGTCACGATCGAGTCACGAGCTACGAGCTTTTTTGCCACCCCTATTTGTTTTATACTAGCACGAATCTCACAGCAGACCGCTTTATATTTTAAATAATCTCCCAATGATTTTGAGTCGCTGGGAGTATTCTACGTATACACGATCCGGTACTGCAGAGGATACTCATCCAATTTTAAAAAAAATATTTGTATTTGTATGAAGGAACGTCAAACAATTTAAATAACTTCAAAATTTAATGTCAGGTGAAAAATCTTAAATTGACTAAAATAATTTCTGAAAACATCGGAAAACATCTGGCCAATGTTTGATGTCAAATGAAGAACTATTTTTTCTTGTCATATTTGAGAAATGTATGTATGAATTAAGAATTGTGAGATACAATTATTACTCCTTGATAATATAAATAAATATGATGAATGGGACCCACAAACAGAAATATTGCCTCCCAAATTTTAGTTTGACCTTTGAAAATCAATATTGGTAATTAATAAATTTATATATTCAAATCCATCCTAATTTGAATTGTATACCCAACAGTCAGAACTTGTTTGACAAGTCATAGTTTTAAAACAATATTTATATATGTTGTTGACTTTGAACCAATCATTTTTTCATTAATTACTTTGTATGTCCTCAAAGTAATTTGGTTTAGATTAACGTGTCAAGTTTTGTTGTCAAAAGTTTTTCTAAGATAAATTGGAGATCTAAATTTCTCTAATTTTTCAAAAAAAAATCTGAATTTACAATTTCTTACACAGAGAGTAATATTGTTCGATTTTTAACCTGCAACTTCATGTACAAAAAAATATTACTCGTAATTTGCCACTAAAACAAAGGCTGGTGTTTGTCTTCTAAAAATTGTTAAGTTGGGTTTGTTCTGTTTATGAATATTTGATATTTTCAAATTGAAACTTGTTAATTGACTTTGATTAGGCTTGATCTTTTGTTCACTTTCAAGTCAATGTATGAACTATTTTAAGTGAAATTTATTTAATTTTGGATAATGCAAGTGTGTTAATGAGTAAATAATCTGAAAAGGTAATGAAGTCTTATTATATAAGAATTAATATTTCCAAATCTTTATTTAATTTTGAATCATGTAAGCATGTTATGAGTAGTATGAGATACTACTGAAGCACTTTTATATAAGAGTTAATATGTCCATAATTATATCATTTATTAATTTTGAATCATGCAAACATGTTATTAGTAGTCTGAGGAAGTACTGCTGAAACCTTGTTTTTTTTTTTTTTTTATTGTGACTGAAACCTTGATTCTTAAGTTTACTAAGTCTCTTTATGAACTCAACTTTAAAATTTATTGAATTGGTTTCAAATAACGAATACAAATCGTTGAAATTCATCTACTTTATGAGTGATGCGTTTACATGCAAAAAAATTAAATCTGATGCTGGTTAAGGTCATAACTTTAAAAGTGGACTTAATTTTTTAAAGCTAATTTGACGCTGGTTTTTATTTTTTAGAATTAGTGATTGAAATCTGAGGTGGTCTGATATCCCATCGGAGCTGTTCGATTTTCATTAAAATTCATGCAGACAACTTTAAGATTTGTGTTGATTAAGTGTGCACTTTTAAAATTGATCCAATGACTCCAATCAGACATCAAATTGAATTAATTTTGTTCAATATCCATCAGACACTCTTAAAAATTAAAACAGTTCAGAATTTCCACAAATTATAAAACCTTAATTGGCAATGGGGTGTTACTGTAGAAAGAACAGTGCCACCCCTTCTCTGTGCCGTCTGATCTCAGATGAAGGGCTGCAGACGTTTTCAGCTGACGTTGGCCTTTGTCATATCGCACTCAACCAATTTTCTTCTCTGGGTTTCCTTTCTTTTGCGCCAGTTTCCTTTCGTCTGATGGTAGATGGATGCTCCAGATCATTTTGTGTTCACGTTATCTAGCGTCATCAGTCAAAATTCTCCCCTATCTCTTCCCGATTTCTCCATTTGTGCTACCTGTCGTCCTCGCATTCTTCCCGCTCGCCACGTGGTACACAACAGCCACGTGTTTCTCGCGGTGGCCTCCCTAGCTTCGCTATCTCTTTGTTTGTTGTTTGCAACCTTAGAAACACTGGCTTCAATCCGATCTCCTCTTCTTGCTCTTCTTCTCTTCCCTCTTCATTTTTCTCCTCCCCTTTTCCTCCTTCGCTAATCTCCGTTCGCCATAAAGAGATCGACGCTCCCCACTGCCGAAGGTCTCCGCTTAGTTGGATTGGTAAGATTTTCCCAATTTACACACTTTATTCCTCTCACTCAACTCATATTTTGTTAACAATATCGACAGTGAGCTTAATTTCCTGCTCCCCTAATTTCAGTACTCAAAAGGTATGCTTGCTATAATCTTCCAAATTAATGGCGATTCGAGTTTAAACCCGCTAAGGTAAAGAAAAGGAAAACAAAATAGCAAAAATTCATCAAATTCAACTTGGAAGGAACCATTTTTCTAACCCAATTCACGGTAAGATTAATAAATTATTTGCTCAAGTTTTGTGCTGATTTTAGTTTTGCAGGAAGTACAGCTCTTCATTTGGCAACGCGAGGTGGTAATTTGGATTGCATTCATGAATTTTTTTTTTTTTGGAGCTTACCGGCTTCAGAGAGATTCTGCTGGGTACGAATTGGGTTTATCTTTGGGGTCTGAATTGGTACTTTCTGTTCCATTTTGGAAAAGAGCTCACCTACAGTTTTCTGATCTTCCAATCAGATAAATAGTTTATCAAGCTTTACCATGGGATATGGCTATTTATACCAGACCATTGTGGCTCTGTAAATTATTCATTCGCTTTTCCTTACAATCAGTTTTTCTATTTCATCAGTAATTGCTGGTCTGAAAGAGACTTACACTGAGACCATGAAGAGGCCAGATGTGAATGCAATTGTTCTTACCGGTAAGTTTATAATGGATCACATATAAGGTATAACCTTACTGTACTGAATAAAAAAAATCATTTGGAACTTTAGCATTAGATTTTCTCACATTTGATGGTGGTTCAACAATAACAACGAAATAATTTCTTCTACAATTGGCCAAAATATGTAACTTACAGACAATTATACATAGTAAAAGTAATTCAATTTTGGTGATTGGTTTCTGGCTTCTCAGGTTATTTGTAAGAATATGTGGGACAAAAATGGATTTTATTATTTTTACATCTTATATTATATGTTGCATTATAGAATCCTGTAAGAAGTTTACTAAATGATGGTACTAAATTCTTCCTAATATTTACCTGAATTTATTATTTCTCTTTTTCCCGAGTAGGCAGTGGGGGCAAGTTTTCTGGAGTCTTCGATATCAATGTATTGACAGTTTGATTGTATATAATGTGCGCTTCAAAAACAAGGTATGTCTAAATGTTTCTAGGTCTCGATAGGTACAAGTTGGTACGGGTTCGGTACATATTGGGGTTGGGGGTCATATTGTCAACGACGGAAATTGGAATTATCTGAACTCACTGCTTTTCTTTGATTTGGAAGTTACTTATTTTTATGAAGATTAATTTGCAAGGTATTTTTCTCATGATACCGTGTATGTGGGTATGGCAATCAAATGTAAAGATTATAATGACTGTTATCTATGACTGAGAATAGGAACTCACTGCTTTCCTGTTTTCTTTTGCTTTTACCTTTATGAGTCCTGGTAACTGATATCGCTTTTAAAAAATTTGAAACCAAGTGACATACTACATGTATCAAGCCTTACAATCTTGAAAAAAAAAAAAAAAAGCCTTACAATCTCATATAATCATTTCTATCAAGCCTTCTACACTCATTATGCAAAAAAAAAAAAAAAATTCTGCATAATACAGCCTCATGTAATTGGAAAGGCGCATTGGGTTAAAGTTTATTTGTTGCGAATACGATAGATTAATTGGTCGTTTTGCGGATTGAGGCTACTGACAACACCGGCAGAGTCTGTGACAGTGCTCAGAGGTCCCGTTGAAATGCCATCAAGAAAGCCTTGAAAACTATGCCTGCGATTTACAGGTAACACTTGAGATTTACAGAGGAATAAATTGGTTTCTTCATTGATGTAGTATGGAACTGCGCTACTGGAACTATAGCACTTTCTTGCGTTTCTTTAGTCATCAACTTGAGTTGGGTTATTTCAGTACAGATCCGGTGCAGCTTTGGTTAAAGGGTTGGAACTGTTGTTGTGTTTTTTTTCTCCTTAATTGTACTGCTGGAAATATATTTACTCCATTACTCCATTGTTATTATCTCTTAGATATGTAATTCCTTGTATAGATCACAGTAACTAAATTTGCAAAATGTTTGAATAGTCGGTACATATTTGATGTGTTCATGTTTGACTTGAAAACCATTGGGAAAGAATGCCATAACATATTTGAAGATTTGTTGGCGTAGTGATTCCATGCACTTGCTTACACTTTTATTATGCCAAGTCCTGATTCTGATTTCAATTCTCAAGGAAATATGATCTGCTACCGAAAGTAAACAAAATAATATAAAAAGAATGTCACTCATGTACACTTACATGCACCAAAATAACGGTTGCGGCGGAGCCGCAACAACGCACCTAGTTAATTAACTCAAAGTTTGAGATATTCTTGAGGATACAAATTCATACTTTAATATTCACAAAAAATATTTAATCGAATTTTGAACATACGACTTCTCATATAAAAAATATTATCTTTTGTTACTGAAAGTATATATACATGCATGGAATATCTCCAACTTTATCTTATTTATACTTCTTATTTTCTCTCTTTTGATGAAAGACTTTGGTTGGACTCGGTCTAAAGTCTAAATTGCTTTGTAAAATTTCTCCCTTGGCCTAATTTTAAAATTTTAATCCATAAAAATTATTTATTGTTGGGTCTAAGTGGACTCTTACTTAGAAAATTGATTGGTACTAGAATTGATGCCTAGAAATTAATTAATTTATTCTAGAAGCATAGTGTCATTAATTTGATATTTTATCCACCGCCTTTTGAGAATGCAAACAAATAGTTTGAACTTAATTTTAAAAATAACCATATCTACAAAAATAAATACTTAAGATAATTAAGGTGATGTATTTAATAAATATTTTACATTATAAATTTATTTGAACGCAAACAAATATTTTTTTTAAACATTAAAAATTACATAATAAAAACAATATAGAGTGCCACGTGCGAATCGGCATGAATAACACAAAAATATAATAATAATTTAAGAATTTAATTGCATCTTATCTTATCATTAGAGGAAATAAAATCCTCCTTATTTATTATATTTATATTTTTTGTTATTTTAAAAATAGGATATTGTTTCATTGTTTTTTTTTTAAATCCAATAATGAGATCTTTTTATTCAAATTCGGTACTAATTTCTAGTGGATGCATTTTTCTTTGTGGGATCCGCTAATGAAACAGTGTTGAAATGTCAAAATTTATCTGACCAATAAATCTCATTCCCAACACTCCGTTATATTTATTGTTGTAATTAATTATTCCAATTGGGCCGGATTTGTAACAAAGTTTGCCATCAATTAATGCTACTCTGACTAATCTTTCTTTCAATTTTGATAATTTACTTTAATCTTACAAAGTCTACAAGGAAAACATTTTTGTTGTACTTGGGTACTTCTAGAAGACCAGAACCTTGATCCGTTACACTGAAAGCCCACTATTCATTATTATTATTTTAATTTTTAAAGCATAGCTAGCCGGCCCAATGAGACTAATCTCTGATTGATGCCCCTTAATAGTAAATAATCACACCAATGTTGCAATGAGACTAACCTCAGAATGCAATACATATTGAAAGTCTAAAACAAAATTAATATTTTTCCTCATAGATAAAGATCAAAGGGCTCTTGCTATGTCACCCATGGTTTGGAGGAAGCATGCCAATTGGTTCGGAGTCTATAGATCCCGTGAAGAAATATCAATTTTGACGGTTTGTGTATCCCAAGACGATCCATTTATGAATCCAATGGCTGCGAAAGAGCGAATGAAGGGCATGTACAAGTGCGAGAAAGTATTAGTTTCAGTGGCACAAAATGATGAGCTGAGAGACAGAGGGAAGTTATACTATGATAAGTTGCTCCAGGCCGTGTTGTCCGGTGAATGGAACGGTCGTGCTGAGTTCTACGAGACCGAGGGAGAAGATCATGTCTTCTATCTGGATAATGGTAGTTGTGACAAGGCAGTGGAGATGATGCAAAAGGTTGTGAGCTTTTTTGATTGAATGATAATTGTTAAAATTTGATATGTTGGTTTGATGCATTTTCTATTTATATCTGGTAAGTTAAGTTGTGCCACTTGAATAAATTAATTTCTAAGATATTTTTGAAATGAGTTTTTAAGATAATTTTGAGGATTGAGATCAAGAAATTGACTATATTTTTTAGATTAATAGATTTGAATAAATGATATACATGCTCCATTTTTGGATTGGATCATCCAAATTTTTTTTTTTCTCAAAAGCACTATTTATACATCATGTCATTTTCGGGATTTCCGATTTCGTCCGAGCCATTTCAATTGCCGCCGCTATATATCCAAAAGGTCTGATTTTGCTAGGAGGGTTCATTTTTTTTTTTTTTTTGTCTTTATGAAAATGCTGACAGTGGCTGTCAGTTACAGATGCAAAAAGTAAAAACCAGAAAAACAAAAACGACAATTACAACCACAAACAAAAAGAGAAACATCAAACAGCTTCTAGCAGTATTGCATCCATAACTTTGCATCTTGTAACACACATTCCTGACAAAGCTATCAAAATACGAGGTTTGGATAATTAATTAAGGGCCTCTGGACTTCAATCTTCCTGGCTTCGTCCCTCACTCCAAGGCCTTTATTGGTGCAGCTTTACGGAGAATTGACTGTATGCATGAGTTGGAAGGATCTAATTGGATCTAAAAACATATTAATTTTAAGATGTTGATTGAAATCAAACAAAATATGGAGAGACTCATTTGAATGATTAGGGGTCAAAATTTACTCTAAAAATTATACATTCATGATAAGGGGTCAGCGTTCAAAATTAACTCAATACAGTCGTCGGAATTGAAATGAAAAGATAAATTATTTTTTTTGATAAAAGGCATATAAAATGCCCGTTCCAATATATTGAAACCGGATGTTAATTTACAAAACAAAACCAACCGCATCCTTACCGAAAAACAAGATAATACCAAAAAAAGCTAAGCACCAAGCAAAACACAAAAGCTCGTCTCTTAATCAACCACCAAAACACAGTTATAGAAAATAGAAAACCTAAATCTGAGCCACTTTTTCTCAAAAATATCTAAGCCACTTGAGATAGGGCTAAGGGAAGCAGCAGATCCAAACTTTGGATCATAGCAAAATGAGTAAGAATTCATTCTTCATTGGCTGGAGATCCAGCAGCACTGTCACTCGGAACTGGACCGATAACTCCCTGGTAGATGACCATTTGATGGTCAACTGGGTCCCACATCCTCAAAGGTATTGCATTTATCTCTACCGGCAACCATTCATCAGCAGCTTCCTTGATGCGTTTGTCCATATTTCCTGTCCAATAGTGAAAAACAGAAATGATGAGTAATATCAAAGATCGAATTGACTTAGGAGCACAAGAATTAAAGCATATTTTGTTTCTATTCTTCCAAACTGTCCAGCATACAGTGCTTAAGATGACCAAAAAGCCCTTTTGTCACCACGTTGAACTGCAAAATCAAAGATATCAGTAATGGAGGTCCATGTAGCTAAATAATCTTGACTCTTGCCTAATCAAAACCATATTTTTTTTAGCTTGTTGGCAAGTAAGGAATAGGTGATTAACATCTTAAGTATCTGTGCAGAAATGGCAACTCAAGGTACCTTGCCAACCTTGTCTATTTAAATTTTTCTTTGTAAGAATTCTATTATTCAAAAGAAGCCATAAAAAAATTCTGATTTTTGGTGGAATAGGCAGATCCCACACTATAGCAAACTTATTAGCATTTATATCTCTAAAATTTAAAATTTTATAGATCGATCTAACCGTAAATACTCTAGAAGGAGTCCATCTCCAAGCTATTTTATCATAGTGATGGGTAAAACTAGATATACTAATTAAAAGGAGAATTTCATTCTATTCATCTAGTAAAATGCCACTAAGGCTTCTTCGGAAATGAATCACAATGTCTTGGGAATGAATGACGTCAGAAATGGAGATTGATTTATTTGTACATATGGAGTAGAGTTGTGGGAATCTAGTTGCAAGAGTACAATTCTCATACCACATAATATTCGAAAATTCAATGTGAGATTGTACCCCTGGATCGTATGTAACACTCATCTTACCTAAGGGATCTAAAAGTGAAAAGATAATCAGTTGACTAAAAGAAAGATTGATGTCAACATAATTGAGAGAAGTAAATATATTTAAAATGATTGACTTTTTAATTGTTTAATAATCATTCACCATTGATGTGACGAACGTGCAAATATTAATGCCAAATAAAAGTCAACATCTTGATATCTACAATTATTATAAAACGAAACACTTCGAGATCTACAATATTTGATTTAACTATATCGAAGCCCAACATAAATCTACTGTTATTCCCAAGGAATAACAGGAACTATTGTTATTTCGATCTCAACCGTTCGAATATTTTCATGTGCGAATCTCAAAGAAGTTATTCATGCATGAATATGAGCGAATACCAACTGTTGGAATCGGAATAACATGTTCATGTTATAACTTGGGAATAAGAGCAGATTTATTTCCGCGAAACTTTCCTAGCAAGGAAAGGCGGAAAGCCCTATGTCTACTTTAACACCTTGTTTGGATGGAGAGTAGAGGAAGGGAGGGGAGGTGAAGAATAGGAGTGAATGCAATGAAACAGAAAGGAAGATTAACATATTTAATCTCTTCGTGTTTGGATAATTAATGAGAAAAAATAAATTTAACTTACTTCTCGTCTTATTTCTTTTTTGGTTAATTGAAATTTAGAAGTTAATAAGAAATTTGGTAGTTGTTGTAGGTTTGTGACAAAAATTTTTGATGAGAATTATATAAGTAAGATATAGAGTTGGACATATGTGTCATTTTTTTTTAAATGCTTGCAACAATTTTTTTTTCATCCGTTACATCTCAAATCGGGAGGGAAATCGATTCTATTGATTATAAGTATGCATAGTTAAACATTTTCCCTCCTGTAGCTTTCACCTCTGACATAATTTTATCAACCAATTCAAGGAAAAAATTTCTTTTCTTTTCATTCGATCCCTTCCTCTACAGAGTGGATTATTTTATACATGATTGGTAGGCGATGACTGGGCGAAATAAAACATTGGCAACGAAAATCATTAGTTCATTTGATTTCCAAGGCTAAACAAAGTTCCATTAATGTGAAATACACCTCATAGAATGTCAGGCAAGTCATGTGCCATACACTAAATGCAGGAAAAGTTTTCATTAATGTGCAAATATAGGGTGTCAATGACACCCTTTTATATGTTTATCTAACCCGTATCGTATTTGAAAAGATGGATACATGTAAGATTTATTTTTTTCCTAACTTATCGGGTATGGGTTAGAGTAAAAAAAATTTTGTTATCATGACGGGGACAGGTATGAAAATGTTTCCACCCGACCCGTATCGTAACCGTTTACACCCCTGCGCAAATCAAAACTAATGGAGCAATTTGTAAATCTAGCAGGTCTGCATCTGGAGGTACTATTAGTTAAATGTAAAATATCTAAGCTAAAGTTAGTTTAATGTTGATATATTAATTAGCCAACAACTTATTCAAGGTGTAGTTTCCAACAACTTATTGTGAAATCCAAGAAATTAATCTATATAAACAAACTAGATGGCACATGGCATTAATTAGATGATTATTCAAGGTCTTAGTCAAATCTGAAATTCATCTATATAAACAAACTTTGGGGCTGGATATCCCATTCACCTCCAATACCAAACAAGATCAGAAAAGAAAGAAAAGAATAGAAACAGAAAGGAAACTTATAAGGCAATGGCATCGCAATGTGTAGTTGTCCTTTCGTTGTTTCTTGTACTTGTTGGTACTACCATGGCCGCCAGACCTTCGACGGAATATCGTACAATCGATTATTACAATGACGAACAAGTCCAATTTCTTGGCAGGTAAGCATCTCATCCTAGCTAGCGAGTTATATATTTTATCAAATGAATGAAGCTTACTTGAGATAATGAACTTCAGGTATGCAGTGGACGTAAGCAACAACAAGACCAAATCGCACCTGATCTTCAAGAAGGTTGTGAATGGTACAGTAATGACGACTCCAGGAAGTACCAAATATCGACTATGGGATCTAGATCTGATGGCCATAAACTGCAGCGAGTCAGGTTCACCCAGCAAGTATGCTACCACTGTGTTTGAGAACTTGCTTTTGGGCCTATTTGGGAACCAGATAGAAGCCTATGGTTCTACTTTCATGGCTCTTGATTATATGAAGAAATATTAATTAGTTTTGATGATACCATTACTTTTCATGTCAGAATAAATTGTGGGCTCATGTATGTGGCCTTCACCAGCGTTAGGAGTGAAGTAAGGTGTTTGCTTAATTAATTTGTCTGTTCTGTTTCATCGTGTTACTGATGTTGTTATTGTTCCTCTCCAACTGTATTGTTCTTGTATTTTTTTTTTCTCAAATGCTCCAACATATTGTACTTGAAGGTGCAACCAAAATCTTCCAAATATTTACAGTTATGAAAAACCATGAATTAAATAGTGGATCATATATTATTAGTGTATTTAAATCATGTAACAATCACGAATAAAAAAAATAGAAAAAAAGTTTCCAAACAAATATAAAATCTGGTCTACAAACACATTTTAATATGAATATCATGTGAATCGGTTCAAATTAACTATTTGGACTTTCTAAACGGAAATAAATGATATAAGGAACAATGAGGCATGAAAGACATTTTTGAACCCTCATTAAAAATATAGCTATAATATTTACACCACTGTGGTATACATAAGAATCCATAAAAAATACAAATTATGTAAACAAAACAGAATTAAAACTGAACTAAAACAAAAAAAAATTAAACAAGACAGAAATTTCATCATATTTATCTTTTATTAAATGGTAATACAACATTCCGGATTTCATCATATATATCTTTGAATCTATTTCAATAAAATATTTCCATTATAGAGGAGATGCTCTATTAATGCAGATGGTCCACTTGTATATAGTTTTATTAATTTCCTTTGTGAAATGTGGGCAAAATGGTCTAAATAAATCAAGTTGAAATAATAGTACCCGGATCGTGTACGAGATATTGTCCTTAAGCATAACCGTATCATCGTGCAAGATGGAACCGCAACCAAGATAATCCGGAGTTGTTGCTCCTTAGACACGCAATGGAAGCAACTGTCGATAACTCCGCAATATCTAGAATAGATCAGACTTTAGTGAATTGAGATCAAATGACAAAAAAAAATTGAATGGGGTTACAAAGAATATTTTATTTCTTTGTTTTTTCTCGAATAAACGGAGAGAATTGATATATAGAGAGAGACCATTCGTCCCAGTAATTAGATAGATAAATTCTTTCATAATAATTTACATACAGGGATAAAACGCATCATAGAGATGTGTTGAAAATAATAAAGAATTGAAGGATTGATCTCAGTCGTTCATCATCGATCAAGAGGCTATAATTAAATCAAGGAAAATCATATGTTCTTTTAATATTTAGAAAAAGGCAAAAAGTACCAACGGTACAATAACAGCTATATTAGCCTCTATAATATAAATAGCGATACCACTATGTACAAAAAAAGACTAAATAAAATTACTTCACTTTTCATCACTATTTCCATATATTTTCTTTCAATCTCACAAATACTCATATGAAAGTTTAAAAATCAACATGGGATCGGAGCTGTACGAATTCCTCTAAACCAATACAAAGCAAACACAACAAACCAGTCACATAAACAGCCTATTATTAGCACCCAAAAATGTCACAAAGGGAGGTACACTCAACAGAGACTTCCAATCCCTCCGTTCTCAATGGTGCTAATTACCTATCACGGTCTAGGTCCGTTATATTGGCTCTTAGTGGCCGAGATAAACTAGAGCTCACCACAGGAGAGAGCAAAACCAAAGCCATCTGATCCCAACAAACCCACCAATAACCCAATAACTCAATAACTCACTTGATCTGAATGGTACAGAATTTTCAGATCAAGTAATTTTCTACTTATCTAAAAAAATAGTAAAAAAATTATAAAAAATGTAAAATTTGGTTTGCAAGTACATACTCATATGGAGATTATGTTGAATGGTTCGGATCAACCGTTAGGATTTTGAAAACTCAAATATTGAGCCGTAGCACGGAGGCCCTCTATGCTACGCATAGCATATTAGCCAAATTATATATATATAGAGAGAGAGAGAGAAGAGGGATTGGATTACACCCTTTTTTTTGACATATTTTGACACCTATCATTTTCAAAGTCCAAATAGTCAAATTCAAACCGTTCAACATGATGGATATATTAAAATGTGCTTGGAGATCAAATTTTATCTTTTTTTAAAAAAATTTTACTATTTATTAAGATGGTTACAAAATCGTTGTTTTCAGACCATTAAAAAACAATGATAATGTAACCATCTTAATAAATAGTAAAAAAATTCAAAAAAAATGTTAAATTTGATCTCCAAGCACATTTAATATGGTGATTATGTTGAACGGTTCGGATCGACTGTTTAGATTTTGAAATCGCAAAATTGTCCTATAAAAAAACAGTGTCAAGATGTGTAAAAAAAAAGAGTGTAATTGGCTCATATATATATATATATATATCAAAAACACTTTTATTTTTAAATATTTTTTACTTATTTCTTGCATGTTAACTATCTTTAGCAAGTCTATCTGCCATCTGTTTTTGTGCATTCAATGTTCAACGCACTATGACCTTTTTTTATAAGGTTGATAACCCATCGAGAAATAAATCTAGTTAATACCACGTGAGTCACGGAATGTTGTTTGAAAATCCATTATTAGAAAAAATGGATTTCACTAGACATTTAAACGTTTTGGCGTCACAATTTTTGTTTATAAATTATTTCCTATATCCTTCTTAAAATATTAATTTGCGAATTAAACAAGATGAAGGTTGCTTTCATGACATCTCTTCTACTTGCAATGCTCCTGCTGTCTTCCCGTATTCACTAGTGGAAAATATGGAATCAGGATCGGTTATATATGCATATTAGTATCGGAATGCAACCGATCCTGATGGAGGCGATACTGATACTTACAATAATCTGGATCGGTTAAATAACCGATCCTGATAGTTACTATCAGGATCGGTTGTTTGAAACAACCGATCCTGATGTTATACTATCAGGATCGGTTTGTTTGAAACAACCGACCCTGATAGTTACTATCAGGATCGGTTTTGTTGAAAAAACCGATCCTGATACTTTTTTTTTTTTTTTTTTTTAATAATGTTGGTTCTGAAAAAAAAAAATCAGGATCGGTTGTTTTGAAATAACCGATCCTGATACCTTTTTTTTTTTTTTAATGTTGGTTCTGAAAAAAAAAAAGAATCAGGATCAGTTTTTTTGAAACAACCGATCCTGATGTTATACTATCAGGATCGGTTGTTTGAAACAACCGATCCTGATGTTATATTGGATCTAAAAAAAATATTTTTTTTTATTTGGCCAGCTTCCATATATATTTGCTGGCCAGCATAAATTTTTTTTTTTTATTTACCATTGATTTATTGGAGCTCAAAACCAATTAAGAACACAAAATAAAATTCATGAAACACAAAAAGAAGTACAATAGTTGAAGAAATTTGGTGCAATAGCAAAATAAAATTGAAAATACAAATGAAAAAAGATAGTTGATCGGTCGGATAATTAAGATAAATAAAAAGATAGTTTCAAAAAGCCTTGCTCAAATGAAAAAAGATAAATAAATAAATTGAAAATACAAAAAAAAATGTGTTTTAAAAGTATAATAATGAGAAAATTAGATAAAGCTAATACCGTGATAGTTGATCGGCCGGATGATTAAGTAACTTGAGCGAGATGTCCTCAAGACTGAAAAACAATATACAAACACCATTAATTAATTTTTGAAATAATACAAAAAATTAAAAATTGACACGGAGGTTCGAGAGGCTCGGCTTTGAGAGGGAGAGACGGAGACAGAGAGAGAGAGACACGGAGGAGAGGGAGAGACGAGACGGAGACAGAGAGAGGAGAGACACGGAGGTCTGAGGATTTGAGAGGGAGAGACGGAGACACAGAGAGAGAAAAACGCTAAGTTGAAAATGAGAGGCGCGAAATTAAAATAAGAACTAAGCAGGAGTTATCAGGATCGGTTATTTTGAAATAACCGATCCTGATTGTTTTTGTAAGTACAAAGGCGCGAAACAGAATTAAACCCTAGCGTCAAAAAAAGTATCAGGATCGGTTGTGTTGAAAAAACCGATCCTGATACTTTTTTTTTTAATGTTGGTTCTGAAAAAAAAAAAAAAAAAAAAAGAGTATCAGGATCGGTTCTGTGGACAGAACCGATCCTGATACTGTTTTTTTTTTTTTTTTTTAATTTAGGTTCTGAAAAAAAAAAAAAAAAAACAGTATCAGGATCGGTTCTGTGGACAGAACCGATTCTGATACTTCTTTTCTTTTTTTTTTTTTTTTTTTTTTAATTTTGGTTCTGAAAAAAAAAAAAATTTATCAGGATCGGTTCTGTGGACAGAACCGATCCTGATACTATTTTTTTTTTTTTTTTTTAATGTTGGTTCTGAAAAAAAAAAAAAAAAAAAGTATCAGGATCGGTTTTTTTACAGAACCGATCCTGATACTTTTTTTTTTTTCAGAACCAACATTAAAAAAAAAAAAAAAAGTATCAGGATCGGTTCTGTTGTAACAACCGATCCTGATTCTTTTTTTTTTTCAGAACCAACATTAAAAAAAAAAGGAATTAGAATCGGTTGTTTGTTAGAACCGATCCTGATACTATCAGGATCGGTTTTTAAGAAATAACTGATCCTAATATGTGTTCCATTAGGATCGGTTTTTTGTAAAAACCGATCCTGATAGTATCAGGATCAGTTCTAATAAAAAACCGATTCTAATTGTTCATAAATTAGGATCGGTTAACCATAAAACCCGATCTGAATAGTTTTTAGGATCGGTTTTCTTAAAAAAACCGATCCAGATAGATATTAGAATCGGTTGTTTCATATAACCGATACTATTAGGCCGATCCTGATTCCAGTTTTTCCACTAGTGATTTTTCTTGATTCTTTTATACTTAACTGTTCATAATTATTATTTTTTAATTGTTTGCTCATGTAGTATAATTGTAATAACAAATTATCATAGTATAATTAAGGGCAAAGGTTTTAACAGAGCAGTTTTTGCTTCATGCAGCGCACGGACCATATGCAAGGCTACAGGTGCTGTTTTAATTCTATATTATGTGCACTGCACGAAGCCAAAGCTGCTCAGTTAAAATCTCGACCCTATTGGATAGCAAAATCCCATACTAACATTTGTTCATTATTGAGATGGAGCGGTAGCACAATTAGCTAAGAGAAAAGGTCCTAAAAATATTGTGGTTATCCAAAGATCGAGAATTTGAACTCTGCTCACGACTTAGCTTTCAAAAAAACATTTGTTCATTATAATTTAAGCACTCTTTTAAATTAATTTTAATCCCCCAATTTAATATGTTATTAATTAATTAATTAGGTGCAACGGCGGAGATTTCAAGTGAGTCGGAGGATCCAAGTCATGATGATGAAGAGTGCACAGTTTTAATGGATAATAACACAACATGCGTTGCATATGATTGCAACAGAGTTTGTGTGTTCACAGTTGGTTACTATGCTCAGGGCGAGTGTTCACCTGAAGGTTGCATATGTCGTGCTCCATGTAAATCTAAAGGTTCCAAGCGTTGAAATAATGCTATATGTATAAACACAGAAATTATAATCTTATTTTCATTCATATCCAAACAAAAAAAATTGTTTTGTCCATTTTTTTAGTAAGAGATTTGGATCAGTGTTGTAAATAACAGAAATGCTCGTCAAATGGAAAGGGTACAGTCAAGTGATTAATCGAGAATAATCGATCATAATTGAAAATAATTGACCGATTAGTCGGGAATCTGTGACTGTTTGGTCGCCGCCAACGACAAATTAACCGAAAGAGCCCTTTTTTATAACACTAGTTTGATAGTTTGGATGTGAAGTCACCCACCTATTACTATCCACAAGAGATCTCCTCTGAATTTTGAATAAGTAACCTCTCACATGGAGAGTATTGTGTTTGGCCACTAGATTAAAGACTGTTATAAAGTAAAGATAAACAAACATAAACAAGATAGAGAGAATGTAAAGAATAGCTATCTCTTTATTCATATATTTCTCATGTATACAATGCAAGATTACAAAGCCTCTATTTATAAGCTACAAATTGTGAATGAAAAGACATTACAATAATAAATAAGGCATTGAATTCTAAATAGTAGTGGGATATGAATTCCAATGGTAGTGGGGTAGTGGGGAAGTGAATGAGGATTAATATTGGGAGTTACAAAATGTATGGACCATCTATTATATTCATAACACTCCCCCTTGGATGTCAATTACATAAGAATATGTTTCATTAAAACCTTACTAGGAAAAACCCTATGGGATAAAAACCTAGTGAAGGAAAAAGAGTACATTATTCTTTTAACACGCAACTACAACCTTACAAGGAAAATGTAGTGCATATTAACTCCCCCTCATGACAACATCAATCAAGATCTTTAAGTCGGCGAACTCCAATATTATAAACTAGCTTTTCGAATATTGTAGTAGGGAGCGCCTTAGTGAATAAATCTGCTAGATTCTCACTTGAACGGATCTGCTGAACATTAATAGTATTATCCTTTTGGAGATCATGTGTGAAAAAAGAATTTTGGTGAAATATGTTTTGTTCTATCTCCTTTAATGTATCATTCCTTTAATTGAGCAATACATGCAGTATTATCTTCATATATGATCGTCGGGATCATTTCTCCAGAAGACAAGCCACATGTCTGATGAATATGTTGAATCACAGATCTTAACCAAACACATTCTCAGCTTGCTTCATGTATTGCTAAAATTTATGCATGATTAGAAGAAGTGGCTGTTATAGTTTGTTTCACAGATCGCCACGAAATAGCTGTTTCACCACATGTAAACAAATAGCCCGTTTGAGATCGGCCATTATGTGGATCAGACAAATATCCAGCATCTGCATAACCAATTAAATCTGATTTGGATTCATTTGAAAAAAACAATCCCATATCCATTGTACCTCGGAGATAGTGAAGTATATGTTTAATTCCATTCCAATGTCTTCGCGTAGGAGAAGAACTATATCTTGCTAATAAATTTACGGCAAATGATATATCCGGTCTTGTATGTCCAGCAAGATACATAAGTGCTCCTATTGCACTAAGATATGGTACTTCGGGACCAAGTAGTTCTTCTTCATTTTCTCGAGGTCTAAAAGGATCTTTGTTCACATCTAATGATCTTACAACCATCGGAGTGCTCAACGGATGTGATTTATCCATATAAAATCTTTTTAGCACTCTTGCAACGTAATTTTCTTGATGCACAAAAATACCATTTTTTAAATGTTCAATTTGCAATCCAAGACAAAATTTTGTCTTTCCAAGATCTTTCATCTCAAATTATTCCTTTAAATAATTTACTGCTTTTTGAAGCTCTTCAGGAGTTCCAATGATATTTAGATCATCAACATAAACTGCAATTATAACAAACTCATTTCCAGATCTTTTCATGAAAATACATGGACAAATTGTATCATTTCTTTATCCATGTTTCAATAAAAATTCACTGAGACGGTTATACCACATGCATCCAGATTGCTTTAATCCATATAAGACTTATTCAATTTAATTGAATAATGTTCTCGAGAACCTAAATTACATGCTTCAGGCATCTTAAAACCTTCAGGGATTTATATATATATATCATTATCAAGCGAGCCATATAAATAGGCTGTGACAACATCCATTAGGCGCAAATCGAGCCCTTCATGTACTGCCAGACTAATTAAGTATCGAAAAGTTGTTGCATCCACCACAGGTGAGTATGTATGTTCATAATCAATTCCAGGTCTTTGTGAAAATCCTTGAGCTACAAGTCACGCTTTATATCTCACAATTTCACCTTTCTCATTTCGCTTTCGCATAAATATCCATTTGTATCCTACTGGCTTTATGCCTTCGGGTATTGGGACTACAGGCCCAAAAACTTTTTGTTTTTCAAGAGAGTTTAATTCTGCCTCAATTGCGCCTTTCCATTTTGGCCAATCATTTCTTTGTCGACATTCATTAATAGATTTTGGTTCATGATCCTCATTATTCATTACATCTAGCACTATATTATATGCAAAAATATCATTAATATCAACTTTATCTCGGTTCCATCTTATTCCATTCATGATATAGTTTATCGAGATCTCTTCATTTTCACGAATTTTATATACTTGAGTTTCTGCTGGAACTCCAATATTAGTTATAATTTGATTTTCTTCTGAATTTTTTTCTGTCATATCCTCAATTTGGTCATTTTCATTATTTGCTCCTTTACTTTTTTGAGGATTTTTATCTTTGGAACCGATTGGTCTTCCACGCTTCATGCGTGTCATAATTTCATTAGTTTGTCCAACAAGGACATCAACTTTTATTGGAGCATTAGCAGCTGGTACATGTGATTTGGTCACTTTCTTTGAGTCTGTAAATGCGTCTGGCAATTGGTTAGCTAATCTTTGCAAATGAATTATCTTTTGAATATTTAGTTCACATTCTTTAGTGCGAGGATTAAAATGTTATAATGATAATTCATTCCAACTAATGTCTTTTCCTAGCTGATTATTTTCTCCCCCTAATGTTGGAAATTTTGATTCATCAAAATGACAATCGGCGAATCTAGCCGTGAATAAATCTCCTGTCATTGGTTCCAAATACTTTATTATAGATGGAGATTCAAATCCAACATAAATTCCCAACCTCCTTTGAGGTCCCATTTTAGTGCGTTGTGGTGGAGCAATTGGAACGTATACCGCACATCCAAAAATTCTTATATGGGAAATATTAGGTATGTGACCAAAAACTAAATGTAAAGGGGAAGTTTTGTTATAGCTAGTTGACCTGATGCGAATTAGTGCTGCTGCATGCAAAATAGCATGTCCCCAACAAGATATTGGAAGTTTAGACTTCATAAGTAGTGGTCTTGCAATTAATTGTAATCTCTTTATGAATGACTCCGCAAGTCCATTTTGTGTATGAACATGAGCTACAGGATGTTCAACATCAATTCCAATAGACATACAATAATCATTGAATGTTTGAGAAGTAAATTTACCAGCATTGTCTAGACGTATTTTTTTAATTGGATAATCAGGAAAATGTGCTCTTAATCGAATCAATTGAGCAAGTAATCTCGCAAACGTCAGGTTGCGAGTTGATAATAAACTTACATGTGACCATCTTGTTGATGCATCAATTAAAACCATAAAATATCTAAATGGTCCACATGATGGGTGTATTGGTCCACAAATATCATCCTGTATACGTTCTAGAAATGTAAGAGATTCATTTTGTATTTTCACTAGTGATGGTCGAATAATCAACTTTCCTTGAGAACACGCAGCACATGACAATTCATTAGATTGAAGAATCTTCTGGTTCTTTAATGAATGTCCACATCAGTTCTCTATTATTTTTCGCATCATTATTGATCCGGGATGACCTAACCAGTCATGCCAAACTATAAACGTGTTCTTATCTGTAAGCTTCTGGTTTACAATAACACGTGCTTCAATTACACTAATATATGTGTAATACAAACCGGAGGAAAACATAGACAATTCTTCCAATATGCATTTTTTACATGAGATTTGCTAGTTATATAGAGATATTCAACATTTTCTTCATTAGTTGTCTCAACATGGTATCCATTTCGGCGGATATCCTTAAAACTTAGTAAATTTCTTTGAGACTTAGAAGAATATAATGTATCATCAATATAAAGTTGAGTTCCTCCATGTAACAACAATGTTGCTCTTCCGGAGCCTTCTATTAAATTTGTACTACCCGAAATAGTATTAACATTGGCTTCTTGCATTACTAAATACGAGAAATATTTTTTATCTTTAAGAATAGTATGAGTTGTTGCACTGTCGACGAGACATATCTCTTCATTATTGATGTTGTTGTTAACCAAAGGAATATTCATTCTTTATAGGAACATAAGAAAAAAAAAAAACTAATCAATACCAAAGAATGTAATCAAGAATATAATAAATGAGTAGATAGAAATTTATTTCTTTGAAAAAAAAATTACAACAGATACTCCAACAAAATCTTATCATCACTAATCTAACAGTAAAATAAAAATTTATTAATCTATTTATTTTATATCCTATCATCACTAATCAAGTGATTAGTTTTTATTTTCTTCGATAAAGAAATCAGCAACATCCAAATGAGTAACATCAAGTTGGCTAATATCGAAATTGTCATCACAAACAAAATTCGTTTCGATATTTTTCTCCTTATTCTTTAGTGATGCTTGATACAGGTCAACAAGATGCTTCGGCGTATGACAAGTACGTGACCAATGACCTTTACCACCGCAACGATAGCATGAATTCTCTTGTTCTTTATTATGCCCACTTTTTTCTTTCTCAGTTTTTTCTTCATTATTTTTCCACTTCTGGTGGAGAGATATGTTTTTAGAATGATCACCACGATAATAACCTCGACCGTGGCCTCGGCCACAACCTCGACCACGACCTCGGCCACTGCCACGTCCACGTCCTTGAAATTGTCCAGAATTGTTATTCATAGCTACATTCACTTCAGGGAATGAAGCAGAACCAGTTGGACGGGATTCATGATTTTTCATCAAAAGCTCGTTATTTTGTTCAGCCACAAGAAGGCAAGAAATCAATTCGGAATATTTCTTGAAACCTTTTTCACGATATTGTTGTTGTAAGAGTATATTTGATGCATGAAAAGTGGAGAATGTTTTTTCTAACATATCTTGATCAGTAATGTTTTCTCCACATAATTTTAGTTGAGAACTAATTCTAAACATTGCTGAGTTAAACTCACTTACAGTTTTAAAATCTTGTAATCTCAAATGAATCCATTCATAACGAGCTTTTGGGAGAATTACAGTTTTCTGGTGATCATATCTTTCTTTTAAATTATTCCATAAATTAAGTGGGTCTTTTACCGTAAGATATTCAGCTTTCAATCCTTCATGGAGGTGGTGACGAAGAAGATCATTGCTTTGGCCTTGTCTTGATTGGTGGCTGAATTATTTTCTTTGATTGTTTCTCCAAGGCCATTTGCATCTAAATGAATTTCAGCATCTAACACCCATGATAAATATTTTTTTCCTGTAATATCAAGAGCCACAAATTCAAGTTTGGCAAGGTTCGACATAATGATACTATAACAAAAATATTAAATAAGTTAAATAATATTCAATACTATGAAAAAAAAAATGTAATACTGAATGATCTAAATTTTTCTTTTCTTCTCAGAATGTTGCGTTTTAAAAAAATTTGAAAGGTCACAGAACCTTTAATCATTGTAATATCTAGTTCTGTTGTTAGATCTAAAAGTGCTTATACAAAAAATTACACATTATAAATTACATGTGGCTTCCGGCCAAAAATTTAAATCTTATAATTGAACTTCGGGCCAATTAATAAAATTGTTAAAATGGCTTCCGGCCAATTTCATTAGCATAATTTATATTCATATGGCTTCGGGCCATTATTTAACATAATAATATAATTATATGGCTTCGGGCCATTCCATATAACATAATTTATGTTGAACACAATATAATGTAAAAGATAACATAATATTATCATAATATAACTTAAAAAGTAACATAATTAAATTTAAAAAAAATTTACCTTGAATCTTCAAATAGTAGAGCTCTCGTGCTGATAACGTGTTATAAAGTAAAGATAAACAAACATAAACAAGATAGAGAGAATGTAAAGAATGGCTATCTCTTTATTCATATATTCCTCATGTATACAATGCAATATTACAAAGCCTCTATTTATAGGCTGCAAATTGTGAATGAAAAGTCATTACAATAATAAATAAGACATTGAATTCTAAATAGTAGTGGGATATGAATTTCAATGGTAGTGGGGTAGTGGGGAAGTGAATGAGGATTAATATTGGGAGTTACAAAATGTATGGAACATCCATTATATTCATAACAAAGACTAATTATTCTCTTGTTTTGTGGAGGTGCATCTTTTATTGATCATAGCAACCGCTAATTACCAAATAGTAATGAGGGGGCGTAATGAGGAAATTGCATCCTCTGAGATATCTCTAACTTTGGGTGTTTTTTTGGAAAATATCAACCATTGAAATACATTTTGCATGAATCTCAAAGCACCATGTTGTGTATTTTAGGTATTGAAATATAGGGCAATTTTAATACACTTTTAACTTTAAAAATTTATAAACCTTCATACACAATAAATAGGTTAGTTGCAAGTGCACCTATCGATTGTAGTATGTAGGTGTCGATTCAAATGGAAGTTGGGAAACACTAATTTGTATTAAGTAAACTACTTTTAAAACTAAATAATAAAAGTAAAAAAAAGGGGTTTTGTGTAATTTCGTTTTTTATGAAAATTAAAGATTCGTAGCAAAGCAATTAAAATTCGGATGTTATTCGAATTGGAGAAGTCTAGGGGTTTTTAGCTTACAATTCCTTGGTTAATTTCTCATTTATTTGATCTCTAAATTCATGTTTGCCTTGATGGGGTTTCTAACTTTATGATGTGCCTAGATAATATGGATTTCACGATTAAGTACTTCACCCTAACTACCTAGATTTAAGCGCGTGTTAGCCTCTTTCAATTAAGTATTGATACAATTATTTTGGTGCGATGAGTTAACGTTCCTCTAGTTTTAGGGCTGTCACGATCCTAATAGGGATATTTAACATTACATGCACACAAAATAATATATCAATATCTAATCTAATATAGGGTTCCCAATTAGGTTTTAGGCTTCACAATTAAGTCTTTCACCCTAACCTAACTATTAATTCCTATGGTTCCGGATAAAGATTAGAATGGTACATAATAAGGTACCGTCAAGCAATTGATCATTAGCAATTCAAGTTGTAAAACCTAAACGGGATATTATCTATCAAGTACACAGATTATGCAATTAGCGAGAACTTATCAATCAACAAGAATAAATCGTACAAGCAAACAATTATCATAAAGAATAAATCAAACAAACTAGAAATTAACGCAAGTTCATGTTTAACGCCTAAGCCCCTAGAGAGGAAATCTAGCCTCTCATAGATGCTTTAACATCCACAAGAAAATATAAAATAAACATGATAAAAATTGAGAAAAATACGTAAGAGAAAAGAATATAACCAATCTCCAAGTTTCTGCCCAATTTCTTCCCTTGTCGCTCAAGCAAAACCTTGATTTATTCCTTCTCTTCCTTTGAAATTCACAACTTTGATCACCGCGGGAAAGTGAAGTAAAATGACTTCAATTAAGCAATGATGATTTTTCTTGTGGTCTCCTTAACCTTATATAGCATTTTCTAAACTTGGGGATCAAGTTGTTCTATTTTCGGCACCCACTAACTTCCATATTTAGCAGTTTTTCAGGCTGGTGTGGCCATTCGTGTGGCTGCACAAAATTATACATTTCGAATTTGAATTTGTTTCCTTCATGAAAGTTGTAGATCTTTTTGTTATGGTTGTCAAGCTTTGATTCACCCAAATCGGAGTTCATATAACCAAGATATGGCCAAAATACGAACTGTGTGTCGCATCTGTGATTCTGTGCGGCTAGTTGTGCGGCCCGCACAGATTGGTTTGTGCAGCTGCAGGAGGCTCTCGAAATTTCTAGTGAACCGAACTTCAAACGGGCATAAATCATGATTCGTAACTCCGTATTTAGTGTTCTACCACTTTTCAGAAAGCTTGCGAGAAGATCTACAATTTGCTCTATTTCCTGTAATTTAAATAGACTTTGGCAGTAACTTAGTTCTTGGATATATTTGACACAAAATTATACTAAAATACAAATAAATTGGCTAAGTTTTGTTAAATTTTAATCAAAATTATATATAATTTAGGCTTATCACACCAACAATACTGGCTCCGTGCTATATCCCCGAATAGGCACCATACACGTCTGTCATGCAAAAATTGAGATACTTAAGAGGATACACACTCATTAATGATGGGAGCTGAATTTTTCAAATAGGTATCAGATTGAAATATGTCCAATGTGTAGTCTAAGTTGTCTGATCTACATCAAAATTCGTGCCAGAAGATTTAAATTTATAATAATCTCAACCGTCTCATGAATGTAAGCCATAGCGCAAATTTCAATGCGGATCGAACTCCTTAAAGCTCCCTCTTTCCATATTTTTCCCTCCATAATTTTTTGAAAATATTAAATGGGAAAATTATGAGATTTTTATATCCAATTATTGAAAATCATTTCATTATATCTTGGTTGAGAAATTTATTACATGCTTTCATTTCATTCCATATGAATGTCCACCACTCTGTAACTGTCAGGGACGGAATTACAAAATTGAGACTGGAATGCTAAATAAATAAGCGTAATGTAATTTTATTTTATGAGGAGAACTAATAGTTATGTTTTTGTACTCTTGAGTTTCAGTTTTGTAAACCTAGGCAAACCTCATAATATTTATATTGATTTTGTAGGAACTTTAACAATTCAAATTATAGTTATGATATTTATGTTTAAAAATTAAACTTTGATTATTTCTAGGTAAAAATCAATTTTTGTCGTAACATTTATCTCTGTAAAAAAGAGCTGGTAAAACATGAAAATATCTAAATTTGATACAAGTTTCAAAAGATTTGAAATAATTTCAAATTATTAATAGGCCGAGATATTGGGAAAAAACAAATACAAGTATTGGGCCTAACACATTTTCATTTTGGGCCCAATTTTGGGCCAATACGCAGATTGCTCGCTGACTCGCTTGATTTTATAATAAAATTCAGACCCAAGGACCGTGTAGAATGAGATCTGAGTCATTTGTTTGAGTGAGGCTATGGGACTATGCATAGCACGGATGGGTCCGTGCTACGGCTTCAAATTTGAGTTTTCAAAATTCTAACGGTCCATCCAAACCGTTCAACATGATTATAAAATGAATATGTACTTGCAAACCAAATTTTACATTTTTTCGAATTTTGTTACTATTTTTTTAGATAGGTAGAAAATCACTGTTTTTGGATGGTCCAGAATTTTCAGATCAAGTGATTTTCTACCTCTCTAAAAAAATAGTAAAAAAATTTGAAAAAATGTAAAATTTGATTTGCAAGTACATATTCATTTTATAATCATGTTGAACGGTTTGGATAGACCGTTAGGATTTTGAAAACTCAAATTTGGAGCCATAGCACGGACCTAACCGTGCTATGCATAGTACCATAGCCTCACTCCATGTGTTTTATACTAGCACGAATCTCACAGCAGACCTCTTTATATTTTAAATAATCTCCCAATGATTTTGACTCGCTGGGAGTATTCTACACGGTCCGGTACTGCAGAGGATACTCACCCAATTTAAAATAAAAAATTGTATTTGTATGAAGGAATATCAAACAATTTAAATAACTTCAAAATTTATGTCAGGTGAAAAATCTTAATTTGACTAAAATAATTTCTTAAAATGTTTGATGTCAGCATGGAAGAACTATTTTTTCTTGTCATATTTGAGAAATGTATGTATGAATTAAGAATTGTGAGATACAATTATTACTCCTTGATAATATAAATAAATATGATGAATGGGACCCACAAACAGAAATATTGCCTCCCAAATTTTAGTTTGACCTTTGAAAATCAATATTGGTTTATAATTTTATGTATTCAAATCCATCCTAATTTGAATCGTATACCCAACAGTCAGAACTTGTTTGACAAGTCATAGTTTTAAAACAATATTTATATATGTTGTTGACTTTGAACCAATCATTTTTTCATTAATTACTTTGTATGTCCTCAAAGTAATTTGGTTTTGATTAACGTGTCAAGTTTTGGCATTTTGTTGTCAAAACTTTTTCTAACATAAATTGGAGATCTAAATTTCTCAAATTTTTTTAAAAAAAATCTGAATTTACAATTTCTTACACAGAGAATAATATTGTTCGATTTTTAACCTGCAACTTCCTGTACAAAAAAATATTACTCGTAATTTGCCACTAAAACAAAGACTGATTTTTGTCGTGTAAAAATTGTTAAGTTGGGTTTGTTCTATTTCTGAATATTTGATATTTTCAAATTGAAACTTGTTAATTGACTTTGATTAGGCTTGATCTTTTGTTCACTTTCAAGTCAATGTATGAACTATTTTAAGTGAAATTTATTTAATTTTGGATAATGCAAGTGTGTTAATGAGTAAATAATCTGAAAAGGTAATGAAGTCTTATTATATAAGAATTAATATTTCCATATCTTTATTTAATTTTTGAATCATGTAAGCATGTTGTGAGTAGTATGAGATACTACTGAAGCACTTTTATATAAGAGTTAATATGTCCATAATTATATCATTTATTAATTTTGAATCATGCAAACATGTTATTAGTAGTCTGAGAAAGTACTGCTAAAACCATGTTTTATTTTATTTATTTATTGTGACTGAAACCTTGATTCTTAAGTTCACTGAGTCTCTTTGTGAACTCAACTTTAAAATTTATTGAATTGGTTCAAATAACGAATACAAATCGTTGAAATTCATCTACCTTATGAGTGATGCGTTTACATGCAAAAAAATTAAATCTGACGCTGGTTAAGGTCATAACTTTAAAAGTGGACTTAATTTTTTAAAGCTAATTTGACGCTGGTTTTTATTTTTTAGAATTAGTGATTGAAATCTGAGGTGGTCTGATATCCCATCGGAGCTGTTCGATTTTCATTAAAATTCATGCAGACAACTTTAAGATTTGTGTTGATTAAGTGTGCACTTTTAAAATTGATCCAATGACTCTAATCAGACATCAAATTGAATTTTGTTCGATATCCATCAGACACTCTTAAAAATTAAAACAGTTCAGAATTTCCACAAATTAATTAACTCAAAGTTTGAGATATTCTTGAGGATACAAATTCATACTTTAATATTCACAAGAAATTTTTAATCGAATTTTGAACATACGACTTCTCATATAAAAAATATTATCTTTTGTTACTGAAAGTATATATACATGCATGGAATATCTCCAACTTTATCTTATTTATACTTCTTATTTTCTCTCTTTTGATGAAAGACTTTGGTTGGACTCGGTCTAAAGTCTAAATTGCTTTGTAAAATTTCTCCCTTGGCCTAATTTTAAAATTTTAATCCATAAAAATTTAGAAAATTGATTGGTACTAGAATTGATGCCTAGAAATTAATTAATTTATTCTAGAAGCATAGTGTCATTAATTTGATATTTTATCCACCGCCTTTTGAGAATGCAAACAAATAGTTTGAACTTAATTTTAAAAATAACCATATCTACAAAAATAAATACTTAAGATAATTAAGGTGATGTATTTAATAAATATTTTACATTATAAAATTATTTGAACGCAAACAAATATTTTTTCAAAACATTAAAAATTACATAATAAAAACAATATAGAGTGCCACGTGCGAATCGACATGAATAACACAAAAATATAATAATAATTTAAGAATTTAATTGCATCTTATTTTATCATTAGAGGAAATAAAATCCTCCTTATTTATTATATTTATATTTTAAAACTAGGATATTGTTTCATTGGTTTTTTCAAAATCCAATAATGAGATCTTTTTATTCAAATTCTGTACTAATTTCTAGTGGATGGATTTTTCTTTGTGGGATCCGCTAATGAAACAGTGTTGAAATGTCAAAATTTATCTGACCAATAAATCTCATTCCAATTTTTGTTATGTAGCGAGGATTTTGTGTGCAACTTGGGTTGTGATTTTGCTTCTACGCTGAGAACTTGAAACAAATCTACATTTTTTGTAAATTGTAGAGAACACCCCACAATTGCAATATTTTTAAAGTAGGTCCTTGTACCACATGTCATTGAAACAATATTGTAATTACTAAGATAAAATTTTTTTTTTGCGTACATTGAAGTACAAATAAAAAAAATACAACCTCTTTATTTAAAAAAAAGAAGTCCCTGTCATGCATTTTTCAAAGCTGACATGCCCATTATTTATTTTATATATAAATTAAAATTAAAATCTTCAAGAAAGAGATTGATTAGTTTTTCTTCAAAAATATATAGAACTGCACCAATAGTACGGTTCCAATAGGTACAGGTTTCTGGGTTCCAGTATTTTTCATACGTTAAAACCCATATGGACTACATATTTGTCTGAAAACTACTGGTACACCATTGGTACGGTTCTAGCAGCCTATCTTTGGTGGAACTGCATGATGCGGTTTCATCTATTTGTCGAAAAAAAAATTAATCTCTTTTCTGAAAAATTGAATTTTTAATTTTAAAAAAAAATCCTGGACATGTTCATTATTTATTTTCTATAGAAGTAGGCAAGTAGCCCTACCCCAGAAAAAATCAAATTGGTTGATCCATTTTCTATTCACAGAGAATTTTGTATAACAAAACAACAAATTCAGAAGTTAGGAGTTGTTATCAACTTTTTAACCTTTTGTGAGTTCTATAAATGCATTGACTCAGTTCGGTGGGGACAACGTTAGACTTTTTGTTGGCGACATGTATCAGCCTTCGGATGGGGTAATGATTTTAACAGAGCAGTTTTAGCTTCATACAGCGCACGGACAATAGAATGAAAGTAGCGCTGCATATTGTTAGTGAGCTGTATGAAGGTAAAACTATTCTGTTAAAATCTTTACTTGATTTTCTTTTTTGGCAAGAAATATGAATTAATTGAAAGAGATATGATCAAGAGGAGGTAATAAGTTATATTTTTTCAGGTTTTGATTACCTGTCATAACGGCAGTTGGGCCCCCACGTTGCTTCCAGGTTTTATATATGAGAAATTATCACAAAACACCTCAATAAATTTAAAATATTGTGGACAAGTACATGTTCTTTACTTCTTCTTTTTTGTATAGACTGTGCAATATATACTTTATAAAGAGAGTTAAGTTTGAAAAAAATTATTTATTTCAAATCATCAATATTTTTATCCATTTGATTATAATCTTCTTTTTTTATATTTATTATGATCGAAGAGTTCATATTGGTAACCATGTTGTTTTCTATTATATAGGTTTTAGGATTTAGAAAAAAATTATGTTTTGAATATATTTTATAAAAACATTCTTTAAAAAAATATCATTGATAAAATGTAACTCATTATGAAGTATATATTGTTGCTAAAAATTTAATATGAATTGTTTTTTTTCCTGAAACAATTCTAGTATTGTATAATAAAACAAAAAGGATGTGAATAAAGTCACTTTGGTTATTATTTATTTAAATTTTGTATTAAAATGCTAAGAGAAGATGAATAACATATTTGTAAAAACTAAGGGGTGCTTTTGCAATTTAAGACTTAAGGACATCATTATATGAGTAGGTGTCTTCTATTAGAATAATTAATTTCTGACATTATATGCTAACAGAATAAAAGTACAAGGAAGTCTCTCTCTCTCTCTCTCTATGTTCACCTATCCACCATGGAAGGGTCTTCACCATGGCTAGAATCAATCAAACAAGTTCTCAGTGTTGCCTATGTGATCCTCCTATTTTGTGCTGCTTTCTTCATTGGAGGCCTTAAAGGTAACTATACAATACCAATTCCAGATTAGCATCTGAATTTACTTGGAATATACTTTTAGTAATTCTCCTAATTTGTGTATTGCTTGAGAAACATTTTTCCTTAAGTTGATTGCCTAAATTAAATTGTTGACAATTGAGATATGGAAGTAACTGTAATTATGACTTAGAAAGATGTTTAATTTCTGATTTCTTCTTTGAATATGCATTATGTGGTTACATGCAATTATTATTCCTTTTTTTTTCATTTTCTTTCTCCTCTCTTTTAATTTGTCCTTTAATAATTGTGGAATTGTTATTCCTGCCTTTTAGCTATAGAGGGTTTGACTGAATTTAGTAGTGGCCTTATTGGTATTTTGATGTCAAATTGAGATTGAATTTTTTTAACATGAGATGGGCAAAATTACCAGAATAATGCCATGCATTTTTCTAAAGGGGACTAAAATTGCAAATATTGTTTTGGGAACATTAAGTTACCCTTGAAAAAAAAAAATTCTCCATAGGACTAAAAATCCATAAATTAATTGGAGATTAAGGCGTTCATAATAATTGTTTATTTTTTTTGAAACAGTAATTTCAATTTTAGGAACCAACCAACTTTGATTTTATTTTATTTTTCTTCTCATTTTATATTTCTCTCTTTCTTTAGTTGCATATTTACAACATTGATATTACTTCTGCAGCTTTGATTGTCGGGCCCTTTGCCGCAGCAATTCTAATTTTAGGAAACATTGGGGTTATTCTTGTACTTTTCCCTTTTCATGTCGTATGGACTGTCTATACTCTAATCAAGTAAGTGATCCAATATTTAATCAAACTATGATCAAATGTGATTCACTATTTTGAAAAACCAAATTACATTTCACAGTATCAAACAATTTACTGATTCAAAATGTTCTGCTATTTTTTTTTGTTACATTTACTGTACCAGTAGCATAATTTTAGGATTATGTCTAACACCTGACTAATCCAGAAGCACCTTTAATGCAGAACTAACTATGTAAACATTGCTTTGAAAATCGTGCTGCTCTTAGTAGCATTGCCGGTGCTGTTCGGTCTATGGCTGGGTCTCGGTATATTTGGAAGTGTACTTGTCGGGCTTGGTTATGGTTTCTTCACTCCATGGGTATCCACATTTGAGGCATTTAGAAAAGAGACCCAAACAGAGAAGTTCATTCACGGCATTGTGGTATGTACTTGAATTTAAAAAATTTGGACAATTTTGCCCTTGCATTTTAACATTCTGTTATCTGCATTTCGCAATATTTTCAATTCTTGGTTGGCTTTCTTTCCTCATCTTTTGTCTGGGCCTAGTGTTGATACAGCACTATCAGTTCAGGCTGAATTAGGTCTGAGTTTTTCAGCGGTTGAAATTGAGTTATGAGACAATCGGTATTTTTTGAAATGATAACACAGATTTCAACCGCTGAATTATTCAACGGTCCTCATACAAATCAAAATTTGCTGAAAAAGATGATATGGGTAGAATTTTTTATTTTTTGTTGGTGTTATAGATTAAAAAAATCAGTGTCTTTTACTACATGTGAATTTGTGTGCTTCAAAAAAAAAATTATAAGATTGATTTTTAATTATACAGATTTAGCATTTATCTTAACAATACTAGTTTTATCGGATAGGATGGTACATGGGGAACAATTAAAGGGAGTTGTACAGTTGCGAGAGATTTCATGGATATTTGTTGGTACTCGTACCCTCTCTTTCTCAAAGAATTGCGCGAAGGCCAACCCGAGAACCAGCAACATTACATAAGGTGCTTACTTTTCTTTTTTGTTTTTTAGTATGAGTTATCTCAGATTTTTTGGTATTACAAAAGCATCCCTATTAGAGAAATTTTTTTTTTGCTATTTTCATATGATATTATCAGAGTTACACAGATAAATGCTTGTCAATTGAAATATTTGGACAAAACTGCCCCCAGTCAGGTTTCTGAAGTAAGGGCTCAAAATTTGCTGTTTTAGAACACTTATTCATGGATGAAGACTAGTTAATCTTAATGACCCCAAAATTATAAGAAATAGTTGATACTTTGCATCAATTCATCCTTATATTTCTAATTGACCCCAAAATTACCTTAATTCCAACTTTGAAGGAAACCCAACTTGTCGATTCTGACACAAAATTTGTAAAGAAATTGATAAGAAAATAAATAAAAATTCATTTATCCATGTTTCATACAGACAGCACCAGATTATTCTCTCTATCTCCTGAAATTAAATAACATTTTTTTTTTTTCAGATTGCGAGACATACCATCATGTATTATGGTAGGCATTATGGGGATAGTAGTAGATGTACCACTCTACACCATAATTGCACTAATAAAGAGCCCTTATATGCTCTTTAAGGGGTGGCAGAGGCTCCTTCAAGACGTGATAAGCAGAGAGGGTTTATTTCTAGAGACGGCATGCATCCCTGTTGCCGGTCTTGCAATCCTCTTCTGGCCACTATTTGTTGTTGGGAGTGTTCTCATGGCCATAGTATGGAGCATTTTTGTTGGACTCTACGGTGCAGTTATTGTTTACCAGGTTACTGGCTTTTATTGCAAATCTATTTAATTTACTGGCTTTTATTGCAAATCTTACAACAGCACTGCCTTAAGATTGACAAATTCAGCATTGTTTTAAATTGAGTTCTCTGTTTCTTTGTTTTATGGTTTATTGCTATTCAGGAGAGGTCGTTTCGGAAGGGAACTGCATATGTCGTGGCAGTGGTGGCCGAATTTGATGAGTACACCAATGATTGGCTTTATCTTAGAGATGGCACCATCCTCCCCAAGTAATTTTTCTTGTTTCTTCTTCTGTAACCCCCCCCCCCCCCCCCCCCCCCCCCCCCCCCCCAACACACACACGTCATAAAAAAAATGTTAATTGAAAATCTTCTGATGAGCATGTGACCAATTTTCCAAAAGGAATGCTAAAAAACTTAGATATCTTGTACAGTAGATGTCTTATTGAAACGGTTGAATATATGCAATTTATATCTTTTGCATCCTATCTATGAGTCGGTTCATGATGGTGATTTTTGCTTGCACTCAGGCCTCGGTACCGAAAAAGGAAGGTGCCATTCTCGAGCGAGCTATCTATTGGAAAGCCCGATATTCCAATAAAAAGATCCGGATCTGTTTCTGGCCCATCTGAGGCCCGTGGTTTCCTCGTACCGAACTTGGCTCCCTCTCGGTCCGTCCGTGAAACTATACAAGAGGTCAAAGTGCTTCAGGTTGGTACTTCAAAAGTTGAATTAATCAATTGACCCTCATTTATTTTCAATTTTTTGTGCTTATACATGATTTTCTATATATTTTAGAGTAAAATGCTACGGGTACTATAAAATTGTTCCCCCTTGTACATACTGATTGACTGATAAGGTGTTACCCAATAATCTGAAACTGTAGTTGAGCAACAACAATATCACATGAAACCAAAAAGAATTTTAAAAAAAAAAAAAAAGACTATTGAAGTTGATTCACCATCTGCTGCAAACCTACCAGTACTGAGCAATATCATCGACCTAATATTGTGACTTTGAAATCTTGAAATAAACCGTTTGTTCACCAAATAAATCATATGTTGGTTTTATAAATACACTACAGATTGCAGAGAACCACATGAGAGAGTTGGAAATGAGTAGCAAAGAACTTCTAGATGCAAATGTAATAACCCTGGCCGATCTCTCAGAATGGTTGAACTCGAAGGGCAAAAGTGGCAATGAGACTATTGGCTTAGGCATCCCGTCATACACATTTCTCCATTCGCTCATCTATTCCATCAAGGCTGGAGCAAATGGCCTGTTGCTAACGAGTGGGATCGAGTTAACACCACTCAACCAGCCCAAGGAAAAAATCTTTAACTGGTTCTTAAATCCTATGATGGTTTTAAAAGAGCAAATAAGGATTTTGAAGTTAACTGATGAGGAGGTGATGTTTCTCGAGAAATTGGTGCTCTTTGTTGGGGATTTGTCGAGTGTAACTACAAGTTCTTGGCACAGTGAATGTCATGCCCCGAATGATCCGCTACGGGCTGCTCAGATTCAGGCAATTAGCAGAAGGTTGGTCGGTATTACGAGGAGCATGACTAAATTCCCTACATATAGGAGACGGTTTCGGCAAGTTGCAAGGTGTTTAATAAGCAACTCGACACAGAGGGAAGGATCAGTTCGTTCTTACAACAACCTACAACCCTTTCCTCAAGAAATTTTGCGGGATGCTGTGTAGAGAAATTTTTGTTGTTCCAAATTCAGTAAAGATGTTGAAATTTATATATATCTTCTTTTTTTTCGTGGAGGGCTTCAGTGTTAGTTTTATTGTGTTTGATTTTTTTTTTTTTGTTGGTAGCCTTCATTTTTGTTTTCTCTAGTGAAATTTGTAAATGAGTAGAGAGATCTTGTTTTCTTTGAGCACTTTGGTGTAAACTCTGGTGGTGTAAATATGCAACAATTTTTAATTTATTTA
Organism: Carex kokanica; assembly: GCA_025461125.1. Lineage (NCBI taxonomy): Eukaryota > Viridiplantae > Streptophyta > Magnoliopsida > Poales > Cyperaceae > Carex > Carex kokanica. Next base: position 427,564 of record JAJGRX010000083.1, on the reverse strand, counting down.
GAATAGAAGAACTAGATTATTGGCTTTTATATTAACATGATCAAGAGTACATCAGATCAGCTGTGCACACTAATTAATCCTGCTAAATTGTGTCTAGAGTGCAGAGCACAAAATCACAGGCACAACAGCATATACATAGAATTTGAAAGTAGCCCTAAAAAACCAGAATATACCAGAATTTCAGCACAGAAAAAACATTTTAGACAAATCCTGATAACCCAGCACAGAAGAGAATTAGCACCTGGAAGCATTTTACAGTCGATGCCAGTATCTGCAACAGGAATTGTGGGGAAGTAATACTCTGGACTAATTGAAGTAAGTCAGTATAAAAAGTACATGCCTGAATATCCAACTGAATCACGGATTGAATCCCCAAAAGATAATGCTATTGGAATAGTAAAAATAGAACGTAATAGAATAGTGCATGGAAAAGTGTTATTCTTACACTATTCGGAAAAGTGAAAATATTACTTGCAATAGTAGAATGATGTATTATTATATTTACATATTTGAGGTAATAAAAAAGGTCAAAATGCGCTCCCTATTAAAAAATCATTGATTTTACCGTCAACAATTACCAATTTAGCAACCAATCATCAGAATTTTACATCAAAAATCAAGCATGAGCAACTTGTTATAAAGCATCTAAAATGCTATGTTTAACACGACAACATAGTATATATAAAATTGAATATTCATATTTAAGAAATCATCAAAATCCAATTGAATACCCCCAAATTTTAAACCCTTGAGAAGCTTATCTAGTCTGACTACCAAACATCATTGATTCTCATAATCCAACGCTAAACAACTCCATACCGGTCCCACCTCCTGTATAGAAAGTATTCGCCACTTCAAGGGAAACATCCGAGCCCTACCAAAATAACACATACTCGAATAAGCCTTCCCACAAAACCCAGCTATGACAAGTACTGTTATAATCCCGGTACCACATTACATTACTTTTAGCTGCAAATTATGCATTATAAAAAATCTGACAACTATTGGTTTTCATCTACATGTTTTGTTACATCTCTCATCTCAGAGATAAGTTTCTTCATTTCATCCGGATTCTCATGATTGCTTAATGCATTTAGAAGTATGTCAAAGGTGACATCATCAGGCTTAAGGCCTTGCTTCATCATCATCTCAGCCAGATGTAGAGCCTCACGGATTCTCTCATTTTTACAATAACTGTTGATTAAGATACAGTAACTGTGTTGGTTCGGCTTAATGCCTTTTAAAGCCATCCTTTCAAATACTTCTGCTGCTTCATTGAGATGGCCCTCTAGCGCATAACCTTGTAACAATGATGTGTAAGTGATTACATTAGGTTTCTCCCTTCTTTCCTCCATAAAACAAATCACCTTCTCAGCTTCACAGGTTAGTCCTTGCTTGCACAGGGAATCTATTAATGCACCAAAAGTCACTACATCAGGTGAAATGCCTTGACTTACCATATTGCGAAATACCCCAATGGCACTGTTCCAGTCACCAACAGCTGAAATCCCGTGGATAATAGAACTGTATGTGACAACATCTGGCATCACCCCTCTATCTCTCATCTCCTGAAGAAGCTCCAAAGCACGCAAGAAGGCCCCCCCTTTGCAACAACCATCTATTAAGGTATTATATGTGAATTTATCAGCTTGAAGCCTACAGCCAACTAATTTGTCATATATTTCAAAAGCTTTGTTGATATCACCAAGCCCACAAAATCCAAGAATGAGACCATTGTAGGTATAGACATTGGGAGTAACTCCTTTCGCAACCATTTCATCAAACATTCTGAGAGCACTATGAGTGTTACCATGGCTACACAGACTATGAATGAGAATGCTGTAGGTGATGACATCTGGAATAACACCTTTAGCAACCATTTCATCAAATATCCTCAAAGCATGATCAGTGTCACCCTGGCTGCAGAGACCATGAATAAGACTGCTGTAGGTATGCAAATCAGGAACAAGTCTACAAGCAGGCATTTCTTCGAACACCTTCAGTGCTGTAACAACATCACCATTTTTGCACAGGCCATCAATGAGAATGGTACAAGTGATCACATTGGGCCACACTTTTTGAGCAACCATCTCTTTAAAGACCTCTACCGCCATATCAATCTCACCCTCTTTGCAAAAGCCATGGATTAGACTGCTGTAAGTTATAACATCAGGCTTGCAAGTACCCTTTTCTCTTGCCATCTGACGACACAGCTCAAGCCCAAGTCTGGTGTCACCAGTGCTGGAAAGCCCTCCAATTAAAGTGTTGTAAATCACCAAACCAGGAGCGCATCCCATGAGAGGCATTTTAGCAAACACCTTGCCAGCAAGCCCAATCTGCTTCAATGCACAGAGTCCCTTGATCAGGGAGCCGAACATGATGGTATTAACACCACATCCTTCTCTCAAGGACTGACCAAGCACACAGAATGCGAGATCCGGTCGACCCATGCGACGGCAGCAATCTATGACGAGACCGAAGGTATGGATGGTAGGAGAGACGCCTCCATCTCTGGTACGCTTCAAGCAATTAAAGAGGTTGAGTACGGTTGAGTAGCGGCTGGAGTGTTTAGTTTTAGAAATGGTGGCAAGAAGGCTGTTGATGGTAAAAATGGATGGTGGGTGATTTTGTGGTGAGAGGAGGCGATGGAAGAGAGAGACGGCCTCGGGCAGCTGTGTGATCTCTCCAGCTTGGATTCTCTTCCTGACCAATCTCTCCAGGTGACCACCCAATGGTTTGGCTGCCTTGGCCATGAATAAATAAATCTCTGTAGGTGACCAGGCAATTTGTTCAATTTCTTGGTAGGAGCAGAGATCAGAGATTCGCGCTCTTTAAACAAGATGAGGCTTTGGGTTCAACGAAGAGGGTTTTCTCGATTTGTAAACAAGTCGGAGTTTGGGTTCACTAGAGGCTAAAGCGGAGGACCTTTTCAACTGCGGATGGGTACTGTTAGAGATTTTGATTATTCAAGATAATATATAAATACTGATTTCTTTTCGTTATTCAAGATAATTATAAATAGAGTGATTGATTTCAATAATGCTTCTACACTTGTACCTAATTCAAAAATTCTTACTTAAATTGCGGGCAAATTTATACTTCGTCACAACACTATATACATATTTTGAATATATTGTTACGGAAGTATTCTACTTTTTTTAATTGTAGCGGAGAGCTACCAAATAGATGTGGAATAGGGAGAAGTGTATTTAATATGACACTAAAGTGCATTAAATTTGGTTTCGCCGTTTAAACCAGTGAAACTAGCTTGCATTTAATATGACACTAAAGTGCATTAATTTAATTCTGCAATTTAAACTTCAAATCTAGTAAATATGAAAATTAAAAAGTGGTTATTTGATTATCTTTTTTCTTTTTAAAGACGATAAAAATAAAATTACAGGTTTTATTGATCGCAACCTAACTTTTAAAAATGTACTTTTTACTATAATCTCGTACAAATATTATAAAAATATATTTATTTCTAAATAATTATAAAATTATATTTTACCCTAAAATTTTTGCTTCCTGAAACCATCCAACTAAAAATAAATGTTAATGACTAAATGCTACAATTAATATTTCATGATTTGTCTTTTTTTAGGAATAATGTGCGAATTGACTGTTTCTGTTTTCAAATTTTCAATTAGGTTGAGATAAAAAAATTAACCGAGCTAAGCTGGATAATTAAGCTTGGGCAATCGCCGCATAAATTAGTCAGGTTCCCAAGTCAAAGTTCATCGATCTTAAATTAATACCTACATTATTTTCTCATTATTTTATATTTATCACAAAAAATATAAATTGATAACTATATCTTTTTAGATATATGTTATTCCTTTGAATACTTAATTATTATTTGTAATACTAAGTATTTCTTTTACATTCAACGACAATTCAATCATTTGACTTTGTATTTTTATATTAGACTATGCATTTTTAACATTATTATACTATTTCTAGCAAAAAAAAAAATCTTTTAAACACTTGGCTATAATTTAACACTTATATTGTTCTTATTAGTACTTGTACAATTATAATTCTTAAGGAAGACCATTTAAGAGCTTAATTTGTTTTTGAAGAATAATTTTAGTGCGCATTGAAACTTTTATGTATACTTATCATAGTATACATTTAAATTAATTACTATTAAATTTTATAAGGTAAAAATATATTTTATGAATATCATGTTGAGCAGTTTGGATTGACTGTTCGGACTTTAAAAACGGAGATAAATGATGTGGAGCATATTCGAGCACAAAATAATGAGCAGGTATGCACTGATACAATTAATAATGTTCATTAAAAGATGTACTAAAATTTATACGGGTATTTTAAAATATATATATAAGTACATGATCAATTCTAATAATTGGAATATCATTTCTTACCATTCCATCTTCAAAAATTATACAGCATCGATCAAACTCTGAATCTCTCCATCAAAATGGTTTCTCAAGAAATCTTCTCTGCCCCACCTCACACCATGACCCAAGAAGACTATCTCTCTCTCTCTGCCTAATTCTACTTCTCAACCGAAGCCAAAAACATGGCCAAAATATTACAACAAATGATCACCAAAACATACCATCCAAACTCCATTTTAAATGCTCCATTTGTGGAAAAGGTTTCTCTTCCTACCAAGCTCTAGGTGGTCACAAGTCAAGTCACCGCAGACCGATGCATCCTGGCCAAATTGAAACATTAAAAATAGCACCTAATAAAGACAATCTCCAAATGTCTCCTTGAATTAACCAATTACCAATTCACAAACCAATTACCTTGGATAGATTTCAAGACCTGTGCTGACCGCAACTAAAATAATAAGAGAAAAATGAAATCATACATTGGAGAACTAAATTATTGAACTAATACTATTTTCTTTTAACATACACCAACACACACATTGTCTCACAAAGGTAGAGTACGACCAAGCATTTTCACATAATCAACACGTACCACAAATAAAATTATTAATATCTATTGGTTTTCATCTACATATTTTCTTCCATCGCTCATCTCAGAGATAAGTTTCTTCATTGCATCTGGATTCTCATGATTGCTTAATGCATTTAGAAGTATATCAAATGTGACATCATCAGGCTTAAGGCCTTCCTTCATCATCTTCTCGGCCAAATGTAGAGCCTCCCTGATTCTGTCATTTCTACAATAACCGTTGATTAAGGTACTATAACTGTGTTGGTTCGGCTTAATGCCCTTTAAAGCCATACTTTGTAATAATCCGGCTGCTTCATTGAGGCGGCCTTCAAGCACATAACCTTGTAACAATGATGTGTAAGTGATTACATTAGGTTTCTCCCCTCTTTCCTCCATAAAACAAATCAGTTTCTCTGCTTCAAAGGTTAGTCGTTGCTTGCACAGGGAATCTATTAATGCACCAAAAGTCACTACATTAGGTGAAATACCTTGCCTAACCATATCACGGAATACCCCAATGGCACGGCTCCAGTCACCGACAGCTGAAATCCCGTGGATAATAGAATTGTATGTGACAACATCTGGCATCACCCCTCTATCTGTCATCTCCTGAAGAAGCTCCGAAGCACGCAAGAAGGCCCCCTCTTTGCAACAACCATGAATAAGACTGCTGTAGGTATGCAAATCAGGAACAAGTCCACAAGCAGGCATTTCATCGAACACCTTCTGTGCTGTAATAAGATCGCCATTTTTGCACAGGCCATCAATGAGAATGTTACAAGTGATCACGTCGGGCCTCACTTTTTGAGCAGCCATCTCTTTAAAGATCTCTACTGCCATGGCAATCTCACCCTCTTTACAAAAGCCATGGATTAGGGTGTTGTAAGTAATAACATTAGGCTTGCAACTACCTCCTTCTCTTGCCATCTGACGACACAGATCAAGTCCAAGTCTGCTGTCCCCAGTGCTGCAAAGGCCTTCAATAAGCGTGCTGTAAATTATTAAATTAGGAGCGCATCCCATGAAAGGCATTTTAGCAAACACCTTAACTGCAAGCCCAATCTGTTTCAATACACAGAGTCCCTTGATCAGGGAGCCGAACATGATGGTATTAACACCACATCCTTCTCTCAAGGACTGACCAAGCAGACAGAATGCGAGATCCGGTTGACCCATGCGACGACAGCAATCTATGACGAGACCGAAGGTATGGATGGTAGGAGAGACGCCTCCATCTCTGGTACGCTTCAAGCAATTAAAGAGGTTGAGTACGGTTGAGTAGCGGCTGGAGTGTTTAGTTTTAGAAATGGTGGCAAGAAGGTTGTTGATGGTAAGAATGGATGGCGGGTGATTTTGTGGTGAGAGGAGGCGATGGAAGAGAGAGACGGCCTCGGGCAGCTGTGTGATCTCTCCAGCTTGGATTCTCTTCCTGACCAAACTCTCCAGGTGACCACCCAATGGTTTGGCTGCCTTGGCACTCATAATAAATCTCTGTAGGTGACCAGCCAATTTGTTCAATTTCTTGGTAGGAGCAGAGATCAGAGAGTCGGGGCTTTGGGTTTACTACAGGCTGGAACTTCGGAAGAGGTTTTCTCGCTTAGTCGGAGTTTGGGTTCACTAGAGGCTAAAGCGGAGGGCCCTCTCGAGGTTTAGATCCAAAAGGTTTCAAATCCAATATATGAGAGTAGGAATCTATTAATGCACTGAATTAGGGAAAAGTTGTTTTGTAAGGGGGTTTCATTCAAATGTCATCACCATCAAAGGTTATAATTACTGTGAGAGTTAACTTAATATCGATATTCCAATTCCACACATTTAATTCATATCCAGATCAACCGGCCATATTCAATATATATTCATTTATGGATGCATTAAAGCGTATTGCTTATCAATCCTCTGCTGATTTATTTTTATTTCAAATAGATTTGATTATTAATTGAGCAAAATTTTGTGTTTTGAAAAAAAAAAATTACACCTATCAAGTGAAAATTAAACAATTTAGTTTCCTTTAAAGGTTAGTATCTTTTAACTTCAATTTTTAACAATTTAAATTTCAAATGATATTTTTTTAATTGGGAAATTTTTTAACTTTTTTGTCTTAGAAGAATTTCTAATAGAACAACAATAAAAAAAAAATAATAATTACATCGGAACAGTTGGTCAATATGCATATTAACCAACTATTTTTACTGTGGAACAACAACAATTTTTTTTTTTTTGTGACCAACAATTGGTGGAGCCAAATAGACTGACATATATAGTTCCCATTTAATCATAAAAAGGAATAATATATGCCTTACAAGATATTTTCATCTCATAAATTTGTTTTTTTACAAAGTGGCCCATAGGCATTTCTTTAGTGATCAAGAGTTCCGAGTACAAAGGATAAAGTTACATAGCTAATCCTTGCCATCTTCTGAAATTCAGCATAGCCTTGTAACTATGATAACTCCCTCAAACAAGAAAATAACCTTACAGTACAGCTAATATATTACAGCTACCTTAAACATGATAAATACATATAAAAAAAACACACACATACATAAATAAAAGAAAAAAACACACACATACATAAAAAAAAAAGGCAGAAAAAAACCAAAATACACAGGCAAGAGCGGCATCAGTAAATATAGTACAAACGTTACCAGCATTATAGAAATTGTATAACCCACTGGAAGAACAATCGCATTGGAAAAAAACAATATCAGTAATAGCAGTGTATCAGCGAGGGTAAAATCCATAGCGGTATATTAACTATTAAGGTGAAATCCAGTACCATTGGGTGGATGAGACCAGTGGCTGCACCAGTGAGAGCAAAAACTAGTACTCGTACCAGTGACGACAAATGGCAAACTCCAGTAGCTGTACCGGAGATGTTGTGAATCAAAATAGTACCGGTGGCTAGAAGAAAACAATGTTAATGACTCAATGAAACCAGTACCAGTATCAAAGGGGCAAAATGGGAAATCGAACCAAAATTGGTAAATTGGACTGGCTATTTAAATGGGAAATTGGACAGTCTATTTAAAAGATAGGTACCAGTAACAACATTGGGTACGTATTACCTTAACAAGAAGAAATCGTGTATTTGTGCAGCCTTTGCGAATTCATCTGCCTCGATGTTCAGGTCCCTAGGCATATAGACACATCTGAAATTGGGATTGAGTGCGAGAAGCGCCCAACTAATAGGATATCTGCGGATTTGCTGGATATGGGTAGAGAAACCAAGCGGGTTCTGTCTAGTATTTTGATTTTTTAACTTTTATAGAAGCAATTCAAGTTTTGTAGTAGGCTAGACAAATTTCATCTCATGACAAGTACCAACCAGAAATTTTTTTTGTATGACTAAAATTCAACAAATAATTAGTTTTTTTTTAAAAGGACCGTACCATATTACATATACAGTCAGTCATCATGGTACCAAATTCAAGGTTTACAGATTATCCCTCATGATTTTTTTTTTAAATTGAATTTGCAAAAATGAAAAAACAAACTTTACTTCACTATGCCAATCTGTCAAACACCTTATGAGCATCATAAAATAAACCATGACTGGTCTCCCATTTGGTCCGTACCAGAAATTCAAAATCTATCGATCAACATTTTTAATCTGCAATACCTAAATGCCTCCTTGAATTAACCAATTACCAATTCACAAACCAATGCCCTGTGATGACCACAACAAAAATAACAAGAGAAACATAAAATCATACATTAGAGAACTAAACTATTGAACTAAACAAAATCCAAGAATGAGACCATTGTAGGTATAGATATCCGGAGCAACTCATTTCACAACCATTTCATCAAACATCCTCAGAGCACTATAAATGTTACCCAGGCTACACAGACTATGCATAGTACTTTGAGGATGTTTGATGAAATGAATGAGAATGTTGTAGGTAAGCACATCTCGAACAACGCCATTAGCAGCCATGTCATCAAACATCCTCAAAGCAGTATGTGTGTCACCATGGATGCAGAGACCATGAATTAGGAGCACATACCGTGAGAGGCATTTTAACAAATACCTTAGCTGCAGATAACACTTTATTGTAGAGTGTTGTAAAAAATCAAGAGTTGAATTAGAAAACACATCCCTGATCACTTACAGCACTGTTATTGAAGGTCATTGCAGCCCTGGTGATATCAGACTTGAATTTGGAGCACATCTCATGAGAGACAATCTTGGGCTAATACATATTTCAAATCCCCTTATAAATTTTTTTTTCCAAGAGATATAAACTGAATCTCTAAGGCATCTACGGTTGTCTCATTTATGCTACAAAGTTTGATCAATAAAAGAAAAAAATGTTAGATGTCCAAGTTATGCTGAAACCGACTGTCTAATTTTCTCTTTTTTGAGAAATTTAGATCTATACACATCATAAATATATGATTTAGATATTTTTCCATCCAAATTTGGAATTAAGTTATTTGTCCATCTAATTTTGAATAATATAAAACATTGCTTTTCCTAAGAATTGAGAGAGGTTGTTGTCATTAAAAAAAAAAAAAAAACCAGAGAGGAAGTATTGGTACACCATATTAGGCACAAAGATGAAGCTGATGTAATTAAACAATGAAAAAGGACACAAAACCAAAGAAAAGATAAATGTTTATATCCATTAAAAATTCCAATCTCATCTAATTATAGATCATTAATTTTTCTTTAGATTCTTATTATGCCATCGGCTATTTTTTTTTTTTTTTCAGGAAGAAGGTCAGAACAGCTTTAGTTTATAAAAAAGTTGATGATGATATTTACGAAAACCAAAAAGGAAAACAAAACAATTATCAAGGAAGTAATTAAAATAATTTGAGAATTGATTGAATGATTGTATTATTTGCTATATTGATAGAATTCATGACTTTACAATGTACATACAGTTTGAGTATTTATAAGATTACAAGGCTAATTGACTTGAGAGCCGTTGGAAATAAACAACAAAGGAAACAGCGGAAGAAGAAAGGAAAAAGACAGGGGGGTAGATTTTGCATATGTTCACATCGTTATGCTAAGTATCTCCAACATTGAGGTCTCCAATGTCGAGGGGCAGTTATAACATCGAGGTCTCCAATGTAGAGGGGCAGTTACATATCTCCAACAGCAATAAAAAAAAATAATATATGTTTGTCCAACTGTTATTAAAACCAGACCGGACCGGACCGGACGGGTGGACCTGAAAAACTCGGAACCCAATCTGGTTCGGTTCTAATAAAAAACAAAACGAGTATATAGCCCGGAAAATAATAGCCGAAGAATCGACCTTCAGTCCCTTATGCAACACATACCGTAGCTGGGAGCAGCTGGATCATATATAGCTTCCTTTCTTCAACTCGAATGACAGCAAATAGTCTCATTCCTGTTTTCTCGCCTACATCTTCCTCCAATTTTGCTCTTCTCCTTTCTTCCTCAAGTTGAGTCGAGCTACAACAAAAGAGACAGTCTATGTATGCAATTGCAAGACTAAATATACCCAAAGAGGCAATCGATAGAAACGGATATGTCAAAGATGGCATTACTTACGCTGTTTTGGATGATCTATCAGTGGTGCCTATCTCCATTTCATTATTAAGCACGTTGGGTGTCTGATCCGCCAACGGCTACGATTGAAAGATTAATTTTTGGATTTAATCTCAGTTCTCCAATCACATAATCTATCTTCTTTTGATTAAATCCTTATGTTTTATGTGTAGAAGTTTAAATTTAGCTACAAACATACTCGTCACACATACCGCCACACGATGCGTTACAATTAAAATTAAACAGACTCTAAAATTTAGCGATATAATTTTCCGTTTCCTTATTTATTTGTTTCCTTATTTCTCCTTCTCCAATTGAAATTTTCTATATGACCGATCACAATACAAATCAATTTTTTGTTCACTTCCTTATTTATCTACTTCCTTATTTCTATACATATTACTGTGATAAATCTAGAATATATTTCTAATTTTGTTTTTTTATGAAAATTTGTCATTTTGTATGAGAATTTATTTTTGTTATCCTATCAAATATTTCGTTGAAACGCACGGACACGATTCTAGTTGATGATTTAAGCCTGCTTGAAGAAAAGACGGTCAACATGGATGTCCAACATGTCAGCTCTGTTCAATGAAAGTACATTCAACGAGTCAATATTTGAGGGCCTCCGTGCTACGGTTAATATTGGGTCAATTCCATACGTAGAAAATCACTTGATCTGGAAATTCTGTACCATTGATTTTCTACCTATCTAAAAAAATAGTAAAAAAATTCTAAAAAATGTAAAATTTGGTTTCCATGTACATATTCGTATGGAGATCATGTTGAACAGTTCGGATTGACTGTTAGGATTTTAAAAACTCAAATATTGAGCCTTAGCACGGAGGCCCTCTATGCTGTGCGTAGCACTAGCCACTTCCTATATATATATAGAGTTGGGCTAACTTGTTTTGGGAATTAAAGAGGGTGTTTTACTTTGCGCTCATATCTTCATTTTCAAAGTTCAAATAGTTGATTCGAACCTTCCAACATGATCTTCATATTAAAATGTGCTTGGAGACCAAATTTTATATTTTTTGGAGATTTTTTTACTATTTTTTTAGAATTTTTGAAAATCACAGTTTTTCATTAAATAAAAAATAATAAAAAATTCAGAAAAGCTGTGATTTTCAAAAATTCTAAAAAAATAGTAAAAAATTTCCAAAACATGTAAAATTTGGTCTCCAAGTACATTTTAATATGAAGATCATGTTGGAAGGTTCGAATCGACTATTTGAAGTTTGAAAATGAAGATATGAGCGCAAAGTAAAACACCACCTTTAATTCCCAAAGCAAATTAGCCCAACTCAATATATATAATATATATATATATATAGAGAGAGTGGCTAATATCAAAACGTTTGTTCCTGAGCCCTCGTGCAACCAAGTCGTTTTTGGATTTTCAAAGTCCAAACGGTCGATCCGAACCGTTCAAGTTGTTCTCCATATTGAAATGTGCTTGGAGACCAAATTTTACATTTTTTGGAATTTTTTTACTATTTATTAAGCCACTTTGAAAATTTCTTATCCGGGTGAACAGAAAAAACAGTGCAACAAAATTCTGGACCATGTGATCAGCAATTTTCAAAGTGGCTTAATAAATAGTAAAAAATTCCAAAAAATGTAAAATTTGGTCTGCAAGCACATTTCAATATGTAGATCAACTTGAACGGTTGGATCAAAGTTTTGGACTTTGAAAATCCAAAAAGTAAGCCGAAGTAAAACGATGGCTTTACTTTGCAAAGCACAATAGCATAATTATATATATATATATATATATATATATATATATATATATATATATATATATATAGAGTCCGACTAGGCTACTCCATGGAGTAAAACGACTTGGTACTCCACGCCATATCTTCATTTTCAAAGTTCAAATAGTCGATTCGAACCTTCCAACATGTTCTCCATATTGAAATGTGCTTGGAGACCAAATTTTACATTTTTTGGAATTTTTTTACTATTTATTAAGCCACTTTGAAAATCTGAAAATCCTTATGAACAGTAAAAAACAGTAAAAATTTCTGGACCGCCAGATCAGTGATTTTCAAAGTGGCTTAATAAATAGTAAAAAAATTCCAAAAAATGTAAAATTTGGTCTCCAAGCACATATCAATATGGAGAACAACTTGAGTGGTTCGGATCGGTCGTTTGGATTTTCAAAATGGAAATAATGAGGCATGAAGCACCAAGTCGTTTTACACCATGGCTTAGCTAAGCCCAGCACTATATATATATATATATATATATATATATATATATATATGTGTGTGTGTGTGTGTGTGTGTGTGTGTGCTGGGCTTAGCTACTTCATGGAGTAAAACGACTTGGTGCTCCACGCCTCATTATTTCTATTTTGAAAATCCAAACGACCGATCCGAACCGCTCAAGTTGTTCTCCATATTGATATGTGCTTGGAGACCAAATTTTACATTTTTTGGAATTTTTTTACTATTTATTAAGCCACTTTGAAAATCACTGATCCGGCGGTCCAGAAATTTTTATTGTTTTTTACTATTCATAAGGATTTTCAGATTTTCAAAGTGGCTTAATAAATAGTAAAAAAATTCCAAAAAATGTAAAATTTGGTTTCCAAGTACATTTCAATATGAAGAACATGTTGGAAGGTTCGAATCGACTATTTGAACTTTGAAAATGAAGATATGGCGTGAAGTACAAAGTCGTTTTACTTCATGAAGTAGCTAAGTCCATCTCATATATATATATATATATATATATATATATATGAGGAGGGATCCAATTACACCTTTTTTGGTGACACATCATGACACCGTTTTTTATATAGGTCAATTTTGCGATTTCAAAATCCAAACAGTCGATCCGAACCGTTCAACATGATCACCATATTAAAATGTGCTTGGAGATCAAATTTTACATTTTTTTGAATTTTTTTACTATTTATTAAGATGGTTACAAAATCGCTATTTTTCAATGGTCCGAAAACAACGATTTTTGTAACCATCTTAATAAATAGCAAAAAAATTCAAAAAAATGTAAAATTTGATCTCCAAGCACATTTTAATATATCCATCATGTTGAACGGTTTGGATCGACTATTTGGACTTTGAAAATGGTAGGTGTCAAAGTGTGTCACCAAAAAAGGTGTAATTGGATCCCTCCTCTATATATATATATATATATAGATGGGCTAACTTGCTTTGGGAATTAAAGAGGGCGTTTTACTTTGCGCTCATATCTTCATTTTCAAAGTTCAAATAGTCGATTCGAACCTTCCAACATGTTCTTCATATTAAAATGTGCTTGGAGACCAAATTTTACAATTTTTGGAAATTTTTTACTATTTTTTCAGAATTTTTGAAAATCATCACTTTGCTGAATTTTTTATTATTTTTTTATTTAATGAAAAGTTGTGATTTTCAAAAATTCTGAAAAAATAGTAAAAAATTTCCAAAAATTGTAAAATTTGGTCTCCAAGCACATTTTAATATGAAGAACATGTTGGAAGGTTCGAATCGACTATTTGAACTTTGAAAATGAAGATATGAGCGCAAAGTAAAACGCCCTCTTTAATTCCCAAAGCAAGTTAGCCCAACTCTATATATATATATATATATATATATAGCATTCTATACTCAACTTGATGTGAAAAAAAATTAACATTTATATATGATAATCTGATTTTTTTTTTAAATAGAATTGCTCTAAATTCTTTTAACCAAACCAGCCTTGAGTATTTGAATTTTCGGAATATAGCCTCCACCGATCCCTAGGACCGGTGGAGCGAAAAAAACACAGACCACACCGGTCCTAAGGAACGGTGGAGCCCTTTATGCGCCAGCCGCAGCGTGTCGCCACAGAAAATCCCAAGCACACTGCTCCACCGATCCCTAGGACCGGTGGAGGCTTGTATTCTCCTCCTCTGCTCCTAGTCTTTATCTCTTCTTTTTCTCTCTGTTTTTCAACAGTGATGTGATGGGAAAAGGAAATAGAGTGAGGGTTCGCTCGAGGGCTTCTCTTTGCTTGCTTTACTTAGAAAAAGGCCAACAGGGTAAAGATATTGGCGTCCGGATACCCTAAAGTAACTCAAGTATTTAGTTTAAAATAAGGCTGTCCGATTCGAATCCAGGCCAATCCGCCCGGAGATAGAATGCACGCGATCCCTTTAATATGCGTGCTTCATTGTATCGGACGATCTGGATATAAAAACAAAATTTGAGTTACTATAGGGAATCCAAATTCAAAAAGGTTAAAGAGGGTACAAAGATCACGAGGGGCATGGGTCCCGCCGTCAGGTTAGTTGATTTTGAAATAGCCAGCCGAGAGCTTGTATTCTCCTCCTCCACAGAAAAAGAAGAGGCTTGATTTCGAATTTTTTTGCAGCTACACCGATCCACAGGATCGGTGTAGGTCTTTTTTCGGATTTTTTGCAGCTACACTGATCCACAGGATCGGTGTAGGTCTTTTTCTGTGTGATCTTCCGTGTAGTTGCTGTGGCTGGCGCAAAAAAGGCTCCACCGGTCCCTAGGACCGGTGTGGTCTGTGTTTTTTTTGCTCCACCGGTCCTAGGGATCGGTGGAGGCTATATTCCGAAAATCAAGTCAACGAAGGCTGGTTTGGTTAAAATAATTTAGAGTAATTCTATATAAAAAAAAAATCCGATAATCTATCCAAGTGACGTATAAGTAATGTAATCCTTTGTTCTATTCAAGTGTTTTTTATCATTTTTTTTTTTATGTAATCCTTTGTTCTATGCTGAACTTGTATATTCCGCTTTTTTCCAAGATGATTTTCTTGACTAGTCATGGCCATTAAAAGAAGGAAGCAACACATGTTTAATTTCCAGAGGCCATCACTTGTCTCGAGTTTTCCTAAAATTAGTTGAAGAAATAATGAGATTTTCAACAAGGGCAGCCAGTAATAAATGAAAAAATAAATAGAACATAAAAGGATGAAAAGAAATTAAAAAAGTCACCAGGAGAATTAGTGGTACGTGAATGGTATGCTAAGTGAATAATGGTCAATAGTGATCTTTCCAGGCCCATTTATTGGCCCGTTAAAATTTCCAATTGGTCGGCCCATTACTCCCACGACCCATTATTAAGGTCGGCCCAATTTTCATCAAGGTAGTGATATTTACATTGCTTAACTCAGACAATCTAAGTGTAGGATACTGAATGTATCCGAAATTTTTTTTCTTACCACCCAAAAAAATCCGAATTAAATGAATACCACCCGAATAATCAGATTTCAGATTCCGCCACAAATTCGGATTGAATCTGCGGACGGATCGCCAATCAGTTCGCACATTGGACCTGCGCACGTATCCGTGCGCGTACTGGGTCGGCGCACGCATTATTTTTTTTTTTTTTAGAGAAAAATAGCTAAAATGCTGAAATCTAACACTAAAAAATCGAATTTTTTTTTAAATATTTGTTAGATTACTTTTTTGATAGCATATTTATACTAAAATACACTATGAATAGGACCGATTTTGTGCTAAAATACGGTAAATTACAATAATTATGCTAAAATACGGTAAATTTACTAAATTACTTGAAATTACAATAATTATGTAGAATTATGCTAAAATACAGTAAATTACGCTAAATTACGTATGAATAGGGCCTATTTTGTACCATCTTTCATAAATCATAAAAAAATGATAAAAAAATTTGTATTCTACAAGTTTATTACATAACTAATTTACTGAGCTACGTAGATTGAACAATAGAAATGAAAATCTTAATCGGAAACTTCAACTGAAGTTTTGAGACTCTTCCTTTTGTTTTTTTGCGATTCTGAATTTGAAAATCTAGCAAAGCTCATTCGGACGCATGCGTATTTTCACAAGCTTTCCGAAGAGTGATCATTTGCTGAAATCGGACACTCGAGTGCCGTTTTATGACCGTTAGAAATTTTGTCGTCGTTTTTCATTTTCTCAGTAAAGATATCATCCCTATTCATACGTAATTTAGCGTAATTTAGTGTATTTTAGCATAATTCTACATAATTATTGTAATTTCAAGTAATTTAGTATAATTCAGCATAAATTAACATAATTTCAAGTAATTTAGCGTGTTTTAGTATAAATATGCTAATTATATATAAAAAATGTAATCTAGCAAATATTTAAAAGTAAATTTGATTTTTTAGTGTTATATTTCAGCATTTTAGCTATTTGTCTCTTAAAAAAAAGTTAACATTAATCTAGTGTCAATAAGCATAAATTAACATAATTTCAAGTAATTTAGTATATTTTAGTTTAAATATGCTATCAAAAAAGTAATCTAACAAATATTTAAAAAAACAATTCGATTTTTTAGTGTTAGATTTCAGCATTTTAGCTATTTTTCTCTTAAAAAAAATAAAAAAAAATGCGTGCGCCAACCAGGGATGCGAACGGGTCGGTGCGCCAATCCAGTACGCGCACGGATACGTGCGCAGGCCCAATACGCGAGCCGATCAGTCCGCAGGCCCAATATGCAAACTGATTGGCGATCCGTCTGCAGATTCAGTCCGAGTTCGTGGCTGAATCTGAAATCTGATTATTCGGGTGGTATTCATTTAATTAAGATTTTATGGGGTGGTAAGAAAAAAAATTTCGGTGAATGTATCCATTCCATATATGCCTGCGTTTAGTAGTAATAGTGTTAAATAGTTTAGGGTTGTTTTATGTAAAAGTGTTACATATAATTTAACATTAATGTAGATCAAAATAATAATTTTATAAAGTACTTAAATATGCTGCATATGAATTTAGCCATGCAGCATTTTCTTATATGTATTTGGCAAATTTTGAGTTCGATCAAATTTGGACTGCTCAAATATTTGAATTTAGTTCGGACAGGTACAGGACTGCTCAAATGTTGAGTGTTGACCATTTTACAAATAAGACCTCGTAAACATTTATAATTGTCGCCGGGTGGATTGATTCCGAAACCCGCACATTTGCCATCGGGTCGACCGACTCACAAACTGGCTCATCAACTAGGTCAATACCATACCATCACCTGAAATTAAGGATGTCTGAATTCATCATTTTCATGTTGGGCCGTGACATTGTCACCTGAAATTTATACTGCATATGCAACAACAATTGATGAATAATTATGAAATATTAATAACAATGGTGAAGAACTTGCTAGTCTGCTTGAGCCCAAGGTTACTACATGGTGCTGGTTTGTTAAGGGTCTTCAGTAGTTAGCGAATTCACACTTGTGCAAAAGCTATACACAAGTATTCATTTATTGTTTGAAAAGAAAGATAAGCAAAGTAAATTTCAGATCACAATTTTAGATTCCTTTTGCAGCTTGAATGCAAGAACTGATTTGTAACCCAATTCCTCAATTCTTTTTCTTTCTTTTTTTAAGCATGCATGCCATTTTGATCTTGAGATCCCAAATGCATAACTGGTACCGTGCTGGTACCAGGATAGTACTGGCTAGTAATTTGGGACCTCCAATTTGGACAATTCAAGAAAAAGTCAAAAAGTATGATTACCTTATTTACAAAAGTCAGATTAGGAAAGCATGGATTACGCTAC
Source organism: Carex kokanica (assembly GCA_025461125.1). NCBI lineage: Eukaryota > Viridiplantae > Streptophyta > Magnoliopsida > Poales > Cyperaceae > Carex > Carex kokanica. Next base: position 409,565 of record JAJGRX010000083.1, on the reverse strand, counting down.
TAAATATTGGAACTTTATTAGTACTGTAGAGAATCATAAATTAGGCTATAAATGTGTACAAAGTTCAAATTAACAATGACAAAGATTAAAGTAGAAAGAACAACTTACTGGTATTGTACTGCTACAACAGAAGATCTGAGTAGATGTATTTTGCTTGGAGATAATCTTAAGAACCTCCTATGTAAATTACACAGAGAAATTAAGACTGAGCAATGCAAATTACAATGCAAGTATTCTAACAAAAATCAAGGTCTTTGACAAATTCATAATGCACCCTTCTGCACTTTAAAATTAACATTGATTTATTCTTTAACCTGGACCAAAGCAATGGTTTCTTAAATTTAAAAAAATTGGAGATTCATACCTTAACAAAGTACAGCGAGAAGTGGAATTGACCCAATAGAGCTGCTTCTTTCCAAGAGTACCCCTAAAATTTGAGATAAGGACAGATACAATTTTAATATAAGTTGTTTTTGGTGCATCATGCACCATTAGAATATAGGTTCTGAGTTAACCAAGGAAATCTTCAAATGCCTCCTTGAATTAAACAATTTACCAATTCACAAACAATATGTCTTGCATAGAATTCAAGACCTGTGCTGACCAAACAAATTTCAACAAGAGAAAAATAAAATCATACATTAGAGAATTAAACTTTTCATCTAACACAAATTTTGTCTTTAATATACATCAGCACACACATTGTCCCACAAAAGTAGGGGTATGGCTAACCACTTTCGCACTTGCACACCAAATTCAGATACACGTACAACAACTAAAATTATTAATAGCTATTGGTTTTCATCTTCATGTTTTCTTCCATCTCTCATCTCAGAGATAATTTTCTTCATTTCATCTGGATTCTTATGATTGCTTACTGCATTTAGAAGTATGTCAAAGGTGACATCATTAGGCTTAAGGCCTTGCTTCATCATTGTCTCAGCCAGATGTAGAGCCTCACGGATTCTATCATTTTTACAATAACTGTTTATTAAGATACTGTAACTGTGTTGGTCTGGCTTAATGCCTTTTAAAGCCATTTTTTCTAATAATTCTGTTGCTTCATTGAGATTTCCCTCTAGCACATAACCCTGCAACAGCGCTGTGTAGGTGATTACATTAGGTTTCACCCCTCTTTCCTCCATAAACCCGATCAGCTTCTCTGCTTCACAGGTTAGCCGTTGCTTGCACAAGGAATCTATTAATGCATTGAAAGTCACTACATCAGGTGAAATCCCTTGACTTACCAAATCACGGAATACCCCAATGGCACGGTTCCAGTCACCGACAGCACAAGTCCCGTGGATAATAGAATTGTATGTGATAACATCTGGCATCACTCCTCTATCTCTCATCTCCTGAAGAAGCTCCAAAGCACGCAAGAAGGCCCCCCCTTTGCAACAACCATCTATTAAGGTATTATACGTGACCTTATCCGCTTGAAGTCCACAGCCAACTAATTTGTCATATATTTCAAAAGCCTTGTTGATATCACCAAGTCCACAAAATCCGAGAATGAGACCATTGTAGGTATAGATATCAGGAGCAAGACCTTTCGCAACCATTTCATCAAACATTCTGAGAGCACTATGAGTGTTACCCTGGCTACACAGACTATGAATGAGAATGTTGTAAGTGATCACATCTGGAACAACACCTTTACCAGCCATGTCATCAAACATCCTGAAACCACTATCTGTGTCACCCTGGCTGCAGAGACCATGAATAAGACTGTTGTAGGTACGCAAATCAGGAACAAGTTTACAAGCAGGCATTTCTTCGAACACCTTCCGTGCTGTAACAACATCACCATTTTTGCACAGGCCATCAATGAGAATGGTACAAGTGATCACGTTGGGCCACACTTTTTGAGCAGCCATCTCATTAAAGACCTCTACCGCCATATCAATCTCACCCTCTTTGCAAAAGCCATGGATTAGACTGCTGTAAGTAATAACATCAGGCTTGCAACTACCTCCTTCTCTTGCCATCTGACGACACAGCTCAAGTCCAAGTCTGCTGTCCCTAGTGCTGCAAAGGCCTTCAATAAGCGTGCTGTAAATTATTAAATCAGGAGTGCATCCCATGAGAGGCATTTTAGCAAACACCTTGCCAGCAAGCCCAATCTGCTTCAATGCACAGAGTCCCTTGATCACAGAGCCGAACATGATGGTATCAACACCACATCCTTCTCTCAAGGACTGACCAAGCACACAGAATGCAAGATCTGCTCGACCCATACGACGGCAGCAATCTACGACGAGGCCGAAGGTACGGATGGTGGGAGAGATGCCTCCATCTCTGGTACGCTTCAAGCAATTGAAGAGGTTGAGTACTGTTGAGTAGCGATTAGGGTGTTTTGTTTTAGAAATGGAGGCAAGAAGGCTGTTGATGGTGCGAATGGATGGCGGGTGCTTTTGTGGTGAGAGGAGGCGATGGAAGAGAGACACGGCCTCGGGCAGCTGTGTGATCTCTCCAGCTTGGATTCTCTTCCTCACCAATCTCTCCAGATGACCACCCAAAGGTTCGGCTGCCTTGGCCATGAATAAATTGAGGTGGTTTGTAATTCAATTTCTTCGCCGGAGTAGAGGAGATTCTCGCTCTAGAAAGGGAAGCCGAACAAAAAAAAAAGACTAAAAGTCTGAATTTATTTGTCGCCATTAGCAATTTCGCAATATTTTTCAAATTAATCGCATAACTGTTAATTTTTAAATTAACAAAGAGAGTAATTTTTTGTAATTGTAAGGATGAAAAAACTCTATGTAACTTTATAAAGTAATTGCAAAATTTTAAATATTTCTTTAAGACAAATTACTAAATTATTAAGATGCTAGCTAACTTCAAATTTCTATTATTTTTTGGAGATATCATGTATTGAAAAAATTCGAAATTACTTGTTCCCTCCTCTAAAATTCATAATATCATATTTACCCTTCTAAAATTGAAGAACTCACAAATTTATTCATTTTATTGTTTTTCTTATTAAACGAATTTTAAATTTATAAATAACAGATTTTATCTTTTGTTAGAAAATAAAAAATATATAGCATGTTTCATAAAAATATGAGTCTTTTAATTGAACATTTGTGAGGGAAAAAATGGATCATTTCTTTACTTCTGACCAATGTTTTAAAATGCGTTTGTTCATGTATGCGGAAGGCCACTACATACCGCATATGCGAATTTTAATGCTGATCTTAAAATAAGAATTCATATATAAACATATTTATATGTGTGTATTTGAATTTATTTCCACATAAACAGCATGAAGTGTGTCTTATTTAGGGCTGCACAAAAAATTCGTAATTCGTAATTCGAATTTGATTCGAAAAAGTTCGTAAAAAATTCGATTCGAAATTGAGTTCGTTCGAAATTAATTCAAATCAAACTTAGTTCGAAATTAATTCAAACCAAACTCAAACTAGACCTAGTTCGTTCGAAATAGGTTCGCAAACCAAACTTAGTTCGAAATTAACTCAAACGTGAACCGTTAATTTCTACTGATAACTTATGTTCACTGATGAAAATATAAGGTCGTCCAGTTCATAATTGCTCTCAGTTCTAACTTAAATTGTACTTTGAATACTTTGGTTATTTGAAAACTTTGGTGATGTTGCTCCTATTGCCAATTTGGAAAATTTTGGATACTATGATTGTAATGAACTTTGATTAATTGTACTAAACTTTGTTGTTTCATATAAATTTTGGTATTTGTAATGAACTTTGATATAAACTTTGATGTATTGTGTAATTAGAATTCTGAAACCCTGAGTTTTTAGTGAAGTGCTATAATTCCGAACTATGGCCCAGCCATAAGTCATAACTCGTAAGTCGTAACAAAATTCGTGAAAGTTCAAAATTGAGTTCGTAAAAAATTTGATTCGAAATTGAGTTCGTTCAAAATTAATTCAAACCAAACTGAAACTGGGGGTAAGTTAGATTCGGTTCGGTTCGTTTGCAGCCCTAGTCTTATTGTATGTGAAAAATATAATAATTTTTTGCGTAATAATCAAACATGCTTGTTTCTTCACAATTATAATTAAATTTGCTTTCCACATAAACAACAAATTCTGTATGCAACAATATTATAAAGACGCATAAAGCATATTAAATTAGAGATTTGGGGTTGGATCCGTAACGCATATAGTATGAAACAAATTTTGTTGCCAACTTTCCAAGGGAAATTTTGCAAGGTTTTCTTTTTAGTAGCCATAAAATAGACTGATTTTATCAAATGCTCAGAATTTTACATCTGGTGATAAAATAAATATAGAACAATCTCAACAAATCTACGATTTAAAAAAAAAATAGAATTACTTAAAATTATTTCAACGGAACAAGCTTAGGCTGTTTTGAATTTCGAAAACTAGCCTCCACCGATCCCTAGGATAGGTGGAGAAAAAAAATCGACGGTGTGTTACTACCTCCAGGCAAACTATCTGGACACGGATCATAGCTGATTTGGTTTCTACCCTGGTGCGTCTCAGCTACCAATTCTATAACCTTAAATCCAGCCACTTGAGCTGCAGTTCATTTAATGACATCTCAAGTTTTCTTATTTTCAATCCGAAATAGTGAGAAATGGTACGATCCGGGTTGCGCTGTGTTCATACGTACCCTGATTGTCAATTTGACTCGACTCGGAAGCAATTCAAGTCCAACGTATATTTGTCGTCTTATAATAGCAAAACTGGTAGAATCAGATACAGTAAAAGTAAATGCAGCCCCTATGTCATAACCAACACATGTTGAAGTGCTTTGGAGATTACCCCATAATACACATTGATCAATAGCAGTGACATTTTGCTGAACAAAAATCAAACACTAAATTAACTCCAAATATTTTTCAATTTTACAACACTAAATATAAACATATGAGTAAAAAAAAACTCACAATAATAATCAGAAGATGATGCTGAGTACAATGGTGGTGGTGATCTGTTCATATGGCAACTCCTCTATTGAATTTGAAAAAAACGAAATAATGAAAGAAAGAAGAATGGAGGTTGGGAAGAGAAGAAGAGAGAAGAAGAATGGTGCGGCTGCGGATGGTAAAACCTAAACTTACACCGATTCACAAGACCGGTGGAGGCACTTTTGAAGCTTCACTGATCCACAGGATCGGTGTAGGGGTTTTGGTGTGGTCTTCTGTGTAAGGGGGTGTGGCCGGTGCAAAACAGGCTCCACCGGTCCCTAAGACCGGTATAGATTGGGTTTTTTTTGCTCCACCGATCCTAGGAATCGGTAGAGGCTAGTTTTCGAAATTCAAAACAGCCTAGGCTTGTTCCGTTGAAATAATTTTAAGTAATTCTATTTTAAAAAAAATCCAAATCTACTGATTTCTATTAGAAAAAGCTATGACCTGAAAAGCACAGGTCCCGTATAGTACAACTGTGTGCTGAGGGGTGTAACTGTCCCCAAGCCCGTACCCCGCAATATTGGCGTCGGCATTGATAAAATGGCCGGCTAATGATTTGCTGGCAACTGCCTCTCTTCATATCTCATAGAATTCTTCCATTACTCTGTGGGATTTATCTATCGATGACTAGGGTAAGTACTCCACCTGCAATTAGGACAAGTAAAAGGAAAATATATATCTTTAAATGAGTAACAACTATCCTTACAAAAGTGGCTTCAATTGACATGCCAATTTTTAATCCTTACAAAAATGGTAGGGAGAGGTAAGAAAACAGTGCAGTGTACCATTGGTTTCTTTAATTTAATTCCTCTTTGACCACCAATGGTTTCTTTAATTTAATTTTTTTTCATGGGTTTATTACTGTTCAATTGCACAAAGGGTAAACAAACGTTACATGTCAAACTGAATAATTACTATTGCACAATCAAAGATTACCCATTAAAAACTGATTACAAATTAATTTGCAATGAATATATTTTAAATACTGAGGAAAACTAGGGGCAAAGATTTACACGTGTGTCATTTAGTGCCATCTACGAATATGAACAATACACCAAAACAAGCATGTTTATTTTAACTGAAAACAAAATAATAGGATAACAGAGACAGAACTGAATTGCAATTGTGAAGCTTAATTGCACCTAATTAACCTTAATTATTGAAATGAAAATCAATTTTGGAATAGTTGTTTAGGCCTTTTGAAGGTCTGCATTAATTAGATAACTTATATGTTTAGGCCTTTTGAAGGTCTGCATTAATTCAAACCAAATTAAATGCACTCCAAACTGTTAGCTGGTTTGAATAGAGTCAGCCCATCATCATCTTTTTTCCTTTTTCCTTCAGTACCACCTGTAACGCCTATTTTCTTCTTCTCTTCTAATTGGAACTTTGTAATGATGATGAATCAATAAAAGACAATTCAATTAACTCCAATTGTATCATGGTATCACAGCTGTTTTAAGATATCCAACCAAGTTCATAGAAATACAGAAATTCAATATCCAAATGTAGGAAATCTTTAAAATCCAATTGAGCACCCCCAAATTTTAAACCCCTGAGAAGCTTATCTAGTCTGACTACCAAACATCATTGATCTCTCACAATCCATTGCTAAACAACTCCATACCGGTCCCAACTCCAGTATAGCAAGTGTTCACCACTTGAAGAGAAACAATAAGCCTTCCCACAAACCCAGCTATGACCAGTACAGTTATAATCCCGGTACCACATTACATTACTTTTAGCTGCAAATTATGCAATTCAAAAAATCTGACAACTATTGGTTTTCATCTACATGTTTTTTACATCTCTCATCTCAGAGATAAGTTTCTTCATTTCATCTGGATTCTCATGATTGCTTACTGAATTCAGAAGTATGTCAACGGTGACATCATTAGGCTTAAGGCCTTGCTTCATCATCTTCTCGGCTAGATGCAGAGCCTCACTGATTCTGTCATTTTTACAATAACCGTTGATTAAGGTACTATAACTATGTTGGTCCGGCTCAATGCCTTTTAAAGCCATTTTTTCTAATAATTCTGTTGCTTCATTGAGATTTCCCTCTAGCACATAACCCTGCAACAGTGCTGTGTAGGTGATTACATTAGGTTTCACCCCTCTTTCCTCCATAAAACAAATCACCTTCTCAGCTTCACAGGTTAGTCCTTGCTTGCACAGGGAATCTATTAATGCACCAAAAGTCACTACATCAGGTGAAATCCCTTGACTTACCATATCACGGAATACCCCAATGGCATGGTTCCAGTCACCGACAGCAGAAGTCCCGTGGATAATAGAATTGTATGTGACAACATTTGGCATCACCCCTCTATCTATCATCTCCTGAAGAAGCTCCGAAGCACGCAAGAAGGCCCCCTCTTTGCAACAACCATCTATTAAGGTACTATACGTGAATTTATCAGCTTGAAGCCTACAGCCAACTAATTTGTCATATATTTCAAAAGCCTTGTTGATATCACCAAGCCCACAAAATCCAAGAATGAGGCCATTGTAGGTATAGATATCTGGAGCAACTCCTTTCGCAACCATTTCGTCAAACATCCTGAGAGCACTATGCATGTTACCCTGGCTGCACAGACCATGAATGAGAATGTTGTAGGTGATCACATCTGGAACAATGCCTTTAGCAGCCATGTCATCACACATCTTCAAACCACTAGCTGTGTCACCCTGGCTGCAGAGACCATGAATAAGACTGTTGTAGGTATGCAAATTGGGAACAAGTCTACATGCAGGCATTTTTTCGAACACCTTCCGTGCTGTGATAACATCTCCATTTTTGCACAGGCCATCAATGAGAATGGTACAAGTGATCACGTCAGGCCACACTTTTTGAGCAACCATCTCTTTAAAGACCTCTACCGCCAAATCAATCTCACCCTCTTTGCAAAAGCCATGGATTAGACTGCTGTAAGTAATAACATCAGGCTTGCAAGTACCCTTTTCTCTTGCCATCTGACGACACAGCTCAAGCCCAAGTCTGGTGTCACCAGTGCTGGAAAGCCCTCCAATTAAAGTGTTGTAAATCACCAAATCAGGAGCGCATTCCATGAGAGGCATTTTAGCAAATACCTCACCAGCAAGCCCAATCTGCTTCAATACACAAAGTCCCTTGATCAGGGAGCCGAATATGATGGTATTAACACCACATCCTTCTCTCAAGGACTGACCAAGCACACAGAATGCAAGATCTGCTCGACCCATACGACGGCAGCAATCTATGACGAGGCCGAAGGTACGGATGGTGGGAGAGATGCTTCCATCTCTGGTACGCTTCAAGCAATTAAAGAGGTTGAGTACTGTTGAGTAGCGATTAGGGTGGTTTGTTTAGAAATGGAGGCAAGAAGGCTGTTGATGGTGTGAATGGATGGCCGGTGATTTTGGGGTGAGAGGAGGCGATGGAAGAGAGACACGACCTCGGGCAGCTGTGTGATCTCTCCAGCTTGGATTCTCTTCCTCACGAATGTCTCCAGATGACCACCCAAAGGTTTGGCTGCCTTGGCCATGAATAAATTGAGATGGTTTGTAATTCAATTTCTTCGCAGGAGTAGAAAGGGAAGCCGAACAAAAAAAAGACTAAAGGAGATGGATTATTTTGGGCCTAGTTATAGTTTCAAGAGAGTACGTTGTCAGATTTAGAAGATAATAATTAGTTGTCAGAGTTAGATTGATATTCAGATTCCAAACATTCAGTTAATATTAGAATGAAATAAACAAGGAATAAAGTCGCACATTGTGCCGACATTTTTAAAAATATCCAAAGTTAATTACAGATTAACAACAAATGTGAAGTGGTGTAGTGGTAAAGGGGTATGGGTCTTATGCCATAGATTCTCACTTCGATTATCTGGTCCACTCGGTGCACGGTGGTCCAGATGTATCATTGCATATTCCAGATGTATTCAAGAGATTAAGGATATACCAGCTGATGTATCGGGATCGTATTAGATGTATATCCGTATCCAATACACACCCGATATGAGCACGGAACCCTAAATGTAGTATCCGAATAACATAGATGTATTCTTATTTATTCATATTCTGCCCGGTTGATAGTAATATACAACTTCTAAATATGTTAATTTTAATTGAAAAATATTTCCTCTTTTTGTCGTTTGTAATATCTTTTTGTCCAAAATTTTTTTTTTTATCATTTAAAAAAATAAACTAATAAATATGAATTCTAATAAATTTTATTTTTAACATAGCTAGAAGTGGACAGAACAAATGACAGACAACAAAACGTGTCTACTATTTGTCGTTGTGGCTCAATTCATTTTCCCTTCTACGGTTACCAAATCTAATATTTAAAAAAAGAAAAAACTGGTTCACCTAAGCCAGTACACTGACAGTTAGTAGTGGCAGTACAATTTTGTGTTCAACTAGGTCCGCTCAATGTTTCCCTTCCACAATCAAATGCTTCTCGTGCAATTTGACTAAGTTCATTCCTTGTACCCTTTGATGTATGGGACTCACAAAAGTGAGATTCTAAATAAAAAATGTATTGGACGGTGCAAATAGGTGAGTAATTTGCTTGACACCTGGCAAAGTGGCAAGTATGCTTGGAAAATGCCAATCTAGTTTTGATGAATTTTCTGCATATAATCTCGTGAAACATTATTATAGCAACCACCAATCAAAACTTTAGCTACTTATCTAGTGACAAATAAATAATTCAAATTCAGTTTGGTAGGTCAAAAATTCATAATTCGAAAATAATTCAGTACCACAAGGAAGTAAAAAAAAAATCCAAAAAACCAAAAAAAAAAAAAACTAGAAACTAGAAAACTGATTAAGCCCAAATATTATTTGGGCCTCATGGGCCTTAATGGGAACTGGGAAGAAATTATTTGATCAACTAAACAGCTGTTACAGCAATACGCCAGTACCTGAGCCTGACAGCTCGGAGCAAAAAAAAAGAAAGTTAATCAATTTTTGGAATGATTACTAAATAATAATTATTTTTTCTTCCCTCCTATTCCTATATTTCTACTTTTTGTACTTTATATGAAAAAGAGAGATCATCATTTTACCACTTAATTTGCTCGTTCGTTCCTTGTTGTCTAAATTGGGAATGAAATGAGGATAAAATCTTGGGTAGATTACAACAAATCCAACATCTAAATTTCAAAAGAATAATTTGACAAAGAATTGCATAATCATAAACATGATCCTTTTCTTTTCTTTAAAAAACAAAAAAACAAAAAATGATAACCATATATACACACACATAAATCATGATACTGGTAAATTTATTGTCCTAAATGAAGACAATACAAAACAATTGAACTCACATGACTGATGCTACCATTCAAGACATCAAACAAATCTATACAACACAATGACTAGCTAGAACACAAATTTGAAGCACAGCACACACACACACACACACACACAACTATAGAATATAGTGGCAGATACGAAATCTTTGACGATAGCGCACCGGTTCTTTTAAACCCGAGCCTGCGGAAGCACCAAGCAATGAAGTTGAATGTCCATCTATTCTTCTTTCCATTCTTACTTCCTCCTTGTTATGACCGGCTTGGTACAACGGGAGACGTATTATAGATGGAACCTTGGCAATTTTAGGTGTACCAGGTTCAGCCGTCTTTATATTTCACCACGTATAGGAATGACCTTTACTAAAAATTAGAAATAATATATTATTTGTAGATGGAAATGGTCTTTGGTTATATATAAGCCATGTCATTATTATTCTGCACGATTAGAGCTCGTTTAGACTGCCAATCAGAAAGCATTGCTATATAAATATCACAATACAAAGCCAAAAGTACTGAGCACAGTAAAAAAAAAAAAAAAAAACTGTGTCATTAGAAATAGTGCAGTACTAGTTGAATTAACTGATGACTACATATACTACTACTGTCATAACAACTAAAAAATACCAGCAAAGCTCGATTTATCACACTAGAACATAAAAAAGGAAGAAAAGTTAAATGTGCTCTGATATAATAATCTCTACATTCTCTAATTGTTTCCTGCTTGGGAGCAAAGCCTTGCCAATTTTATGGGCTCTAATATAATCTTTCAAAAGTTTGATATCAACCTGCTTAAGATTCTTGCATTGAGATAAATACACCCGCGTTAAATTATCCAACATTCGGTGGATGCTAGTTTTCTTCCCACGACAATGTCTTGAAGACATGTATAAGGTGATCTTCTGAAGATTTGGTGTTCGCTGAAGGAATAATGCAATTGGACTGAAATTACAAGTCATGCACCAAGTACCAAGAGAGAAATCCTTTAGTTTTTGGAACTCTCCGAGCTTTGGTAATGCTGCTTCCAAGATATACTGCTCACATCAGAGGAGAAATGGAAAAAGAAAAAAAAATTAGAAGATTCAAGATACATGTTGACATCATCACAATTTTTATTGCAAACATGTTGAAGATCCACATTATTGGTTCATATCGAAGGAAATGAGATATTTTCTAGATTACTAAATATATCTAAAGTAGATATTTTATATTGTTCAAAATATCTAAGTATTCTAGAAAGTTTATTGAAATATCATAAAAAAATATCTTACTCAAAATATTCAAATATTTTTTGATCTATTTAAACTCTACATAATGCAATCCAGGATCCATATAAAAGCACCTATAAATGGAGGTGTCATTCAACAATTGGTACTAAGCTTTCAAATATAAAGGCACAAATGAGTGGGTGACTCTCACTGAGAGTGTGGAGTGATTATTTCCATGTGTATGGAAATATGAGCGTTATGTTGTTTAAATGAAAATTGCATACTTACCATCATGTCTTCTCTATTTAATTTGAGAACTGTGACATCTGAAAAACCACCAAAGTAGTCATCCAAGTCAAGACAACCGAACAAATTTCGCATAAAAGAACAAGTACTGTAACCCACTGCAGTTGCACCCAGTGCCTTCCACTTGAATAAAATAAAAGGACATGCACCAGGAATAGAAATTGTTGATTTGATTGCATCCCCCAGGCAATAGAATACATATATGACTCTGTCACTGTGCAGATTTAAGAAGCAACGACGGAGAAACAAGTACTTTAGCTTCTGACTGAAAATGCATGAAAATTCACCAATACAATCTTCCAATAACACATTTTCAAGAACTGGACACCCTGAGAAAAGTCTGGTGATGCTTCTATTATCAAGTCTAGCTCCTGTAAGCTGTAACCTTCTGATGCGGGGAAGATTTACAACGTCAGGTATTTTTTGAAGATAATTACAACTTGTTCTCAACCACAGTTCCTCTATTGATTCACAGGAGAAAATGCATGCAGATATATCTTTGTAGAAGAATGCAGCCTCCATAGAAAAAACTCGAGGATTGAACTTCATGGCATAACTGGTACATGTGCGAACAAGGTCAGAGCAGCTACCTTTGCCTAATATTTTAATCAGGAAAGTATCCAAGAAGGATGCCTCACAACGGGATAACACCGTCTCAACAAATTCTCTAAACTTTGCATCATGTGCTCTTTTTCTGTCCTCGGTACTAAAAGAATATTCATACAAACACACAAACTCATGTGGATCGAAGTTGAGATGAGACAAGGAGGTCCAGAGATTCACCCATCTCTTTGACACTAAACTCGTTTGAACCGCCTTTCGTATCCCTAAAAAGGACAAAATATGTTGGAGCATTTCATCTGGCAAACTACTTATCATGTCAATTTTTTTATTTGACAAGCATGTACATTTGTTGGAGTTATTCATTGCTCACAAACTTGAAGTTAACACCTGTGCACAAAATAATGTAAAAATGAAGGTGACAATTGAGTCAGGTAATTTTACATAACTTGACATTAAACAATAGAATTAGCTCTTCTACATAATGATTTTCACATCAACAAGAAAAAAAGATGTCACGAGAAGATTGAATTGTAAGTACGTACTAACTGTAGAGTTTTGAGCAGCACAAGAACACAAATCGATTTTGGAGGCGTAAGCCAATTTTCTTATTTTTCTCTCTCATAAACAGTAAACAGAGATAGAGTTTATTTGGTCTACACAATTTACATAAAGGTCCAAATAAACATGCAAATTACAAGAAAGGATATTATTACAAATAAGTCCTTATAATGAATTGGGACACAACAAACTCCTCCTCCCAATTCATGAGGTAGAACCCTCAACCAAACCCGCCTTGTCACGACAAGCTTCAAGCTTCAAAGGCGGCAAGGACTTTGTTAACATGTCGGAGCCGTTCTCACTCGTGTGAACCTTCTCCAACAACAATTCTTTCTTCTCAAGCACATCACGTATCCAATGATAACGTAGCTCAATGTGCTTTGACCTAGAGTGAAATGTGGGGTTCTTGCTCAAGTGAATTGCACTTTGACTATCACAAAGTAACACATACCTTTCTTGCCGAATGCCCAACTCATGAAAGAACTTCTTCATCCATAATAGTTCTTTGCATGCCTCGGTGATTGCAATGTATTCGGCTTCGGTTGTGGAGAGTGCAATACACTTTTGTAGTCTCGATTGCCACGAGACCGCGCCATTCGCGAAGCAAACCAAATAACCGGATGTTGACTTCCTCGAGTTAACATCTCCGGCCCAATCGGCATCCGTATATGCCTCCAAAACCGGTTTGCTAGCCCCATAACAGAGGCAATAACCGGTGGTACCGCGAATGTACCTAAGAATCCATTTCACTGCATTCCAATGAGCTTTTCCAGGATTTGCGAGAAAACGACTTACCACACCAACGGCATGAGCAATATCGGGCCTTGTACACACCATTGCGTACATCAATGAACCAACCGCAGATGCATACGGCACATTTTTCATCTCTTCTTTCTCCCTTTCATCCTTTGGACAATCATCAAGTGTCAACTTGAGATGACTACCAAGTGGAGAAGAACCCGGTTTGCACTTGCTCATATTGAACCGTTCAAGCACCCTTACCAAATATTTTTCTTGTGACAACCAAAGTTTGCACTTTTCACGATCTCTAGTGATTCTCATACTAAGAATTTGCTTTGCGGAACCCAAATCTTTCATTGCAAACTCATTCCCAAGCTTCTCTTTCAAAGCTTTTATCTCCTTTACATCACTTCCAACAACCAACATGTCATCGACATAAAGTAAGAGAATAATAAAGTTGCCACTAGAGTACATTTTCATGAAGACACAATTGTCGGAATTGGTCTTGCTGAAATTGTTGTCACACATAAAAGATTCAAATCTTTTATACCAGTTTCGCGGTGCTTGCTTCAAGCCATAAAGGCTCCTCCTCAATTTGCACACCATGTCCTCTTTACCCTTTTCAAGAAACCCCTCAGGTTGCTCCATATAGAGCTCCTCCTCCAAATCACCATGGAGAAATGCGGTTTTCACATCAAGCTGCTCAATCTCTAGATTTAAGCTAGCTGCCAATCCGAGTATAACCCGAATAGAGGACATCTTAACCACAGGTGAGAATATCTCCTCAAAATCAATCCCTTTCTTCTGATCAAAACCCTTCACTACTAACCGAGCCTTGTACCTCGGCTTTGAACTCGTGCCATCAGATTTCACCCGAAACACCCACTTTTGGTGGAACATTTCATCATTCATGATTAGGTTCAGTGACCGTTTAAAAATCTCAATGGAAGCTACGTTGTTGCTAGCATTATTGAATGAAATAGAAAAAAATCTTGTTCTCTGTGTCTCTTTTAAGGTTATACTCTTGTAAAACCTCAATAATGGATCGGTAAATTACACTAGAAGTGTGGGGGGGATTCAAAACTCGAAAACTTAATACCCTTTTTTGTAACACCCAAAGATCATCGATCCAATGCCCGGTAATACAAGAGTACCCAAGTCCATGTTTACCGGCAGTCCAAATATCAGAGGTAATTGAGACCTTATTGGGTTGATATGCAAATATAGCTCGTAGATCATTTTTTGTACTGGTAAATTGGTTTTTTATTTCATTAACCATCTTTCTATGATGTAACCTCTTGTACATTGGTTGACCACACCCCCGAATGACCAACCGGGCAAAACTCATGCAACCACCCATACTTATTGGTTGTTCTTTGTGGGTAATGTACCGGGCCAATTCACTAAGCATTACCGATTCATCATATTTCTGGTGTGTTCTGGTACCATCCAGGTTAATAAGGGTTTGGATTTGTCTCGGGTCAGCATGTTTTTGTGGAAACTCACTCTTTCTTCGGTGACCATCGGCATGTCTCTTAAAATTAGTCATACCACCGGATTTTTTATACTCGAAAATCTTACTCTTGCAACCTTTTACCTTACAAGTTAGATATTGCATAGTGCCATCCTCCGTCTTGGTCACGTCATAAAAGGGCAACCAATCCGCATTATATTCAGGAGCTCTTTTACTCTTCTTTTCTGCTGGTTCTTGTGGGGGGGGGCACTTGTCGAACGAGGGACATCTTCGGCTTGAATTTCAGGGACACTTGTCGAAGGAGTACCTTCCATTGGGGAAGTGAATTGACTCGATGCTATGGAAGAAGTGCCTCCGTATGCATACGGTGCTGTCGGTTGATGTGTTTCTTGTGGAATGAATATGTTTGGATCGTTAGGATAATACGGTGCACTCGTTTCGGGGGCTTGTCGATAATTTTCTGGATAATTAGGTGGAAGCATTTGGGGTTGTTGTTGATAATTTGGTTGTAGCATTTGGTCTCTTCTTTGATAATTTTCTGGATAATTAGGTGGTGCCATTTGGGCGGAGCTACCAGGATAAAAAGCTGACATATCGACATCAAATAGTTCGTGGGACAATCTCGCGACGTGGTCATTGGACATTCTCGCGGCTAAAATATAACCTATTCAAAAATAAATGCAAATTACTTAGCATATTCAAAAAATAAATCTAACATGCTTATTTAAACTATTAAAAATAAATCCGAATTTAAAAAATAAAATCTAACCCAATAAAAAATAAATGCAAATTACTTGGCATATTCAAAAAATAAATCTAACATGCTTATTTAAACTATTAAAAATAAATCCGAATTTGAAAAATAAAATCTAACCCAATAAAAAATAAATGCAAATTACTTGGCATATTCAAAAAATAAATCTAACATACTTATTTAACCTATTAAAAATAAATCCGAATTTCAAAAAATAAATCTAACCTATTCAAACATAAATCTAATTACTTGGCATATTCAAAAAATAAATATAACATACTTATTTAACCTATTAAAAATAAATCCGAATTTGAAAAATTAAATCTAACCTATTCAAAAATAAATCTAATAGCTTAACATATTCAAAAACTAAATATAACATACTTATCTAACCTATTAAAAATAAATCCGAATTTCAAAAATTAAATCTAACCTATTCAAAAATAAATCTAATAACTTAACATATTCAAAAACTAAATATAACATACTTATTTAACCTATTAAAAATAAATCCGAATTTCAAAAATTAAATCTAACCTATTCAAACATAAATCTAATTACTTGGCATATTCAAAAAATAAATCTAACATACTTATTTAACCTATTAAAAATAAATCCGAATTTCAAAAATTAAATCTAACCTATTCAAAAATAAATCTAATTACTTGGCATATTCAAAAAATAAATATAACATACTTATTTAACCTATTAAAAATAAATCCGAATTTGAAAAATAAAATCTAACCTATTCAAAAATAAATCTAATAACTTAACATATTCAAAAAATAAATCTAACATACTTATTTAACCTATTAAAAATAAATCCGAATTTGAAAAATAAAATCTAACCTATTCAAAAATAAATCTAATTACTTGGCATATTCAAAAACTAAATATAACATACTTATTTAACCTATTAAAAATAAATCCGAATTTCAAAAATTAAATCTAACCTATTCAAAAATAAATCTAATAGCTTAAATTTTAAATTACTCTAGGAAAAACAAATATAATTACTCTACACAAAAAAAAAATCTAACATTCAATTTTAATACTAATATTCTATACAAAATCTAACAAAAACTAATTTAAGTTAAACTAATTGAAACAAACTATAAATTTAACATTCTATATTTCAATTTAACAAAATTTAATCTAACATGAAATAAATCTAACCTTTAAATCTCGCGGGAAAATTTTGCGGGAGGTGACGAACTTCGTAATTTCAATACCTTCGTAATTCCGTTGCGTATTCGTAGAATGAATTAAATTTACAAATATATATTTTTTTTTAACAACAAAATTAAAATTGAGAATAATGAAAATATTGAGATTGAGATTGAGAGAATGAGAGATGAAAATATTGAGATTGGGATGTGAAAATTTGTGAGGGATGGGGGTGTATTTAAAGAGTTTTGTTTGAGGGGGGGATATAATTTGAAATTTTAAAACAAAACAAAAACAAAAAAGTGAAAGGGTTTGTAGAGGTCCGGGTGGGAGGGTGGGAGGGGGGGGGGGCTGGGGTCTTGGGTTCTGGTTCGGGTTCGGGTATGGGTATTCGGGTACGGGTAGGCGGGCACGGGTCTGCGGGTAGCCGGGCACGGGTTTGCGGGTACGGGTACGGGTAAGACGGATCCACGGGTCGGTACGGGCGGGTACGGGTTTGAAACGGACGGGTATCACGGGTAAATTTAAAAAAAAACCGTACCCGGCCCTTCTCAACCCGTACCCGTTTAACCCGTGCAAAACCCGTGCACGGGCACGGACAGGGCGGGCACGGGTCTGACCCCCACGGGTATTTGCCAAACACTAGATTCACCCCATCTGTTGCAAACCTACCAGTACTAGGCCTGACCAAAATATCATTGACCAAATAATGTGAGCTTGAAATCTTGAAATAAGCCATTTGTTCAGCAAATACATCATATGTTGGTTTAATAAATATAGTACACATTGCAGAAAACCACATGAGAGAGTTGGAAATGAGTAGCAAAGAACTTCTAGACGCAAATATAAACTTTAATCTTACCGTCAACAATTACCAATTTAACAACCAATCATCACAATTTTACATTAAAAATCAAGCATGAGCAACTTGTTATAAAGCATCTAACATTTTATGTTTAACACAACAACATAGACATAAAATTCAATATCCAAATGTAGGAAATATTTAAAATCCAATTGAGCACCCCCAAATTTTAAACCCCTGAGAAGCTTATCTAGTTTGACTACCAAACATCATTGATCTCTCACAATCCATTGCTAAACAACTCCATACTGGTCACAACTCCAGTATAGCAAGTGTTCGCCACTTGAAGAGAAACAATAAGCCTTCCCACAAACCCAGCTATGACCAGTACGGTTATAATTCCAGTACCACATTACATTACTTTTAGCTGCAAATTATGAAATACAAAAAATCTAACAACTATTGGTTTTCATCTACATATTTTCTTCCATCTCTCATCTCAGAGAAAAGTTTCTTCATTGCATCTGGATTCTCATGATTGCTTAATGCATTTACAAGTATATCAAAGGTGACATCATCAGGCTTAAGGCCTTCCTTCATCATCTTCTCGGCCAAATGTAGAGCCTCACTGATTCTGTCATTTTTACAATAGCCGTTGATTAAGGTATTATAACTGTGTTGGTT
Organism: Carex kokanica; assembly: GCA_025461125.1. Classification (NCBI taxonomy): domain Eukaryota; kingdom Viridiplantae; phylum Streptophyta; class Magnoliopsida; order Poales; family Cyperaceae; genus Carex; species Carex kokanica. Next base: position 391,086 of record JAJGRX010000083.1, on the reverse strand, counting down.
CGGCTCAATGCCCTTTAAAGCCATTTTTTCTAATAATTCTGTTGCTTCATTGAGATTTCCCTCTAGCACATAACCCTGCAACACTGCTGTGTAAGTGATTACATCAGGTTTTTCTCCTCTTACAACCATAACACCAACCAGCTTCTCAGCTTCACAAGTTAATTGTTGCTTGCACAAGGAATCTATTAATGCATTGAAAGTCACTACATCAGGTGAAATCCCTTGACTTACCATATCACCGAATACCCCAATGGCACGGTTCCAGTCACCGATAGCTGAAATCCCGTGGATAATAGAACTGTATGTGACAACATTTGGCATCACCCGTCTATCGATCATCTTCTGAAGAAGCTCCGAAGCACGCAAGAAGGCCCCCTTTTTGCAACAACCATCTATTAAGGTACTATATGTGAATTTTTCAGCTTGAAGCCTACAGCCAACTAATTTGTCATATATTTCAAAAGCCTTGTTGATATCACCAAGTCCACAAAATCTGAGAATGAGACCATTGTAGGTATAGATATCAGGAGCAACACCTTTCACAACCATTTCGTCAAACATCCTCAGAGCACAATGCATGTTGCCCTGGCTACACAAACTATGAATGAGAATGTTGTAGGTGATCACATCTGGAACAACACCTTTACCAGCCATGTCATCAAATATCCTCAAAGCATGATCAGTGTCACCCTGGCTGCAGAGACCATGAATAAGACTGTTGTAGGTATGCAAATCAGGAACAAGTCTACAAGCAGGCATTTCTTCAAACACCTTCCGTGCTGTAACAACATCACCATTTTTGCACAGGCCATCAATGAGAATGTTACAAGTGATCACATTGGGCCACACTTCTTGAGCAGCCATCTCTTTAAAGATCTCTACTGCCATGGCAATCTCACCCTCTTTACAAAAGCCATGGATTAGACTGGTGTAAGTAATAACATCAGGTTTGAAAGTACCCCTTTCTCTTGCCATCTGACGACACAGCTCAAGCCTAAGTCTGGTGTCACCAATGCTGGAAAGCCCTCCAATTAAAGTGTTGTAAATCACCAAATCAGGAGCGCATCCCATGAGAGGCATTTTAGCAAACACCTTTGCCAGCAAGCCCAATCTGCTTCAATGCACAGAGTCCCTTGATCAGGGAGCCGAACATGATGGTATTAACACCACATCCTTCTCTCAAGGACTGACCAAGCACACAAAATGCGAGATCCGCTCGACCCATGCGACGGGAGCAATCTATGACGAGGCCAAATGTATGGTTGTTGGGAGAGACGCCTCTATCTCTGGTACGCTTCAAGCGATTAAAGAGGTCTAGTACAGTTGAGTAGCAGCTGGGGTGTTTTTTTTTAGAAATTGAGAGAAGAAGTCGATTGATGGTAAAAATTGATGGCGGGTGATTTTCCAGGGAGAGGAGGCGATGGAAGAGAGACACGGCCTCAGGCAGCTGAAGGATCTCTCTAGCTTGAATTCTGTGTTGTACCAATCTCTCCAGGTGATGGGCGAAAGGTTTGGCTGCGTTGGCCATTAATAAAACCAAGTTGAATGTGATGGGTTAGTGTTCAATTTCTTTCACCGAAGGAAGTGAAGCCCAACCCAAAAAAGTGAAGTGAAGAAGCTGGAGGGTGGGGGTACTATCGGATCTTAGATCCGAATATTCCAACCCATCGGTTAAATAGATTATTTTGGGTTTAATCTTTAGGAGTTTAGATACAGTTAAAAGTCGATAGGGGTATTTTTCTTTGAGATATAGAGGCTGAAATTGTTATTCCTGTTTTTTAGCTACAGAGGGTTTGACTAAATTTAGTTGTGGCCTTATTGTTTGTTTGTGGTCAATCTGAGATTGAATTATATGTTAGGATGAGCAAAATTATAAAAATAATGCCATGCATATTTCTAAGGTACTAAAAGTGCAAATATTTATTTTCTTGAACAGTAAGTTGTCCTTAATAATTTTTTCCCTTTATTTCAACTAAAATTCCAGCAATTAACTGGAGATGTTAAGGCGCTCATAAAAATTGTTTATATTTTTTTAACAGTAATTCCAATTTTAATGAAAAGCCTTCGTTCTTTTTCCCAATTAACTTTGTTTTATTTATTTTTTCTTCTCATTTGCTCTCTTATATTTACAAAATTTATATTACTTCGGTTGTTTTGATTGGCGGACCCTTTGCCGCAACCATTCTAATTTTAGGAAATATTGGGGTCATTCTTGCACTTTTCCCTTTTGATGTGGTATGGACAGTCTATATACCCCCTAATGAAGTAAGTGGTTCAGTATTTAATCAAACACTACCAGAATTTTCACTTGTTGTATGGAGAGTAAAATGGCTTGTTGCATGGGCGGCCCCATGCAACAAGCCCCAAAAACGTCATTAGCATGCGCTTCCGCATGCAACAACTACCCATGCGTAAAGCCCCGTTGCAACTGCTTGGTCACCCATGCAACTACTTGTTCCCCCATGCAACTACCTTATCCTGGGTTGTTGCATGCGCTTCCCCATGCAACAACCACGCATGCAAAAACTTTCAGAGTTGGTGCCTGGCTGGAGTATTTGCAAGGATAGAGGTGTGGGACCCATGTAGGTATTTGCAAGGAAAGAAACGTGGGACCCATCTAAGTATTTGCAAGGATAGAAGCGTGGGTCCCATCTATGTATTTGCAAGGCTAGCCTGTGGGTATTTGCAAGGATAGAAGCGTGGGTCCCATCTTGGTATTTGCAAGGCTAACCTATGAGTATTTGCAAGGATAGAAGCGTGGGCCCCACGTGAGTATTTGCAAGGGTAAATTATGTGGGTCCCACAATATTAATTGCATGGCTAGAGACCGTGGGCCCCATCTATTTGTTGCATGGGCAGCGAGCGTGGGCCCCACATGATTAATTGCATGGGTAGGAATGTGGGTCCCACCTGGTTAATTGCAAGGATATTTTAGGTACAAATTTGCTTCGATGTTGCGATGGAAATAATTGATCAGAAATTAAAAATAAAATCACCATTTTATAATTCTACAATCCAGTACCAATATTGTACCACCCCAGTACAAAGCCAATTCCCACCCATTAACTAATTTTCATTTCAAACAAAAGCATAAATAACAACACATAACACATTGCAATTGAAGGAGAAACATTGTAATAAGCATTGATCAACATACTGTTATCAAGCATGCACTGTACCAAAAAGAAAATACCAGGTCAACAACCACACTAATGTAATAAACCTGTCGCTGGACCCAAAATATGTTAAACCATAAACAAACATTTACAAAAGAGTAAACCCCCAAGGCTTTTCACATGTTAGAACTTCCAAATACCCTACTGATGCTAAAAGGTTTGCTAGAATGCCCTTTTACTAGAATGCCGGGCTGGTGTTAGTTTCCTCTCCCAAACCATGGGTTAATTGCGGCTTCACCACTAGCTGCCTCTTGTCCAGTTTGGGCCATACCTAGGAGTGATTGGTAAGTCCCTCCGTGACCACCTTCTCTAATAGCAGCAGCCAGATCCTACGTATACCACATTGCCAATGATTGTACGTAAGTTTTGATCATACATTAATGGTACCAATTTTGCAAGAAGCGTATATCACAATATGATTGCATTAAAATAAAACGTAAAAATTTGTAACATGTAAGGTAAGAAACAGTATTAGTTTAATCTGTGATTTGCATTGAAAGTTGTAAGATTTGGCACTGTATGAATCTGTGATTTTAAATTCATTGTCAACCCTGGTTCATTTATTTATTATGGATACAGATTTGGTACTCTATTATATTTCTAGTAAGGTTGTCTTCAGGACCGGACAGGTTATTAGGCCTGGGGTTGTAAGGTTGGAAAAAGCTCCCGCTAGATTAACCGTATAACACATTGCCGAGTAATAGATGTTAGTTTTGATCATACATTAACTGTACCAGTTTTGCAAGAAGCATAATTCACAACAAAGTGTATTAGAGTAACAGTTACAACAAGGTAAAGATCTGACCTGCAAGTTAGGCATATTACCCACTGCTACCTCATCTGGATTTTCTAAACTGGGAGCTTGAGGAGCTAGAGCCTACATATAAATTGTAGTTGATGAGAGTACTAGTATTAGGCTAGACATAATAAAATCACATCCAAAAGAAAGTGAACCGACTAAAATCATATCTATTTACATACCGGTAAGTTAGTCTTATTGCTAGCAATCAACGAGAATAATTGGTTAAAGAGATGGTTGTTGTTTGCTTGTTCTCTCTTCCTCTCTTCCCGCTCCTCGTCCTGACGACGATCACGTTCTTCTAGCATTGCACTCCATTGGGATTCCGTGAAAGTTCTCTCCCCAAGACTTGTGAGGCCAGACACAGAAGATACTGCATGGGGTGGCCTTGCTCGCATAGGAGTTGAAATGTGTTTGTCGAGCACACATCCAAACCCTCGAACCCTGCCACGGTTCAAACCGCCAACCGCATCGATGAAGAGAGTAGCCTCGTCCTTGTCAGCATTTGCCTCATCATCCTTTTTTTCGGTAACATCTTCCTATAATTTTCAACAGATGGAAAATAAAGTATATTTATAAATGAAGTTGAAAACTTAGAATTGAAAAGAGTTTCTTTGGTAAAGACCATCTATTGGTGTTGAAATCAGTGAAGCATAAGGCCCATTTTTTTTTTATTTCAATCCAGCATGTAAAACACTACAACATATAGAACCCTTAGCATTTGGTACGGCCATATATTGATCTCTCTTTGAATATATGTCTAAAGAGATCAAGGGAATTGTATGGAATTGCACAAATTGTAGGTTTATATCATTTAGAATTTTAATACTTGAATGCCTTGATAAATATACAGTTGTTGGTTTGGTTTTGATACAAGGATTTTAGCAAGTCAGAATTTGGGGTACTTAGTCAATTTTTTTTCTCAGTATTTTTTTGTTTTACAATTTTCAGAATTAACCAGAAATGCATGTACAGTTTAGTAATACACTGGGTTAACGTTAAATTAGTTCTCCCTTCTGTCATGTCCAGCTGATTTTGACGGTAATGCTAAAAATACCATTGCAACCGTCAGTGCTGCTAACAAATGGATTTGTAGGCTCTCAAGCAGTATATCATAACACATAATAAACATAGAAATGAAATGAAAACTGAATTTCGCCAATTTCATTCTAAATTAGCTAGTTTAATACGAAATCAACAGAACCATGAAGACCGTTTTTCAGATACACACATTGGTGATTTCGAGAGAACTACTTACATAGACTTTTTGTGCTCTCTCGTTGGTGAATTGGAAAGAGTTCATATCAAAGTGATTGTCCTCTATGGTAGTCCCCTCAGTTGATGGGTTCATGAGGCCATTAGACTCACCATTGTCAGTAGTTTGATAACTAGCCACATTGGAAGCCTCTGCTTGAGCCACCACAGGTGATTTGCCATTAGGGAGTTTACAATGGGTATGAAGATAGAGCTGCTCCTTTGTTGGATGAGCCCCATTCAACAGAGTTTTCTCCACATATAAAGGAATAAACAAGAAGGGTAAATTTCAGCTCATAGAGTTATTTGTGAGTGATGGTAATTTTGTAACACAAAAGTCGTAAAGCTTACAAGTTTTTTTTCATGCTGGTGTATGCTCGCCGATCCACCGTAGTGTGAGACCATTAGTCCAGAGGTTGTACGGTTTGACTTGTGCCTTTGACTCAATTCTTGCCACTCTTCTGTGTCGAAGACATCACAGAGACCGTGCTAGTATTTGGCATCAAGACACCAGTGTGGCACCATGCCCTTCCATTTTTCTATGTTCCTACCAAATGCCTTATAGCATTTGTCCCTAGCTCTGTTCATCTCCTCAGTGTATCTTTTACACGCTATGGCCTCCAGGACTTCCCGACAAACATCAGGATCTTCCCCTTCCCGGTATGTAAACCTTTCCTGAAAAATGGTTATTAAGGTTTTATGATGACAACTGTACAGGAACTTGGAAGAATACACTAATGTAGAAGTATGCACAGCATAACAGATGTTAACTGTCCAAGGTATGACATAACTTGAACAACAAAACATAAAGTCACCCAAAATATAATTGATTACAAATCAGGCATATGTACTGAAATTGAACTCAACCTAATTGTACAGCACAGATCAGTTATTATTTTTGCAATATTACATATAATTTTGTTATAGTACATAACTGTTTGGTAACATTCAACCATGCTGTCCAGAATAACAGTTCTTCTATTATTTTTGCAATAACTTGTGAAACGTTAGCCTATTACTTCAAAATACAAAAGACAATGATATATATATTCTATTTCTGAAGTAACCATATTTTATATCCCTACCCTATGGGATTGGTTTAAAAAGAACCCATGTTTAATACAAGAAAATATTTTGTTTGAAAATTTTATTTAGTGATGGGCTAGGGTTTTGAAAGTGTATACGATTAAATACTCCCTTCCACTAGTAGAATGAACCATGCAACTACAAAAGTGAATAAGGTTTATTGGACCATTATGTGTTGGAGGTCTTTCATGGTAATGGGAACACTTCTTAGATCAGACATTTTCACAAACACCTTTCAGAGCATAGTTGAACACAAATTAAGTGAGGTACCAGTTTAATTAAGAGGTGATACTATTATGACATGTGGGCCCAATTGAGTGAAATAGTGAAAGAGTCCTGATTGATATCTAAATAATAATATATTTATTAATGTTTTAAAACTTAGGCCCCAACATGGTCATTTCTAAATAACATATGAATAAAAGACAGTTATTTAAACAAGGAAGGAAACAGTATGTTTTTCTTGGTTTTCCCCTTTCTTTCTTTTTTTCATAAAATCAAATTATCTTTTGATACTCAAGCATAGCCCAAACAAGGTGTCTAAGTGATAACTGATCAAGCCGTAATGCATTTGGAGATAAAGTTGTTCACATTTATCATTAGTCTATCTCCTCTTTCTTTACCTTACAGTTACTAGCTTTTTTTATGCCATGTAGTTGTGGCCACATGCAATGAGAATTTTGGACATTCTTGCAAAATGCAAATTATTCTGGACAGCATGGTTGAATGTTACCAAACAGTTATTATTTTCAAAATAGTTCATATAATTTTGGAAAGCATAAATCATTTCATTATCACACTCTGTTCTCAATTGTTACGTATACAATCATACATTAATCATAGAACTTTCATTAGCATTGTGAAAAATGATTTATGCAGTACTGAAAAAAATATCAGGGAAAATGGTACCAAGAACGCCCTCTCGACCGTGTTTTTTGTTTTTAGATCAAAGCTGTGAAAGGATCTCAATGGCCCCGGCATGTAGTTCAGCGCCAGCCTAGTTATAGATTTCACTATCTCCCGCGGGTCTTCATTGCAGGTGAACTCGTGTTGCCCGATGGGCCATATCACTGGTCGTTCTTCTATATTTTGTGTGGATTGTGCTACTTGTCCAGGGCCTCGCCCCTTTTTCTTTGGTGGTTGGGATGTGGTAGTTTCCCCTTGCGGCGCATTCAGACCTTGTTGGTCAGCCGTGCGCTTTCTCCTGGTGTATTTGACCGCCGTTGCCCTGGAGGCATTGGTTTTCCGAGGTGCCATATTTGATGTCCTAACCAGGAAGGAAGCATTTGTTACATATAAATTGTATTAAGTCTTTTAAAAAAATGCACTGGTTTTGAAAGGTACTATGCATGCATAATACTCAAGAGAAAAGTTTGATGACATTTGTTCATGAGGCCACTAAAAACTGAGGGGACTGCCATAGAGGACCATCATTTTGCAGGTTCGTGAGTTCATGAGGTCATTAAAAACAATGACATTTGTACTAAAATTGTAATGTACAAATGTTAAAGAAACAATGACATTGGTACATTAACAGTCCAAATTGCTGGGTTCATGAGTTCATATCAAAGAAGGGTAAAGTTTGATGGACCTTAAAAAAAATGCATTTTTGAAGAAAATACTTTTCATGCATAATGTTTTAATTATTTCACAGATCAACATGAAAACAAGAAAAACAATGAGAGAAAAAAACACCAGACCAAATTCTCCCAAATCATAAAATATTGGCGAAAAAGAAAGTCCAGATTTCAGTTCACAGTTAGGCAAGAACGGAGACGAAATTGAAGCAAAATCGTCAAATTCAACATGAGCGCATTACTTTGGTTTTAAAAATTAGAAAAATGACCAGAATTACCAAAGCTTTGATTAATCACTTCCGTTTGGCGTTAGGTTTGCCAAGTCGATCTGATGAGCTGCAGTGTGGAGTTAGGTTTCATGCCTCCAAGAAGTGTCAATAGGTGGAAGGTGCGGGGTGAGATTGGTGAATTTTGGGTAAATAGATTGAAGCTTGGCGACAGTGAGAGAAGGCCATATAGATATGGGGGAATGAAGGAAAAAGGGGGGGAAAGCCGCGAAATGAGGGATATTGTGACGGCTTCGGGCGGAGTGCGTATCCTCTGAGATATCTCATATTCTGCATGACCGACGTGTCAGATGCCTATTCGGGGATAGCGCGGGGGCCAGGATTATTTGAGTTTGGAGATTCGTGCAGAACGTATCTGAACAGTTGAGATATTCCAATAAGTCACGCAAAATATGTGATATCTCAGGGGATGCGAATCTCCTTGGGCGGGGGCCGATATTTTTTGTGGGAGTAATGGGGGGAAAATGAAAATGCTAGGTCTGTGTTTTAACAGAGCAGTTTTGACTAATTGTTGGTTCACATGGATTGATTTGTGTTATTCTTCATAGGTGATTTGAGCTGTATTAGCTTCAAACCGCTCTGTTAACATGGCCGATACGGCTGCAGCCCCAAGGAATTTGCGAAGTTGTTATTTTAGCAGAGCAGTTTTTGCTTATTGTAGGTGGAGATAGTTTGACTAAATCGTTTATTATGTAGGAGTTGATCTTACTAGGCTTGAAGCTGCTCTGTTAGTAAATTGTGAGACAGCTGGATCACTCCATGGCTCTTGTGGAGGGAAACAGATTTTTGAGTAGAATAATTCACTAAGTAATTGTAAAACATTAATTGTCATAAATTTACATATATGAATCTATATATACATATCATTAGAGATTTCTATGAAAAAAACTCATTTTGAGATTCCAAATTATTACATGATTTATATTTATTTTATTTTAGAATTAGCTCTATATAATGATCAAGGACATGCAATGTAAGTAAAACCACTAATTAATGATCAAATTTATCATTAATTTTAAAAAATAATACAAATTAGCTGTACGATAATGAAACTTATACGATAACTAATACATAAACATGTTTATCACACTAGAAAACAATCTTGACACTAGTAAATTTATCATTAGTAAACATGTTTACATGTATTTGCACAAATTCTTCACATCCCATATACATGAACATGCAACATAAACCTTCGTTGTGAAAATAATGAAGAGATGTACACGTACGTCTTTCGTTTGCCGATCCAAACCGTGCAAATCACAGAGTATCGCATTTATTTACTTTTAGGAAAGTTTGATTAATTTTTATGTCCATCTGCCTATCCATCCAACCGAGGAAATATGATCACATCGTGTGGATATAAACATTTAGGGTCCGATCGAAGCTTAAACGTAACCGAAATTCAGATTTTTTTTGTTTGTAAGGTTTATTGTACTACCTTGATCATTTTAAAGGAAATTTGAACTGATTTCATTACAAATCGACCGTTCATTTTACATGCGAAAACGAACGGTCCGTAATCATTTACTCAATTATAAATAGCCAATATGGGGTATGGTTGAATGAAAATGAATTTTAGAATTATAATTTGTCAAAGGAATTTGTTGAAAAATTTGTAATATATTTTGCGAGTTTATTAATACCAGTTTCTTTATAAATTTGTAGATAACACGTGAGATAAAAAACCAGAGCCGTCTGATGTGCGCTTAAGGGTCATGATTCTCAATGGATAGCTCTATTTGCCATGCTGAGTTTTGGGCGTCCAATGCACTGAGTTAACACAAATCATACATGTTACCATCTGAGGGCTGTATTATGGTCTGCAACCGCTCAGATTCGTGCGGATGGAAATACGATGGCTCGGATTTCTTTTTGTTTTTAAGGTTACCGCAGGTGAAATTTCATTTGGTGAAGCTCAATCAATAGGATCCAGAGGGAAGCAGAGTAGGTCCGATGCCCATCGGACCTACCTTGGTTCGATGTGTGTGATGACCATTCGATATCATCAAGATTCGTGTGCTCCGCAACAAAATCCGTGCAAATATGTATCAATTTTCGTGCACAAAGATCTTAATGCTAATCGTACGGTGATAGAGCTAATTGAATTAAATGTAGGTCCGATGCCCATCGGACCTAAACCTATCTCCAGACAGAGAGGCTTTACACGCTGGGACTTAGGTTTTTTTTTGAAAACTCACCAAGCACTCCATCCCTCCCCTTTCGTCTCCCTAAAACCTCAGCCCCATCCCTTACCTTCCGTCAGTACCCGATCCCGCTGTCCCCTCAGCAGCTCAGCTCCATCCGATTCATCTCTATCCGATCCCACTCTACCCGATCCCTCTATCCCCTCTCTCTACCAATGGCGGCGGCTGAGCCATTGATCGGACCTCGCACGAGACGGAGAACCCGTGAGCTGGATCGATTGGAGACGTCACCTAATAGAACTGCTGGTAAGTTCTCTCCATGTGAAATCCCTTTCCGCCCCGGTAATTGTAATGCAAATTAGGTTGTAATTTAGGGTGCGATGCAATTAGGGTTTTGTTTTTCGAAATTTCGGGTGTTCTCTTCACTTAGACTGCTAGATAGATTGGTGTAGTCAAATACTTGGTGCCATAGACGTCTATTGCAGAAACTAAGTTGCTGTAACTTAAATTTTGTATGAACTATTTAGTATCGTATTTGTTTATTATTATTGTATTTTTAAATGTATGAATACTTTTTATCAACATCTTTGTTTCCTTGTTGTAGGAATTATTAATTATGATCTCTGGTTTTCAATATTAATTATTAATTTAAGGGGAGTGCTATACTGAGGGCTTCTATCCTAATTTTGAGAATTAAGAGGAATTTTTTTCTAAATACCCATTTTACCCTTCCACCTTCTCTCTCTGAGTCATTAATTAAATAAGTTAATAAAGGAAATAACTTCAAAGAAGTTTCCTTCCTTCCATGAGAAAAAAACAGACCCCGGTGATTCTAAATCCCAAAAATCCTTCGCTTCCATGAATCTAGATTTTTGATGGATCCTTGTATCTTCTTTCTCCTCCAAACTTCTTTTAATTAGAAATTGTTCTTCTGGTGTACCCAAGAATAGAAATGATTCAGACCAAAGCTTCTATTATGATAGTATTGTTGGTAGTAATATTGTTCCAGTCAAGGATCATAGTCGTATAGGATCACGAGTTACCATGGTACTAGTCATATGTTAAACTACTGCAGCACAATACTAATAATTGAAACTACTTACCAGCAACAATTGTCAGAAATACTTGACTTGTGATCCTACAAGTTACTGTGAGGCTCAGGCGATATTTGTATTTTTTTAATGTGATATTAAACTCTTATGTTGTCAGTTCACCAACAGGTTATATAAGATGTATTAGTTTTTATGTAACACATCAATAATTTGTATTGCCTGTGACATACTAACCACAAATCATTTCTCAAAGGTGTATTATTTTTTTATTGAAAGAAAACAATGATACACCAACATAGTTATATAAGATTAATCTTTCTTGTTAACTTATATTAAAGGAGTTTCAGGAAAATAATAATAACTATGGGCAAGTTCTCTTTAGGATAGCACAAAAATGCAACAAAAGTATCAGAGCCGAGTGAATGTGTGACATCAATTGAATCAAATGTCTTTCATTGATTGAATCAAATTTTCAAAATTGTGCTTGAAAAGTTTGCAAAGGAGGAGAAATTTGATGGAAACTGGATTCGAAAATATTTTGCAACTCCAGCTCTTGCAATTGTCAGCTTGCTGAAATTGGGATGATCTCAGTAGTGTGTCTTTTATTTCCAGCTATTTAGAGTTCTTAGGACCATTTCAGTAGAATGTTTCTTTTTATTATCATCTATTTAGCGTTTTGTCTTTTTATTCTAGAGGGCCTGTCTTGTACTGGTAATGTACTGGTAACCATCATCTTTAATTAAATAGGTGCCCACTGGCTTCAATCAAAAAAAAAAAAGAATCACCGAAAGAAAGGGAAATATTTTTGAGGCATTTGTTTTTTCTTATGGATGGAAGATACTTTCCTTTAAACTTATTTCCTTTTTTAGTTTATTTAATTAATGAGTCAGAGAGAAAAGGTGGAAGGACAAAATCGGTATTTAAAGAAAAAAATTTCTCTTAGCACTCAAAATTAGAAAAGAAGCCCTCAGTATAGCACTCCCCACAGGCACTTTTAATTAGCTGCCAATTATCCATTTTACTAAACTGCATGTTAAAAATAGCTCCCAAGTCCCAAAATTCCTGAAACTTTTTGAGCATTTAGAACATGATTAGACATGCATTTCCCTAACATTTAGAATTCAATATTATGTTATCATTTTGTGATTACTCTGACAAAGAATTCAAAGTAGTTACGTTGCACAATTAATTACATTTGGGTTAATTTCTTTCATAGAACTCAATCAACTACAATTTTGTACACCAAAGTGGTAACTAAATTTGATTTCATTTTATTTGTGCATTAATTTGTAATTGCTTCAATATTTGTTGAGTTGCAATTTAGTTGTCCCCTTAACAAAAGCAACAGTATATAAACATAACATTTAGCATGTTGCCTTAGGATCTGTTTTTTTTAGCACCAATTTCATGTGATTTGATTAGTCTAAGAATTAAATTTAAGTATTAATTGTTTAATGAAGCATCAAAGACCGTTAATTTTAGACTATTAAAATTGTAATTCACTTGATAGATGATGAAATATACATGGAATGTCATCATTTTTTATAGACTTGATACAAGAATTATAAAAAATAATCAAAATAAAATTATCCATTTCTGATTTGTATTCAGGGGCATTATGGAGTGTGCTTGTACCAGTCATGCCTCACACATATTTTATTTGTTATTAACACATTTTGGGTTTTTTTTAAAATTGTCACAGGAAACAGTTATGATGCACCTCAGTCCGAGATGGACCCGGTCTCATCAAGCCAGACGGTTGTCAAACCTCGACCCCGGAAGACTCGGGGAGAACCACGGGCCACCTCATCAGCCACCACCAGAACCCCTCTGCCAGAACCAGTCACTATACCCCATCCGTGTGACCCGGTTGATCTACACCCTCAGCCAGACCCGGTTAGCCCTCAGAGCGACCCGGTTGATATACACCCTCAGCCAGACCCGGTTGATCTACACCTTCAGCCACCGCCAGTTCCTCCAAGGCGACGGGGAAATGTCAATGGTCGACCAAAACCGAGGGGATGCGACTCAACAGGCCGCCGACGATCGGCAAGGCTGAATCCTATTGATGTTTCAGCCGTTAATCCAGATAGGTTTGCAAATCCCCATGAGACCAACTCAGTACGTGATGATGTTTCTCATCCCCATGCCGCTGTATCCCCTCGGTCAGTGCCATTGAGTCGTTCGCAGTCGGTCGGAAGAGTTAAATCTTCGGTTGCCAAAAGAAGTATCCTCTGTGACCCCTCAAATTGGAGAAAGGTTTGGGTTAGCCCTACCAAACGAAACACCGGGGCAGCAGCATCACCGGGGCAGCAGCATCAGCCGGAGCAGCAGCATCAGCCGGAGCAAGGTGCAGCCCAGGGGCAAGTAGAGGCAACATCTGACCAGTTGTCACCTCCTTTACAGGGGCAGACAGAGGCAACATCTGACCAGTGGCCGCCGTGGCCAGACCAACCCAACACAGCGCGGTCACCGCCTTCCCAAGCCCCAGTTGGTCCTGATACAGAGCCACAGACCCAAGGAGAGGGGCCTGAGGCAGCAGAGATGAATTCCGACCAGTCGAGCAATCCTCAAGGGGTGTTTCCGGATGATGGCAGTAGGAGGTGCCGGTTACGCCGGTCACTACGTTCGTTACCGGAAGCTCTCTTACTCAGCGGTCTAGAACTTGATGATTCAGCATCGGGAGTTGCAGCTGGTAAGAGAAAGAGAGGTACGAAGGGGAAGAAGATGGAGGTGAGGAATGGACGAGGTCTTGCCAAGCCTCGTGACCCGGCTGGACCAGCTGGTAGACCAGAGCTGAAGGTGGTGGGAGACAAAGAGTTCACATCGGAGCCAAATTGCACAAAGGTGGTTTCCACAATAAGGCTTCTAACACTGGCGAACCTCCCAGGACCTTTTAGGTCTTACAACATTTTACCGTCGAGTACCAGGTTAGAGGTCTTGAAACAATTCTTGCAGCGATATTCATGGGGTGAGGGGGAAGATGTCTTGCGGTGCATTGATGTTTTCGAGAATATAGCAGCAGAGGCATACAGCCGTGTGCTCACCGATACAAGGAAGGTGTGCAAAGACAAATATGGGCCAGATAAGGAGGTATGGAAAGGGTACTGTCCGAGGTGGTGCAAGAATGTAGAAATTTGGAAGGGGCTGTGCAATATATGGTCTAATCCAATATGGGAGCAACAATCGAGCACCAACAGATGGAACAAAATCAAGGACGGAAAGAAGATCAGTCACGTGGGGGGTTCTAGGAGCATGTTCAGGCTCAAGCAAAAGATGGTATTCCATTTTTATGATTACAATTATTAATACAAAAGATAAAGTCCTACTATTCAATATGGACTGAAAAGCTTAATTAATGTGCTGAAATATTCGCAGACATCTCAGTTCTATTTTTTTAAATTACAGATATCTGAGAGGGGAGCACCTGTTGCCTTGAAGGAAGTGTTTGATCGAACCCACATGATGGATACAAAGGACGGCAAGGTTTACGTCAACCAAAGATCACACGATTATATGGTAAGGTAAACTAGTTTGAGTTCTAATATAATGCCCGAATCTAGAAGAATTAGCACATGAATGCGCTTCATTTTTTGTTCTGCCTTAGGCAGAAAAATTAGCACATTATTAAGTGACATTCGATTAACTTAGTACCAGATTTGTCATTGTTTCTATACCATTATAGTTTTTCATAGAAGCTGTATCAGTATAGGTAGTCAAGGGTAGTACCAGTATGAACCTGGTAAAGGTGTGACATACGGTACCAGCTCACTGAGAGTTCAATTAAATGCTGTACAAGTCTGATTTTTGGTACAATATGAATCTGGTACTGAGAGAAATGGAAATTCAATAGAAGAGGTGCATTGAATAGTACTGTTTTCAATAGAAGAGGTGCTCTTGTATTGCTAACCCAAATTGAACTACAATCAAACAAGGAAGAATTAAATGATTAGAGTTGCTTAGGGTGCTGGGGCAGACAGGAAGAGGCCTATTACTGCCCTATATCAAAACTGTTATCAAACATTTTTCATGAAACCTTGTTATCAAACCCTGATTCGGGCATTTCGAATTCTTTGCTGGTAAACTAGCTTGAGTGTTAATATGGAACATGGGGTCCAAATTCTTTGTTGTAAATATAATGACCGAACCAAAATCAAGCCCGGAAAAACATGGTTGGACAGATTTTTAATATAATGCCCGAATCAAAATCAAGCTAGCAAGCTAGTTTACCAAAATTAAGCTAGCTGTTGCCGGGGGGATATTTATTTCATTAAAACATAGCAGCATGAGTCTCTAACAAATTCTTTTCACTAAATAGGTGACGTATGTTGCATTAATGGAAGCACATGGGAATGAAATGGAGGAAGAGAAACTATGGGAGCTTGCTGTCGAAGGTGAGGACAGGCGAGGTCGGTTATTCGGCTTTGGTGACAAGTCAAGGACATGCAAAGCCAACCGAGAGTTGGAGGCGGTGGAGGCATCGGCATCAGATCCTACCAAGAGCACCGCCACCTCTGCGGAAGATTGCAACAGAAAGTACACACAAGCAGATGTGGCCAAGTTAGTTGCAGAGAAGGTAGAAGCTGCACGTAGGGAGTTTGCTAGTGAGATAGCGGCTCAAGAGCGGCGACACAAAGATGAACTAGAAAAGGCCACGATAAATAAAGGATACAATGAAGCACGTTTCGATGCGCTCTTCAAGGCAACAGGAGCGAAGCCACCCAAATTTGGTGTAAGTTTCCAAACATGGAAATAATTTTAGGTGAAACAATGACATTTGTACAGTAATATTTCATAGAGAAATTTAGATATATGCCCACAACTTCATCAATTAGTTATTTACCCATTTGAACTTAAAAATATAGTTATTTCACCATCTCGTAAGCACTGGCACAATCCTTGTCTCTGTAAGCCCAGTAGTCAAAATAAGTACCTATGATCACTTTATATTGTAGAAATTTTTTAGTAAATATGCCTTCCTGCTCTCTATGGTTTGTTGAAAATTTTGAGTAAACATGTAATACAAGAAATGCTTTTTGATTAAAAGGAAAGGGGAATAGAGTTCATGGCAAAGTGTGCGAATTAGTGATACTGGTAAAGAGAAAAGAAATTGTTGGCGGAGATAGAAGGGTATATTGATAATATTTTAAGTGATACAATCAATAGATGGGTATATTGATAAAATCAATAAATGGGGAAATATCTACATTTTTAATAATTATATAGTTTTTTTAAGTGTATCAAAACTGTCAATCTCATATTTTTAAGTTTACCAAAACTGTCAATCTCATATTTTATTATAATTATATATAGTTTTCTTATGTGATTAAGTCAATAGATTGGTATATTGATAATATAGTTGAGTTTAGATGGGGAAATAACTAAATTTAAAGTTTTGATGGGTAAATATATAATTGATTAAGTTATGATGGGTGTACATCTAAATTTCTCTATTTCATAATAAGGCTTCACTCTTCTTTAATGTTTTATTTGTTCTATTTGCTTTGTAGGAGGGGTCATCAAGGAGCAATTCTGGTGGGGGAGGTGACAGAGGGGGGGAGGAGAATCAACCATAATTCCTTAAATATTTGCTTTGTAAAACATAATTGTAATAGTTTGATTAAACAATTAAGTAGGATGTGAACATTTATCATCGGCTTCGGTTTGTATCTGCTTATATTTATGACCTGAGGAATAGTTTAACTTAGGATGTGAACAATTAAGTAGGATGAGAATTTATGACCTGAGGTATTAATAGTTTAACTTAGGATGCTTATATTTATGACTTGTTGTCATATTTTACCAAGTAGGATGTTCTCTTATTTAGAACAAATTGGTCTGTGTTGTTATCTGTTTTACTACATATATGAAGCATACACGTGGGTATGCACATAAAATAAATATTATTTACTATATATATGTCACTATTTCCATCGGTATACCGAGGTAACTACATCCAATCATCAATTTTACTAATATCTGGCGCACATTCTCACCGATCTATTCCAAACCGGATCTAACCTCTAAAATTTCGCACGACCCTCCCCTCCAGTCTCACACTGGATCTATACTCTAAAATTTCGCCCAACCTGCTGGCCGACATCCCACTGTTGTGCCGCTCCTAAACCGCTTGTGGCCGCCGCTCCTAAATCGGGTAAGTTAGCTGTCTCTGTCCGCTCTCCTCTCTCTCTCCATCTCTCTCTCCATCTCTCCCTCTCTCCCTCTAAGCCACTGTGCGGTAGGAGATCACGGTTGTGAATAGCCACTGTGAGCTCACTTGGAGACCATTTTATAACCACTTTCTGTCACTGTTTTATAACCACTTTCTGTCACTGGTAGACAATTTCGTAATTTACAGGTAGACCATTGTATTTTGGGTTAGATTGATTACGACACTTACCTCCTGCTTGTAATTTTTTGATACCTCATGCTTGTACCCACTTACCTCAAAGTGTTACTGTAATTCAATTATATAACTGCCAAATCAATCCCTCATTGTATTGTTAAAATTCTGAACAGATGGCCTCCGATCGTCAATGGATGAACCGTAGCAGAAGCAACATGGGTGGAAGGCTAGACCCCGACTTTGTTACTGGTGTGCAAGACTTTGCTCGACAAGCATTAGATAAACCCTCGGTTGTAACGTTCGATGCACAAGGAAGGAAATGTATAATATGTCCGTGCAAAATTTGTGCCAACCAACAGAGTAGGGATGTTGAAACTGTCAAGATACATCTTTATAAATCGGGCTTTTGCAACAACTATTCGGTTTGGCACATGCATGGGGAAGAACATCCTAATTCAGCCGCAAACGCATCCCCTCCACCAACTAATCCAATGGCGGATATGGTTAGGGCAGCAGCAGGTCAAGAGTTTGATTGGGATGATAATAGCCCTAAAGGTGTTGCTAAAAAGTTCTTCGACATGCTAGCCGCATCGGATACGCCGTTATGGGAAGAGGACTTCACCGGTAAAATGAAATGCGAAAATCACACCGTACTATCGGCGGTAACACAAGCCTTAGCATTGAAGTCGGAACACCAATTTAGCCAAAAATGCTTTGATGGGATGATGGACCTCATTAAAGGCATGCTTCCGCCTAGTGAAAAAATGACGGCTAATTTCTACCAAGCGAAACGATTGATCGAGGCAATGGGTATGGAACACCATAAAATAGACGTATGCCCGAATTTTTGTATGCTTTATTACAAGACCAAAGTGGACATGACAAGATGTGTTGTATGTGGAGAACCAAGATATAAGCCACCTGGACCTAACCCGAATGCAAAACCCGTTGCGCAAAAGATACTTCGCTATCTACCTATCACGCCCAGACTGCAAAGAATGTACATGATCAAATCGAGGGGGAAAAATATGAGATGGCACAAGGAGGGAAAGCGTGAAAAACCTGGGATTATGGTGCACCCGGCTGATGGTGAAGCATGGAAGCATTTTGCTGAAAAATATCCAAATTTCGCAAATGAGGTGAGAAATGTTTGGTTGGGGCTAACAACGGATGGATTTATGCCGTTCAACTCGAGTGCGGCTCCGTATTCATGTTGGCCGGTGTTTTTGTTTCCGTATAACCTACCACCCGGTATGATAATGAAAGAAGATAGCATGTTCCTTGCGCTTGTCATCCCCGGACCAAAGCATCCGGGACGGGACATTGACATTCTTCTCGAACCCTTAATTGATGAATTGAATAAATTGTGGGCAGTTGGAGAAATGACATGGGATGAATATAGAAATGAGAATTTCAGAATGCATGCAACACTACTTTGGACAGTTAGTGATTATCCCGCTTATGAGATGCTATGCGGCTGGGGTACACATGGCAAGTTGGGATGTTATTACTGCCAGGGTGAGACAAAAGCCTTTCAACTCAAGTGGGGTGGGAAGGCATGTTGGTTTGGCTGTCATAGACGTCTCTTGCCTTCGGATCACCCATTTCGGAAAGATAAAAATAATTTCATAAAAGGAGAAATAGAGAGTGGTGGGCCACCAAAAATGAAAACGGGAGAGGAGCTGCTAGCGGAAGTAAGCTTACTGGATGATATCAAGTGGGGTAAAGGCAACAAACTTAATCAGATTAAAGGTTATGGTGACACACACCATTGGCAAAAGAAGAGTATTTTTTGGAGTTTACCTTATTGGAAAGACAACCTTTTGCCACACAATATTGATTTGATGCATTTGGAGAAGAATTTCGCGGATAATTTGATTAATACGCTTTTAAGCATGGGTGGAAAAACAAAAGATAGCGAAAAAGCACGGAAAGATATGGCTCTCATTTGTAATCGTCCGAGTCAGAACCTCATTCCAGATCCACGAAACGCGGGAAAGATGATAAAACCAAAGGCCCCATTTGCACTTACAAAAGACCAAAAGAAACAGGTTTTAACATGGCTCAAGGATGTTGTACGGTTTCCCGATGGCTATGCATCAAATTGGAGTAGGTGTGTTAACCAATCAACTTCCACCCTAATTGGACTTAAGAGTCACGATTTACATGTGTTCATGGAGCGACTACTTCCAATCGCATTTCGAGACTTTGTTCCTGATTCGGTGTGGGATGTTTTATGTGAGATTTCAAGCTTCTTTAGAGAGATTTGTTCGAAGGAGCTTGAACCATCCCGTATTGACGAATTGGAAAAAGATGTTATCGTCACAATTTGCAAAATGGAAAAAATTTTCCCCCCCGGTTTCTTCGATTCAATGGAGCATCTTGTTGTCCATGTAGCAAACGAGGCTAGACTTGGTGGCCCCGTAGGGTCTCGATGGATGTACCCTTGTGAAAGGTATGATTTTATTCCAATTTTCTTATTTTATAAAATAATGAACCACTAATCCTACAAATATGTTGTCATATCTAAACCATAACAATATATGTACCATGCAATGATAGGCGTAACAAAGAACAAAGGATGAGAGTGACCAACAAGTCACAAGTTGAGGGTTCAATCGTGGAGGCTACGGTAGTCAAGGAGATATCAACCTTTTGCGAACATTATTTTGAAGAAAACCCTCGGAATGCCAAGCAAAGAGTTACAGAGTCTAACCCTTCTAAGGGAGGACTTTCTATATTTTATAGTACGGGCCAGCCCAGTGGAAAGGAATATCGAAGGATTCTCGGTGAGGACGAATATTTAGCTGCACACACCTATGTCCTCCGGAATTGTCCGGAAATCAGTGCCAAGTACGAAAGGTAACATCTTAATAAAATTTTCTCTTGATGTTTTGAAACAAACCTAACAAAAACTAATTTTTTTTTTCTCTGAAATTTTTAGTGAGTTCGACACATGCATGCGCATGACTGGTATAAGAGAGCAAGATCTGGAAAAGTCTCGTCAGGATGGGTATGCCGAGTGGATACGAAAGAAGGTACTATCTGATCATGATTGTGATACATACATTCGAAAGGCAGGAATCAAGCCATCGAAACAAGTGAGCTGCTACGAAGTTTACGATATAAGCGGGTTCAGATTTCACACTGAAAAGTATGGGCAGAACAAGGCGACAAAAAGCAGCGGTGTTTGCATCAAAGGAGAGTCTGATCAAAATGGTGTACAACATGACTATTATGGTGTTCTCCAAGAAGTCATCGAGCTAAGTTATGATGGAGGCAACAAGGTGGCTCTCTTTAGGTGTAATTGGTTTGACATAACAACCGGGGTTAGGAAGGACAGCAAACATGGAATTGTCGAGGTGAATCACACTTCCCGGCTAAAAGGATTTGAGCCGTTTGTATTGGCGTGTCAAGCAATCCAAGTATTCTACATTCCCTATGCATCAGATAAAGTTACAAGACGCCCATGGTGGGTGGCAATGAAAACAAGCCCGAAAGGGAAGTTTCGGGTCGATGACGCTGCTGATGAATTGCTGGAATTTTACCAAGAAGAAATGACGGATAATCCAATCTTGGAATCAAATGATGGAGTGTTTGATTGGGAAAATGTGCAAGTAAATGAGTTCGACCTAGTAGACGATACGATGGAGACTTCACCACCAGTGGAGAATAACGAAAACCAGCGAGAGGAGGGCGATGAGGGTTATTACACAGAACAAGAGGAAGGATTGGATGCGGCTACACTCGATGATTACGATGAAGATGGTTTTTAATTGGTACGATGACATTTCAAATTTCTATAGTCTAACATTAGAATATATTTTGTTCCTTTATAGTCTCTCTTGTGGACCCTTCATGGAGTCAGAGAATGTATATATTTGGCTAAGATTAAATGAATATTCCAGCTAGCAATATATTAATTGAGGAAACAGTCATTACAATGTTTTTTTTTTTAATTTGATGAATTAACATCTCAAAAATTTAGGAGAATTTAATCTTAAACCCAAATGCTTATGTTTCAAAACTAGGGTTATTTTAAAATTCATAGTGCTGTGATTTATAGTTATATTCATCACTGAAAGGGAGAGAAAAAAACAAAAAAAGAACTCTGCCCATTAATTCATAACTATTAGCATGGGATGTCCCATGCAACTACTAAGTCTACACAATCCAGATTATTAGCAAGGGCATAAAATAATATAAATAGGGTCAAGAAAACAATTGCATGCGCATCCCATGCAATAACTCGATTCCAACCCTCCAGATTATTAGCATGGGCATGGTGGCCGAGTTTTAGCATGGGCCTCTACCTTAAAATAATATAAAATAGATCAACAAAACAATTGCATGCGACAGCCCATGCTAAAAGTCGGTTTCGACTCTCCAGATTATTAGCATGGGGATGGTGGCCGAGTTTTAGCATGGGACTCTACCTTAAAATAATATAAAAGGGATCAACAAAACAATTGCATGCGACAGCCCATGCTAAAAGTCGGTTTCGACTCTTCAGATTATTAGCATGGGCATGGTGGCTGGGTTTTAGCATGGGACTCTACCTTAAAATAATATAAAAAGGATCAACAAAACAATTGCATGCGACAGCCCATGCTACTAATATGTCCCACAACTTCAAAACTATTTGCATGGGCACAGGATCAAGTATTTGCATGTACATTTAATAAAATATACTATCTGAGTCGTTTTGGCGGGGCCTGGCTCACTCAATATTAGTTGCATGGGGAGATAGAAGACAATTGCATGGATAAGCAGCCAGCAGTTGCATGGGTTGTGTTTTGCATGGGGCAGCGCATGCAAAAAGGTAAACGAAACCAGAAATCGAAATTCTTTTGCATGGACCCTTCCTCCCCATGCTACTACGATTATTACCCTTGCAACAAGTGAAAATTCTGGTAGTGAAACTATGATCCAATGCGATTTGTTATTTTGAAAAAACAAATTGCATTTGACAGTATATCTATCTCGCCCACATTATAATCCAATAATATGAGTGAGGCTATGGTGCTATGCATAGCACGGATGATTAGTGTACTACGGCTCAATATGGTACTTTTTAAAATCCTAACGGTCGATCCAAACCGTTCAATGTGATAACCATATGGATATGTACTTGCAAACTAAATTTTATATTTTTTCGAATTTTTTTACTATTTTTTTAGATAGGTAGAATTTTGATGGTCCAGAATTTTCAGAAAACACTGATTTTTCTACCTATCTAAAAAAATAGTAAAAAAATTCGAAAAAATATAAAATTTAGTTTGCAAGTACATATTCATATGGATATCACATTGAACGGTTCGGATCGACCGTTAGGATTTTAAAAAGTACCATATTGAGCCGTAGTACACTAGCCATTGGTGCTATGCATAGCACCATAGCCTCACTCCAATAATATACAGATCCAAAATTTGCACAAATATTTTGTTACATTTACTGTACTGATATCATAATTTTAGAATTATTGGTGAGGCTATGGTACTATGTATAGTGCAAATTGGTCCATACAACAGATCAATATTTTCTTTTTTGAAGTACAAATAATTGATCTGAACCGTTCAACGTGATCTCCATATGAAAATGCACTTGAATACTAAATTTTGCATTTTTAGAATTTTTTTACTATTTTTTTGGATACGTAGAAAATCACTATTTTTGAATGGCCTAGAATTTTTCTGATCAAGTGATTTTCTACCTAGCTAAAAAATAATAAATAAATTATAAAAAAAAGGAAAATTTGATCTACGAGTACATTTTTTTATATGGAGATAATGTTGAATGGTTCAGTTCAATTGTTTGTTCTTTAAAAATTGAGGTATTGATCTAAAGTTTGGACCATTGTGCGTTATGTATGTCTAACACCAGACTAATCCAAAAGCACTCTTTCGACATGTAAGTTCTCGGAAAACTTACACAGTGATAATACAATGCAGAACTAACTATGTAAACATCATTTTGAAAGTGGTGTTGCTCTTAGTAGCTCTACTGGTTCTGTTCGGTCTATGGTTGGGTCTCAGTATCTTTGGATACGTACTTGTCGGGCTTTACTGGTACTGATAGATTGGGTTTAAGGTGCTTCTATTGGTGCTAATATGTACTGTTAGTTTGGGTTAATGTGCTGATATTAGGTGCCGGTATGGCTGTGTACACTGATCACTATGTAATCCTCAAACTGGTGTTAATGAAAGCCTACAGGCCTGTTGACAAAAAAGAAAAGAAAAAGAAAAAGAAATAACCTGTCATGAGTTGATTTATAAAGTGGAGTAGAGAATAAAGTCCCTAAGCATACTCGTTCAAATCTGGCAATGGCTGCCCATTTAGGTTCTGCATGCTGAACACGTTTCTTGCACTCAATTCTTATTTTATAGTAGTACTATTCTATTTCTGTTTCGGAATTTGCTTATCGAAAGAAATTAACCTGCGCCTCGTTTGTCGCCAGTGAGCCATCCTTCTGTCTTGAGAAGGAAAGGAGAAACACCTGTCAAAATGATCCAATTAAATACACACAAATGGTCCAATTAAATAAAAAATCCTTCTGAAATTAAGACTGAGCAATTGAAAATAAAATGCAAGTATTGTAAGATTTGTAACAAATATCAAGGTCTTTGATGAATTCATAATGTAAACCCTTCTCAACTATATGATCCAGAGCAACTCCTTTCACAACCATTTCATCAAACATCCTTAAAGCACTCTCCGTGTCACCCTGGCTGCAAAGCCATGAATAAGACTGCTGTAGGTATGCAAATTGGGAACAAGTCCACAAGCAGGCATTTCTTCGAACAGCTTCTGTGCGACAGCAGCAATCCATGATGAGGCAAAAGGTATGGATGGTGGGAGACTTCTGGCATGCTTGAAGTAACTAAAGAGGTCGACTACAGTTGAGTAGCGGTCAGAGTGTTTTATTTTAGAAATGGTGGCAAGAAGGCTGTTGATGGTAAAAATGGATGGCGATGGAAGAGAGACGCGGCCTTTCTTGCCTCCATTGCTAAAACAAAACACTCTGACCAATCTCTTTTGGCACTTTGTCTGCCTTGGCATTCATAAAAAGAATTATAAAGTGAGAAGTGATGTGATGGTTTAGTGTTGAATCTTGCTCGCAGGAGTAGAGAGTAGAGATGAGAGATTTGACTTCCAATTGCGCATGGGGACTTTCAGGGGAGTTTGGATCTCCTAAAGTAACCCAGTTATTTAGTTTAGATTTGGACCGTCAGATTAAATAAGTCCGTGTGCTCCCCTCGGATCTAAACTCAAAAATTGAGTTACTTTAGTGGTAGATCCAAAAAAATTCAACCCAATATAAAATTTCAAATTAGCCGAGGGTGGTTGCCTGGTTGGTCAATCTTCAAAATATTAGTTAATCTTGGGCTACAAAAACCTCTTTTGTTTGTTTGTACTAATACATATGAGTGACGCTATGGTGCTATGCATAGCACCAAAGGCCAGTGTACTACGGCTCAATATGGTACTTTTTAAAATCCTAACGGTCGATCCGACCGTTCAATGTGATATCCATATGAATATGTACTTGCAAACTAAATTTTATATTTTTTCGAATTTTTTTACTATTTTTTCAGATAGGTAGAAAAATCAGTGTTTTTTGAAAATTCTGGACCATCAAAATTCTACCTATCTGAAAAAATAGTAAAAAAATTCGAAAAAATATAAAATTTAGTTTGCAAGTACATATTCATATGGTTATCACATTGAACGGTCGGATCGACCGTTAGGATTTTAAAAAGTACCATATTGAGCCGTAGTACACTAGTCATCCGTGCTATGCATAGCACCATAGCCTCACTCAATACATATTTCAAAATCCCCTTATAAATTTTTTTGTTGCAAGAGATATAAATCGAATCTCTATGCATCCGCGATTGTCTCATTCATGCGTAGAAGTAGCAAAGTTTGGTAAAAAAAAATATATGATTTAGATATTTTTCCATCTAAATTTGAAATTTAGTTATTTCTCTATCTAAACTTAACTATTTTATTAATATATCTATTTCTGAATTCTATCATTAAAAGTTTAATTTAATAATAAAAAAACTTAATGGACCGTTTTACACCAACAGTTAATTTTATTTCAATTCAAAAATAGGTAGTTGTAATAAGATAAAAAAGGTACTCCGTAGCCATACAACAATTTTCTTGTAGAATTTTTCGTGTATATAGTCGACTATATCAGCGATTTTTTTTCCTTTACAGTTCATCTTCGATCCCTTGTGCGAAAATTTGATGCACTGAATAAAACAGAAAGCACGATCAAGTTTCCCTAAAAGAAATATCTCCAAATTAATAAAGTCTTCTATCAATAAACAAGGAAATCCTCATAAATTATCATACCAATCTTCACTCTATAAATAAGCAATCAATCCTTAGAAATTCCTACACCGTTGCCAAGGAAATCTCTCTTTTGTCTTTCTTCTCTGTTACCCCCCTCTCTATCTTTGCTGCTCCTTCCAATCTCGACCAGCTATGCAGCTCGCTTGTTAATTGGCTCGTATTACACCACAATGTACTCTGCCACTCTATCCTTGATTCTGACCCTCGGAGCTTGACCGCCGACCTAAATGGCCTTGGCATCATTGCATCCAATATTGCTGCCAGAAATGCAACATCAAAACATACAACTGTTTCTGCCAGAAATGCCTCATCATGACATCAGATATCAAATGAGAAAAGGCCCTGAAAACCTGCCTAAAGTTGTACACAGATGTTGTCCCCATGTTGAATAGTGCGGCCAAGTTGATAAAAGTTAAGAATTACAGTGCAGCTGAGACCATGCTAGATGTGGTCATAAAGGTACCAACAAATTGTGATAATGCAACGATAGATGAGATTTTCTTACAACAAAAATAGTTCCCTAAGACTCCATTAAAACTAACAAGTCCTACTGCCCTCTAATATCTAAATTATACATCAGTAAGGTAATGCTAGTATACAGTAACTTCTATACAGGCTACTGGTATGCCCATGTTGTCGTCTCCAACAATTAGCAACACAACACTATCCATCAAGTTTTTTCCTATTATTAAATTATATTTTAAGGAATAAAGTTCATAAATGAGCATATTAATAAAAATAGTTAAGTTTAAATGGGAAAATAACTAATTTTTTTAAAAGAATAGGGTTAAAATGAACCATTCGTTTTATGCTCCAATCATGTTTCAAGTCTTTTTCTCCGTTTTCAAAATTCGAACAGTCAATCCGAACAGCTCAATATGATCTTCATATTAAAATGTTTTTGGAGACAAAATTTTATATTTTTGAAATTTTATTAATACATTTTTAGATAGGAACAAAATCACTGTTTTGGATGGTCCAGAATCTTCTAAAAACAACAATTTTGTACCTATCTAAAAAATTAGTAAAAAAATTCCAAAAAATATAAAATTTGGTCTCCAAGCACATTTTAATACAAAGATCATGGTGAACGGTTCAGATCGACTGTTCGGACTTTGAAAATAAAAATAAGGATGTGGACTATGATTGGAGCACAAAACCAACGGTGTACTTTAACCCTACTCTTTTTGAAATTTGGATGGAAAAGTATCTAAATCATGTATTTAATAAGATGGGTATATAGATCTAAATTTGTCTTCTTTTTTTAATCATTAACACATATTCAATAATCAATATCAACGATAAGGCTACCCACAAATTTAGCTATGACCAAGAGCATTATCATACCAGTACTCATTCTAAATTTCAGCTGGCAAACAACCCCTAATAATCAAGAGAAGAACAGATACAATGCTATTTTAGGTTAATTTGGTGCATCATGCAAAATGAGAATATTAATTCTGAGTAATGACAGAAAGGGCCCCTCTGTTGAACTAACAAATTACCAATTTGCCAACCGAATGTCTTGCATAGAATTAAAGACATGTGCTAACCAAAACAAAAATATCAAGAGAAAAATAAAATCATACATTAAAGAACTAAATTTTTGACTAATACTATTTTTGAATATATATCAGCACACCCGTTATACCACAAAAAAAGGGGTACGACTAAATCGCACATGCACACCAAATTCACCATAAAGAACACGTACAACAATTAAAATTATTAATAGCTATTGGTTTTCTGCTACATATTTTTTCTTCCATCTCTCATCTCACATATAAGTTTCTTCATTTCATCTGGATTCTCATGATTGCTTAATGCATTTAGAAGTATATCAAAGGTGACATCATCAGGCTTAAGGCCTGCCTTCATCATCTTTTCGGCCAAATGTAGAGCCTCACTCATTCTGTCATTTCTACAATAACCGTTGATTAAGGTATTATAACTGTGTTGGTAAGGCTTAATGCCTTTTAAAGCCATCCTTGCTAATAATTCTTCTGCTTCATCAAGGCGGCTTTCTAGAACATAACCCTGCAGCAGTGATGTGTAAGTGATTACATCTCGTTTCACCCCTCTTTCCTCCATAAAACAAATCACCTTCTCAGCTTCACAGGTTAGTCCTTGCTTGCACAGGGAATCTATTAATGCACCAAAAGTCACTACATCAGGTGTAATCCCTTGACTAACCATATCACGGAATACCCCAATGGCACGGTTCCAATCACCGACTGCTGAAATCCCGTGGATAATAGAATTGTATGTGACAACATTTGGAATCACCCCTCTATCTATCATCTCCTGAAGAAGCTCCGAACCACGCAAGAAGGCCCCCTCTTTGCAACAACCATCTATTAAGGTATTATATGTGAACTCATCTGGTTGAAGCCCACAGCAGACTAATTTGTCATATATTTCAAAAGCCTTGTTGATATCACCAAGCCCACAAAATCCGAGAATGAGACCATTGTAGGTATACATATCAGGAGCAACACCTTTCGCAACCATTTCATCAAACATTCTGAGAGCACTATGAGTGTTACCCTGGCTACACAGACTATGAATGAGAATGTTGTAGGTGATCACATCTGGAACAACACCTTTACCAGCCATGTCATCAAACATCCTCAAACCACTATCTGTGTCACCCTGGCTGCAGAGACCATGAATAAGACTGTTGTAGGTATGCAAATTGGGAACAAGTCTACAAGCAGGCATTTCATCGAACACCTTCCGTGCTGTAATAACATCTCCATTTTTGCACAGGCCATCAATGAGAATGGTACAAGTGATCACGTCAGGCCACACTTTTTTAGCAACCATCTCTTTAAAGACCTCTACCGCCAAATCAATCTCACCCTCTTTGCAAAAGCCATGGATTAGACTGCTGTAAGTAATAACATCAGGCTTGCAAGTACCCTTTTCTCTTGTCATCTGACGACACAGCTCAAGCCCAAGTCTGGTGTCACCAGTGCTGGAAAGCCCTCCAATTAAAATGTTGTAAATCACCAAATCAGGAGCGCATTCCATTAGAGGCATTTTAGCAAATACCTCACCAGCAAGCCCAATCTGCTTCAATACACAAAGTCCCTTGATCAGGGAGCTGAACATGATGGTATTAACACCGCATCCTTCTCTCAAGGACTGAGCAAGCACACAGAATGCAAGATCTGCTCGACCCATACGACGGCAGCAATCTATGACGAGGCCGAAGGTATGGATGGTGGGAGAAATGCGTCCATCTCTGGTACGCTTCAAGCAATTAAAGAGGTTGAGTACTGTTGAGTAGCGATTAGGGTGGTTTGTTTTAGAAATGGAGGCAAGAAGGCTGTTGATGGTGCGAATGGATGGCGGGTGATTTTGTGGTGAGAGGAGGCGATGGAAGAGAGACACGGCCTCGGGCAGCTGTGTGATCTCTCCAGCTTGGATTCTCTTCCTCACCAATGTCTCCAGATGACCACCCAAAGGTTTGGCTGCCTTGGCCATGAATAAATTGAGATGGTTTGTAATTAAATTTCTTCGCTGGAGTAGAAAGGGAAGCCGAACAAAAAAAAAAGACTAAAAGAGTGAAGAGACTGGAGATGGAGATGGATTATTTTGGGCCTAGTTATAGTTACAACTTACAAGAGAGTTGTCTGATTTAGAAAAGTTGGTCGCGATTAAAGATAATAATTAGTTGTCAGAGTTAGATTGATATTCAGATTCCATTATTCCAAACATTCAGTTAATATTAGAATGAAATAAACAAGGAATAAAGTCGCACATTGTGTTGCTACTTGCTACTCGAGAATATAGTTCAAATTGTTGATTCAAGAGACTAAGACGTATTGCTTATAGAAATGCTTAAATAATACTATGGATGCACATTTTAAGCGTCCAGAATTCCGATTCAGTAATTGAAAAAATTGAATTATTTGTCGCCATTTTTCAAATTAATCGCATAACTGTTAATTTTTAAATTAACAAAGAGAGTAATTTTTGGTAATTGTAAGGATGAAAAAACTCTATGTAACTTTATAAAGTAATTGCAAAAATTTAAATATTTCTTTAAGACAAATTACTAAATTATTAAGATGCTAACTTCAAATTTCTATTATTTTTTTGGAGAAGTTCATGTATTGAAAAAATTCGAAATTACTTATTCCCTCCTCTAAAATTCATAATATCATATTTACCCTTCTAAAATTGAAGAACTCACAAATTTATTCATTTTATTGTTTTTCTTATTAAACGAATTTTAAATTTATAAATAACCCATTTTATCTTTTGTTAGAAAATAAAAAATATATAGCATGTTTCAGAAAAATATGAGTCTTTTAATTAAACGTTTGTGAGGGAAAAAATGGATCATTTCTTTACTTCTGACCAATGTTTTAAAATACGGTTTTGTTCATGCATGCGGAAGGCCACTGCATACTGCATATGCGAATTTTAATGCGGATCTTAAAATAAGAATTCATATATAAACATATTTATATGCGTGTATTTGAATTTAGTTCCACATAAACAGCATGAAGTGTGTCTTACTGTATGTGAAAAATACAATAAATTTTGCATAATAATCAAACATGCTTGCTTCTTCACAATTATAATTAAACTTGCTTTCCACATAAACAACAAATTCTGTATGCAACAATTATAAAGACGCATAACGCATATTAAATTAGAGATTTGGGGTTGGATCCGTATAACGCATATTAAATTTTAATTTCATGCGCCGCATATTAAATTTTTCACCCATATATCAGCATATGCAGTCCACATATGCGGCCGCGTATTCAAAACCTCATGAGAGAGACTGCATGACATTCTGAGCATGTCTACCGACTGCATAGGCATATGCGGTCCATGCGGCCGCATTTTAAAACACTGCTTCTAACACATACACAAGCATATTATATGCATCAAAAGTAGATAAATGACCTATTTTCTCTTGAAAACATCTGACCAATTAGAAGACTGACATTTTTTCCTAAACATGCTACATATTTTTTTTTTTTGTTATAAGGGTAAAATGATACTTGAAAATTTAAAATGATTTTTAATAAAGAAGACAATAAAATGGTAAATAAAAAAATTATCGTGGTTCTTCTAATATATTCAAATTCTAAGTTATTCATCTCTTTTCTTAAAAGTGATTTTAAAAAAAATTAAAATATTAACAATATAAAATAGCTTCTAGAAAAATAGATAGAGTACTTAGAATTTAAAATGTACTAGAAGGACCACGCTAATTTCTTCAATTATCCAGAAGTGACTTTTGAACCGGGATCTATTTATTGTTTGAAGTCACGTTTTGCACTGTTGCACAAATGATGCACTAAACAATTTAGTGTGGTTTTATTTCATCTGATAAACCGAAAAAAGTGTAAGAAATAAATAGATAAACGTCAGTATGAGCTTTCCGAAAAAATTATTTGTCGTTATAGATAAACGTTGTGCATGGTTAGACTCAAAAGCTGTCCAAATTTCAAATTTCAAATTATTTACGACTTTTCATCATTACTCCCCTAAACAATTCAAAAATATTTTACAAAAATAGTCTTTGTATATTCTACTTTTCTTTTTGAATATGATAATGAAAGTGGATAATATATATATAGTATTGACTAGTGGTGGCCATCAAATAGGGGTACCAACGAGTACGGTAAGGATCATGTGAAAACATTTTCATACTCGTATTTCTTATAAATTGTTTGTATCCATATCTTATTTTTATCTATTATGATTGTTGGATAACGAAATGGTAACATGTAAATAATAGGTAATGCTAATATAATAATTATTTTTATTATTTACTAAATAAAACATTAAAGCACATTTATTTCATAGTACATAAGTGTTTCAATATATAAGTGTTTCGAAGATCTAAACTTGTTTGGAAATTTCTGAAATATATTTATGTGTTTTAATGATTAATTAAGTGTAACACAACTATCAAGAGTAGTTGGAGAATGAATATTCATTGCTCATTAATATATATAATATATATCATTTTTTTAATAATTACCCGATCGGATAACGGGTACAGAATAAGCTTTACCCATATCCTTACCCGATTAGATAACAAAAAAAAAAAATCTTTACCCATACCTAATAAGTTTATGAATTTTTTTTTTAAAATATTACTTGTACCCGTCTTATCGAATATGGTACAAGTCGTGTAAATGAAGGAAATAACGCATGTTTGGGTGAAAAAATAGTTGTTTTGAATTGTTGGTTTACTAGAGGTTAACTCCTTATTCTATTGAAATGTTGGGTTAGTGACTATTTCAAATCTGAGTTAGTTTGTTATTCTCGTTAACCCCATTTCCAATACAAATGCACTCAATAACCAGATCATTACATCTTCAGCAAAAAAAAAATAGGCAGCTCTGCTGACTCCCTCCCTCCCTAGTGCAAGAGATGCCATAATTTTTTTGTTAACCCGGTTTTAAATTTTTTTTATAATAATTTTTTATATTAAAAATTAAGTGTAAGAACTATATATGTTAAGCGTTCACAATTTTTTTTAAACTCATGCATTCAAACAGCTAAACAATACTGATTTTTTTTCTTAATTCCAAAATAAACAATCTAAACTAATGTAGGATATACTCCATGCATGTGTTCCGAAAGCTTGTGCATGTTTAGTATATATATATATATGTTGTTTCGGTATTTATTAGACAATTTCAGTGTTTTACTATGTTTGAATACATCATGAGTCCATAATGACTTGTAAACTCTTGCATTCATAATATAATTTATATTGTTCATAAAATTTTCAAAACATAAATATACTATTGTTAATAAGTTCTAATTAATCATCGGTTCGAATTTGATGAAACTCAAAATTACAAAATTATAAAACTTATTTCCTGAAGAATTAATACGATCTCAGACTTGATTTTTTTTAGAAATTATAAAATTTATTCTTCCGTAAAGGGGATAATTATTTTTTTCTTTGGAAATTAGATGAAACCACATTAATAGTACGATTCCAGAGTACTAGGTACACTAGGATTGCACAAATGCTATGATTCCACCAATTTTCACAATTACACTCACTCGCCACAGAAAATTTACATTCATTCAGGACAGATACAATTTTAATGTAAGTTATTTTTGGTGCATCATGCACCATTAGAATATAGGTTCTGAATTAACCAAGGAAAGCTTCAAATGCCTCCTTGAATTAAACAATTTACCAATTCACAAACAATATGTCTTGCATAGAATTCAACACCTGTGCTGACCAAACAAGTTTCAACGAGAGAAAAATAAAATCATACATTAGAGAATTAAACTTTTGATCTAACACAACTTTTGTTTTTAATATACATCAGCACACGCATTGTCCCACAGAAGTAGGGGTATGGCTAAGCACTTCCGCACTTGCACACCGAATTCAGATACACGTACAACAACTAAAATTATTAAAAGCTATTGGTTTTCATCTTCATGTTTTCTTCCATCTCTCATCTCAGAGATAATTTTCTTCATTTCATCTGGATTCTTATGATTGCTTACTGCATTTAGAAGTATGTCGAAGGTGACATCATCAGGCTTAAGGCCTTGCTTCATCATCGTCTCAGCCAGATGTAGAGCCTCCCGGATTCTATCATTTTTACAATAACCGTTGATTAAGATACTGTAACTGTGTTGGTCTGGCTTAATGCCTTTTAAAGCCATCCTTTCTAATACTTCTGCTGCTTCATTGAGATGGCCCTCTAGCACATAACCCTGCAACAGTGCTGTGTAAGTGATTACATTAGGATTGACCCCTCTTTCCTCCATAAAACTGACCAGCTTCTCTGCTTCACAAGTTAATCTTTGCTTGCACAAGGAATCTATTAATGCATTGAAAGTCACTACATTGGGTGAAACGCCTTGATTTACCATATTACGGAATACCCCAATGGCACGGTTCCACTCACCAACAGCAGAAAATCTGTGAATAATAGAATTGTATGTGATAACATCTGGCATCACTCCTCTATCTCTCATCTCCTGAAGAAGCTCCAAAGCACGCAAGAAGGCCCCCCCTTTGCAACAACCATCTATTAAGGTATTATACGTGACCTTATCCGCTTGAAGTCCACAGCCAACTAATTTGTCATATATTTCAAAAGCCTTGTTGATATCACTAAGCCCACAAAATCCAAGAATGAGACCATTGTAGGTATAGATATCAGGAGCAATACCTTTTGCAACCATTTCATCAAACATTCTGAGAGCACTATGAGTGTTACCCTGGCTACACAGACTATGAATGAGAATGTTGTAGGTAATCACATCTGGAACAACACCTTTACCAGCCATGTCATCAAACATCCTCAAACCACTATCTGTGTCACCCTGGCTGCAGAGACCATGAATAAGACTGTTGTAGGTATGCAAATTGGGAACAAGTCTACAAGCAGGCATTTCATCGAACACCTTCCGTGCTGTAATAACATCTCCATTTTTGCACAGGCCATTAATCAGAATGGTACAAGTGATCACGTCGGGCCAAAATTTTTGAGCAGCCATCTCTTTAAAGACCTCTACTGCCATATCAATCTCACCCTCTTTGCAAAAGCCATGGATTAGACTGGTGTAAGTAATAACATCAGGTTTGCAACTACTCTTTTCTCTTGCCATCCGACGACACAGGTCAAGCCCAAGTCTAGTTTCACCAGTGCTGCAACGACCTTCAATTATAGTGTTGTAAGTGATCACACTAGGAGTGTATCCCATGAGAGGCATTTTAGCAAACACCTTAGCTGCAAACCCAATCTGCTTCAATACACAAAGACCCTTGATCAGGGAGCCGAACATGATGGTATCAACACCACATCCTTCTCTCAAGGACTGAGCAAGCACACAGAATGCCAGATCTGTTCGACCCATACGACGGCAGCAATCTATGACGAGGCCGAAGGTACGGATGGTGAGAGAGATGCCTCCATCTCTGGTACGCTTCAAGCAATTAAAGAGGTTGAGTACTGTTGAATAGCGATTAGGGTGTTTAGTTTTAGAAATGGTGGCAAGAAGGTTGTTGATGGTAAGAATGGATGGCGAGTGATTTTGGGGTGAGAGGAGGCGATGGAAGAGAGACACGGCCTCGGGCAGCTGTGTGATCTCTCCAGCTTGGATTCTCTCCCTCACCAATGTCTCCAGATGACCACCCAAAGGTTTGGCTGCCTTGGCCATGAATAAATTGAGATGGTTTGTAATTCAATTTCTTCGCAGGAGTAGAAAGGGAAGCCGAACAAAAAAAAGACTAAAGGAGATGGATTATTTTGGGCCTAGTTATAGTTTCAAGAGAGTACGTTGTCAGATTTAGAAGATAATAATACTATGGTTGCACATTTTAAGCGTTCGGAATTTCAATCCAGTAATTGAAAAAATTGAATTTATTTGTTGTCATTAGCAATTTAGCAATATTTTTCAAATTAATCGCATAACTGTTAATTTTTAAATTAACAAAGAGAGTAATTTTTGGTAATTGTAAGGATGAAAAAACTCTATGTAACTTTATAAATTATTTGCTAAATTTTAAATATTTCTTTAAGACAAATTACTAAATTATTAATATCCTAAACTTTAAATTTCTATTTTTTTTGGAGGAGTTCATGTATTGAAAAAATTCAAAATTACCTATTCCCTCCTCTAAAATTCTTAATATCATATTTACCCTTCTAAAATTGAAGAACTCATAAATTTATTAATTTTATTGTTTTTCTTATTAAACGAATTTTAAATTTATAAATAACCCATTTTATCTTTTGTTAGAAAATAAAAATATATAACATGTTTAGAAAAATATGAGTCTTTTAATTGAACGTTCGTGAGGGAAAAAATGGATAATTTATTTACTTCTGACCAATGTTTTAAAATGCGGTTTTGTTCATGTACACGGAAGGCCACTGCATACTGCATATGCTAATTTTAGTGCTGATCTGAAAATAAGAATTCATTTATAAACATATTTATATGCGTGTATTTGAATTTATTTCCACATAATTAAATAGCATGAAGTGTGTTTTATTTAGGGCTGCACAAAAAATTCGTAGTTTGTAATTCATTCGAGTTTGATTTGAAAAAGTTCATAAAAACTTCGATTCGAAATTGAGTTCGTTCAAAATTAATTCAAACCAAACTCAAACTAGACCTAGTTCATTCGAAATAGGTTCGCAAACCATACTTAGTGCTGAGGGGTGTAACTGTCCCCAAGCCCGTACCGTCAGCGTCCATAGGTGTTTGACCGTCAGCGTCAGAGATAATAATTTAACTTCTGCCCGACCTCTTCTCCGCTCTGACCGACCAGCCCGCGCTCCCTTCTTCTCCTTCGCGACTTGGGAACGGGTCGAAATTGACCAGCGATTTCCAGGATCGTGACAATGCCCGTCAAATGTACCTCTCTGACTCTCTCTCTCTTCTTCCTCCTCCTTCCGTTGTCCAAGCCTCCTTTCTGACTAAATCTTAGCGCTCATTCTAGACAGGTTGATGCACTGGCAACCGAACCAAGGCACGACGTTGACGAGTCAAGTAATGGTAGAGGCGTGCGTCGTTGCTGAGTCGTTCCTTGGAGTGTCGCGCGACGGCCGTTGGTGATCGTCGATGACCTTGTACCATGCGGTCCCATGAGAGAAGTCAACCCCTCTTCGTCATTTGCTCTCAGAGGCTGACCATGCGGGCCCACTCCTCAGTTCAGACTGTCATTGACAAGCTCCAGTCTTACAAAGGCCGCTTCTTTATCAATTTTGAGGTATGATGAGAATCATGAGATGGTCAATTATACAGATTTCTTTGGTATCTTAATTCTTCATGTTTGTTTGTGGCTTTGTGTATGCAGGGATTACAGTACAGATGGGGTGACTTTAGATTGAGGATTGGGAAGTGTATTAACATACCTAATGAATCTCTTCGGAGAATTGTTATGGAGGTTGTTACCCGGCCCCTTTTTAAATTTGCAACAACTATTCCAAAATTGATTTTCATTTCAATAGTTAAGCTTAATTAGGTGCAATTAAGCTTCACAGTTGCAATTCAGTTCAGTCCCTGTTATCCTATTATTTTTGTTTTCAGTTAAAATAAACATGCTTGTTTTGGTGTATTGTTCATGTTCGTAGATGGCACTAAATGACAGACGTGTAAATCTTTGCCCCTAGTTTTCCTCAGCATTTAAAATATATTCATTGCAAATTAATTTGTAATCAGTTTTTATTGGGTAATCCTTGATTGTGCAATAGTAATTATTCAGTTTTTATTGGGTAATCCTTGATTGTGCAATAGTAATTATTCAGTTTTTATTGGGTAATCCTTGATTGTGCAATAGTAATTCAAAACAGTTTTTTTTTTTAATTACAATTCATATGATATGGCTCAATGTATTCCTATGTTTCATGGATACGGGTACAGATATCGTATCGGATACGATACAGATACGATGATACCGTAATTTTAAAAAATCAAAGATACAATACACCTATTATATATAATATTTTTTATTATTTTAATTATATTATTAATTTAACACTTGTATTATATAAATTAAATATCAAAATACAATACTATAGCCAAGTACACATTAAATATAATAGCAACTCTCTTATAACAACAAATGTGAAGTGGTGTAGTGGTAAAGGGGTATGGGTCTTATGCCACAGATCCCCACTTCGATTATCCAGTCCACCCGATGCACGGTGGTCCAGACGTATCATTGCATATCTCAGATATATTCAAACGAGCTAATCCGTATCAGAGACCGTATCAAGAGATTAAGGACAAACTAGCTGACGTATCAGGACCATATCAGATGTATATTTGTATCCAATACGCACCGATATGAGTACGGAACCCTAGATGTATTCTTATTTATTCATATTGTGCTCCATTGATTTAATTTTAATTGAAAAATATTTCCTCCTTTTGTCGTTTGTAATATCTTTTTGTCCGAATTTTTTTATTTTTTATCATTTAAAAAAAAGATAAACTAATAAATATGAATTCTAATAAATTTATTCTTAATGTGGAAAGAACAAATGACAGACAACACAACGTGTCTACTATGTGTCGTTGCGGCTCATGTCATTCTCCCTTCTACGGTTACCAAATCTAATATTAAAAAAGAAAAACCTGGTTCACCTAAGCCAGTACACTGACTATTTGTAGTGGCAGTCCAATTTTGTGTTAAACCAGGTCTGCTCAATGTTTCCCTTCCACCATCAAATCCTTCTCGTGCAATTTGACTAAGTTCATTCCTTGTACCTTTGATGTATGGGACTCACAAAGTGAGATTCTAAATAAAAAATGTATTGGACGGTGGAAATAGGTGAGTTTGCTTGACACCTGGCAAAGTGGCAGGAAACTGCCGATCTAGTTATGATGAATTTTCTGTGTATAATCTCGTGAAACATTATTATAGCAAGTAACAACCAATCAAACTTAAGCTACTCATCTAGTGACAAATAAATAGTTCAGATTCAGTTTGGCGGGTCAAAGATTCATAATTAAAAAATAATTCAGATATAATTTGAAAATAATTCAGTACCAAAAAAAAACCATAAAAACACTATAAACTAGAAAACTGATTAAGCTCAAATAATATTTGGGCCTGATGGGCCTTAATGGGAACTGGGAAGAAATTATTTGATCAACTAACAGCTGTTACAGCAGTACGCCAGTACCAGAGCCTGACAGCTCGGAGCAAAAAAAAGAAAGTTGAATCAATTTTTGGAATGATTAATAAATTCTAATTATTTTTCTTCCCTCCTATTCCTATATTTCTACTTTTGTACTTTATATGAAAAAGAGAAATCATCATTTTACCACTTAATTTGCTGGTTCCTTCTTTTTTGTCTAAATCGGGAATGAAATGAGGATCAAATCTTGGGTAGATTGCAATAAATCCAACATCTAAATTTCCAAAGAACAATTTGACAAAGAATTGCATAATCATAAACATGAACCTTTTCTTTTCTTTTTTTAAAAAAAACAAAAAATGATAACCATATACACACATAAATCATGATACTGGTAAATTTATTGTCCTAAATGAAGACAATACAAAACAATTGAACTCACATGACTGA
Source organism: Carex kokanica (assembly GCA_025461125.1). Classification (NCBI taxonomy): domain Eukaryota; kingdom Viridiplantae; phylum Streptophyta; class Magnoliopsida; order Poales; family Cyperaceae; genus Carex; species Carex kokanica. Next base: position 351,934 of record JAJGRX010000083.1, on the reverse strand, counting down.
TGCTACCATTCAAGACATCAAACAAATCTATACAACACAATGACTAGCTAGAACACAAATTTGAAGCACAGCACACACACACACACATATACAACTATAGTATATTTGTATATAGTTGCAGATACGAAATCTTTGACGATGGCGCACCGGTTCTTTTAAACCCGAGCCTGCGGAAGCACCAAGCAATGAAGATGAATATCCATCTATTCTTCTTTCCATTCTTCCTTCCAACCTTGTTATGACCGGCTTGGTACAACGGGGGACGTATTATAGATGGAACCAACAAAGCACAGTTGGCAATTTTAGGTGTACCAGGTTCAGCCGTCTTTGTATTTCACCACATATAGGAATGACCTTTTACTAAAAATTAGAAGTAATATATTCTTTGGTTATATATAAGCCATATCATTATTATTCTGCACGATTAGAGCTTGTTTAGACTGCTAATCAGAAAGTATTGCTATATAAATATCACAATACAAAGCCAAAAGTACTGAGCACAGTAAAAAAAAAAAAAAAACTGTGTCATTAGAAATAGTGCAGTACTAGTTGAATTAACTGATGACTACATACGCTACTACTGTCATAACAACTAAAATATATCAGCAAAGCTCGATTTATCACACTAGAACATAAAGAAAGAAGAAAAGTTAAATGTGCTCTGATATAATAATCTCTACATTCTCAAATTGTTTCCTGCTTGGGAGCAAAGCCTTGCCGATTTTATGGGCTCTAATATAATCTTTCAAAAGTTTGATATCAACCTGCTTAAGATTCTTGCATTGAGATAAATACACCCGCTTTAAATTATCCACCATTCGGTGGATGCTAGTTTTCTTCCCACGACAATGTCTTGAAGACATGTATAAGATGATCTTCTGAAGATTTGGTGTTCGCTGAAGGAATAATGCAATTGGACTGAAATTACAAGTCATGCACCAAGTACCAAGAGAGAAATCCTTTAGGTTTTGGAACTCTCCGAGCTTTGGTAACGCTGCTTCCAAGATATACTGCTCATATCAGAGGAGAAATGGAAAAAGATAAAAAATTAGAAGATTCAAGATACATGTTGACATCATCACAATTTTTATTGCAAACATGTTGAAGATCCACATTATTGGTTCATATCGAAGGAAACGAGATATTTTCTAGATTACTAAATATATCTAAAGTAGATATTTTATATTGTTCAAAATATCTAAGTATTCTAGAAAGTTTATTGAAATATCATAAAAAAATATCTTACTCAAAATATTCAAATATTTTTTGATCTATTTAAATTCTAGATAATGCAATCCAGGATCCATATAAAAGCACCTATAAATGGAGGTGTCATTCAACAATTGGTACTAAGCTTTCAAATATAAAGGCACAAATGAGTGGGTGACTCTCACTGAGAGTGTGGAGTGATTATTTCCATGTGTATGGAAATATGAGCGTTATGTTGTTTAAATGAAAATTGCATACTTACCATCATGTCTTCTCTATTTAATTTGAGAACTGTGACATCTGAAAAACCACCAAAGTAGTCATCCAAGTCAAGACAACCGAACAAATTTCGCATAAAAGAACAAGTACTGTTACCCACTGCAGTTGCACCCAGTGCCTTCCACTTGAATAAAATAAAAGGACATGCACCAGGAATAGAAATTGTTGATTTGATTGCATCCCCCAGGCAATAGAATACATATATGACTCTGTCACTGTGCAGATTTAAGAAGCAACGACGGAGAAACAAGTACTTTAGCTTCTGACTGAAAATGCATGAAAATTCACCAATACAATCTTCCAATAACACATTTTCAAGAACTGGACACCCTGCGAAAAGTCTGGTAATGCTTCTATTATCAAGTCTAGCTCCTGTAAGCTGTAACCTTCTGATGCGGGGAAGATTTACAACGTCAGGCATTTTTTGAAGATAATTACAACTTGTTCCCAACCACAGTTCCTCTATTGATTCACAGGAGAAAATGCATGCAGATATATCTTTGTAGAAGAATGCAGCCTCCATAGAAAAAACTCGAGGATTGAACTTCATGGCATAACTGGTACATGTGCGAACAAGGTCAGAGCAGCTACCTTTGCCTAATATTTTAATCAGGAAAGTATCCAAGAAGGATGCCTCACAACGGGATAACACCGTCTCAACAAATTCTCTAAACTTTGCATCATGTGCTCTTTTTCATACAAACACACAAACTCATGTGGATCGAAGTTGAGACGAGACAAGGAGGTCCAGAGATTCACCCATCTCTTTGACACTAAACTCGTTTGAACCGCCTTTCGCATCCCTAAGAAGGACAAAATATGTTGGAGCATTTCATCTGGCAAACTACTTATCCTGTCAATTTTTTTATTTGACAAGCATGTACATTTGTTGGAGTTATTCATTGCTCACAAACTTGAAGTTAACACCTGTGCACAAAATAATGTAAAAAAGAAGGTTTAATTTATACATAATGATTTTCACATCAACAAGAAAAAAAGATGTCACGAGAAGATTGAATAGTAAGTACGTACTAACCTATACCAAAGCTTTAATTTACTCCGCTAGAGAGAGAAAGATATAATTGTTGAATTGGATCAGGCGGTCTCTCTATGAGGATTTTAATTGCTGACTTCGTCCCTAGGGTTTTGCTCAATTTGTCCCTGCATTTATGGAATCCATTTTATTTACCCATTTTAACTCCTGTATAATAATATAATGTATATGAACATTTAAGGCAGCATTTCCTAACAAAAATATAAACAGCCCCAAGTAGGAATAAATTGACAGAAAGCAATTAGCAATCTTAGTATAATATTATTGGTGACGACTTTTGATATATTCCTCCGTATATATTTTGTACTACAAATTTTATATATTTTCCAAATTGTGAAGATACTAAAAAAATACTACCATTTTATGTTCATTATTTTCTTGCATGTTTTCTTCTTTATTACCTTTATTGTCTCTGGTTTCCTAAATAATATCATGTTTATCTTGCAAATCAATTCACTTTGATTTTTAGCATGCCGAGCTAGCTTCCATAAGTTCAAAACAAATTTAGGGACCTAAAACAAACTTTTCTCACAAAAAATTGAACTGAGGACGTTGACAACAACAAAAAAAAAAAAAAAAAAATTAAATTGTAGATATTTTGGAAATTTGAAACTGAGGAATAATTAGTGGAATGTAAACCAGAATTTCACCAATTAAAAGAATGATTTCATTAAATCACACGTGAAACTGCATTTTGATTAATTGAAAAACAAACAAATGATTTCTATTGGCTTCATAAACATAATTAGAGTGTGTTTTATTAGAATATTCCATTGATTATTTTGGATTGTCAGGAATGATTACAATTAGCATTAGGAGACAGTTTGAGACGGTGAATTAAGATTTCATCATCATCAGTATGGATTTCTTTAGTTTTATTTGTTTAGCTATATATTTAGAGATTAAGAATCATATCGATCATGAATAATATGTCTTGCATAGAATTCAAGACCTGTGCTGACCAAACAAATTTCAACAAGAGAAATATAAAATCATACATTAGAGAATTAAACTTTTGATCTAGCACAACTTTTGTTTTCAATATACATCAGCACACACATTGTCCCACAAAAGTAGGGGTCACTTTCACATTTGCACACCAAATTCAAATACACGTACAACAACTAAAATTATTAATAGTTATTGGTTTTCATCTTCATGTTTTCTTCCATCTCTCATCTCAGAGATAATTTTCTTCATTTCATCTGGATTCTTATGATTGCTTACTGCATTTAGAAGTATGTCAAAGGTGACATCATTAGGCTTAAGACCTTGCTTCATCATCGTCTCAGCCAGATGTAGAGCCTCACGAATTCTATCATTTTTACAATAACCGTTGATTAAGATATTGTAACTTTGTTGGTCTGGCTTAATGCCTTTTGAAGCCATCCTTTCTAATACTTCTGCGGCTTCATTGAGATGGCCCCCTAGCACATAACCCTGCAACAGTGCTGTGTAAGTGATTACATTATGATTGACCCCTCTTTCCTCCATAAAACTGACCAGCTTCTCTGCTTCACAGGTTAGTCCTTGCTTGCATAGGGAATCTATTAATGCATTGAAAGTCACTACATCAGGTGAAATGCCTTGACTTACCATATTGCGGAATACCCCAATGGCACGGTTCCACTCACCGACAGCAGAAATCCCGTGGATAATAGAATTGTATGTGACAACATTGGGCATCACTCCTCTCTCCCTCATCTCCTGAAGAACCTCTGAAGCACGCAAGAAGGCCCCCTCTTTGCAACAACCATCTATTAAAGTAGTATATGTGAACTCATTAGCTTGAAGTCCACAGCCAACTAATTTGTCATATATTTCAAAAGCCTTGTTGATATCACCAAGCCCACAAAATCCAAGAATGAGACCATTGTAGGTATAGACATTGGGAGCAACTCCTTTCGCAACCATTTCATCAAACATTCTGAGAGCACTAAGAGTGTTACCCTCGCTACACAAACTATGAATGAGAATGTTGTAGGTGATCACATCTGGAACAACACCTTTACCGGCCATGTCATCAAACATCCTCAAACCACTATCTGTGTCACCCTGGCTGCAGAGACCATGTATAAGACTGTTGTAGGTATGCAAATCAGGAACAAGTCTACAAGCAGGCATTTCTTCGAACACCTTCCGTGCTGTAACAACATCACCATTTTTGCACAGGCCATCAATGAGAATGTTACAAGTGATCACGTCGGGCCTCACTTTTTGAGCAGCCATCTCTTTAAAGATCTCTACCGCCATGTCAATCTCACCCTCTCTGCAAAATCCATGGATAAGGGTGTTGTAAGTAATAACATCAGGCTTGCAACTACCCTCGTCTCTTGTCATTTGACGACACAGCTCAAGCCCAAGTCTGGTTTCACCAGTGCTGCAAAGACCTTGAATAAGCGTGCTGTAAATTATTAAATCAGGAATGCATCCCATCAGAGGCATTTTGGCAAACACCTTGCCAGCAAGCCCAATCTGCTTCAATGCACAGAGTCCCTTGATCAGGGAGCCGAACATGATGGTATTAACACCACATCCTTCTCTCAAGGACTGACCAAGCACACAGAATGCGAGATCCGGTCGACCCATGTGACGGCAGCAATCTATGATGAGGCCGAAGGTATGGATGGTAGGAGAGACGCCTCCATCTCTGGTACGCTTCAAGCAATTAAAGAGGTTGAGTACTGTTGAGTAGCGGCTGGAGTGTTTAGTTTTAGAAATGGTGGCAAGAAGGCTGTTGATGGTCAAAATGGATGGCGGGTGATTTTGGGGTGAGAGGAGGTGATGGAAGAGAGACACGGCCTCGGGCAGCTGTGTGATCTCTCCAGCTTGGATTCTCTTCCTGACCAATCTCTCCAGGTGACCACCCAATGGTTTGGCTGCCTTGGCATTCATAAACAAATCTCCGTAGGTACTGTTAGATTTCTTGGTAGGAGCAGAGATCAGAGAGTCGGGGCTTTGGGTTTACTACAGGCTGGAACTTTGGAAGAGGGTTTTCTCGCTTAGTCGGAGTTTGGGTTCACTGGAGGCTAAAGCGGAGGGTATTTTCAACTGCGGATGGGTACTTTGGATCTAGATCCGTAAAATTTCAACCCAATATAGGAGACTGTTTGGGCCGGGATTTTTATTAATATCCAAAGTTAATTAGAAATTAATAAATATGTCCAGATTCGCGGAATTAATGAAAATATTTGTACCGGCCATTTTCTGGCCGGTTTTAATTTATTTCGGCACCGGCCATTTTTATTACTAATTTTTTTTTTTAAGGACATTATGAATTAATTGCAATATGTTGAAATCTAACACTAAAAATTTGAATTTGTTTTTAAAATATTTGTTAGATTACTTTTTTTTCTATATAATTAGCATATTTATACTAAAATACGTTAAATTACTTGAAATTATGTTAAATTATGCTCAAATACGGTAAATTATGCTAAATTACATATGAATAGGGATGATATCTTCACTGAGAAGGCAAAAAACGACGACGAAACTTGAAACGACCATAAAACGGCGCTCGAGTGTCTGATTTCATCAAATGACCACTTTTTGGAAAGCTTTGCCGGATTTCGAAATTCAAAATTGCCAAAAAACAAAGGGAAGAGCATCAAAACTTGAGTTGAAGTTTCCGATTAAGATTTTCATTTCTATTGTTCAATTTACGTAGTTCGGTAAATTAGTTATGTAATGAAGTTGTAGAATACCAATTTTTATTATTTTTGGAATTTTTTTACTATTTTTATGATTTATGAAAGATGGCACAAAATCGGCCTAATTTTGGGTAATATAGCGTAATTTACTGTATTTTAGCATAATTTAACATAATTATTGTAATTTAGCGTAATTTTGTGTAATTCAGCGTAATTTAACATAATTTCAAGTAATTTAGCGTATTTTAGTATACATTTGTTAATTATATATAAAAAAAAGTAATCTAACAAATATTTTAAAAAATTCAAATTTTTAGTATTAGATTTCAGCATATTGTTATTGATTCATAATGCTCTAAAAAAATATTAGTCTGGCCGATACCGAAATAAATTAGTACTGGCCAGAAAATAGCCGGTAGGGACATTTTTATTAATTCCTAGCGAATCTGGGCATATTTATTAATTTCTAATTAACTTTGGATATTAATAAAAATGTCGGCTCTTTGGGTAAAGTCAATGCGGTTGCAAAACTTGGACCATAATATTTTTTAAATTACTTGAGGTGTTTGATTAATCTACAAATTATTAACAACTAGAACTATTAGAAACTATGTTTTCTGTCCTCCGTATTAAAATACAAAAGAGATATTGTTGTCCAAAACTATAAAAAGAAGATTATGGAGCCAAATGAGAATTAATAATAATAAATATTAAGTATTTTATGATAAAATAACTTTAAAATGGCTCTATAATATAATATGTGTTAGATACATATAATCAGTGTTCTAAATAGCGCGCTATAGCGGCACTATAGTATTTTTGGACCCCAAACGCTATAGCGGTGATAGCGGTCCGCTATTTGCACTACGGCCGCTATACAATATGAGTTTTTTTTAAAATAAAACATATTTGGCAGCCACTGCCAAATTTTTCAAAAAAAACAATATAGGTTTTTTTAAGAAATTTATATGGACTTTAAATAAAGACCCAAAAAAGCTCAAACCGAAATTAGATTTGTTGCTACTTGCTACAGATAAATCAATTTGAAATTGAGAATAGAAATTGAAATTTGAATAGAAAAAAAAAAGATTATGTCATGAATCATGATGCTTAAGATATTTTTAATAGGAAAAATCGATAGTTTATGATATTACTATGGATATTTTGAACCGCAATTTGGACTTTGTACTGGTTTAATATGAATATTATAATTTCTTAATTACTTTGGTGTTTTTTATTGTTCTATGAGACTTTAAATAATGTTGATATTTAGTACAAATATTGAATATACGGAATGTAAAAAAAAAACGCTATGTGACATAGTTTCCGCTATTCGCTATAGGTTTTTTTGCAGCTTTCCCGTTACGACGCTATAAACGCTATTTAGAACCTTGTGTATAATACATTTATAGTAGAATAATAATAAATATTAACGAAACAGTTTTCAAATTTTTTTTTTTTTGTATCTTGTATATTAATGGATGCAGAAAAAATAAAATCATATATTAGAGAACTAAATTTTTGAACTAATACCAACTTTTTCACATATATCAGCACACAAATTGTCCCAAAAAGTAGAATATACGACTAAGCACTTTCGCACTTGCACACCAAATTCACTATAATCCCCAAGTACAACAAAAGTAGAATATACGACTAAGCACTTTCGCACTTTCGCACTTGCGTTTTGGCCGAAATTTGACTGGAACGGTCGGAACAGGCCGAAATTTGACTGGAATGGGCCGAAATATGGCCAAAACGGCCGAAATTAGCCGAAATCTGCACTACCCGCGTAAATCGGCCTGTAATCGGATCGGCACCGTCCGATCCCGCTCCGGAACGGCCGATTTTGCCTTCTATGCTCTGAAGCACCTAAGAAGGCCCCCTCTTTGCAACAACCATCTATTAAGGTAGTATATGTGAACTTATCTGCTTGAAGCTATAGCCAACTAATTTGTCATATATTTCAAAAGCCTTGTTGATATCACCAAGCCCACAAAATCCAAGAATGAGACCATTGTAGGTATAGACATTGGGAGCAACTCCTTTCGCAACCATTTCATCAAACATTCTGAGAGCACTAAGAGTGTTACCCCGGCTACACAAACTATGAATGAGAATGTTGTAGGTGATCACATCTGGAACAACACCTTTACCAGCCATGTCATCAAACATCCTCAAACCACTATCTGTGTCACCCTGGCTGCAGAGATCATGAATAAGACTGTTGTAGGTACGCAAATTGGGAACAAGTCTACAAGCAGGCATTTCTTCGAACACCTTCCGTGCTGTAACAACATCACCATTCTTGCACAAGCCATCAATGAGAATGTTACAAGTGATCACGTTGGGCCACACTTCTTGAGCAGCCATCTCTTTAAAGATCTTTACCGCCATATCAATCTCACCCTCTTTGCAAAAGCCATGGATTAGAGTGCTGTAAGTAATAACGTTAGGCTTGCAACAACCCTCATCTTTTGCCATCTGACGACACAGCTCAAGCCCAAGTCTGGTTTCACCAGTGCTGCAAAGACCTTCAATAAGCGTGGTGTATATTATTAAATTAGGAGTGCATCCCATGAGAGGCATTTTAGCAAACACCTTCACTGCAAGCCCAATCTGTTTCAATACACAGAGTCCCTTGATCAGGGAGCCGAACATGATGGTATTAACACCACATCCTTCTCTCAAGGACTGACCAAGCACACAGAATGCGAGATCCACTCGACCCATGCGACAGCAGCAATCTATGATGAGGCCAAAGGTATGGATGGTAGGAGAGACGCCTCCATCTCTGGTACGCTTCAAGCAATTAAAGAGGTTGAATACAGTTCAGTAGCGGCTGGAGTGTTTAGTTTTAGAAATGGAGGTAAGAAGGCTGTTGATGGTAACAATGGATGGCGGGTGATTTTGTGGGGAGATGAGGCGATAGAAGAGAGACACGGCTTCGGGCAACTGAAGGCTCTCTCCAGCTTGAATTCTCTGTTGTACCAATCTCTCCAGGTGACCAGCCAATGGTTTGGTTGCCCTGGCATTCATTGATAAAACCAAGTGAGACTGAGATGTGATGAATGAATCCTGTTGGCAGGAGTAGAGATGAGAGATGAGAGTTCCTCGCCAAATATAAGAAGAGAGTGGCTAAGTCGGAGCAATTTGGGTCTGGAGTGAATACAGAGCAGAGTGAAGAAGGATTTAGGAGTAGAGAAGTAGAGATGAGCTGCCTTGGCGACTCCAGCGTTCATAAATAAAAGCAAGTGAAGAGGCTTTCTACACATTATTTATTATTGGGAGAATTTCATATATACCACTCAAAAACTGTACAATTACGTATTTATCATTCAAATTTTTATAATTACGTATTTACCATCTAAAAATTTAATAACTCACATATTTACCCAATTAAATAAAAAAATGAGATTAATTAAGTTTAGTATCACATAAAATATAATTAAGAAGTTATTTAATCTATCTTCTCCTTCTTTGCTCCTTCCTCTTCTGCACACAAATTTCTCTCTCATTTTTTTTGCATAACTTTCCCTTTATTGTTGAAACTCTCTCCTCATCTCGTCTCTCCTGCTAAAACTCAGAGAGAAGGGGGTAACAGACTCGGAGATTAGGATTCCAACTCGAGCTTGATTGTCTAAAACAAGGTAACCACTCCACCTTTTCCAACATAACAACTCATACTAAATACGACGCTAATATCACAACCATTATCAAAGTAGTAACTGAGTTTGAGAATCTGTGTTTTGTTACTGACTTAGTTTCGAATATATGTTTTTAATCTCTTATATTGGTTATAAAGGACAACAGATCTAAGGAAAGAAAGAGAGTGTGTTATGTTAATCCTTAATTAATTATAGTTTAAAGAATATTGTACATAATTAATATGAGTTTTGGGTATATTTGATATATACTAAAAATTTATATTGGGTAAATCTGTGAGTTATTTGATTTTTAGATGGTAAATACGTAATTACAAAAATTTGGATGATAAATATATAATTTCACAGTTTTTGAGTGGTATATATAAAATTCTCCCTTTATTATTAGGTACCACTCCCCACCCCTAATTATTTATTAATGGAATCTCAAATTGTTCGTACATCTATGACGGATCCGAAAAAGAATTACTTGGATGGAATTACCTTTAGTTATTGGGAACTAATCTCATTCGTGCTTATATCATAGGATATACGCACCTTTGTTTAAGTTTACTTAGCACAACAAGTGTATTTTAAAAAAAATATATATTATACTAAAGTCAATGATACAAACTACAACAAATTAAAATTTAAAATAGAAGAAACAAAATGAAAAGTAAAAAAGTAACCATTTTTCAGTTGCAAATATATTGTCAGCATTAGTTGCCTTTGGGGAATCTAAGTATCTAACTCAACACAAATCTTTATTTTGGTAAATGATTGTGCAGCGTCAGACCAAACAGCTTGTATTCATTCACAAATTGTTATGTAAATTTACTATAGAACTTAATTTGAAGCATAGCTCCAATGTAATAAAAAAAAAATGTTTGGTCACAAAAGTTTAGAGATAGAAGTTTCTCTCAATTGAATATACATATGAAAACATAAGAAAATATGATATAAAAATATACAAACAACTATGAACTATGCTTCTAATCTATCAAAAATTACAGATATTTTCTAAGCTAATAAATGGAAATATTACACTACACATTTTCCTTTTTTCATTTTTTTTAATTATTTTTCCGTTTTTATATGTTACAACATAGATGTGTTGTAGGATGCTGTACACTAAAATTGGTACAAAACAGATCCTAATAGTAAATCAGTTGTCATGCAGCCTGTAGAATTTGTTGTGCATCATTCGAATTCTCAGATAGTTTCTTCAAAACCTTTACTCGAAACATTGCCTACATATCCGAAATATATGTTTAGATAACATTGGAAATATGGACATCTACCATTGACCGCTACAAAGGTACCGAAATTTAAGAGCAATTCATACTTCAGCTCTTTCAAATTCAAATTCTCAGTAGCATTTCTCAGCATGAATGAAAAACCAAAAATTGCGAAGAACAATAAGTACCTTTTTGTCAGATCCAAATTCAATTACATCAGAGGGATGAAACCGCACAAGAAAATTTGGTGGGATTCGGTACCTCCTCCCCTCAATGCTGAGTAGATAAAGATAAAACAAAACAAGGCAAATATAACATAAATTTCGGATCTAGAAGTATTGGAAAGAAAGATTTCATCATATTAATTCAAGCACTTACTCGGTAACCCAGGTGCCATGCTCACTTCTCAAATCGGTGAAGTAAAAGATATTATTCTTGCAAGTTATACATGCATGTTTTTCTGACACCTGCAAATTAAATCGAGACTCGTTTCAATCACACAATTGGAAGAAATCAATGGGCGCTCTTACAAAAAATAAGTCAAAATTTATAACAGAAATTGCCCCTATGTCAGAAGAACCAAGGCATTCTCCGAATGCCTCCTTGAATTAATCAATTACCAATTTACAATCAAATGTCTTGCATTGAATTCAAGACCTGTGCTGACCAAAACAAAAATAACAAGAGAAAAATAAACCCATACATTACAGAACACACAATCCCACAAAAGTAGAGTATTTCTTTACTATTTTAATTGTTCTGACCCATACAGAACTAAACTTTTGAACAAGTACTATTTTTTATTTAATATATATCAGCACACAGTCCCAGAAATGTAGAGTATTTTTTTTATTTTGAAAGAAAGGCCTCAAGGCCTAAATCGCATTTGACTAAAAGTAATTACAGAATTAACTACAAAAAAACCTCAACCAGCTAGACACTAAAAAAAAAATCCTGCTTTTTGTGACTGTCCCTCTTCGGCTTCAGCAATACACACACAGGCCTCATTAACTAGCTACTGATCAAGCAGTAGCAAGGTCTCGGCTACTCATTTGGCATCATTAGCAGGGGCAATCAGCAAGGAACTCATAAACCTAAAGTCTCAGCAAACTAAAAACATCAACCACAACTCAGATAGGTACCAACAGAGGTACAACAATCTGATGCACATCCATCTCAGCAAAACAGAAAAATTCTGGTCGGTACACAACAATGGTACCCCACAACCTGAACAGCACCCTCCAATGTAAAACATTGATACAAACCCACCACACAGAGTATATCAGTCACAAAGCAAGCAAAGCACAGTATGCTTCAAGCATTTGGCAACATTGGTACCAGTGGTACCAGCTCATTCTCAAAAGCTGTAAGCATTGCATCAGTGAAAGGCTCAACACTTTGCCATGGTATCATATCAACATCTTCAGGAGAGATGTGAGATTTGACCTTTTCTCTCACTCCACCTAGTCAGTACTGAATTATTGCATGATAGAGATAATCAACACACAGCAGCACACACAATTAAAAAAGCCTGACACTGATATTTGGGGAGTGAGAGGGCCACAAAAGTAGGGGTACAACTAAGCAATTTCACAGGTGCACACCAAATTCACCATAAAGATTAAAGAACATGTACAACAATTAAAATAATTAATAGCTATTGGTTTTCATCTAAATGTTTTCTTCCATCTCTCATCTCAGAGATAAGTTTCTCCATTTCATCCGGACTCTCATGATTGCTTACTGCATTTAGAAGTATGTCAAAGGTGACATCATCAGACTTAAGGTCTTGCTCCATCATCTTCTCAGCCAAATATAGAGCCTCACAGATTCTGTCAGTTTTACAATAGCCATTGATTAATATACCGTAACTGTGTTGGTCTGGGTTAATGCCTTTTGAAACCATACACTAACAATTCTGCTGCTTCATCGTGGCAGCCTTCTAGCACATAACCCTGTAGCAGTGCGTTGTAAATGATTATATTAGGTTTCTCTCCTCTTTCCACCATAAAACCGATCAGCTTCTCTGCTTCAAAAGTTAATCATTGCTTGCACAAGGAATCAATTAGTGCACTGAAAGTCACAACATCGGGTGAAATGCCTTGACTTACCATATCACGGAATACCCCAATGGCACGGTTCCAGTCACTGACAGCAGAAATCCCGTGGATTATAGAACTGTACATGACAACATTTGGCATCACCCCTCTATCTATCATCTCCTGAAGAAGCTCCGAAGCACACAAGAAGGTCCCCTCTTTACAACAACCATCTATTAAGGTATTATATGTGAATTTATCGGCTTGAAGCCCAGAGCCAACTAATTTGTCATATATTTCAAAAGCAGTGTTGATATCACCAAGTCCACAAAATCCGAGAGACCATTGTAGGTATAGATATCAGGAGCAACTCCTTTCGCAACCATTTCATCAAACATTATGAGAGCACTATGAGTGTTACCCTGAATAAGAATGTGAATGTTGTAGGTGATCACATCTGGAACAACGCCTTAAGCAGCCACGTCATCAAACATTCTCAAAGCACTATGTGTGTCACCCTAGCTGCACAGACCATGAGTAAGACTGTTGTGGGTATGCAAATCAGGAACAGGTTTACAAGCAGGCATTTCTTCAAACACCTTTCGTGCTGTGATAACATCTCCATTTTTGCACAGGCCATCAATGAGAATGGTACAAGTGATCACGTTGGGCCACACTTTTTGAGCACCCATCTCTTTAAAGACCTCTACCGCCATATCAATCTCACCTTCTTTACAAAAGCCATGGATTAGACTGCTAGTAATAACATGAGGTTTGCAACTACCCTCTTCTCTTGCCATATGACGACACAACTCAAGCCCAAGTCTGGTTCACTGGTGCTGCAAAGCCCTTCAATTAAAGTGTTGTAAATTATTAAATTGGGAGTGCATCCCATGAAAGGCATTTTAGCAAACACCTTACCAGCAAGCCCAATCTGCTTCAATGCACAGAGTCCCTTGATCTGGGAGCCGAACATGATGGTATTAACACCACATCCTTCTCTCAAGGACTGACCAAGCGCACAGAATCCGAGATCCGGTCGACCCAAGCGACGGCAGCAATCTATGACGAGGCCGAAGGTATGGATGGTAGGAGAGACGCCTCCCATCTCTGGTACGCTTCAAGCTATTAAAGAGGTGGACTACGATTGAGTAGGGCTGGAGTGCTTTGTTTTAGCAATGGAGGCAAGAAAGCTGTTAATGGCAAAAATGGATGGCGGGTGATTTTGTGGAAAGAGGAGGCGATTGAAGAGAGACACGGCTGAAGAATCTCTCCAGCTCGAATTCTCTGTTGTACCAATCTCTCCATATGACCAGCCAAAGGAGGTACTGTGATGTGATAGTTAAGGGTTAAATCTTGTTCGCAGGAGTAGAGAGCAGAGGTTCTCGCTCTGCAAACAAATGGCAGCTTTGGGTTCACTAACGAGATCGAAGAGTGAAGAGGGTTCTTCAATAGCCGATGGGGAGCTTCTGTGTCTAGATCCAAAAAATTTCAAACCCAATAGATGAGAGTAGGAATCTATTAATGCACTGCATTAGGGAAAAGTTTCTTTCTTTTGCGATCCGCATTGCATATGAAATGTGTCATGTGTCATTTCTTTTTCTCTTTCAGCATTTCATATTTCTATAAGGAAAACATTTAAAAAAAATATCTATAAAGAAGATCACGATTAAATATTATAATTAGTTATGAGAGTTAAATTGATATCGAGATTTCAGACATTCAATTGATATCCTGATCAAACGCCATATAATATTTAACAGAGATTTCAGACATTCAAATCTTTGATTATTAATTGGGGGAAATTTTGTGTTTGGAAAAAAAAAATCCAAATTAACACCTAAGTATTGAAAATTAAACAATTTAGTTTCCTTTGATGTTTAGTCTCTTTTAACTTAAATGTTTAACAATTTAAATTTCAAATGGTAGTTTTTTAATTTTAATTATTTTGTCTTAAAAGAAACTTTAACCGAACAACAATCAAGAAACTTTTTTAATCGTGGTAGTTTGTCAATATGCATATTAACAATTTTTATCCTTGAAAAAAGAATCGGCAGTTGTCTCGTTTATGGAATTCATATCACCTGTATTAACGCACGTTTGAGTTTAAATCTGATCCGTTCGTTACATATTAACATGAATCTGATCCATTCGTTTGAGTTTAAAATTGATTTAGAAAGATAACTTTTATATTTTTGAGAAACTCAACAGAGGCTACCGAGGTATATTAATTGGAAGCGACTAATTGTACCCAGTTTTTACCTAAATCAATTGTCATTTGACTAGCGCGAATACTGTAAAACTCAATATTCCACACTGTATACCTCAATAACAAATTATATATAATAAATAATTCAAAATTCTAACAACCAGCGTGTCACACCCCAAATCGGAATTTTCGGATTAAGGCGTAATCAATCATTGCCTCGTATTCATTAACTCAATAAACACACAAGGCTAAACAAACACACATAATAAAGTAAATGCGGAAGCGTGAATAATCATAACAAAAAGCACAAGTCATAGTGTCCATAAATAAGCATACACATATAGTGTCCATACAACCCACTCCATAAAACGGAAAGAATTTCACCCTGTGCCGTGCCAATCAGATCAAAAGATCTAATAAGATATTATCGAAGTACACTGGTCAGAAAGTCCAATGATACACGTTGCCTAGTGACATCGAGCATTGAGCCCCATAGTCTGTGTACTACAAATGTAGATGGACATATCTCAATCCCGTGTTTCTTACACTAAATCGATTCTTCATCCAAACATATAAAATAAGAGAAAACTACCAGCATGACGTAAAAATAGTTAATATCGTCTCTCATGAGCAGGAGAGAACTCCATTCGTCTGGCCAGACTAGTGGGAAACCATACGCCACAGGCTCGAACCATTCCACATATTCAGACCTATCCGGGACTCGCACCTAGGAACTATCAGGGACTCGAACCCTGGAACTATCTGCCACGGACTCAAACCGTGCAACGGAGCACAGACCTGTCACAGACTCATGATCAGAATCAGGAGCTGTGCAGTCTTGTATATGGCGAGTAGCTCCTAATGTATGGGGAAAGTCTTGAATCGATTTGTTCCCTCGAACTCGAACCGGTGCACGTAAATATAAAATGAAACGGAAAATATGTAAATCAAGTATACATGTAATATTCCTAGAAGACCTCCTGAGGAATCAAGTGACCACTCAGCTTAGTGGCTATCGGACCGACTCGTACCCCATCCTACAAGACAGAATGAAGTCACTCGGTCTTATCTCATCACTCCCCAATGCATACATGCAACTACACAATAATATATTGTCCTATACAAGAAGAGTACAACTAATAGCCTAGTGCAATATAATATCTATATATTATAAATATTAAATTACCCTACTCATAGTATACAGTAAATTGTAGTTTTTCAGGGGTTATGCAATTCCTATCTATAGTGCAGAATGGATAAATATGCTCTACAGTTCTCGATGCAACTAATTAATTTAAATAGACATGACAAGTCAGATGGTCGACTCGTGAGAGTATGCCACGAATAAGATAATTCAGATATCTCACACCTGAATAGCAAGCGAAAGCTGTGCGCAAGCGCTAGACACCGGCGTAGTTCGCAGGATCCTCGCCTGTTCCGGTATAATCGTCTGCGGGATCAGTCCACAGATCAGAATCGCGATGGGTTTGATGACTTGAAATTTGTAACGTAGCTAAATTAAATTTATCTAAGTTATCGTAACCCTAGCTTTCCCCCATTTTATTACTTCTAATTAAGAGTTTGAATTTATTTGATTAATTACGGTTTAGAGTACTCAATCGATTCAGTCAGCTTGACTTGGTCTGGATTGGTCATGAGTAATTAAGTCTAATTTAGTTTAGTTTAATTTAATTTGAAGATAAACTGTTTAAATACATTTCTATAATATTTAACGGTTCTACTATTTACTTATTCGATAAAAATGTGAAGATTATGTATTAACTTAATTATTGGGATAATTAATCGCATTTTAACAAGGATAAAAGTACGTTTGCTAATTAATTACCCTAATAATAATTTGAAATTATTTCTAAGTACGTATAAACTAAAAAGAGTAAGGCTATGGTACTATGCATAGCATGGATTGGTCCGTGCTACGGCTCAATATTTTAGTTTTCAAAATCCTAACGGTCAATTCGAACCGTTTAACATGATTAGAAAATGAATATGTACTTGCAAACCAAATTTTACATTTTTTTCGAATTTTTTTACTATTTTTTTTAGATAGGTAGAAAATCACTTGATCTGGAAATTCTGGATCATCCAAAAACAGTGATTTTCTACCTATTTTAAAAAATAGTAAAAAATTTGAAAAAATCTAAAATTTAGTTTGCAAGTACATATTCATTTTATAATCATGTTGAACGGTTCGGATCGACCGTTAAAATTATGAAAATTCAAATATTAAGTCATAGCACGGACCAATCTGTGCTATGCATAGTACCGTAGCCTCACTCAACTAAAAATACGTTGTTAATTAAACATATATATATAACCCTGGAGAGAGCCAAACAGGGAGCACACGGTCAAGGCGTCAATGAGGGGTTTCTCTGACAGTCGTACAACCAAGGTCGTCGCGCACGAGGGCGACACGATGGGAGTAGGTCAAGCGGTGAAATTCATAACCAAGAACAAGAGAGAGCGGGAGTCTCTCTTCTTCCTTCTCCAGGAAGGAAGAGAAAGGGAGCGGTAGGGTCGGCACAACAGAAAGGGAAAAAGAGGGCAAAAGGGAGGGTGCGGTGCTCCTCTAAGGGAGAGACGGGGAAGGTTTTAGAAGAAGGGGGTTGCTTTAAGATTCGTGCTGAATGGTTTGAATGGGTGAGATGACCCCAATCAAAGTGAGATAAACAACAACCAAAGGATGAATTAGATTAAGCTAATTTGACGGGATTTGCGTTTAAATCTAAAATTTGTAAAATTACTAATTAGTTTAATAAACAATTTATATAAACTAATTTATCCTTTTAATTAATTAACTTTTATTTTCCTTAATTAATCAATTAAAATTTTAATTGGTTGTAAATTTTACTTGTTAGTCTAATTAATTAAATTTAAAATTTCCAGATTATAACACAGCGACTCTTGAAAGTGGTCCCGAATTAGTTGTTAACCATTTGCAATTTACACAACTTGCCAAATTGTTAGTACTTCCACCGAGACCATTTGTTGTACTTTCACGGGACAAAATGAAATTTTCAATGACTTGAATAAAACAAAGTTAATTAACAAAAATGAGCTCAAGTATTGGACTGCTCAAATATTTGAATTTAGTTCGGACAAGTACTGGACTGCTCAAATGTTGAGTGTTGACAGCTGCAAATTTAACAGATAAGACCTTGTAAACATTTAAATTTGTCATTGGGTTGATTGATTCCGAAACCCGCACATTTGTCATCGGGTCGACCGACTCATAAACTGGCTCATGAACTAGGTCAATACCATACCATCACCTGAAATTAAGGATTTCTGAATTCATCATTTTCATGTTGGGCCGTGACATTGTCACCTGAAATTTATACTGCATATGCAACAACAATTGATGAAAAATTATGAAAAATTAATAACAATGGTGAAGAACTTGCTAGTCTGCTTGAGCCCAAGGTTTCTACATGGTGCTGGTTTGTTACCGGTCTTCAGTAGTTAGTGAATTCACACTTGTGCAAAAGCTATACACAAGTACGTTTGGATGAACTCTAGAATAGCTAGAATAGCTACTGTTTAGAATAGTAAATAAGAATAGCTACTGTTTAAGAACAGTGCTAACTCAAGCTATTCAGAATAGTGAAAAAGTTGTTTGGATTGCATATTTGGAATAGAGTTTGGAGGAAATGAATAAAGTAATAATTTATGTGTTAGATTAAATATAATACAATATGATATTAATTTAAATATTAAATGTAATATAATCTTATTTTAAATATTAATTAGTATTAAATAAAATATTATATTAAATATAATATAATATTATTTTAGATATTAAATATAATATAATATTATTTTAGATATTAAATATAATATAATATTATTTTAGATATTAAATATAATATAATATTATTTTAGATATTAAATATAATATAATATTAGGTTACATGTTAAATGTAATATAATATTAATTTAAATATTAGATTAGTATTAAATAAAATATTAGATTAAATGTAATATAATATTAGTTTAAATATTAAATGTAATATAATATTAGTTTAAATATTAAATGTAATATAATATTAGTTTAAATATTAAATGTAATATAATATTAGTTTAAATATTAAATGTAATATAATATTAGTTTAAATATTAAATGTAATATAATATTAGTTTAAATATTAAATGTAATATAATATTATTTTAAAAATTAGATTAATATTAAATAAAATATTAGATTAAATGTAATATAATATTAGTTTAAATATTAAATGTAATATAATATTATTTTAAAAATTAGATTAGTATTAAATAAAATATTAGATTAAATATAATATAATATTAGTTTAAATATTAAATGTAATATAATATTATTTTAAATATTAAATGTAATATAATATTAATTTAAATATTAAATGTAATATAATATTAGTTTAAATATTAAATGTAATATAATATTATTTTAAAAATTAGATTAGTATTAAATAAAATATTAGATTAAATGTAATATAATATTAGTTTAATATTAAATGTAATATAATATTATTTTAAATATTAGATTAGTATTAAATAAAATATTAGATTAAATGTAATATAATATTAGTTTAAATATAATACAATATAATATTAATTTAATTATTAAATGTAATATAATATTATTTTAAATATTAGATTAGTATTAAATAAAATATTAGATTAAATATAATATAATATAATATAATATTAGATTAAATATAATATAATATTAATTTAAATATTAAATGTAATACAATATTATTTTAAATATTAGATTAGTATTAAATAAAATATTAGATTAAATGTAATATAATATTAGTTTAATATTAAATGTAATATAATATTATTTTAAATATTAGATTAGTATTAAATAAAATATTAGATTAAATGTAATATAATATTAGTTTAAATATAATACAATATAATATTAATTTAATTATTAAATGTAATATAATATTATTTTAAATATTAGATTAGTATTAAATAAAATATTAGATTAAATATAATATAATATAATATAATATTAGATTAAATATAATATAATATTAATTTATATATTAAATGTAATACAATATTATTTTAAATATTAGATTAGTATTAAATAAAATATTAGATTAAATATAATATAATATATAATATTAATTTAAATATTAAATGTAATATAATATTAGTTTAAATATTAGATTAGTATTAATATTGAAACTAACAAATGCTATTCCATGTTTTTGTAAGAATAGAGAATAGCCCTATTCTCCCTATTCCGAATAGCTCTATTTCTCGTTTGGATTGTTCTTGTTCCGAATAGCAATGCTATTCTAAAAATAGTGCTATTCTTAGTGCAACCAAACATACCCTAATATTGTTTGAAAAGAAAGATAAGCCAAGTAAATTTCAGATCACAATTTTAGATTCGTTTTGCAGCTTGAATGCAAGAACTGATTTCTAACCCAATTCCTCAATTCTTTTTCTTTTTTTTTTTAGCATGCATGCCATTTTGATCTTCAGATCCCAAATGCATAACTGGTACCGTGCTGGTACCAGGATAGTACTGGCTAGTAATTTGGGACCACCAATTTGGACGATTCAAGAAAAAGTCAAAAGTATGATTACCCTATTTACAAAAGTCAGATTAGGAAAGCATGGATTACGCTACTAAATACTGGAACTTTATTAGTACTGTAGAGAATCATAAATTAGGCTATATGTGTACAAAGTTCAAATTAACAATGACAGAGATTAAAGTAGAAAGAACAACTTACTGGTATTGTACTGCTACAACAGAAGATCTGAGTAGATGTATTTTGCTTGGAGATAATCTTAAGAACCTGCTATGTAAATTACACAGAGAAATTAAGACTGAGCAATGCAAATTACAATGCAAGTATTCTAACAAAAATCAAGGTCTTTGACAAAATTCATAATGCACCCTTCTGCACTTTAAAATTAACATTGATTTATTCTTTAACCTGGACCAAAGCAATGGTTTCTTAAATTTAAAAAAATTGGAGATTCATACCTTAACAAAGTACAGCGAGAAGTGGAATTGACCCAATAGAGCTGCTTCTTTCCAAGAGTACCCCTAATATTTGAGATAAGGACAGATACAATTTTAATTTAAGTTATTTTTGGTGCATCATGCACCATTAGAATATAGGTTCTGAGTTAACCAAGGAAATCTTCAAATGCCTCCTTGAATTAAACAATTTACCAATTCAAAAACAATATGTCTTGCATAGAATTCAAGACCTGTGCTGACCAAAGAAATTTCAACAAGACAAAAATAAAATCATACATTAGAGAATTAAACTTTTGATCTAACACAAATTTTGTTTTTAATATACATCAGCACATACATTGTCCCACAAAAGTAGGGGTATGGCTAAGCACTTTCGCACTTGCGCACCAAATTCAGATACACGTGCAACAACTAAAATTATTAATAGCTATTGGTTTTCATCTTCATGTTTTCTTCCATCTCTCATCTCAGAGATAATTTTCTTCATTTCATCTGGATTCTTATGATTGCTTACTGCATTTAGAAGTATGTCAAAGGTGACATCATCAGGCTTAAGGCCGTGCTTCATCATCGTCTCAGCCAGATGTAGAGCCTCACGGATTCTATAATTTTTACAATAACCGTTGATTAAGATACTGTAACTTTGTTGGTCTGGCTTAATGCCTTTTAAAGCC
Organism: Carex kokanica; assembly: GCA_025461125.1. Taxonomy (NCBI): domain Eukaryota; kingdom Viridiplantae; phylum Streptophyta; class Magnoliopsida; order Poales; family Cyperaceae; genus Carex; species Carex kokanica. Next base: position 329,922 of record JAJGRX010000083.1, on the reverse strand, counting down.
ATCCTTTCTAATACTTCTGCAGCTTCATTGAGATGGCCCTCTAGCACATAAGCCTGCAACAGTGCTGTGTAAGTGATTACATTAGGATTGACCCCTCTTTCCTCCATAAAACTGACCAGCTTCTCTACTTCACAAGTTAATCTTTGCTTGCACAAGGAATCTATTAATGCATTGAAAGTCACTACATTGGGTGAAACGCCTTGATTTACCATATCGCGGAATACCCCAATGGCACGGCTCCAGTCACCGACAGCTGAAATCCCATGGATAATAGAACTGTATGTGACAACATCTGGCATCACCCCTCTATCTCTCATATCCTGAAGAAGCTCCAAAGCACGCAAGAAGGCCCCCACTTTACAACAACCATCTATTAAGGTACTATATGTGAATTTATCAGCTTGAAGTCCACAGCCAACTAATTTGTCATATATTTCAAAAGCCTTGTTGATATCACCAAGTCCACAAAATCCTAGAATGAGACCATTCTAGGTATAGATATCAGGAGCAACACCTTTCGCAACCATTTCATCAAACATTCTGAGAGCACTATGAGTGTTTCCCTGGCTACACAGACTATGAATGAGAATGTTGTAGGTGATCACATCTGGAACAACACCTTTACCAGCCATGTCATCAAACATCTTCAAACCACTATCTGTGTCACCCTGGCTGCAGAGACCATGAATAAAACTGTTGTAGGTATGCAAATTGGGAACAAGTCTACAAGCAGGCATTTCATCGAACACCTTCCGTGCTGTAATAACATCTCCATTTTTGCACAGGCCAGTAATCAGAATGGTACAAGTGATAACATCGGGCCAAACTTTTTGAGCAGCCATCTCTTTAAAGACCTCTACTGCCATATCAATCTCACCCTCTTTGCAAAAGCCAAGGATTAGATTGGTGTAAGTAATAATATCAGGTTTGCAACTACCCTTTTCTCTTGCCATCTGACGACACAGCTCCAGCCCAAGTCTGGTGTCACCAGTGTTAGAAAGCCCTCCAATGAAAGTGTTGTAAATCACCAAATCAGGAGCGCATCCCATGAGAGGCATTTTAGCAAACACCTTGCCAGCAAGCCCAATCTGCTTCGATGCACAGACTCCCTTGATCAGGGAGCCGAACATGATGGTATCAACACCACATCCTTCTCTCAAGGACTGAGCAAGCACACAGAATGCAAGATCTGCTCGACCCATACGACGGCAGCAATCTATGACGAGGCCGAAGGTACGGATGGTGGGAGAGATGCCTCCATCTCTGGTACGCTTCAAGCAATTAAAGAGGTTGAGTACTGTTGAATAGCGATTAGGGTGTTTAGTTTTAGAAATGGTGGCAAGAAGGCTGTTGATGGTAAGAATGGATGGCGGGTGATTTTGTGGTGAGAGGAGGCGATGGAAGAGAGACACGGCCTCGGGCAGCTGTGTGATCTCTCCAGCTTGGATTCTCTTCCTCACCAATGTCTCCAGATGACCACCCAAAGGTTTGGCTGCCTTGGCCATGAATAAATTGAGATGGTTTGTAATTCAATTTCTTCGCAGGAGTAGGGGAGATTCTTGCTCTAGAAAGGGAAGCCGAACAAAAAAAAGACTAAAAGAGGGAAGAGGCTGGAGATGGATTATTTTGGGCCTAGTTATCCAGTAATTGAAAAAATTGAATTTATTTGTCGCCATTAGCAATTTAGCAATATTTTTCAAATTAATCGCATAACTGTTAATTTTTAAATTAAAAAAAAGAGTAATTTTTGGTAATTGTAAGGATGAAAAAACTCTATGTAACTTCATAAAGTAATTGCAAAATTTTAAATATTTCTTTTTTTGAAAAACTGATAGAAGCTATCAGAGTTACAACCATAGTTTGCAAACAGCAAAATACAACTTTGCAAGGAAAGTAAAAAACTACAGAAGCTATCTCAACAAAACCTCATCCACAGCTTAGCCTCACAGAAAGCCCTCCGTGCAATCCAGCCTGGGTCTGTTTCCACCCCGTTAAAATTTTTGTTATTTCGGCCTCTCCATAGAAACCAACACACAGCAAAAAAATACGCTCCCCACATCCTCTTAGGAAGCTTTCTCCTACATGCCCGCCATGATGTGACCACCGTGGACTGCACAGTACCCCCAGACCACATGGTTCTGAGTCCAAGCACCGAGTTTAGAGTAAACCAACACCGCCTTGCCTGCGGGCATTGGAAAAAAATATGTACGGCCGTTTCAAGGGGACACCGGTGACATACCTCTCATTGCGCATCGCACAGCAGCCCCCGATGAAGCATGACATCATGAGTGAGTAATCGACCTTGTATCAGTAGAAAAGCGAAAACCTTGACGGTTGGAGGCAATTTGAGCTTCCAAATGAATTGAAAGTCCCATTTTGTTTTTCCATCAGAAACAACTGCCTTATAGAAAGAATTGGCCGAATATTCTCCATGATCAGACCATAACCATCGGAGTCGGTCACCAAGCTGATCGTGCGCCATTGGAATCTGACAGAGACCTCTCTGTACCGCCATTTGAAGAGAATAATTTCTGGTATTCCGGGTAGGTGTTTGTTGGGAAGCCTTTGTTGGGAAAGTCCAGGCATCGAACCAATATGAGATGGAGGAACCGCTATCAATGTGCCATTGGACAGATTTATCAAAGAGGGGTCTAATTTTATGGAGCTGGGTCCAGAAGAAAGAGCCTTGTCTTCGCCAAATGCGGTGGTTGTGTGTGCCCGTTAGGTTGTAGAGTTGAGATATCGTCTTCTTTAAGACAAATTACTAAATTATTAAGATGCTAGCTAACTTCAAATTTCTATTATTTTTTGGAGATATCATGTATTGAAAAAATTCGAAATTACTTATTCCCTCCTCTAAAATTCATAATATCATATTTATCCTTCTAAAATTGAAGAACTCACAAATTTAATCATTTTATTGTTTTTCTTATTAAACGAATTTTAAATTTATAAATAACCCATTTTATCTTTTGTTAGAAAATAAAAAATATTTAACATGTTTCAGAAAAATATGAGTCTTTTAATTGAACGTTTGTGAGGGAAAAAATGGATCATTTCTTTACTTCTGACCAATGTTTTAAAATGCGGTTTTGTTCATGCACGCGGAAGGTCACTGCATACCGCATATGCGAATTTTAATGCGGATCTTAAAATAAGAATTCATATATAAACATATTTATATGCGTGTATTTGAATTTATTTTCCACATAAACAGCATGAAGTGTGTCTTATTGTATGTGAAAAATACAATAAATTTTTGTATAATAATCAAACATACTTGCTTCTTCACAATTATAATTAAACTTGATTTCCACATAACAACAAATTATGTATGCAACAATTATAAATACGCATAATGCATATTAAATTAAAGATTTGGGGTTGGATCTGTATAACGCATATTAAATTTTGATTTCATGCGCCGCATATTAAATTTTTCAGCCGTATATCAGCATATGCGGTCCACATATGCGGCCGCATATTTAAAACCGCATGAGAGAGACTGCATGACGTTCTGAGCACGGCTGCCGATTGCATAGGCATTTGCGGATGTATATGCGGTCCATGAGGCCGCATTTTAAAACACTGCTTCTGACACATACACAAGCATATTATATGCATCAAAAGTAGATAAATGTCCTATTTGTTCTTGAAAACATCTGACCAATTAGAAGACTGACATTTTTTCCTAAACATGCTACATATTTTTTTATTTTTGTTGTTAGGGTAAAATGGTACTTCTAAATTTTAAATGATTTTTAATAAAGAAGACAATAAAATGGTAAATTTGTGAGTTTTTAAAATTTAGAAGGGTAAATATGATAATGTGAATTTTAAGAGGGGGGAATACGTAATTTCGAATTTTGGGAGGGGTAGACACGAAATAGCCATCAACAAAATTGTTTATAACAATAACAAGATTGTTTCTACATCAACAAACTTTTTTTGACTTTGGAAAGAACCGTACAACAACAAAATTGTTTCTACATCAGGTCCATTATAGGAAGTGCCTTACCAAAAAGAAAAATGAATATTACTTCATTGCAATACTAGTTACAAGAAAAAAGTTTTTTTATTTCCAACTACCTATATTTATAACAAATGATTTGAACAGGAAAACAAAATTTCAATTATCAAAAGGAAGAAAGACCCACTATTTGTCTCAATTTCTCGTAGGAAACCCAAAAAACAAACTGCCAGGGTCCGAGTCGAGCCCAAGTGGGAAAGAACCCTTTCCACAAGGCCTGAACCCCCTCGGCTCTAACCGTTCTCACCAAACAATCGAGCGAATTCTGATAACCAGCTTTACCAGTAACCCCCGGATTCATCATGCGTGTTTTGATCACGTCAGCTGGGCAACTAATGACACTGGCACAGAGCCCAGAACACACAGATGATAATGTATGAGCAAATATGTTATCGTGGCAAATGTTTCGACTCAATATGAAATGTTTGGCGTGGTCGTAGCATGTCAACTCCCCCATGTTTACCAAAAATGCCCGTTGTGCATTTGGTGCTACGCCTTTCCAGAGCCCAAAGAAACCTTCATGTTTAATTATTTTTTAGAACGCATCATAGATTCCTGTGTATAAGTTGGGGTTTGCTTGCATCCTGACCTTTATCAGGTCGGCTGGGCTTGCCACCACCTGCATATAGGTCAGAGTATCATATATGATTTGCTATGAAATAAATGGGGTATTACCTATGGAATTTTATTATTTGATTGCAAAATTGAGATTCAGTAGCGTTTACTTTGGATCTTTGGATAAAATGATATCCCCAGATGAAGCACACTGAACTGAGAAACAATTGAGACAGTTCAATCAAACTGAAACTTAAGAATTTACACAATTTAAGGTCAACTTATGCTCGATGCCAGTTTCATTGCATATTTGCTTCACTTTTTTTATTTGGAATCAATTCTGATATAGTGTGCTTGACCATATTTTTATGTAAACCAAATTATATATAGAAACATCATTCTAACCTGTACTAATGTGACAGGTCAGTCTAGTGCAAAGAATGCTGAATCTCTTCTAAGTCTTAAACTGGTTCAAATGGTCAATCTGATTAAAATCCATAACAGTGCCATGTTACAAAATTTGTCCCTTTGCTAATTGTAAAATACTCATATGCTTATATGACTTGTATAATCTTTGATGGTCTTTCTTCTTGGTCTTTTCTAACTTCCACATCAAAATGAAAAATTGTCAATTCTTAGAAAAAAAAAATGATAAACAAACTAATCACAAGAAATGAAGAGTTCGTACTTACTGTTTCGCTAAATAAAATTAGCAAGGCCAGAACCAAATCAGTGGCATCGAATAGAAAGTTGAGGCTGGATAGCATGGCTTATAAGTTTTGATTAAACCCCAAAAGCACATTTTGATAGAATAAAATGGTTGATTTGAGAAATCCAATGCCACAGCTGATCAGTACAATAAATGCAATTCCTGCATACATTATCAACACCTTGAGTCGACACTGCATAGGAATAATTGGCACCGAGAAACAAAGCATCATTCCTTAGGCTCCTAACCCGGGTCAACCGACGATCACCTTGAAAGTTAAATTTATACAATTTTACTTTGCAATGTGTGTAATATTCCATTCTGATTGATGGTTGCTTGTTTGTAAACACCACGAGGAGTTCACCTCTCCACTCGACAAGGTACTTTGTCCATGGATAGAAATGCCAACTATGTCTCCACTTTGCAAGGTACTTTGTCCACCAATGGATCTTCTTATTATTACTTGTACTTATAAACCATTTGCATCGGAAATGAGAACCAAGAATATCCCAGCAAGTGATAGTATCTGATGCAATGGCGAAAACTTTTCCTTTATAAAGAATCGCATCGAGAAATGTGCAGTAATTACTCATCAAGATCCAACTATCTACCCCGTCCTTTGCAACGACCAAGTGTCCTTCCTTATTTATACTAATAGCGAGATACCCATCAGTGCAATCAGGTGTGCGGCAAAGAATTACTTTCCATGGGCGCTTTCTTCCTATGCCGTTAGAGGGGAGAAGAACATGGGCACTGGTAAGCGGTTTGATTAGGTGGAGTTGTGATTGCGGGTCAACGGTCACGAGCCAACCCTTATTGGAGCCCCACCATTGGTGGTTACAGAGGAAGGGAGGGAACAGAGACTGAATAAGAGGCGGAGGTAACAAGATCATAGAAGGTGAAGTCAGTGTGGTTGTAATCGATTTTCGGCTTTTGAGGAGAGATGAGAAGCGAAGGGATGGGTTGGTCGGGACGGATTGCAGTGGTGATGTCGAGGCGCTCAGCGATTGGGAGCAGTAAATCGGGTGGAATATCGGCCCAAGGCCGGGGAGTGCGGTTTTGCAACTCCACAGATGTCATCAGATTTGTTTTGAGATGAAATGAAAGTATGCAATGAAGGAGCCAACAGGATGATCAGTCTATATGTTTTCATTTTGTATTTATGCATGATCAGTAAAAAATACTCTGCCAACTATACATAAAATTACAAAATAAGGAAAAGTTGAAATATTTTCCTTTTTGGTCAAGATCTTCACAAAGTTAAACACCTGGCCTCTCTGGTCAAGCAAGAATCCATATCCACTGAGGTAACAAAATATTTCTCTATAGATTTGGACCATCCGATCGGAATTCGGGTCAATTCAGACTGAGGTGAAACACACATGCTCCTTTAATATTCGTGCAGATTCTGATTGGACAGTTTGGATCTAAACATAAATATTTTGTTACCTTAGGTGATGAATTCCAAAAGCAAGCTCAAAATGATGATGACTGAAATTTTATTCTGTTTGGACTCTTTCAAAACTGGCTAATAAATTTGAGGAAGTTTAAATGGGCCATCTTTTTAACTATTTAAAGCAAGCTGGATCAATTAACATAGCCTTTCAGAGAATATTGGGTCCAATGGAAACCTTTTATAAAAGAAAATAACATTTTGATCATATTTCACCGTGATATGCTTGTATAATGAAGAATACTTTTGTGTATTTTTTTTTTTTTTGTAGAAGTTAGCAAACATGTCTTCTAGTATAGTATGACACAAATTTTGTTGCCAACTTTCCAAGGGCAATTTTGCAAGGTTTTCTTTTTAGTAGCCATAAAATAGACTAATTTTATCAAATGCTCAGAATTTTACATCTGGCGATAAAATAAATATAGAACAATCTCAGCAAATCTACTGATTTCTATTAGAAGAAGCTATGACCTGAAAACACAGGTCCCGTAAAGTGCAGCTGTGTGCTGAGGGGTGTAACTGTCCCCAAGCCCGTACCCCGCAACATTGGCTTCGGCATTGATAAAATGGCCGTCTAATGATTTGTTGGCAACTGCCTCTCGCCATATCTCGCCATTACTCTGTGGGATTTATCTATCAATGACATGGGTAAGTACTCCACCTGCAGTTAGGACAAGTAAAAGGAAAATATATATCTTTAAATGAGTAACAACTATCCTTACAAAAGTGGCTTCAATTGACATGCCAATTTTTTAATCCTTACAAAAATGGTAGGGAGAGGTAAGAAAACAGTGCAGTGTACCATTGGTTTCTTTAATATAATTCCTCTTTGACAACCAATGGTTTCTTTAATTTGATTTTTTTTCATGGGTTTATTAATGTTCAATTGCACAAAGGGTAAACAAACGTTACATGTCAAACTGAATAATTACTATTGCACAATCAAAGATTACCCATTAAAAACTGATTACAAATTAATTTGCAATGAATATATTTTAAATACTGAGGAAAACTAGGGGCAAAGATTTACACGTTTGTCATTTTTTTTTTATGTAATCCTTTGTTCTATACTGAACTTGTATATTCTGCTTTTTTTGTCTATTCAAGTGACGTACGTGAATGGTATGCTAAGTGAATGGTGGTCAATAGTGATCTTTCCAGGCCCATTTACTGGCCCGTTAAAATTTCCAATTGGTCAGCCCATTACTCCCACGGCCCATTATTAAGGTCAGCCCAATTTTCATAAGGTAGTGATATTTACATTGCTTAATTGCTTAATTCAGACAATCTGAATGTATTCATTCCATATATGCCTGCGTTTAGTAGTAATAGTGTTAAATAGTTTGGGTTGTTTTATGTAAAAGGAGTTCGATCAAATTTGGACTGCTCAAATATTTGAATTTAGTTCGGACAGGTACAGGACAGCTCAAATGTTGAGTGTTGACCATTTTACAAATAAGACCTTGTAAACTTTATAATTGTCGCCGGGTGGATTGATTCCGAAACCAGCACATTTGTCATCGGGTCGACTGACTCATAAACTGGCTCATGAACTAGGTCAATACCATACCATCACCTGAAATTAAGGATTTCTGAATTCATCATTTTCATGTTGGGCCTGTGACATTGTCACCTGAAATTTATACTGCATATGCAACAACAATTGATGAATAATTACGAAAAATTAATAACAATGGTGAAGAACTTGCTAGTCTGCTTGAGCCCAAGGTTTCTACATGGTGCTGGTTTGTTACCAGTCTTCAGTAGTTAGTGAATTCACACTTGTGCAAAAGCTATACACAAGTATTCATTTATTGTTTGAAAAGAAAGATAAGCAAAGTAAATTTCAGATCACAATTTTAGATTAATTTTGCAACATGAACGCAAGAACTGATTTCTAACCCAATTCCTCAATTATTTTTCTTTTTTTTAGCATGCATGCCATTTTGATCTTGAGATCCCAAATGCATAACTGGTACCGTGCTGGTACCAGGATAGTACTGGTACTAATACTGGCTAGTAATTTGGGACCTCCAATTTGGACAATTCAAGAAAAAGTCAAAAAGTATGATTACCTTATTTACAAAAGTCAGATTAGGAAAGCATGGATTACGCTACTAAATATTGGAACTTTATTAGTACTGTAGAGAATCATAAATTAGGCTATATGTGTACAAAGTTCAAATTAACAATGACAAAGATTAAAGTAGAAAGAACAACTTACTGGTATTGTACTGCTACAACAGAAGATCTGAGTAGATGTATTTTGCTTGGAGATAATCTTAAGAACCTCCTATGTAAATTACACATAGAAATTAAGACTGAGCAATGCAAGTATTCTAACAAAAATCAAGGTCTTTGACAAATTTGTAATGCACCCTTCTGCACTTTAAAATTAACATTGATTTATTCTTTAACCTGGACCAAAGCAATGGTTTCTTAAATTTAAAAAAATTGGAGATTCATACCTTAACAAAGTACAGCGAGAAGTGGAATTGACCCAATAGAGCTGCTTCTTTCCAAGAGTACCCCTAATATTTGAGATAAGGACAGATACAATTTTAATTTAAGTTATTTTTGGTGCATCATGCACCATTAGAATATAGGTTCTGAGTTAACCAAGGAAATCTTCAAATGCCTCCTTGAATTAAACAAATTACCAATTCACAAACAATATGTCTTGCATAGAATTCAAGACCTGTGCTGACCAAACAAATTTCAACAAGAGAAAAATAAAATCATACATTAGATAATTAAACTTTTGATCTAACACAAATTTTGTTTTTAATATACATCAGCACACACATTGTCCCACAAAAGTAGGGGTATGGCTAACCACTTTCGCACTTGCACACCAAATTCAGATACACGTACAACAACTAAAATTATTAATAGCTATTGGTTTTTATCTTCATATTTTCTTCCATCTCTCATCTCAGAGATAATTTTCTTCATTTCATCTGGATTCTTATGATTGCTCACTGCATTTAGAAGTATGTCAAAGGTGACATCATTAGGCCTAAGGCCTTGCTTCATCATCGTCTCGGCTAGATGCAGAGCCTCACTGATTCTGTCATTTCTACAATAACCGTTGATTAAGGTATTATAACTGTGTTGGTCAGGCTTAATACCTTTTAAAGCCAAACTTTCTAATAATTCAGCTGCTTCATCGAGGCGGCCTTCTAGCACATAACCTTGCAGTAGTGCATTGTAAGTGATTACATCTGGTTTCACCCCTCTTTCCTCCATAAAACAAATCACCTTCTCAGCTTCACAGGTTAGTCCTTGCTTGCACAGGGAATCTATTAATGCACCAAAAGTCACTACATCAGGTGAAATCCCTTGACTTACCATATCACGGAATACCCCAATGGCACGGTTCCAGTCACCGACAGCAGAAGTCCCGTGGATAATAGAATTGTATGTGACAACATCTGGCATCACTCCTCTATCTCTCATCTCCTGAAGAAGCTCCAAAGCACGCAAGAAGGCCCCCCCTTTACAACAACCATCTATTAAGGTACTATATGTGAATTTATCAGCTTGAAGCCTACAGCCAACTAATTTGTCGTATATTTCAAAAGCCTTGTTGATATCACCAAGTCCACAAAATCCGAGAATGAGACCATTGTAGGTATAGACATTGGGAACAACATCTTTCACAACCATTTCGTCAAACATCCTCAGAGCACAATGCATGTTGCCCTGGCTGCACAGATGATGAATGAGAATGCTATAGGTAAACACATTTGGAATAACACCTTTAGCAACCATTTCATCAAATATCCTCAAAGCACGATCAGTGTCACCCTGGCTGCAGAGACCATGAATAAGACTGTTGTAGGTATGCAAATCAGGAACAAGTCTACAAGCAGGCATTTCATCGAACACCTTCCGTGCTGTAATAACATCTCCATTTTTGCACAGGCCATCAATGAGAATGGTACAAGTGATCACATTGGGCCACACTTTTTGAGCAGCCATATCTTTAAAGACCTCTACCGCCATGGCAATCTCACCCTCTTTACAAAAGCCATGGATCAGACTGCTGTAAGTAATAACATCAGGTTTGCAACTACCCTTTTCTCTTTCCATCTGACGACACAACTCAAGCCCAAGTCTGATTTCTCCGGTGCTGGAAAGCCCTTCAATTAAAGTGTTGTAAATTATTAAATTGGGAGCGCATCCCATGAGAGGCATTTTAGCAAACACCTTACCAGCAAGCCCAATCTGCTTCAATGCACAGAGTCCCTTGATCAGGGAGCCGAACATGATGGTATTAACACCACATCCTTCTCTCAGGGACTGAGCAAGCACACAGAATGCGAGATCTGCTCGACCCATGTGACGGCAGGAATCCATGACAAGGCTGAAGGTATGGATGGTGGGAGAGACGCCTCTATCTCTGGTATGCTTCAAGCGATTAAAGAGGTCTATTACTGTTGAGTAGCGGCTGGAGTGTTTAGTTTTAGAAATGGTGGCAAGAAGGCTGTTGATGGTAAGAATGGATGGCGGGTGATTTTGGGGTGAGAGGAGGCGATGGAAGAGAGACACGGCCTCGGGCAGCTGTGTGATCTCTCCAGCTTGGATTCTCTTCCTCACCAATCTCTGCAGGTGACCACCCAGTGGTTTGGCTGCCTTGGCATTCATTGATCGATAAGTGAGGTGTGATGTGATGTTTAGTGTTGAATCTTGTTGGCAGTAGAGATGAGAAGTCAGATCTTTGGGTCCACTAACGAGACCGAAGAGGGAAGAGTGATGTCAGATGGGGACTTTCACGAGGTTTAGATCCAAAAGGTTTCAAATCCAATAGATGAGAGTAGGAATCTATTAATGCACTGAATTAGGGAAAAGTTGTTTTGTAAGGGCTAAGGGGGTTTCATTCAAATGGCATATCAGAAGATCACCATCAAAGGTTATAATTACTTGTGAGAGTCAACTTAATATCGATATTCCAATTCCACACATTTAATTGATATCCAGATCAAACTCCATATTCAATATTTATTCATTTATGGAAGCATTAAAGCGTATTGCTTATCAATCCTCTGCTGATTTATTTTTGTTTCAAATAGATTTGAATATTAATTGAGAAAAAAATTGTGTTTTGAAAAAAGAAAAATACATCTAAGAATTGAAAATTAAACAATTTAGTTTCCTTTAAAGGTCAGTATCTTTTAACTTCAATTTTTAACAATTTAAATTTCAAATGGTATTTTTTTAATTGGGATTAACTTTTTTTTCTTAGAAGAATTTCTAACATAACAACAATAAAAAAAAAATTTTAATTACATCAGGACAGTTGGTCAATATGCATATTATTAACAATTTCTATCCTAGAACAACAATTTTTTTTTTTTTTGTGACCAACAATTGGTGGTGAAATTATTTTTCATCTCATTTTTTTTTTACAAAGTGGCCCATAGGCATTTATTCAGCCGAAATTTTTATTAATAACCCCAAACAAAAGAAAAATATCAAATCTAACCCCAACTTGAAATTTTTTTCAAAAATGACCTAACCGCCCCATGATTGGGCGGTTCACCCTACCCACAAAACCGCCCAATCATTGGGCGGTCCACACGGCCAAGCAAACCGCCCCATGGTGGGGCGGTTCACTATGCAGACTATAAATTCCCAATTCTGCCTCTCATTCTCACACTCTCTCGCCCTCGCCCTCGCCCCAATCGTTCTTCTTTCTCTGCAGGTAAATTTTTTTTTTTATTAGTTTTTTTTATTATTATTTTATTATTTATTTTACTATGCATTACTGTAGATACTGTAGATTACTGTAGATTACCGTAGATACTGTAGATTACTGTAGATTACTGTAGATACTGTAGATTACTGTAGATTACTGTAGATTACTGTAGAATACTGTAGATTACCGTAGATTACTGTAGAATACTGTAGATTACTGTAGATTACTGTAGATTACTGTAGATTACCGTAGAATACTGTAGATTACCGTAGAATACTGTAGATTACTGTAGAATACTGTAGATTACTGTAGATTACTGTAGAATACTGTAGATTACTGTAGATTACTGTAGATTACCGTAGAATACCGTAGAATACCGTAGATTACTGTAGATTACTGTAGATTACTGTAGAATACTGTTTATTACTGTAGATTACTGTAGACTACTGTAGATTACTGTTCATTTATTTTATTTTATTTTTTTAATTAATTTTATTAAATATTTTTTTTTTAATGTTGTTATTTACTAATAATTTAACTGTGTACTATTATTTTGTAACTGATAAAAGTTTGTTTATTAATGTAGATAAAATGTTGGTTACACTATATGTGGGCGGGAAGTTCGAGGTGGGTGTGGAGGGAGTTCGTTACTCGAAAGATCCGACCCATGGCTTTGAGGTAAATGAAAACACCTCATTTCTGGAACTTAAGCAAATGGTATTCGAAAGGATTGGTGTAACCCCCAACCGGTATGACATAGATTTGGTTACTCGGGTTGACGCAGGGCGGGATAGACCTTACTATGTAAAGTATCCAATAACAAATGAGGATGGTTGGAGATGTGTTTACAATACTTTTCAATCTACGGGTACCCCGATAATGGAGTTGTATTCCAGAAAGTTTCTGCATCGGACCAGGGTTGGACCTTCTACAGACCATACAGGTTATGATAGCCCAGTGCAGCAGCACTCGGGTAACCAAAACTTGGGTCATGTATCACCGTCTGAACCGCACGCACCACCCGTTCATACTGATTACACTGCTGATTACACCACTGATTATACCACTGATTATAGCACCGACCTACCACCACCACCACCTCCACCTCCTATTCAACCCGTAGTAGAAGCCAGATTTCCTTCTGTACCACCGTCCGTACCTATACTTGTACCTGTTATTGTTCCCCGGAGAGATGCTATGCTGGAGGCTGAAGGGGTTGATGCCATACCGGAACGTGAAATTAACTCGGGTGATAGTTGGGACGGGGATTGAGATTCTGATCACTTGTCAGACGGTGACGGAGATTATTTACCCAGGCAGGACAGATTTCCGATCAGAGGTCGGACAGACAGGCACCCGGTAGCCACATTCAACGATACCACTGCTTTTGAGGAAGCAGACATAAGCTATTTTGGGAAGCGTGTCGTTTACACCTCAGAGCTTGCTCCGGACCAGGTTTATACCACCCTAGATGAACTTGTGAAGAAAATATACGAAGTTCATATCCGCAGCAACTGGGAGTGCAGAATACAAAAAAGGGAGTCAAAAAGGTTAGTTGTTGTTTGCAAAGACTCACCGCGATGCGAGTTCCGGCTGTATGCAACCCCTGTGGGTAGGGGGGCGTCATGGATAATTAAGAAATGTGAACCCCCACATACATGCAAGTCTGCGTCGTCAAGGACAGACCATTCACAACTTACGGCATCACTTATTGCCGATGTAATTGAGCGAGATGTTAAGGAGGACCCGTCGATCAGCCTTAAGGAGGTCGGTAGAGCGGTGAGACGCGCTTACGACCATGTGACCCCAAAATACAACAGGTTGTGGAGAGGGCGTGAACTTGCGATATGCCGACTGTTCGGTAGTTGGAAGGATTCATACAACTTGCTTGCACCACTGCTCCAAGCCATAGCAAGTACAAATCCCGGCACAAGGTATGAATGTTGGAATGTTACCGATCCCGATGAGCCCAACCAGATACTGTTCAAGGCCATAGCATGGGCATTTGGTCCGTGCATTCAAGCTGTGCCATATATTAGACCAGTTATCAGTATAGATGCATGCTTCCTTTCTGGCCGTTACGATGGGAGGTTGTTGATAGCATGTGCATACGATGCCGAAAACCAGTTGTTGCCTTTGGCATTTGCAATTGTCGAGAAGGAGGACGGTGAAAATTGGGGTTTTTTCATGAGTTTTTTGCGAAGAGAGGTGGTTGGGAACAGGTTCTTCTGCGTCATATCAGACCAGCACAAAGGAATCAAATATGTCTTCGATCGAACAGATTTCGGTTGGTCGACAGCCCAGGGCGACTGTGTGCACAGGCTGTGTATGCAACACGTTGCAGACAACCTCTACAAGCATGTCGGATTCGACCAATGGGTTGCAGATACATTTAAAATTGGATGCAGAAGGAAGAAGCCAAGGAGGCTGGAAGAGATGTTCAAAGAGTTTGCCAAGGTATGTATATTTTAGATGAAATTTTAATAAACTATTTACTTATATTTTTCTAATTTGAAAAATTATTTCTGTGTAGTATTGTCCGAAGGCAAATTCGTACTTACTCAAGGTGGGGAAAAATAATCCGAGAGATCTGCAAGAAGCACCCGCATATGAGAAAATATTTCAAGCAAAAGATGGAGGTTGGAGATGGGGAATAATGACGACAAATGGGTCCGAGTCCTTGAATGCTGTTTTCAAGCAGAGCCGAATGTTGCCCGTGGCAGCCATTGTGGAGGACACTTTCTACAAGCTTAATGCATGGTTCGTTGACCGCCGTGATAAAGCAACAGAATTACTCGCCAGGAACCAAACATTTTCAACAAGGGTGGAGGGCAAATTACGCAAACATAGGGAGAAAGGTTCAGTTATGACCGTTGTCCCGTATGGGAGTCGCTTGGAATTCGAAGTTCACTCTCCGAATGAGTACGCTCCAACCAGCCGTAGAGCAGATGGGACTATGGAGTTTATTAAAAGGCCTTTCAAGTATGTTGTCAAAATCGGAGATGACAATACTATAACATGCACATGCCAAGGAATCCAACTAGCTCACCTACCTTGTTCTCATGTTATGGCGGTGTGCCGAGTGAGAAACTTCCGTGAGGATGATTTTGTCGCCGACATGTACCGTACCACTTACCTTGCGAGTACTTGGGGTGCATCATTCCATTCTTATCCCAACCAGCATCAATGGCCGGCCTATGTTGGAGATAAAATCGTCCCCCCCAGAAAGTGGATCAGGTTAGGGAGAATATTTTGTGTATGCACTGAACTTATTTTTAATATGGTTATTTAACTTCTTTTTATATTAGAAAAGGGAGAAGGCCCCACAAGCGTGCTGTAATGACAATGGATCAGATGCAGGGTAGGCGAATGGGACATCAGGCTCGCCGTTCAACTTGTGACAGGCAGCGAGCAGGTACATTTCATTTTATATTTTATAATTCATTTTACATTTCAAGATTTCAATAACATACCATTTTTGGTGAACTGGAATGCAGATGCCATCAACGAAGCCAACGAAAGAGAAAATGCTAGAGTTGTTGCGGAGGCAACCGGTAGCGGTAGTAGTCATGCAGAGGCATCCGGTAGCGGTAGTAGTGTCGCACAACAGACTGGAAGCAGATCGAGAACTCGTCGACTTCTAAATTTGTTCGGTCGTCGTCGCTAAATTTGTGAACTGATTTAATTAGTAGTTTTGTAACTATTTTTGTGTGCTTCATTTTTGTTATTTTCATAGCGCAATTAAATATACACAAATTGACAACATAAAAATATTTACCACGTTAGCCAAATCGACAATCAATACAACAGCCGTATAATCGACAATTATTATAAAAGAATCGACGGTTCTACCGTCAGACGACGCATCCAAACTCAACCAAATTTTATTTAAAATTACAATAAAAAAAATATATCTTACAAAAATAATACAAACTTATCATAAATATATATCTTAATATATGTTGTAAATATATCTTAATAAAAAAGATATCTACACAAAAAAAAAATATATATCTTATAAATATATCCTACTAAAAAAATATCATAACATATCTTTAAAAAAAAATTAATGGTTAACCGCCCGATTAAAGGGCGGTTTGCTTGGCCGTGTGGACCGCCCAATCATTGGGCGGTTTTGTGGGTAGGGTGAACCGCCCAATCATGGGGCGGTTAGGTCATTTTTGAAAAAAATTTCAAGGTGGGGTTAGATTTGATATTTTTCTTTTGTTTGGGGTTATTAATAAAAATTTCGGTTTATTCAGTGATAAAAAATTCTAAGTAGAAATGATAAAGTTACATAGCTGATGAGTTACTGAAACAATGCAACACCCGGAAGACTAAAAACAACAATAACAGCCTTTATCCAACTGCATTAGCACTCAGTGCTTTTGATGCCCTTTTGAGTCTGTACCTCTTTGTAAGCTAATCCTTACTATCTCCTGGAATTCACATAGCATTGTAACTATGGTAACTCCCTCAAACAAGAAAATAACCTTACAGTACAACTAATATTATACAGCTACCTTAAACATGATACATACATATAAAAAAAAAAACACAGAAAAAACCAAAATACACAGAGGCAAGAGCGGCATCAATAGATATAGTACAAACGTTACCAGCACATACTTTACCAGCATTATAGATATTGTATAACCCACTGGAAAAATAATCGCATTGGAAAAAAACAATATCAGTAATAGCAGTGTATCAGCGAGGGTAAAATCCAGAGCAGTATATTAACTATTAAGGTAAAATCCAGTACCATTGGGTGGATGAGACCAGTGCCAGTACCAGTGAGATCAAAAACTAGTACCCGTACCAGTGACAGAAAATGGCAAACTCCAGTAGCTGTACCGGAGACGTTGTGAATCAAAATAGTACCAGTGGCTAGAAGAAAACAGTACCAATGACCCAATGAAACCAATACCAGCATCTAAGGGGCAAAATGGGAAATCAGACCAAAATTGAGAAATTGGACAGTCTATTTAAAAGATAGGTACCGGTAACAGCATTGGGCACGTATTACCTTAACCAAAACAACCATGTATTGTGCAGCCTTTGCAAATTCGTCTACCTCGATGTTCAAGTCCCTAGGCATATTAACACATCTGAAATTGGGATTTAGTGCCAGAAGCGCCCAACAAATGGGATATCTGCGGATTTGTTGGATATGGGTAAAGAAACCAAGTGAGTTCTGTCCAGTATTGTAATTTTTTAACTTTTAAAGAAGCAATTCAAACTTTGTAGTAGGCTAGACAAATTTCATCCCATGACAAGTACCAACCAGAATTTTTTTGTATGACTAAAATTCGACAAATAATTAGTTTTTTTTTAAAAGGACCATACCATATTACATATACGGTCAGTCATCATGGTACCAAATTCAAGGTTTACAGATTATCCCTCATGATTTTTTTTTTTGTAAATTGAATTTGCAAAAATGAAAAAAAAAAAAAATAACTTCACTATGCCAATCTGTCAAACAACTTATGAGCATCATAAAATAAACCATGACTGGTGTCCCATTTGGTCCGTACCAGAAATTCAAAATCTATCGATCAACATTTTTAATCAGCAATATCTAAATGCCTCCTTGAATTAACCAATTACCAATTCACAAACCAAATGCCCTGTGATGATGACCACAACAAAAATAACAAGAGAAACATAAAATCATACATTAGAGAACTAAACTATTGAACTAAACAAAATCCAAGAATGAGATCATTGTAGGTTTAGATATCTGGAGCAACTCATTTCACAACCATTTCATCAAACATCCTCAGAGCACTATGCATGTTACCCAAGCTACACAGACTATGCATAGTGCTTTGAGGATGTTTGATGGAATGAATGAGAATGTTGTAGGTAAGCACATCTCGAACAACGCCATTAGCAGTCATGTCATCAAACATCCTCAGAGCAGTATGTGTGTCACCATGGATGCAGAGACCATGAATTAGGAGCACATACCGTGAGAGGCATTTTAAGAAACACCTTAGATGCAGATAATCAAGAGTTGAATTAGAAAACACATCCCTGATCACTTACAGCACTGTTATTGAAGGTCATTGCAGCCCTGGTGATATCAGACTTGAATTAGGAGCATATCTCATGAGAGACTTTTTCACAAACACCTTGTGTGCAGAAAACCCTACGTTATCTGTAGATCTTTTTTAAAGGAATGGCGGCTCAAGAAGTGCTTTTATAGTTGCAGTTTGGTTTTGTGGGCTGTGTTTGGGCCATGAAAAGCAAGCCTCGCCAACACAAAATATGAACCCATTAGTCTTGAAATTGTGCCCGAGATTTTCACCAGCCTATAAAATAAGCCTTGATTTAATATATTTAATATTTTGAAAGTAAACCCTTACTTCTGAATAAAGTTCAATGGCAGATAGCAAAACAAATGCAAATGATAAGATCAAATTTTCACTCTGTTTTAAGCATATTTGAAACAATTATGCTTACGTTTGCTCTATATCTAATTTTCAGTTTGTTAGTCTCAATATTTTGTTTGAACAACTTCCCTGAGGGTGGTTTGTCAATCTGCAAAATATTAGACAATCTTGGGCTAATACATATTTCAAATCCCCTTATAATTTTTTTTTTTCCAAGAGATATAAACTGAATCTCTATGGCATCTGCGGCTGTCTCATTTATGCTACAAAGTTTGATAAATAAAAGAATAAAATGTTAGATGTCCAAGTTATGCTGAAACCGACTGTCTAATTTTCTCTTTTTTGAGAAATTTAGATCTATACACATCATAAATATATGATCTAGATATTTCTCCATCTAATTTTGAAAAATAGAAAACCTTGCTTTTCCTAAGAATTGAAAGAGGTGCTGTCATTAAAAAAAAAACCAGAGAGGAGAGAGATGGAGAGTTGGAAATAAGATCAAGAAAGCAAGATCTCACCCAACCATTATGCCAAGGTAATTGCCCAACCAGGGAGTACTGGTACACCATACTAGGCACAAAGAGGTCTCTGATCTCTCTCTCCTCAGCATCGTACAACGTGGCCTTGAACCACTTGAGAGTTCACATCAGCCTCTCGAGATCCTCCTCAGCAGCTCGAGCACGCCCCTTTTGTGAGTTATTAGAATTTGATGAAGAGGAAGGAGCCTGTGCAGAGGCTGTAATTGAGGGGAGCAAATTGGTGGCTAGAGAGAGTACAGAGGATAACAAATTCCCTGCCATTTGGCTCTGTAGAGATCTCAATTGTGAAGATGAGAAATGAGTAAAGAGTAGAGGGTTGGTGAGATCTCAATTGGAAATGGCGTGTAGAAGACTTGACCGTACACTAGTCAATGCTTTTTATTTATTTATTTATTTTTTTGACGATAGTGGATTACATTCGGTGGAGTTGGGTCACTGTGTCTGTAGGTGGGTCCCTTGCGCCTTGCTGTTGTTTTCTAGGAAACCATCTCCACCGGTTAAGGATTTTCTTGATATAGCTCCTCCTAGGTTACATTACTTTTGGTGTTTTGTTTTTGGGAAATTGTGTATATGTTTTAGTTAAATAAGTTCACATAATGTGGGCCTTTATGTTTTAAAAAAAAAATTATAGGGGGAATTTCATCTAACGAGCAAAATGTCCAATTAGTTCATGAAGAAGTCAGTTAAGCAAATAAAATTACATTCAAGGCAAAATAAGAAAAAAAATGAATATGAAGTCCTGCCAGTAAAATCCATACTGGTGTCTGACTATTACAGCATCTCATTTGGGAACACTTCATTTAGGTTTCCTTAGGGCTGTAAACGAGCAGGACCCCACAGGTGCTCCCATTCACCAGAAACCAAATGTTGCGGGCCCCAAAAAGCTTGGAAGCCCAGATTCTGTGCCTCTAGTATCCGTCCTTGAGGTAAGAAGAGTTCATCCAGCTCGGGCAATTCGGGCAGGTCATGGACAAATGGACGCAATCCGATAAGAGAAAAAAGAGAAGGTGGTGCTGCCTTACCGCGGTTGTGGCATGGGAACTGGAGCTTGTGACTTGTTCAGTGGCAGTAATTTTTAGAGCTTCAACTAATGGGATATCTGCCGATTTGTTGGATATGGGTAGAAAATCCAAGCGGGTTCGGTCCAGCATTGTGACTAAAATTTGACAAATAATTATTTTGTTAAAAAAAGGACTGCACCACATTACACATACGGTTAGTCATCATGGTACCAAATTGAATTTGCAAAAATGAAAAGAAAAAAATATTAACTTTACTTCACTATGGCAATCTGTCAAACACCTTATAAGCATCGTAAAATAAACGATCACTAGTCTCCCATTTGGTCCGTACCAGAAATTCAAATATATCGATCAACATTTTTAAAAGGCAATATCCAAATGCCTCCTTGAATTAACCAATTACCAATTCACAAACCAAATGCCCTGTGCGGACCACAACAAAAATAACAACCGAAAAAATAAAACCATACATTAGAGAACTAAACTATTGAACTAAACAAAATCCAAGAATGAGATCATTGTAGGTATAGATATCCCGAGCAACTCATTTCACAAGCATTTCATCAAACATCCTCAGAGCACTATGAATGTTACCATGGCTACACAGACTATGCATAGTGCTCTGAGGATGTTTGATGAAATGAATGAGAATGTTGTAGGTAAGCACATCTGGAAGCCATTAGCAACAATGTCATCAAAAATCCTCAAAGCAGTATGTGTGTCACCATGGATGCAGAGACCATGAATTAAGAGCACATACCGTGAGAGGCATTTTAACAAACACCTTAGATGCAGATACCACACTTGAATTGGAAAACACATCTGTGATTACTTACAGCACTCTTATTAAAATTATTAATAGCTATTGGTTTTCATCTTCATGTTTTCTTCCATCTCTCATCTCAGAGATGAGTTTCTTCATTTCATCCGGATTCTCATGATTGCTCACTGCATTTAGAAGTATGTCAAAGGTGACATCATTCGGTTTAAGGCCTTGCTTCATCATCTTCTCGGCCAAATGTAGAGCCTCCCTGATTCTGTGATTTTTACAATAACCGTTGATTAAGGTACAATAACTGTGTTGGTTCGGCTTAATGCCTTTTAAAGCCATCCTTGCTAATAATTCTTCTGCTTCATCAAGGTGGCTTTCTAGCACATAACCCTGCAGCAGTGATGTGTAAGTGATTACATCTGGTTTCACCCCTCTTTCCTCCATAAAACAAATCACCTTCTCAGTTTCACAGGTTAGTCCTTGCTTGCACAAGGAATCTATTAATGCATTGAAAGTCACAACATTAGGTGAAATACCTTGACTAACCATATCACGGAATACCCCAATGGCACGGCTCCAGTCACCGACAGCTGAAATCCCATGGATAATAGAACTGTATGTGACAACATCTGGCATCACTCCTCTATGTCTCATGTCCTGAAGAAGTTCCAAAGCACGCAAGAAGGCCCCCCCTTTACAACAACCATCTATTAAGGTATTATATGTGAACTCATTGGCTTGAAGTCCACAGCCAACTAATTTGTCATATATTTCAAAAGCCTTGTTGATATCACCAAGTCCACAAAATCCAAGAATGAGACCATTGTAGGTATAGACATCAGGAGCAACACCTTTCACAACCATTTCGTCAAACATCCTCAAAGCACAATGCATGTTGCCCTGGCTACACAGACTATGAATGAGAATGTTGTAGGTGATCACATTTGGAACAACACCTTTACCAGCCATGTCATCAAACATCCTCAAACCACTATCTGTGTCACCCTGGCTGCAGAGACCATGAATAAGACTGTTGTAGGTATGCAAATTGGGAACAAGTCTACAAGCAGGCATTTCATCGAACACCTTCCGTGCTGTAATAACATCTCCATTTTTGCACAGGCCATCAATGAGAATGTTACAAGTGATCACGTCGGGCCACACTTTTTGAGCAGCAATCTCATTAAAGACCTCTACCGCCATATCAATCTCACCCTCTTTGCAAAAGCCATGGATTAGACTGTTGTAAGTAATAACATCAGGCTTGCAAGTACCCTTTTCTCTTGCCATCTGACGACACAGCTCAAGTCCAAGTCTGCTGTCACCAGTGCTGGAAAGCCCTCCAATTAAAGTGTTGTAAATCACCAAATCAGGAGCGCATTCCATTAGAGGCATTTTAACAAATAATGAGAGTAGAACTAGGGTGTTCCTAAGCTCACCAAGTCCTTCCGTGAGCTCGACTCTAAAACCTATCTAATTGACTTCAAATGACATTTTCAAACTGTTAGATGTTCAATCTATATTAAAATGTGCTTGGAGACCAAATTTTACATTTTTTGAAATTTTTTTACTATTTATTAAGATGGTTTGAAAATTGCTGTTTTCCAATGGTGCAGAATTTTAATAAAAATAGCGATTTTCAAACCATCTTAATAAATAGTAAAAAAATTCCAAAAAATATAAAATTTGGTCTCCAAGCACATTTTAATATAGATTGAACATCTAACGGTTTGAAAATATCGTTTGAAGTCAATTCAATAGGTTTTAAAGTCGAGTTCACGAAGGACTTGGTGAGCTTAGGAACACCCTAGTTCTACTCTCATTATTTGTACTCTTTTGGACATATTTGATATATTATAGAGTTACACAGGAAAAATGTGTGAGTTATTACAAATTTAAAGGATAAATACGTAATTACTGATTTTAGAGGGGGAATACGTAATTACTGACTTTAAAGCACAGCCTTGTAACTATGATAACTCCCTAAAATATGAAAATAACCTTACAGTGCAACTAATATATTACGGCTGCCTTAAACATGATACTTACATATGAAAAACAACACATACATAATAGAAGAAAAACCACACAAAAATATCGAAAGAAATGAAAAACTAGTGACCATACCCATACAGGTTATATATTACACGTTTGCTGAGCATACTTACATAGAAAAGAAACAACCACACATGAAATCCAACGAAAATGAAAAAAAAGACCAAAAAAAAAAAAAAAATACAAACAGGCCAAGCGGTATCAGTAGATATAGTACATATGTTACCAGCACATAATTTACCGGCATTATAGATATTGTATAACCCACTGAAAAACAATCACATTGGAAAAAACAATATCAGTAAGAGCAGTGTATCAGCGAGGGTAAAATCCGGAGCAGTATATTAAGGCAAAATCCAGTACCAGTGGGTGGATGAGATCAGTGGCAGTACCAGTGAGAGAACAAACTAGTACTCGTACCAGTGACGGCAAATGGAAAACTCCAGTAGCCGTACCGGACATGTTGTAAATCAAATTAGTACTAGTGGCTACAAGAAAACAGTACCAATGACCCAATGAAACCGGTACCATTATCCAAGGGTCAAAATGGGAAATCAGACATGCTATTTAAATGGGAAAATTTAAAGTCTATTTAAAATGTAGGTACCAGTAACAGCGTTGGGTACGTATTAGTCCTACCTTGACAAAAGAAGTAATGTATTCGTGCAGTCTTTGTCAATTCGTCCGCCTCGACGTTCAGCAGAAGGGTTCTAATAAGATTTGTAAGCATAGAGGGGAGTTCAGCAGCAACCAAGGAGCCGGATTTAATTGCCAATGGAGAGAGAAACCAAATTGCTCTTGCATGGGGGCAGTAGAAGAAAAGATGCTGTACCGTTTCGGCATGGAAACCACAAAGCGCACAGGATGCATCAATTGCCAGAATTCTTCGGTGCAAGATGTCACCAAGTGGAAATACACTATGTACTGCCTTCCAAATCAGCAGTTTGACCCGAGGGGTCACATCATTCAGTTTCATTTTCATCTCATATTTGTTGGATCTGCACAGAAGAAAGTAATTTTATTTAGTGAAAACAGACTGGTGTTGTGACACTGCTTTATTAACTAAAGTGTATAAATGTTTACAGTATAAAATTCAGAAATTTCAGCAAGGAGAGTTTGCGGACATCTCTTTGTTGCTAGTTGATAGAGACTTACAAGGATGACCCACACCACACCGTCTAGTTCCATGAGGAAATACGAGTGGTCAGTGACATGACTTCAAATTGAGATTAGTAGAAGAAGCTGCATATCGCAACTGGTGAAACTGAAATTCTGACCGAAAATGGTACTAAAGTAAATGCCACCACTTCATATTCTGGGATTTTTTGGTCAATCTGTGTTACCTTATGCAACTAAAGTATTTTCTGCCGTACATTCTTATACTAGGTTACTTATGATAATGGGGCTTTGGAGTTTCTATTTTTGAAGGACAAGGCTTGGGAACTATTAAAGGTGAGAGATTGGTGGTTTTTAGTATTATCTTGTAGTATTTGGTCCACATAAAGGATTACTGTACCAAATATTAATAGAACAAATTTGCTTTAACAGAGTGTATATATAAGACTGCTGTAGGTATACAAATCAGGATCAAGTCTACAAGCAGGCATTTCTTCGAACACCTTCCGTGCCGTAATAACATCTCCATTTTTGCACAGGCCATCAATGAGAATGTTACAAGTGATCACTGGGCCTCATTTTTTCAGCATCCATTTCTTAAACATCTCTAAAGCCATGCCAGTCTCACCCTCTTTGCAAAAGCCATGGATAAGAGTGTTGAACGTACGTAATAACGTCAGGCATGTAATTCTCTTCTCTTCCCATCTGACGATACAGCTCAAGCCCAAGTCTGGTGTCAGCAGTGCTCCAAAGCCCTTCAATAAGGGTGTTGTAAATGATCAAATTAGGAGTGCATCCCATGAGAGGCATTTTAGCAAACACCTTAACTACAAACCCAATCTCCTTCAATACATGGGATGCACTCCTAATTTAATCATTTATAAGCACACAGAATCCGAGATCTGCTGGACCCAAGCGCCGGCAGCAATCTATGATGAGGCCGAAGGTATGGAGGTTGGGAGAGACACCTCCATCTCTGGTACACTTCAAGCGATTAAAGAGGTTGAGTAGCTCTCTTCACACTTCACAGTGCTTTGTTTTTGCAATGGAGGCAAGAAGGCTGTTGATGGTAAAACTGGATGGCGGGTGATTTTGGGGCGAGAGGAGGCGATGGAAGAGAGACGGACTCAGGCAGCTGAAGGCTCTCTCCAGCTTGAAATTCTCTGTTGTACCAATCCCTCATTCCGTCCAGGTGACCAGCCTAATATTTGACCCCCTTTGTGAACTCCGGTTTTAATAAATATAATCGGCCCATGGGCCTTTTCCTACTACAAAAAACATTGACAGGAGGTGTGCTCCGCAGCACCGGATCGCATAATTGAAGGATAAGTGAAATTGAGCCCAAATTTTATTAATATCTAATATTAAATAAAAATTAATACAAATGTCTACAATTTTTCAGAAATTACAAAAATGCCCAGGCTGCCGAGAACTGAATTCTTTTGTGGGCTGCCGTGAAACTCGGAGGCCGAATGACATAATTTTTTTTTATTTCTACGGTTTCTGTCAGATACCGTGTTTTGAATTGATGGTTTTTTTTATTTAATTAGAAAATTTATGATTTTTTTATTTTGTCTATTAAAATATTAGAAATATTTTTATATTTTTTTTTTAAATAGATGGAATACTATATAATTTAATTACAAGAAAGACTGTAACAAATAACTCCGGTCAACATTTTTCAGTCGAAATTTTTTCTAGCAAAAAGAAAAATTAAATTTTTTTTTTTTATTACTGAAAAAAAATAAAAACATTTTGAATCTGAGTTATTGATCCCAGTTCAAAAGTCATTTTTGGATAAATAAAGAAATTATCGTGGTCCTTCTAATACATTCAAATTCCAAGTTGTTCCATTATTTTCTTAAAAGTGATTTTTGAAAAATATTAAAATATTAAAATATTAACAATATAAAATAGCTACTTGCATCAGTGTATCCAACAATGGCCATGGAGAACTGAAGCTTCTGATCGACAAAAAATTGCAGAAAGTGTTGTTCGCCGAAGTAAGAAAACATGTGGTCGGTTTTCTCTTACGTCTGTTGTCCCTGCCCTTTGGATCAGTGATCAAACTAATAGCTGAAGAATCGACCTTCAGTCCCTTATGCAACACATACCGTAGCTGGGAGCAGCTGGATTATAGATTCCTTTCTTCAACTCGAATGACAGCAAATAGTCTCATCCCTGTTTTCTCGCCTACATCTTCCTCCAATTTTGCTCTTCTCCTTTCTTCCTCAAGTCGAGTTGAGCTACAACAAAAGAGACACAGTCTATGTATGCAATTGCAAGACTAAATATACCGAAGATGCCAATCGAAAGAAACGGATATCTCAAAAATGGCATTACTTGTGCTGTTTTGGATGATCTATCAATGGTGCCTATTGATGATTTAAGCCTGCTTGAAGAAAAGACGGTTAACATGGATGTCCAACAGGTCAGCTCTGTTCAATGAAAGTACATTCAACGAGTCACACACATATATATATATATATGAGGAGGGATCCAATTACACCTTTTTTGGTGACACACTTTGACACCTATCATTTTTAAAGTTCAAATAGTCGATTTAAACCGTTCAACATGATGGATATATTAAAATGTGCTTGGAGATCAAATTTTACATTTTTTTGAATTTTTTTGCTATTTATTAAGATGGTTACAAAAATCGTTGTTTTCAGACCATTGAAAAATAGCGATTTTGTAACCATCTTAATAAATAGTAAAAAAATTCAAAAAAATGTAAAATTTGATCTCCAAGCACATTTTAATATGGTGATCATGTTGAACGGTTCGGATCGGCTGTTTGGATTTTGAAATCGCAAAATTGACCTATATAAAAAACGGTGTCATGATGTGTCACCAAAAAAGGTGTAATTGGATCCCTCCTCTATATATATATATATAGTAATATATAGCATTCTATACTGAACTTGATGTGAAAAAAATTAACATTTATATATGATAATCTATCCAAGTGACGTAGTATAATTAATGTAATCCTTTGTTCTATACTGAACTTGTATATTCTGCTTTTTTTCAAGATGATTTTCTTGACTAGTCATGGCCATTAAAAGAAGGAAGCAACACATGTTTAATTTCCAGAGGCCATCACTTGTCTCGAGTTTTGCTAAAATTAGTTGAAGAAATAATGAAGATTTTTCCACATGGGCAACCAGTAATAAATGGAAAAATAAATAGAACATAAAAGGATGAAAAGAAATGAAAAAAGTCAAATGTAGAATTAATGGTACGTGAATGGTATGCTAAGTAATAGTGATATTTCCAGGCCCATTTATTGGCCCGTTAAAATTTCCAATTGGTCGGCCCAATTTTCATCACGGTAGTGATATTTACATTGCTTAATTCAGACAATCTAAATGTAGGATACTGAATGTATTCATTCCATATATGCCTGCGTTTAGTAGTAATAGTGTTAAATAGTTTAGGGTTGATTTATGTAAAAGTGTTACATATAATTTAACATTAATTTATATGTAACATTAATGTAGATGAAAATCATAATTTTATAAAGTACTTAAATATGCTGCATATGAATTTAGCCATGCAGCATTTTCTTATATGTATTTGGCAAATTTTGAGTTCGATCAAATTTGGACTGCTCAAATATTTGAATTTAGTTCGGACAGGCACAGGATTGCTCAAATGTCGAGTGTTGACCATTTTACAAATAAGACCTTGTAAACATTTATAATTGTCACCGGGTGGATTGATTCCGAAACCTGCACATTTGCCATCGGGTCGACCGACTCATGAACTAGGTCAATACCATACCATCACCTGAAATTAAGGATTTCTGAATTCATCATTTTCATGTTGGGCCGTGACATTGTCACCTGAAATTTATACTGCATATGCAACAACAATTGATGAATAATTATGAAAAATTAATAACAATGGTGAAGAACTTGCTAGTCTGCTTGAGCCCAAGGTTACTACATGGTGCTGGTTTGTTAAGGGTCTTCAGTAGTTAGCGAATTCACACTTTTGCAAAAGCTATACACAAGTATTCATTTATTGTTTGAAAAGAAAGATAAGCAAAGTAAATTTCAGATCACAATTTTAGATTCCTTTTGCAGTTTGAATGCAAGAAATGATTTCTAACCCAATTCCTCAATTCTTTTTCTTTTTCTTTTAGCACGCATGCCATTTTGATCTTGAGATCCCAAATGCATAACTGGTACCGTGCTGGTACCAGGATAGTACTGGCTAGTAATTTGGGACCTCCAATTTGGACGATTCAAGAAAAAGTCAAAAGTATGATTACCCTCTTTACAAAAGTCAGATTAGGAAAGCATGGATTACGCTACTAAATACTGGAACTTTATTAGTACTGTAGAGAATCATAAATTAGGCTATATGTATACAAAGTTCAAATTAACAATGACAAAGATTAAAGTAGAAAGAACAACTTACTGGTATTGTACTGCTACAACAGAAGATCTGAGTAGATGTATTTTGCTTGGAGATAATCTTAAAAACCTCCTATGTAAATTACACATAGAAATTAAGACTGAGCAATGCAAATTACAATGCAAGTATTCTAACAAAAATCAAGGTCTTTGACAAATTCGTAAAGCACCCATCTGCACTTTAAAATTAACATCGATTTATTCTTTAACCTGGACCAAAGCAATGGTTTCTTAAATTTAAAAAAATAGGAGATTCATACCTTAACAAAGTACAGCGAGAAGTGGAATTGACCCAATAGAGCTGCTTCTTTCCGAAAGTACCCCTAATATTTGAGATAAGGACAGATACAATTTTAATGTAAGTTATTTTTGGTGCATCATGCACCACTAGAATATAGGTCTTGAGTTAACCAAGGAAATCTTCAAATGCCTCCTTGAATTAAACAATTTACCAATTCACAAACAATATGTCTTGCATAGAATTCAAGACCTGTGCTGACCAAACAAATTTCAACAAGAGAAAAATAAAATCATACATTAGGGAATTAAACTTTTGATCTAACACAAATTTTGTTTTTAATATACATCAGCACACACATTGTCCCACAAAAGTAGGGGTATGGCTAAGCACTTTCGCACTTGCACACCAAATTCAGATACACATACAACAACTAAAATTATTAATAGCTACTGGATTTCATCTTCATGTTTTCTTCCATCTCTCATCTCAGAGATAATTTTCTTCATTTCATCTGGATTCTTATGATTGCTTACTGCATTTAGAAGTATGTCAAAGGTGACATCATTAGGCTTAAGGCCTTGCTTCATCATCGTCTCAGCCAGATATAGAGCCTCACGGATTCTATCATTTTTACAATAACCATTGATTAAGATACTGTAACTGTGTTGGTCTGGCTTAATGCCTTTTAAAGCCATCCTTTCTAATATTTCTGCGGCTTCATTGAGATGGCCCTCCAGCACATAACCCTGCAGCAGTACTGTGTAAGTGATTACATTAGGATTGACTGCTCTTTCCTCCATAAAACTGACCAGCTTCTCTGCTTCACAAGTTAATCTCTGCTTGCACAAGGAATCTATTAATGCATTGAAAGTCACTACATTGGGTGAAACGCCTTGATTTACCATATCGCGGAATACCCCAATGGCACGGCTCCAGTCACCGACAGCTGAAATCCCGTGGATAATAGAACTGTATGTGACAACATTGGGCATCACTCCTCTCTCCCTCATCTTCTGAAGAAGCTCTGAAGCACGCAAGAAGGCCCCCTCTTTGCAACAACCATCTATTAAGGTAGTATATGTGAACTCATTAGCTTGAAGCCCACAAACAACTAATTTGTCATATATTTCAAAAGCCTTGTTGATGTCACCAAGTCCACAAAATCCATTAATGAGGCCATTGTAGGTATAGAGATCCGGAGCAACTCCTTTTGCAACCATTTCATCAAACATTCTCAGAGCACTATGCATGTTGCCATGGCTACACAGACCATGAATGAGAATGTTGTAGGTGATCACATCTGGAACAATGCCTTTAGCAACCATTTTATCAAACATCCTCAAAGCACAATCAGTGTCACCCTGGCTGCAATGACCATGAATAAGACTGTTGTAGGTACGCAAATTGGGAAGAAGTCTACAAGCAGGCATTTCATTGAACACCTTCCGTGCTGTAATAACATCTCCATTTTTGCACAGGCCATCAATGAGAATGTTACAAGTGATCACGTTGGGCCACACATCTTGAGCAGCCATCTCTTTCAAGATGTCTACTGCCATGGCAATCTCACCCTCTTTACAAAAGCCATTGATTAGGGTGCTGTAAGTAATAACATTAGGCTTGCAACTACCTCCTTCTCTTGCCATCTGACGACACAGCTCAAGTCCAAGTCTGCTGTCCCTAGTGCTGCAAAGGCCTTCAATAAGCGTGCTGTAAATTATTAAATTGGGAGTGCATCCCATGAGAGGCATTTTAGCAAACACCTTGCCAGCAAGCCCAATCTGCTTCAATGCACAGAGTCCCTTGATCAGGGAGCCGAACATGATGGTATTAACACCACATCCTTCTCTCAAGGACTGACCAAGCACACAGAATGCGAGATCCGCTCGACCCATGCGACGGCAGCAATCTATGACGAGGCCAAATGTATGGTTGTTGGGAGAGACGCCTCTATCTCTGGTACGCTTCAAGCGATTAAAGAGGTCTAGTACAGTTGAGTAGCGGCTGGAGTGCTTTGTTTTAGCAATGGAGGCAAGAAGTCGATTGATGGTAAAAATTGAGGGCGGGTGATTTTGTTGTGAGAGGAGACGATGGAAGAGAGACACGGCCTCGGGCAGCTGTGTGATCTCTCCCGCTTGGATTCTCTTCCTGACCAATCTCTCCAGGTGACCACCCAATGGTTTGGCTGCCTTGGCATTCATAAATAAATCTCCGTAGGTACTGTTAGATTTCTTGGTAGGAGCAGAGATCAGAGAGTCGGGGCTTTGTGTTTACTACAGGCTGGAACTTCGGAAGAGGGTTTTCTCGCTTAGTCGGAGTTTGGGTTCAGCGGAGGGCTTTTTCAACTGCGGATGGGTACTTTGGGTCTAGATCCAAATTATTGCGGATGAGGACTTTGGGCGTAGATCCGTAAAATGTCAACCCAATATAGGAGACTCTTTGGGTAAAGTCAATGTGGTTGTAAAACTTGGATCATAATATTTTTTAAATTACTTGAGATGTTTGGTCAATATGCAAATTATTAACAACGGACAAATATCAACACCAATCTGCAAATTATTAACAACGGACAAATATCCTTTCAGCTACTGTAACTTGAGATTTACTCCCAACCGTTTCGAGATTCGAGCTAGCGAAGGGGCAATATTGTTGGGCTTTGAGATTCGAGCTAGCATAGAGGTAGTATTATTGGTCTTTGAGATTCGTGACAAGTTAAAAAAAAAAATGTTCCAGATCCACTAATTGTAAAAGATTCTTTATTACAGTACCGGAGAAGATTTGAATTCATTAACAACTAGAACATATAATTTTTCACTATCAGAAACTATATCGAGCTAGCCGGTTCACATTTTCATTATGTCAATTAATTGCTAAAACTGTACTAATCTGTAATATTTTTGTGTAGAGAAATTGTATTATCTAAAAACTAGACTTTCATACCTTTATTTTGACATAAAGAACACAAAAATCCATGTAGCCATGTTCTCTAAATTGAATTTTGAATCTGATCAAAATTATAGGACTGCTCATTGGAATTTCAGCTTTTCTGATTTCTGACCTCTGTCAATTAATCGCTAAAACTGTACCAATCTGTTATATTTTTGTATAGAGAAATTATATTATCTGGAAACTAGACTTTCATATATTTATTTCGATATAAATAACACAAAAATTCATGTAGCCATTTTCTCTAAAATGAATTTTGAATCTGATCAAAATTATTGGATTTCTCACTAAACATAGCAGAAAAAAAAATGAATTTCATTTTGGGCTGGCATGGGCCATGGCGGCCCTTTTTTTTTTCCTTTTTCTAGGTCAGCCAGAGCCATGGCGTCCCTTCTCTCTTTTTTTTTTCCATTTTTTCCACGGGCTGGAGTATACGCATACCTGCCTTTCCATTTTTCAAATTTCATTGACTCATTTCTCATTTTTAATATTTTATTTATTTATTTTCTTATATATAAATTTTTTGGTTTTTAAATAAGTGATGATATAAAAGTACAAAGGTAGGTCCGGTAGAGAAGCAATAATTAATATTGAGGATTGGTTTCTCAATCAGTGACATACAAAATTTGCATCGCTCTCTCAAGATAGAAATCTATTTTTTTTTTAATGCTAATTTGCGGAGCTAGATACTACAAGTTAATAGGACTAAAAAAATAACATAAAAATGAAGAAAAGATATGTGACCTCTCCTGATCAATTCTTCTCTAAGCTCTGGTAAAGAAGCCTCTCCATTTCTAGCAATGCCTCTTCACTCTCTGTTACATTCCCAAATTGATCCTCATGTTCCCATATTTGGTCATTTTCTTTTTCATTTAATCCATTTTATCCTGACAAATAATTTGTATTATTGGGGTTACAACTTTCCCTAATGTGTCCGTTGGGATTTGTACAGGCCGGTATAATAACTAATAACAAAATAAGGAGCTTAACATAAATTAATTAATGAAACTTTTGTGAGTTAGCTCTTGATTTAAAGATAAAGGTTTGTCACCTTGACCCTAATTTGGAGTTGATTTCAAATTTTAACTTCATTTAATTGTAAGTCAAATTGAATCGAGCTAGACTTAAAAATTAAATTAGATATTGAATTCGAATTAAGTGAAATTCGAATCTGGTATGAGATCCATTGTTAGGATTTGTATTTCCATGTTCGACTTTCCTTAGGGGATTGATGTATAAATTAACTAATATTTTTTTTCTTAGATATTATTTAGTTACTAATGTTTTTATCTTACGATAAAATTTTGGAAATTGTATATATATTTTAGAAAAAGCTAAGTGAGTATCTTATATTATTCATCTTTAGTGCATGAACGAAAGTGTCGTTGAATTCCAAGGAAGGCAATAGAAATCACGTTTTCTGAAGTCGTTACAGGGAAGCCTCACTTCTAACTTGTTTCCGGTGGTCAAGTCAATTTCGAGAAAAATAGCTTCCCTCTGTTGTAAAGACCATTAAGAACGCCTTGTTTTAAAGGTGAGCATAAAAGCAACAACACAAATAATCTCTAATTAATAAGATGGGAAGATTTCTCTAATTGGCGAGACTGAATAAAAACAAAAACAATACAACTAGATAACTTATATGTTTAGGCTTTTTGAAGATCTGCATTAATTCAAACCAAATTGAATGCACTCCAAACTGTTAGCTGGTTTGAATAGAGTCAGCCCATCATCACCTTTTTTTTTTTTTCCTTCAGTACCACCTGTAACGCCTATTTTCTTCTTCTCTTATAATTGGAACTTTGTAATGATGATGAATCAATAAAAGACAATTCAATTAACTCCAATTGTATCATGGTATCAGAACTGTTTTAAGATATTCAACCAAGATCGTAGAAATTCAGAAATTCAGAAATTAAAGAATCAATAAATGGTACCAGTACTAGGCCTGACCAAAATATCATTGACCAAATAATGTGTCCTTGAAATCTTGAAATAAGCCATTTGTTCAGCAAATACATCATATGCTGGTTTAATAAATATAGTACACATTGCAGAAAACCACATGAGAGAGTTGGAAATGAGTAGCAAAGAACTTCTAGACGCAAATATAAACTTTAATCTTACCGTCAACAATTACCAATTTAACAACCAATCATCACAATTTTACATTAAAAATCAAGCATGAGCAACTTGTTATAAAGCATCTAACGTGCTATGTTTAACACAACAACATAGACATAAAATTCAATATCCAAATGTAGGAAATCTTTAAAATCCAAATGACCACCCCCAAATTTTAAACCCCGAAGAAGCTTATCTAGTCTAACTACCAAACATCATTGATCTCTCACAATCCATTGCTAAACAACTCCATACCGGTCCCAACTCCAGCATAGCAAGTGTTCGCCACTTGAAGAGAAACAATAAGCCTTCCCACAAACCCAGCTACGACCAGTACGATTATAGTGCCGGTACCACATTACATTACTTTTAGCTGCAAATTATGCAATACAAAAAATCTGACAACTATTGGTTTTCATCTACATGTTTTGTTACATCTCTCATCTCAGAGATAAGTTTCTTCATTTCATCCGGATTCTCATGATTGCTTGCTGCATTCAGAAGTATGTCAAAGGTGACATCATTAGGCTTAAGGCCTTGCTTCATCATCTTCTTGGCTAGATGCAGAGCCTCACTGATTCTATCATTTTTACAATAGCCGTTGATTAAGGTATTATAACTGTGTTGGTTTGGCTCAATGCCTTTTAAAGCCATTTTTTCTAATAATTCTGTTGCTTCACTGAGATTTCCCTCTAGCACATAACCCTGCAACAGTGCTGTGTAGGTGATTACATTAGGTTTCACCCCTCTTTCCTCCATAAACCCGATCAACTTCTCTGCATCACAGGTTAGTCGGTGCTTGCACAAGGAATCTATTAATGCACTGAAAGTCACTACATCAGGTGAAATCCCTTGACTTACCATATCACGAAATACCCCAATGGCACGGTTCCAGTCACCGACAGCACAAGTCCCGTGGATAATAGAATTGTATGTGACAACATCTGGCATCACTCCTATATCTCTCATCTCCTGAAGAAGCTCCAAAGCATGCAAGAAGGCCCCCCCTTTGCAACAACCATCTATTAAGGTACTATATGTGAATTTTTCAGCTTGAAGCCTACAGCCAACTAATTTGTCATATATTTCAAAAGCCTTGTTGATATCACCAAGTCCACAAAATCCGAGAATGAGACCATTGTAGGTATAGATATCAGGAGCAACACCTTTCACAACCATTTCATCAAACATCCTCAGAGCACAATGCATGTTGCCCTGGCTACACAGATGATGAATGAGAATGTTATAGGTAAACACATTTGGAATAACACCTTTAGCAACCATTTCATCAAATATCCTCAAAGCACGATCAGTGTCACCCTGGCTGCAGAGACCATGAATAAGACTGCTGTAGGTATGCAAATCAGGAACAAGTCTACAAGCAGGCATTTCTTCGAACACCTTCCGTGCTGTAACAACATCGCCATTTTTGCACAGGCCATCAATGAGAATGTTACAAGTGATCACATTGGGCCACACTTTTTGAGCAGTCATCTCTTTAAAGATCTTTACCGCCATGTCAATCTCACCCTCTTTGCAAAAGCCATGGATTAGAGTGCTGTAAGTAATAACGTCAGGCTTGCAACTAACCTCATCTTTTGCCATCTGATGACACAGCTCAAGCCCAAGTTTTGTTTCACTAGTTCTGCAAAGACCTTCAATAAGCGTGTTGTATATTATTAAATTGGGAGTGCATCCCATGAGAGGCATTTTAGCAAACACCTTACCAGCAAGCCCAATCTGCTTCAATGCACAGAGTCCCTTGATCAGGGAGCCGAACATGATGGTATTAACACCACATCCTTCTCTCATGGACTGACCAAGCACACAGAATGCGAGATCCGGTCGACCCAAGCGACGGCAGCAATCTATGACGAGGCCAAAGGTATGGATGGTAGGAGAGACGCCTCCATCTCTGGTACGCTTCAAGCAATTAAAGAGGTTGAGTACGGTTGAGTAGCGGCTGGAGTGTTTAGTTTTAGAAATGGTGGCAAGAAGGTTGTTGATGGTAAGAATGGATGGCGGGTGATTTTGTGGTGAGAGGAGGCGATGGAAGAGAGACACGGCCTCGGGCAGCTGTGTGATCTCTCCAGCTTGGATTCTCTTCCTGACCAATCTCTCCAGGTGACCACCCAATGGTTTGGCTTCCTTGGCCATGAATAAATTGAGATGGTTTGTAATTCAATTTCTTCGCAGGAGTAGAGGAGATTCTCGCTCTAGAAAGGGCAGACGAACAAAAAAAAAAAGACTAAAAGAGTGATTTTTGGTAATTGAAAAAAATTGAATTTATTGGTCGTCATTAGCAATTTAGCAATATTTTTCAAATTAATCGCATAACTATTAATTTTTAAATTAACAAAGAGAGTAATTTTTGGTAATTGTAAGGATGAAAAAACTTTATGTAACTGTATAAAGTAATTGCAAAATTTTAAATATTTCTTTAAGACAAATTACTAAATTATTAAGATGCTAACTTCAAATTTCTATTATTTTTTGGAGAAGTTCATGTATTGAAAACATTTGAAATTACTTATTCCCTCCTCTAAAATTCATAATATCATATTTACCCTTCTAAAATTGAAGAACTCACCAATTTATTCATTTTTATTGTTTTTCTTATTAAACGAATTTTAATTTATAAATAACCCATTTTATCTTTTGTTAGAAAATAAAAAATATATAGCATGTTTTAGCAAAATATGAGTCTTTTAATTGAACATTTGTGAAGGAAAAAAATGGATCATTTCTTTACTTCTGACCAATGTTTTAAAATGTTGTTTTGTTCATGAATACGGAAAGCCACTGCATACCGCATATGCCAATTTTAATGCGGATTTTAAAATAAGAATTCATATATAAACATATTTATATGCGTGTATTTGAATTTATTTCCACATAAACAGCATGAAATGTGTTTATTGTGTGTGAAAAATACAATAAATTTTTGCATAATAATCAAGCATACTTGCTTCTTCACAATTATAATTAAAATTGATTTCCACATAAACAACAAATTCTGTATGCAACAATTATAAAGACGCATAACGCATATTAAATTAGAGATTTGGGATTGGATCCATATAACGCATATTAAATTTTGATTTCATGCGCCGCATATTAAATTTTAATGGTGAGGATAAAAAAATGACTAATGCAGTGGTAAAACCACGAAGATAGTTATCTCCGAGGATATGGTCTTCGACGGGAATATTAGTTTGAAACAAATTGAGATCTACACCTCTAGTTCTCTTGTAAATTATTCATGAAGAATATTTATACCAAAAATTTCTTGAAGAAAAATTGGGAAAGGGAGAAAGTACTATAAAAATTATTCATGAAGATTTTTTTTCTCTCTCTCATGCAACTACTACAACTCCATTGAATTGAATTAATATATAGCTGCGTACCTTCTAATTTCTCCATAATTTGAGAAATAAGAAGAGAAATTAGTTGAATATTTCTGCAAATTATATCCGCATTGATTTTTTTTTTTGTATATAGTATTTGAAAAATAAATTGAAATTTATGGCATCTAATCGGCATATCTGCTGAGGTAAAATGTTGTTGTTGACAGTGTTTTATCCTCGCACAAAAACGGTTTTTCACTTCGATTTCATGGTGGATACAAATCTGAAATGAAAGTTTCAGAAAATATAGGATTGTTTATGGTAATAAAATGCTTCGAAAGAGAAGGTTTATTTATGCGCTCATTCTTTTTGGAGTTGATTTCAATTTTTGACTTCATTTAATGTAAGTCAAATTGAATCGAGCTAGACTTAAAAATTAAATTAGATATTGAATTCGAATTAAGTGAAATTCGAATCTGGTATGAGATCCATTAATTCTAAGGATTGATGTATAAATTAACTAATATTTTTTTTCTTAGATATTATTTAGTTACTAATGTTTTTATCTTACGATAAAATTTTGGAAATTTTTTACATATTTTAAAAAAAGCTAAGTGAGTATCATATATAATATTATTCATCTTTAGTGCATGAACGAAAGTGTCGCTGACTTCCAAGGAAAGCAATTGAAATCACGTTATCTGAAGTCGTTACAGGGAAGCCTTACTTCTAACTTGTTTCCGGTGGTCAAGTCAATTTCGAGAAAAATTGCCTCCCTCTGGCCTCTGTTGTAAAGACCATTAAGAACGCCTTGTTTTAAAGGTGAGCATAAAAGCAACAGCACAAATAATCTTTAATTAATAAGAAGGGAAGATTTCTCTAATTGGCGAGACTGAATAAAAACAAAAACAATACAATTAGATAACTTGTATGTTTAGGCCTTTTGAAGGTCTGCATTAATTCAAACCAAATTAAATGCACTCCAAACTGTTAGCTGGTTTGAATAGAGTCAGCCCATCATCACCTTTTTTTTCTTTTTCCTTCAGTACCACCTGTAACGCCTATTTTCTTCTTCTCTTCTAATTAGAACTTTGTAATGATGATGAATCAATAAAAGACAATTCAATTAACTCCAATTGTATCATGGTATCACAGCTGTTTTAAGATATCCAGCCAATCAGGAGACCGAGGAAGGACTATCAACCCATGCTGAGAGCGGTGCAAAAAAGAATTGAGGGATGTATGACGGCCTTTCTGTCCTATGGGGGCCGAGAAACAATGGCTAAAGCAGTTCTGTCTGCAATTCCGCTACACTATTTACAAGCCCTTAGAATTCCCAAGGGAGTAATAAGACATATAGACCGCATGAGAAGGAGTTTCTTCTGGAAAGGGCAAGACAAATGTAAAGGAATACATTGCTTAGCTAGTTGGGAACAAGTTTGCTCTACTAAAGAGGACGGGGGAGTAGGAGTCATAGACCTGATGTGCCAGAATGAGGCCTTGCTCGTCAAATGGCTATGGGCAATTCAACAACAAGAAGGACTGCTGGCACAAACCTTAAGGAATCTGTACGGTATCACAGAACCTTCTCACATCACGGACCAATCTGATTTCCTGAAGGACCTATCCGCATTAATGCCCTTCTACAAGTGCTCAACGGAGCAATGTACGGTAACAGGACAATGGAAGTGGAGATGGCATAGCTCAGGTCACTTTTCGTGTGCCTCGGCTTACCAAAGGCTCCACGATAGGGGAGTGAGATCGAGGGTAAATCTAGCACTATGGAAAATAAAGGCGCCACCCAAAGTGAGAATTTTCCTATGGCTAGTGATACAAAACAAAAACCTCACGCAAGAAACATTAACCAGCAGGGGTTGCACAATACAAACCGGTTGCCAACTCTGTAGGTCAACGACAATAGAAACAAGAGACCACTTGTTCCGGGAATGCCCCTTTGCTAGGAGTTCCTGGAGAGGGTTATTGCCTCAAATGAACCTAGCCGTAACGGCAAACCCAGATGACACAATTACGGATATCTGGTGGAATGATCGAGGAAGGATGGGGTCTGTACAGAGAGAGTCCTGGGACTCAACATAGGCGGCAGGT
Source organism: Carex kokanica (assembly GCA_025461125.1). Taxonomy (NCBI): domain Eukaryota; kingdom Viridiplantae; phylum Streptophyta; class Magnoliopsida; order Poales; family Cyperaceae; genus Carex; species Carex kokanica. The sequence continues at coordinate 290,375 of JAJGRX010000083.1, read as the reverse complement.
CTGTGGACGCTTTGGAGAGAAAGGAATAGAAGAACCTTCGCCGACAAAGCCAAACCAGTGCATCTTTTAGTGAGTGAGGCAGCAATTGATATTCACAATTGGGGCTCTTTTGGGTAGAAAATAAATGGGTAGTTAACATAGCATAGGATGTGAGGTGGGCGGGTCAGGCACTGACCTTGTAAATAATAATTAAAACCTATGAGAAGGGTATGTAAAAATAGTCTAGGGCTTGTAAAACTTTTTATTTGTCAATCAACATGTTGGAGCTAAAAGCTTCCAACCTTCAAAAAAAAAAAAAGATATCCAGCCAAGTTCGTAGAAATTCAGAAATTAAAGAAACACCAAATAGTGTATCTCCCACAATATAACAATTGCTTTGTGTCTCCAATTATACATTCTTCAACAAAAGCACAAGAACAGAAAACCCGTACCGGTTACAGGACCAAGAAAAAATATTAATATTGATTCACCCCATCTGCTGGAAACCTACCAGTACTAGGCCTGACCAAAATACCATTGACCAAATAATGTGACCCTGAAATCTTGAAATAAGCCATTTGTTCAGCAAATACATCATATGTTGATTTAATAAATATAGTACACATTGCAGAGAACCACATGAGAGAGTTGGAAACCAGTGGCAACGAATTTCTAGACGCAAATATAAACTTTAATTAATCTTACCGTCAACAATTACCAATTTAACAACCAATCATCACAATTTTACATTAAAAATCAAGCATGAGCAACTTGTTATAAAGCATCTAACATGTTATGTTTAACACAACAGCATAGACATAAAATTCAATATCCAAATGTAGGAAATCTTTAAAATCCTATTGAGCACCCCCAAATTTTAAACCCTTGGGAAGCTTATCTAGTCTGACTACCAAACATCGTTGATCTCTCACAATCCATTGCTAAACAACTCCATAGCGGTCACAACTCCAGTATAGCAAGTGTTCGCCACTTGAAGAGAAACAATAAGCCTTCCCACAAACCCAGCTATGACCAGTACGGTTATAATCCCGGTACCACATTACATTACTTTTAGCTGCAAATTATGACATACAAAAAATTTGACAACTATTGGTTTTCATCTACATATTTTCTTCCATCTCTCATCTCAGAGATAAGTTTCTTCATTGCATCTGGATTCTCATGATTGCTTAATGCATTTAGAAGTATATCAAAGGTGACATCATCAGGCTTAAGGCCTTCCTTCATCATCTTCTCGGCCAAATGTAGAGCTTCACTGATTCTGTCATTTTTACAATAGCCGTTGATTAAGGTATTATAACTGTGTTGGTTCGGCTCAATGCCCTTTAAAGCCATTTTTTCTAATAATTCTGTTGCTTCATTGAGATTTCCCTCTAGCACATAACCCTGCAACAGTGCTGTGTAAGTGATTACATCAGGTTTTTCTCCTCTTACAACCATAACACCAACCAGCTTCTCAGCTTCATAAGTTAATTGTTGCTTGCACAAGGAATCTATTAATGCATTGAAAGTCACTACATCAGGTGAAATCCCTTGACTTACCATATCACGGAATACCCCAATGGCACGGTTCCAGTCACCGATAGCTGAAATCCCGTGGATAATAGAACTGTATGTGACAACATTTGGCATCACCCGTCTATCGATCATCTCCTGAAGAAGCTCTGAAGCACGCAAGAAGGCCCCCTTTTTGCAACAACCATCTATTAAGGTAGTATATGTGAACTCATTAGCTTGAAGCCCACAAACAACTAATTTGTCATATATTTCAAAAGCCTTGTTGATGTCACCAAGTCCACAAAATCCATTAATGAGGCCATTGTAGGTATAGATATCAGGAGCAACACCTTTCGCAACCATTTCATCAAACATTCTGAGAGCACTATGAGTGTTACCCTGGCTACACACACTATGAAATGAGAATGTTGTAAGTGATCACATCTGGAACAACACCTTTACCAGCCATGTCATCAAACATCCTCAAACCACTATCTGTGTCACCCTGGCTGCAGAGACCATGAATAAGACTGCTGTAGGTATGCAAATCAGGAACAAGTTTACAAGCAGGCATTTCTTCGAACACCTTCCGTGGTGTAACAACATCACCATTTTTGCACAGGCCATCAATGAGAATGTTACAAGTGATCACATTGGGCCACACTTCTTGAGCAGCCATCTCTTTAAAGATCTCTACTGCCATGGCAATCTCACCCTCTTTACAAAAGCCATGGATTAGGGTGTTGTAAGTAATAACATCAGGCTTGCAACTACCCTCGTCTCTTTCCATTTGACGACACAGCTCAAGCCCAAGTCTGGTTTCACCAGTGCTGCAAAGACCTTCAATAAGCGTGCTGTAAATTATTAAATTGGGAGTGCATCCCATGAGAGGCATTTTAGCAAACACCATAGCTGCATGCCCAATCTGCTTCGATACACAGAGTCCCTTGATCAGGGAACCGAACATGATGGTATTAACACCACATCCTTCTCTCAAGGACTGACCAAGCACACAGAATGCGAGATCTACTCGCCTCATGCGACGACAACAATCTATGACGAGACCGAAGGTACGGATGGTGGGAGAGATGCCTCTATCTCTGGTACGTTTCAAGTGATTAAAGAGGCTGAGTACAGTTGAGTAGCAGCTGGGGTGTTTTGTTTTAGAAATTGAGAGAAGAAGTTTGTTGATGGTAACAATGGATGGTGGGTGATTTTGTGGTGAGAGGAGGCGATGGAAGAGAGACACAGCCTCGGGCAGCTGAAGGCTCTCTCCAGATTGAATTCTCTGTTGTACCAATCTCTCCAGGTGACGAGCAAAATGATTGGCTGCCTTGGCATTCATCGATAAAACCAAGTTTAGTGTTGAATTTCTTGGCAAGAATAGAGAGGAGAGATTCTCGCTGAAAGAAGTGAAGAGGCTGAGGCTCGATGGAGGATGGGGGTACTATTGGATCTTAGATCCGAAATATTCCAACTGCATATATATATCATATATTTTAATATATATTATGAAAAGAATATTGTTATTCACCATTAAAATTAGATAAATATTATGAACTTTGATTTTTTTTTCATATTATTTTAATAAATATCTAATCCAATCAGTATCCGTATCTGTATCCGGCTGATATTCGATCTGTATCCGTATTTGGAAAATAAAAAATAGAAATATGGAATATGAAAATAGTTTTACCACTATCCGCTCCGTATTCTATGTTTTCACCCCTACTTGTAGCCCACTAATTATTATTTATTGAAAACAAAAGAAAAGGATAACCATCTACGGTCAAATCGGCTCGAAGCTTGGCCCACTTGACTCGAAGGGTTCCGCGGATAGGGCCGGGTCGGATTGGGTACGGGCTTAGAAGAAGACCCGGCCATTTGACCTTTCCTACCATATCACATGTAATTTTGTATATTTTTTTTAAATGTTTTGTATATTTTTTTTGTAAATTTATAAAGTATGTGTTTTAAGATCATATTAAATATAAATTTTAAATTACATTTTTGTGGTTGTTCACGAATTATTTTCAATAAACTAACAATATAATTCTTTTTAAGAAATCACATTCAGCTTAATTATGCATACAACAAAGTTCATATTAGATTGTAAAAAGTAATTAAAATATAAAAAAATATAAAAAAAACTAACTTACATTATTAGTGTAAAAAATTTTTTGTTGATTTGAAAAGTTTTGGAAATAGCACTAGATTCCTAAGGCCAGGAAAAAATGTAGTTCGAATCACATCCAATAAAAAAAATATGATCTTGGCACCAGTAAGAGTTGCGTGCATTAATTGGTCCAAATTATCATCGTTCTTTTACAAAACTATGAACGTGCTTTAGCGGGAAAAAATAGAAAAGTCAAATCGAAAATATGATTTTTGCCCCAAGAAAAATTGTCATAGTTGTGGACCTTGTGGGACATAAATTATGAAGGTGCTATAACGGAAATTTTTTAAAAATTAAATGAGAAAGGATCCCATCTGCCATCTGGTTAACCTATTGGGAAGAAACTATTTAAAACACTGAATTACTGTAAACTATTTTTTGTGGGATTAATTAGTTTTTTCAACGATTTCGTACCGGACCGCTTGATATTCAAATTTTGCTACCAGAGCTTAAATTTCTTTGTATAAGGCCCAATAGCCCGAATTTTTTATTTATATCCAAAAAATAAATGAAATTTCAAAAATTGCTATGTGTCTCCGATTATACATTCTTCAACAAAAGCACAAGAAAAGAAAACCCGTACCGGTTACAGGACCAAGAAAGAATATTAATGTTGATTCACAACATCTGTTGCAAACCTACCAGTACTAGGCCTGACCAAAATATCATTGACCAAATAATGTGACCTTGAAATCTTGAAATAAGCCATTTGTCCAGCAAATACATCATATGTTGGTTTAATAAATGTAGTACACATTGCAGAGAACCACATGAGAGAGTTGGAATGAGTAGCAAAGAACTTCTAGACGCAAATATAAACGTTAATCTTACCGTCAACAATTACCAATTTAACAACCAATCATCACAATTTTACATTAAAAATCAAGCATGAGCAACTTGTTATAAAGCATCTAACATGTTATGTTTAACACAACAACATAGACATAAAATTCAATATCCAAATGTAGGAAATCTTTAAAATCCAATTGAGCACCCGAAAATTTTAAACCCCTGAGAAGCTTATCTAGTCTGACTACCAAACATCATTGATCTCTCACAATCCATTGCTAAACAACTCCATACCAGTCCCAACTCCAGTATAACAAGTGTTCACCACTTGAAGAGAAACAATAAGCCTTCCCACAAACCCAGCTATGACCAGTACGGTTATAATCCCGGTACCACATTACATTACTTTTAGCTGCAAATTATGCAATACAAAAAATCTGACAACTATTGGTTTTCATCTACATGTTTTGTTACATCTCTCATCTCAGAGATAAGTTTCTTCATTGCATCTGGATTCTCGTGATTGCTAAATGCATTTAGAAGTATATCAAAGGTGACATCATCAGGCTTAAGGCCTTCCTTCATCATCTTCTTGGCTAGATACAGAGCCTCACTGATTCTGTCATTTTTACAATAGCCGTTGATTAAGGTATTATAACTGTGTTGGTCCGGCTCAATGCCTTTTAAATCCATTTTTTCTAATAATTCTGTTGCTTCATTGAGATTTCCCTCTAGCACATAACCCTGCAACAGTGCTGTGTAGGTGATTACATTAGGTTTCACCCCTCTTTCCTCCATAAAACAAATCACCTTCTCAGCTTCACATGTTAGTCCTTGCTTGCACAGGGAATTTATTAATGCACCAAAAGTCACTACATCAGGTGAAATCCCTTGACTTACCATATCACGGAATACCCCATTCGCAAGGTTCCAGTCACCGACAGCAGAAGTCCCGTGGATAATAGAATTGTATGTAACCACATTTGGCATCACCCCTCTATCTATCATCTCCTGAAGAAGCTCCGAAGCACGCAAGAAGGCCCCATCTTTGCAACAACCATCAATTAAGGTACTATACGTGAATTTATCAGCTTGAAGCCTACAGCCAACTAATTTGTCATATATTTCAAAAGCCTTGTTGATATCACCAAGCCCACAAAATTCAAGAATGAGGCCATTGTAGGTATAGATATTTGGAGCAACTCCTTTCGCAACCATTTCATCAAAAATCCTCAGAGCACTATGCATGTTCCCCTGGCTGCACAGACTATGAATGAGAATGTTGTAGGTGATCACATCTGGAACAACGCCTTTAGCAGCCATGTCATCACACATCTTCAAACCACTATCTGTGTCACCCTGGCTGCAGAGACCATGAATAAGACTGTTGTAGGTATGCAAATTGGGAACTAGTCTACACGCAGGCATATCGTCGAACACCTTCCGTGCTGTAATAACATCTCCATTTTTGCACAGGCCATCAATGAGAATGGTACAAGTGATCACGTCGGGCCACACTTTTTGAGCAACCATCTCTTTAAAGACCTCTACCGCCATATCAATCTCAACCTCTTTGCAAAAGCCATGGATTAGACTGCTGTAAGTAATAACATCAGGTTTGCAACTACCATTTTCTCTTGCCATCTGACGACACAGCTCAAGCCCAAGTCTGGTTTCACCAGTGCTGCATAGACCTTCAATAAGCGTGTTGTATATTATTAAATTGGGAGTGCATCCCATGAGAGGCATTTTAGCATTACCAGCAATCCCAATCTGCTTCAATGCACAGAGTCCCTTGATCAGGGAGCCGAACATGATGGTATTAACACCACATCCTTCTCTCAAGGACTGACCAAGCACACAGAATCCGAGATCCGGTTTACCCAAGCGACGGCAGCAATCTATGACGAGGCCGAAGGTATGGATGGTAGGAGAGACGCCTCCATCTCTGGTACGCTTCAAGCAATTAAAGAGGTTGAGTACGGTTGAGTAGCGGCTGGAGTGTTTAGTTTTAGAAATGGTAGCAAGAAGGCTGTTGATGGTAAAAATGGATGGCGGGTGATTTTGGGGTGAGAGGAGGCGATGGAAGAGAGACACGGCCTCGGGCAGCTGTGTGATCTCTCCAGCTTGGATTCTCTTCCTGACCAATCTCTCCAGGTGACCACCCAATGGTTTGGCTGCCTTGGCATTCATAAATAAATCTCCGTAGGTGACAGCCAATTTGTTCAATTTCTTGGTAGGAGCAGAGATCAGAGATCAGAGAGTCGGGGCTTTGGGTTTACTACAGGCTGGAACTTCGGAAGAGGGTTTTCTCGCTTGGTCGGAGTTTGGGTTCAGCGGAGGGCTTTTTCAACTGCGGATGGGTACTTTGGGTCTAGATCCAAATTATTGTGGATGAGGACTTCGGCCGTAGATTCGTAAAAGTTCAACCCAATATAGGAGACCCTTTGGGTAAAGTCAATGTGGTTGTAAAACTAGGACCATAATATTTTTTAAATTACAGAGGTGTTTGATCAATCTGCAAATTATTAACAACGGACAAATATTCTTTCAGCTACTGTAAAAGATTTTCCTCACTTTACGGCCTGAGATTTACTCCCAGCCGTTTCGAGATTTGAGCCAGTGTAGGGGCAATATTGTTGGGCTTTCAGATTCGGGCTAGCATAGAGGTAGTATTATTGGTCTTTGAGATTCGTGCCAAGTTAAAAAAAACGTTCCAAATCCACTAATTGTAAAATATTCTCTATTACAGTATCGGAGAAGATTTGAATTCATTAACAACTAGAACATATAATTTTCACTATCAGAAACTATATCGAGCTAGCCGGATCACATTTTCATTCTCCATATTAAAATAGAAAAGAGATATTGTTGTCCAAAACTATAAAAAGGAGATTATAAAGTCAAATGAGAATTATTAATAATAAATATTAAGTATTCTAAGATAAAATAAATTTAAAATGGCTCTATAATATAATGTGTTAGATACGTACTATACATATATAATATAATAATAATAAATATTAACGAAATAGTTTTAAAAATTATTTTCTTTTTTTTAGCTTGTATATTAATGGATACCTCATTTACAACTTTATATATAATTATGGCGTCCTACTCCAACCCGTGGAAAAATCGGAAAAAAAAAAAAAAAAAAGGAAGGGACACCATTGCTCTGGCTGACCTAGAAAAAAGGGAAAAAAAAAAAAAGGATAGCCATGGCCCATACTAGTCCAAAATGAAATTCAATTTTTTTTTTTTGCTATGTTCAGTGAGAAATTCAATAATTTTGATCAGATTCAAAATTCATTTTAAAGAAAATGGCTATATGTATTTTTCTGTTCTTTATATAAAAATAAAGGTATGAAAGTCTAGTTACCAGATAATATAATTTCTTTATACAAAAATTTTACAGATTGGTACAGTTTTAGCGATTAATTGACAGAGATCAGAAATCAGAAAAGCTAAAATTCCAGTGAGCAGTCTTATAATTTTGACCAGATTCAAAATTCAATTTAGAGAACATCGATACATGGATTTTTGTGTTCTTTATATCAAAATAAAGGTATGAAAGTCTAGTTTTCAGATAATATAATTTCTCTATATAAAAATAGTACAGATTGGTACAGTTTTAGCGATGAATTGACAGAGGTCAGAATTCAGAAAAGCTGAAATTCCAGTGAGCAGTCCTATAATTTTGCCCAGATTCAAAATTCAATTTAGAGAACATGGCTACATGTATTTTTATGTTCTTTATATCAAAATAAAGGTATAAAAGTCTAGTTTTCAGATAATATAATTTCTCTATACAAAAATATTACAGATTGGTACAGTTTTAGCGATTATTTACGATGTCAGAATTCAGAAAAGCTGAAATTTCAGTGAGCAGTCCAATAATTCTGACCTCTGTCAATTGATTGCTAAAACTGTACCAATCTGTAATTTTTCTTATAAAGAAATTATATTATCTGAAAACTAGACTTTCATACCTTTATTTTGATATAAAGAACACAAAAATCCATGTAGCCATGTTCTCTAAATTGAATTTAAAATCTGGTCAAAATTATAGGACTGCTCACTAGAATTTCAGCTTTTCTGATTTCTGACCTCTGTTAATTAATCGCTAAAACTGTACCAATCTGTAATATTTTTGTATAGAGAAATTATATTATCTAGAAACTAGACTTTGGTACCTTTATTTTGATATAAAGAACACAAAATTCTATGTAGTCATTTTCTCTATGAATTTTGAATCTGATCAAAATTATTGGATTTATCACTGAACATAGCAGAAAAAAAAAAATTGAATTTCATTTTGGGCTGGCATGGGCCATGGCGGCTCTTTTTTTTTTTTCCTTTTTCTGGGTCAGCCAGAGCCATGGCGTCCCTTTCTCTTTTTTCTTTTTTCTTTTTTTGTTTTTTCCACGGGCTGGAGTATGCGCATACATGCCTTCCCATTTTTCAAATTTCGTTGACCAATTTCTCATTTTTAATATTTTATTTATTTATTTTCTTATATATAAAAATTTCGATTTTTAAATAAGTGATGATATAAAAGTACGAAGGTAGGTCCGGTAGAGAAACAATAATTAATATTGAGGCTTGGTTTCTCAATCAGTGACAAACAAAATTTGCATCTCACAAAATAGAAATCTATTTTTTTTTAAATGCTAATTTGCAGAGCTATATACTACAAGTTAATAGGACTAAAAAATAACATAAAAATGAAGAAAAGATATCTGACCTCTCCTGATCAATTCTTCTCTAAGCTCTGGTAAAGAAGCCTCTCCATTTCTAGCAATGCCTCTTCACTCTCTGTTACATTCCCAAATTGATCCTCATGTTTCCATATTTGGTCATTTTCTTTTTCATTTAATCCATTTTATCCTGACAAATAATTTGTATTATTGGGGTTACAACTTTCCCTAATGTGTCAGTTGGGATTTGTACAGGCCGGTATAATAACTAATAACAAAATAGGGAGCTTAACATAAATTAATTAATGAAACTTTTGTGAGTTAGCTCTTGATTTAAAGATAAAGGTTTGTCACCTTGACCCCTAATTTGGAGTTGATTTCAATTTTTGACTTCATTTAATTGTAGGTCAAATTGAATCGAGCTAGACTTAAAAATTAAATTAGATATTGAATTCGAATTAAGTGAAATTCGAATCTGGTATGAGATCCATTAATTGTTAGGATTTGTATTTTCATGTTCGACTTTCCTTAGGGGATTGATGTATAAATTAACTAATATTTTTTTCTTAGATATTATTTAGTTACTAATGTTTTTATCTTACGAAATTTTTTTGGAAATTTTATATATATTTAAAAAAAAGCTAAGTGAGTATCTTATATTATTCATCTTTAGTGCATAAACGAAAGTGTCGTTGAATTCCAAGGAAAGCACCTGTTCCCTCACCAAGGCAATAGAAATCACGTTTTCTGAAGTCGTTACAGGGAAGCCTTACTTCTAACTTGTTTCCGGTGGTCAAGTCAGATAGTAGATTAGGCCAGTTTGATGATGATGATGATACACTTTTAGCATCCTTAAGCATTCTTCTTTCTTCTACTATGTATGGGACTGATTGCATTTTATCAAAATTGTAACTCAAATTGAGTTTTGGCCTTTGCCAAAATGGTTCTAATTAAGGCTAGACGAAGTATATGGAGAGGAATCCAAAAATAGAGAGGGGCACGTACCAAATTTCATGCGTAGGGAAGCATAAAAGCAACAACACAAATAATCTCTAATTAATAAGATGGGAAGATTTCTCTAATTGGTGAGACAGAATAAAAACAAAAACCAGAAAAAACAAAAAGAAAAATAAACTTATAACTGACAGCCTCTGTCAGGTTTCACAAAAAAAAAAAAAGAATAAAAACAAAAACAATACAATTAGATAACTTATATGTTTAGGCCTTTTGAAGGTCTGCATTAATTCAAACCAAATTGAATGCACTCCAAACTGTTAGCTGGTTTGAATAGAGTCAGCCCATCATCACCTTTTTTTCTTTTTCCTTCAGTACCACCTGTAACACCTATTTTATTCTTCCCTTCTAATTAGAACTTTGTAATGATGATAAATCAGTAAAAGACAATTCAATTAACTCCAATTGTATCATGGTATCACAGCTGTTTTAAGATATCCAGCCAAGTTCGTAGAAATTCACAAATTCAGAAATTAAAGAAACACCAAATAGTGTATCTCCCACAATATAACAATTGCTATGTGTCTCCAATTATACATTCTTCAACAAAAGCACAAGAAAAGAAAACCCGTACCGGTTACAGGACCAAGAAAGAATATTAATGTTGATTCACCCCATCTGCTGCAAACCTACCAGTACTAGGCCTGACCAAAATATCATTGACCAAATAATGTGTCCTTGAAATCTTGAAATAAGCCATTTGTTCAGCAAATACATCATATGCTGGTTTAATAAATATAGTACACATTGCAGAAAACCACATGAGAGAGTTGGAAATGAGTAGCAAAGAACTTCTAGACGCAAATATAAACTTTAATCTTACCATCAACAATTACCAATTTAACAACCAATCATCACAATTTTACATTAAAAATCAAGCATGAGCAACTTGTTATAAAGCATCTAACGTGCTATGTTTAACACAACAACATAGACATAAAATTCAATATCCAAATGTAGGAAATCTTTAAAATACAATTGAGTACCCCCAAATTTTAAACTCCTGAGAAGCTTATCTAGTCTGACTACCAAACATCATTGATCTCTCACAATCCATTGCTAAACAACTCCATACCGGTCCCAACTCCAGTATAGCAAGTGTTCGCCACTTGAAGAGAAACAATAAGCCTTCCCACAAACCCAGCTATGACCAGTACGGTTATAATCCCGGTACCACATTACATTACTTTTAGCTGCAAATTATGCAATACAAAAAATCTGAAAACTATTGGTTTTCATCTACATGTTTTGTTACATTTCTCATCTCAGAGATAAGTTTCTTCATTTCATCCGGATTCTCATGATTGCTTACTGCATTCAGAAGTATGTCAAAGGTGACATCATCAGGCATAAGGTCTTCCTTCATCATCTTCTCGGCCAAATGTAGAGCCTCACTGATTCTGTCATTTTTACAATAGCCGTTGATTAAGGTATTATAACTGTGTTGGTCTGGCTTAATGCCTTTTAAAGCCATACTTTCTAATAATCCGGCTCCTTCATCGAGGCGGCCTTCAAGCACATAACCGTGCAGCAGTGCATTGTAAGTGATTACATCAGGTTTTTCTCCTCCTTCAACCATAATACCAACCAGCTTCTCAGCTTCACAAGTTAATTGTTGCTTGCACAAGGAATCTATTAATGCATTGAAAGTCACTACATCAGGTGATATCCCTTGACTTACCATATCACGGAATACCCCAATGGCACGGTTCCAGTCACCGACAGCAGAAGTTCCGTGGATCATAGAATTGTATGTGACAACATTTGGCATCACCCCTCTATCTATCATCTCCTGAAGAAGCTCCGAAGCACGCAAGAAGGCCCCCTCTTTGCAACAACCATCTATTAAGGTATTATATGTGAACTCATTAGTTTGAAGTCCACAGCCAACTAATTTGTCATATATTTCAAAAGCCTTGTTGATATCACCAAGCCCACAAAATCCAAGAATGAGACCATTGTAGGTAAAGACATTGGGAGCAACTCCTTTTGCAACCATTTCATCAAACATTCTCAGAGCACTATGCATGTTGCCTTGGCTACACAGATGATGAATGAGAATGCTATAGGTAAACACATTTGGAATAACACCTTTGGCAACCATTTCATCAAATATCCTCAAAGCATGATCAGTGTCACCCTGGCTGCAGAGACCATGAATAAGACTGCTGTAGGTATGCAAATCAGGAACAAGTCTACAAGCAGGCATTTCTTCGAACACCTTCCGTGCTGTAACAACATCACCATTTTTGCACAGGCCATCAATGAGAATGTTACAAGTGATCATGTCGGGACTCACTTGTTGAGCAGCCATCTCTTTAATGATCTCTACCGCCATGTCAATCTCACCCTCTTTGCAAAATCCATGGATAAGGGTGTTGTAAGTAATAACATCGGGCTTGCAACTACCCTCGTCTCTTGCCATTTGACGACACAGCTCAAGCCCAAGTCTGGTTTCACCAGTGCTGCAAAGACCTTCAATAAGCGTGCTGTAAATTATTAAATTAGGAGCGCATCTCATGAAAGGCATTTTAGCAAACACCTTAACTGCAAGCCCAATCTGCTTCGATACACAGAGTCCCTTGATCAGGGAACCGAACATGATGGTATTAACACCACATCCTTCTCTCAAGGACTGACCAAGCACACAGAATGCAAGATCTGCTCGCCCCATGCGACGACAACAATCTATGACGAGACCGAAGGTATGGATGGTGGGAGAGATGTCTCTGTCTCTGGTATTCTTCAAGCGATTAAAGAGGTCTAATACTGTTGAGTAGCGGCTGGATTGGTTTGTTTTAGCAATGGAGGCAAGAAGTCGATTGATGGTAAAAATAGATGGTGGGTGATTTTGTGGTGAGAGGAGGCGATGGAAGAGAGACACAGCCTCGGGTAGCTGAAGGCTCTCTCCAGATTGAATTCCGTGTTGTACCAATTTGTTCAGGTGAGGAGCAAAAGGTTTGGCTGCCTTGGCCATTAATAATTAATAGGGACTTCTTCACAGGAGTAGAGTGTAGAGACGAGAGATTGTCGTTGCAAGGGTATAAGCCAAGCCCAACATAAAAAGAGTAAAGAGGCTGGACTGCTAGAGGATTGTGGTAGTTATCGGATCTTAGATCCGAAAATATTCCAACCGCATCGGCCGCTCTCGCTGAGATGGATTAATTTTTTTCTTGCGTTAATCTGAATGTTCAGTCAATATTAGAATGAAATTAGCAATGAATAAAGTCGTATATTGTACTGTTACTCAATATATAGTTCAAATCGTTGATTCAAGCGATATTGCTTAAGCGTTGAGAATCTTCACTTTTATCTTTAAATAATTAAATTTATTTGTCATGCTTGTAATTTAAAATTAGTTTTTCAATAAGTTTAGAATAATTTTATTTTTACAATTTTAATTTTAACATGATAATAAATATTACTTTTAGGATAAATTTCGTTGGAGTCACTAAACTTTGTTGTTTGTTACTCAAGCTTGAATTGTATCTTGGTAGCCATTGAACTTCCAATTTGTTTTGATCAAATCATTCGGTAATTTTTTTTTTAAATACTAAGAGAATATGATGTGGCAGCCTAATCACCTTGTTTGATAAATTATGTAACTTACTTTGGGGACGTGAAGTATTTCTCATTTATTTTTCCCTCTTCCTTTTTCTCCTCTCCAGTACGACTCAACCCTTGTTTTTGTTTTTTTTTTTTTTTTTGCAGCCATCCCTCAATGGTGTCTCTCTTCACTAAAGCAAGCTTTTTAAAGCTCTCCATTACATTTTTGTTCATAGCAATTATAATCAAAAGTTTTTTGATAAATCAATTTAATTAAAAAAAAACCACTTTCTTATTCTATTGAACTCTTGCCATTTTCTACCCGATCTGAGTATAAGCACTAATGACATGACGTTTATAACGATTAATGCACTTCGTTCTAGCTTACCTTCATTTTTAAGTACACAGCCAACATGTGTGTCCAACATGTGTGTGCAAAAAAGAGTGTGCGTGTGCACATTTTAATAAAATTTTAGAACTTTGGCAACAGGCACTACAGCAAAAAGGGACATCAGCGACCGGTCTCCCAGTCGCTGAAAGCCAAGCGCCGGTCGCTGATGACTAAAACCGGTCGCTGATACACCGGTTGCTGAAATCATGGTCGCTGATGCTCTCTTGATGACGTCACCGGTCGCTGAATGACGTCATCCCGGTCGCTGATTCCCTTTCAGCGACCAAATTTTTTTGGTCGCTGTTGTTTTTTGCTGACGTCATGCAAAGGCATCAGAGACCAAAAGGACCGGTCGCTGATAGTCAATACCGGTCGCTGATGACGTTTCAGCGACCAATTTTTTTTTTCGCTGTTGGGTTTTGGCTGATGCTCAATACCGGTCGCTGATAGTCGTCTGTCAGGTTTGTAGGTTTTGTTCGTTATTTACTTTTCCCCCATTTAATATATTTGATATCACACGTACCAACATACAACATAAACATCGATCGATACATACAACATAAAATGAACAACAATATAGATATAGAAACAAGATGTAAATATAAACAATATATCATCACAAGAAAATATCTAAACATAAACAATAACAATATATCACGCGAAAATATCTAAACATAAAGAGTGACAGTATAATCTAAACATCTAATCAGTACCATCTCCACCGATATTACCTGTATCCTGTCATCCTAAGCACTAGCCGAGTCTGCAAATCTGCCGGCTGCGCAATATAAGCATTCCTGCCGCGAACTTGTCTCTGACTGCTCTCTGCCTCGGATCCCGCCGTCTCCTTCCCCTTTCCCTTTCTACTTGGCGCTATATCTAGAGTAGAGATGATAAAAAACAATTAGTTTCACAAATAATCCCAAATCAAATGATACGTTACATAAATAGTTTTTCTAACTACACCGTAATTCATTCAATTTAAAAGAATAACAAATTCTATTACTTAGGCATTCTCACTAAAATTTTGACTCAAACAAACAAAAAATCCAAATCTATACTTTAGACCCTCCAGATATCATCAATTGATAACGGACCCTCTAAAGCAAGTCATGGAAGAAATTCACAATCAAATCCAGATCTATACTTTCTCCTCTTCTTCTTTCTTTCCAAGTTAAACTAACTTCTACAACTCCTAAAACCAATTAACCAATCAATTAATCAAACCAATTAACATACTTTATATGTAAACAATCAAATGAAAAATTAATTAAGACACAGCAATAAATAAATGAAAAGGAATATTAACAACTAATAAATGACTTGCATGAATTATAAATCCTTATATGCATGCTAAGTTGCTGGCAGGCCAAGCTTTAATGCTAACAAATTATTCCATGCCATGGCCCATTAGGCCATTACTAATTATTTAATCAACCCTAACTGATGACATGTTTAATTAAAGTGCTTTATCCTCTTCCTCTGCGAAGTAGCTGTAATCATTGTGACATGTTCAATTTGCTCATATTATCACTCTAACAATGTTCATGTAAGTCTACATAAGCCAATTTACACACAAATTGAATAATTTGTAAATTTCACAAATAATTCCAGATTTTGTTTAATTCATCTATTCTTTAAGGAGATACTGAAAACAACTAATTTACAAATAGTTTTTTTTTTAAAGTACGGATAGCCAGGTAAACTGTTTGATATAGAATACGACGAGAAAGTAAAAAAAAATGATCCAGCCATAGATGTTCAGAGAATTTATGAGACTCAGCTTCAACCTTCATGTTCTTAGTAAATTTTGCATAAATGATCAGAGTAGAGCACATTCAGTCAAAGCATTTACGGACCAATAGTTACCGAGTGACTTGATCGAAACAAATTGAAATTTTAATGGCTACCAAAATACAAATCAAATTTGAATGACAAATTCGTGACAAACAACAAGGTTTAGTGACCTCCAATGAAATTTATCCTTAATTTTAAAATTAACAAAAAGAGCAATCTTTTGTAATTACAAGAATGGAGATGTTCACTTGTAAAGTAATTATAATATCTCTATTCTTATATTAAGTATGTAGATGTCTTGATCTGTCCACGACTTTGATTAAAAAATTAAATTTCGGATTGAATATCAGTCCTCTGATTAAATATTCTGATTATATGCATTTTTTTTTACGTCTAGAAGTTATTTATACACATATTCGCCACACGTATTCTCCACGTGCAAATTGTATATCTTTCTGATTGGTCCTAATTTCTTTCTTTTATTTAAATGTCATTTAAAAAAATTGATGAATTGGTTGATAATTGACTTCATTTCTTTCTACTTTTTTTTTATTATTTAAGGAATGTTATTTTTCATTTAATATGTCGTTTTATTGTTTGAGATTTTTTTTTATGAAAATATGTAAAAAAAATCAAAAAAATGTGTCATTTAAAATGTTATTTAATATGTCATTTGAGAAATGTTATTTATGTGTAGATGTCATTTAATATATTATTTAAGAAATGTTATTTGTCATGTAGTTTAAATTTTTTATGAAAATATGTCATTTTGTACTAGACTTTTTTTGTTCTCTTCTAATGTCCCTGTTGCAACGGATGGGCACAATACTAGTCTTATTTGACACATTTTGGACAAATTACTAATTTTGTAAGTGCTCCATAGTTCTCTAATTGGAATTGCAAGTTATATATAAGCATTTATAATTTTTTTTTTTACTTTGATTACTCTATTTTACTATTCAATATTGAGTAATCATTCATCTTTTTTTATTTATTTTTCTAATTGGTTGCTTTGTTATTTCAGCCAAACATCTTTTTTTAATTCATACAAATACCAACCCACAATCATATTCTACTATATATTAACAAAACAACACAGCTCCGGTATTCTTTAATTGGCGAGTATTTACTCACAGAAATGGCCCCTATGTCGAAAGAACCAACGCAATCTCCAAATGCCTCCATGAATTAACCAATTAACAATCTACAAACCAAATGGCTTGCATAGAATTCAAGACCTATACTCACCAAAACAAAAATAACAAGAGAAAATAAAATCATATAAGAGAACGAAACTTTTGAATTGATACTATTTTTTCTAATATATATCAGCACACCCATTGCCCCACAAAAGTACAATATGACTAAGCACTTCTGCACATGCACACCAAATTCACCATAATGAACACGTACAACAATTAAAATTATTAATAGCTATTGGTTTTCATCTTCATGTTTTCTTCCATCTCTCATCTCGGAGATTAGTTTCTTTATTTCATCCGGATTCTCATGATTGCTCACTGCATTTAGAAGTATGTCAAAGGTGACATCATTCGGTTTAAGGCCTTGCTTCATCATCTTCTCGGCCAAATGTAGAGCCTCCCTGATTCTGTGATTTTTACAATAGCCGTTGATTAATATACTATAACTGTGTTGGTTCGGCTTAATGCCTTTCAAACCCATCCTTGCTAATAATTCTTCTGCTTCATCAAGGCGGCTTTCTAGCACATAACCCTGCAGCAGTGATGTGTAAGTGATTACATCTGGTTTCACCCCTCTTTCCTCCATAAAACAAATCACCTTCTCAGCTTCACAGGTTAGTCCTTGCTTGCACAGGGAATCTATTAATGCACCAAAAGTCACTACATTAGGTGAAATACCTTGACTAACCATATCACGGAATACCCCAATGGCACGGCTCCAGTCACCGATAGTTGAAATCCCGTGGATAATAGAATTGTATGTGACAACATCTGGTACCACTCCTCTATCTCTCATCTCCTGAAGAAGTTCCAAAGCACGCAAGAAGGCCCCCCCTTTACAACAACCATCTATTAAGGTATTATATGTGAACTCATTGGCTTGAAGTCCACAGCCAACTAATTTGTCATATATTTCAAAAGCCTTGTTGATATCACCAAGTCCACAAAATCCAAGAATGAGACCATGGTAGGTATAGATATCAGGAGCAACACCTTTCACAACCATTTCATCAAACATCCTGAGAGCACTATGCATGTTACCCTGGCTGCACAGATGATGAATGAGAATGTTGTAGGTGATCACATTTGGAATAACACCTTTAGCAACCATTTCATCAAATATCCTCAAAGCATGATCAGTGTCACCCTGGCTGCAGAGACCATGAATAAGACAGCTGTAGGTATGCAAATCAGGAACAAGTCTACAAGAAGGCATTTCTTCGAACACCTTCTGTGCTGTAACAACATCACCATTTTTGCACAGGCCATCAATGAGAATGTTACAAGTGATCATGTCGGGCCTCACTTTTTGAGCAGCCATCTCTTTAAAGATCTCTCCCGCCATGTCAATCTCACCCACTTTGCAAAATCCATGGATAAGGGTGTTGTAAGTAATAACATTAGGCTTGCAACTACCCTCGTCTCTTGCCATGTGACGACACAGCTCAAGCCCAAGTCTGGTTTCACCAGTGCTGCAAAGACCTTCAATAAGCGTGCTGTAAATTATTAAATTAGGAGCGCATCCCATGAAAGGCATTTTAGCAAACACCTTAACTGCAAGCCCAATCTGCTTCGATACAGAGAGTCCCTTGATCAGGGAACCGAACATGATGGTATTAACACCACATCCTTCTCTCAAGGACTGACCAAGCACACAGAATGCGAGATCTGCTCGCCTCATGCGACGACAACAATCTATGACGAGACTGAAGGTATGGATGTTGGGAGAGATGCCTCTATCTCTGGTATGCTTCAAGCGATTAAAGAGGTCTATTACTGTTGAGTAGCGGCTGGAGTGGTTTGTTTTAGCAATGGAGGCAAGAAGTCGATTGATGGTAAAAATGGATGGTGGGTGATTTTGTGGTGAGAGGAGGCGATTGAAGAGAGACACAGCCTCGGGCAGCTGAAGGCTCTCTCCAGATTGAATTCGCCGTTGTACCAATCTCTCCAGGTGACCAGCAAAATGATTGGCTGCCTTGGCATTCATCGATAAAACCAAGTTAGAAGTGATGGTTTAGTGTTGAATTTCTTGGCAAGATTAGGGAGGAGAGATTCTCGCTGAAAGAAGTGAAGAGGCTGGATGGAGGATGGGGGAACTATCGGATCTTAGATCCGAAATATTCCAACTGCATCGGTGAAATATATTATTTTGGGTTTAGTTACCGTTAAAAATTGATAGGGGTATCTTTATTTCTGCTACAGAGAGTGAAATTATTAGAGTAGAACTATGGTGTGATGTGCTCACCACAACTCTACATAAACTATCGTTTTCACTTCAAACGAGATTAATTCAACCGTTGAAACCGATGTACTTTACGAGTGATGGGCGTACATGCAAAATTTTGAATTTTTTGAATTCATTTGGTCTCAAGTCAAGTGGTCAAAATTGATGGATCTTGATTTTTTTTTAAATAAAACCAATTTTAAATATTTTAACAAAACAAGTACTATTGATTTGGTTTTTATAAAAAAACAGCTCCACCAATCTTACGAACAATTGGAGATTAATTATAGATAATTGTCTGTCGAAAATTTATCAATTTAATTAAGGGGCAATTTCATGTATCCCCCTCAAAAACTTCAATATTACGTATTTCCCCCTCTAAAATTTGAAATTACATATTTCCCCTTCTAAACTTTCCAAACTCACAAATTTACCCATTTAATCAATAAAATATATTTAATATATTTAAAAATACTTAAATAATATTATTTCGGATTCTAAATTTTTTTCAGACCATTATACCCCTTCCTCCTTCCAATCTCGTTCTTTTTCTTAAATTCATGTGCGTCTCACACCGTCCCCACCTATGGATCGCAGCAATGCGGCGAGCTCCAGCTGCGTCAGGCTGCCGCACCATCCATGTCGAATCGGTGAAAGATGTCACGCAGCTACTTCAATCCATAGATGGGGACGGTGTGAGACGCTCATGAATTGAAGAGAGAACGAGATTGGAAGGAGGAAGGGGTATAATGGTCTGAAAAACATTTAGAATCCAAAATAATATTATTTAAGTATTTTTGAATATATTAAATATATTTTATTGATTAAATGAGTAAATTTGTGAGTTTGGAAAGTTTAGAAGGGGAAATATGTAATTTCAAATTTTAGAGGGGGAAATATGTAATATTGAAGTTTTTGAGGGGGATATATGAAATTCCCCCTTTAATTAACACCCTCAGCAAATTAATTTGTACAATACACCTGAAATAGGCCATTTTTTAAATAAATTTTTTTTTATTCAATTGTCTGATTTATTCAATTGTTTATTAAATTTGTTTATTCAATTGTCTGACTTATTCAAGTATCCTCTCCAATATGTGTAAAAGATTCCCTTCACTTTACGGTTTGAGATTTACTCTTAGCCGCTTTGAGATTCGGGCTAGCACAGGGGCAATATTATTGAGCTTTGAGATTCGTGCAAAGTTAAAAAGAACGGACCGGATCCACTAATTCTAAAATATTCCCGTTTATGGTACCGGGGAGGATGTTAATTCCAGAGGTACGTAGTCCTGCCACAAGATTCAAGTCAGGTTGAAATTAGAAAAAAACTTGAAAAAAATAATTTAAAATATTGTTTGATTCATATTTAACAAAGGTTCCTGTTTTATTCATATTTTCCAATGTTTAATGTTTGCATTTTGTTGTAGGACTAAACATTATTAGATGACGAAAATATTTTAGGTTTAGTTATTTTAATTTTTTAATTTGTTTGATTCGCTTATATTATAAAAACTGTATGAATTAAGTTTGCTTTCTAAATTGCTTCATAATTTCATACAATTTCTTAAAAGAATTTAATGAATCATTTCTATTGACTAAAAAATATTGTTTTGTTTATATTTCTAATCCTTCAAATTTGCATTAATTAATTGTTGTATCGCTGAAAATATAATTGTACCAAACCTTCTTTCCAATATATCACTCGTATATATATATATATACTATACTAAGTTTTTTTGATAAAAAATTGACTAGAATATATAGTTTGGTAGGTGTAAATCTCCTAGTACCAAATAGGCCGAGAGGCTGCAATCACAAGATATAGGCACAGATGCAGTAATTATACAAAAATCAATTGGTAAGCTTCTGCTCAGCATGCGCAGCTTCTCCTCCATGAACACTCCAAACAACAAGAATTGAAATAGGTAGGCTTTTTCAGAGCTAAAAAGTAAGGTTATTTCACAAACTACAACTAGCAAGTGAGCAAGGTGGCATCAGAGAAGCAGCGTACATTATTTGCATCCCAACAACAGTGAGATAAAAATAATTTTTACATTATTTGCGACTGTCGGTGCAGCGTACAAAGAAAGAACAACTTTTTTAGACAATTTCATCAATACCAAACAACTGATTCAAGAATTCCTATATTATAAAAAATTACTATAGATTTTAAAAAACCTCTTTCATAATCATTAAATCAAGATCAAAGAACCAAACAAAACTTTTCTCGTATCATAAATATGGACAAAGAACATAAATTCACTTTAATATATTAGAATAGATATACAACCTGGATTTTAGGAAGGCACTTGGGCTGAAGCAAATTAGTTTGGGATAAAATTAAGCAATGGTGATGCTTGATATATACATCTTGCAGAAAAGCTCATAAATTTTAAACCCCTGAGAAACTTATCTAGTCTGACTACCAAACATCATTGCTCTCTCACAATCCATTGCTAAACAACTCCATACCGGTCCCAACTACAGTATAGCAAGTGTTCGCCACTTGAAGAGAAACAATAAGCCTTCCCACAAACCCAGCTATGACTAGTACGATTATAATCCCGGTACCACATTACATTACTTTTAGCAGCAAATTATGCAATACAAAAAATCTGACAACTATTGGCTTTCATCTACATGTTTTGTTACATCTCTCATCTCAGAGATAAGTTTCTTCATTTCTTCCGGATTCTCATGATTGTTTACTGCATTCAGAAGTATGTCAAAGGTGACATCATTAGGCTTAAGGCCTTGCTTCATCATCTTCTCGGCTAGCTGCAGAGCCTCATTGATTCTGTCACTTTTACAATAGCTGTTGATTAAGGTATTATAACTGTGTTGGTCAGCCGTAATATCTTTTAAAGCCATACTTTCTAATAATTCGGCTGCTTCATCGAGGCGGCCTTCTAGCACATAACCTTGCATCAGTGCGTTGTAAGTGATAACATTTGGTTTCACCCCTCTTTCCACCATAAAATTGACCAGCTTCTCTGCTTCACAGGTTAGTTGTTGCTTGCACAGGGAATCTATTAATGCATTGAAAGTCACTACATCAGGTGAAATCCCTTGACTTACCATATCACGGAATACCCCAATGGCACGGTTCCAGTCACCGACAGCAGAAGTCCCGTGGATAATAGCATTGTATGTGACAACATTTGGTATCACCCCTCTATCTATCATCTCCTGAAGAAGCTCCGAAGCACGCAAGAAGGCCCCCTCTTTGCAACAACCATCTATTAAGGTATTATATACAAACTCATCCGCTTGAAGCCCAGAGCCAACTAATTTGTCATATATTTGAAAAGCCTTGTTGATATCACCAAGCCCACAAAATCCAAGAATGAGACCATTGTAGGTATAGACATTGGGAGCAACTCCTTTTGCAACCATTTCATTAAACATTCTGAGAGCACTATGCATGTTGTCCTGGTGACACAGATGATGAATGAGAATGCTATAGGTGATCACATCTGGAACAACATCTTTACCAGCCATGTCATCAAACATCCTCAAACCACTATCTGTGTCACCCTGGCTGCAGAGACCATGAATAATACTGTTGTAGGTATGCAAATCAGGAACAAGTTTACAAGCAGGCATTTCTTCGAACACCTTCCGTGCTGTAACAACATCACCATTTTTGCACAGGCCATCAATGAGAATGGTACAAGTGATCACGTCGGGCCACACTTTTTGAGCAACCATCTCTTTAAAGACCTCTACCGCCATATCAATCTCACCCTCTTTGCAAAAGCCATGGATTAGAGTGCTGTAAGAAATAACATTAGGCTTGCAACTACCTCCTTCTCTTGCCATTTGACGGCACAGCTCAAGTCCAAGTCTGCTTTCCCTAGTGCTGCAAAGACCTTCAATAAGCATGCTGTAAATTATTAAATCAGGAATGCACCCCATTAGAGGCATTTTAGCAAACACCTTGCCAGCAAGCCCAATCTGCTTCAATGCACAGAGTCCCTTGATCAGGGAACCAAACATGATGGTATTAACACCACATCCTTCTCTCAAGGACTGACCAAGCACACAGAATCCGAGATCTGGTCGACCCAAGCGACGGCAGCAATCTATGACGAGGCCGAAGGTATGGATGGTAGGAGAGACGCCTCCGTCTCTGTTACGCTTCAAGCAATTAAAGAGGTTGAATATTGTTGAGTAGCGATTAGGGTGCTTTGTTTTAGAAATGGAGGCAAGAAGGCTGTTGATGGTGCGAATGGATGGCGGGTGATTTGGTCGTGAGAGGAGGCGATGGAAGAGAGACACCGCCTCGGGCAGCTGTGTGATCTCTCCAGCTTGGATTCTCTTCCTCACCAATGTCTCTAGATGACCACCCAAAGGTTTGGCTGCCTTGGCCATGAATAAATTGAGATGGTTTGTAATTCAATTTCTTCGCAGCAGTAGAAAGGGATATATAGATGGATTATTTTGGGCCTAGTTGTAGTTACAACTTACAAGAGAGTTGCCAGATTTAGAAAAGTTGGTCGCGATTAAAGATAATAATTAGTTGTCAGAGTTATATTGATATTCAGATTCTAAACATTCAGTAAATATTAGAATGAAATAAACAAGGAATAAAATCGCACATTGTGTTGCTACTTGCTACTCGAATAAATTGTTGATTCAAGAGACGAAGACGTATTGCTTATATAAATGCTTAAATAATACTATGGATGCACATTTTAAGCGTCCAGAATTTCGATCCTGTAATTCAAAAAATTGAATTTATTTGTCGCCATTAGCAATTTAGCAATATTTTTCAAATTAATCGCATAACTGTTAATTTTTAAATTAACAAAGAGAGTAATTTTTGGTAATTGTAAGGATGAAAAAACTCTATGTAACTTTATAAAGTAATTGCAAAATTTTAAATATTTATTTAAGACAAATTACTAAATTATTAAGATGCTAACTTCAAATTTCTATTACTTTTTGAAGAAGTTCATGTATTGAAAAAATTCGAAATTACTTATTACCTCCTCTAAAATTCATAATATCATATTTACCCTTCTAAAATTGAACAACTCACAAATTTATTCATTTTATTGTTTTTCTTATTAAACGAATTTTAAATTTATAAATAATCCATTTTATCTTCTGTTAAATAAAAAAAATATAGCATGTTTCAGAAAAATATGAATCTTTTAATTAAACATTTATGAGGGAAAAAATGGATCATTTGTTTACTTCTGACCAGTGTTCTAAATAGCGCGTTATAGCGGCGCTATAGCGTTTTTGGACCCCAAACGCTACGCTATGACATCAAAATGTGTTATTTGCGCTACGGCCGCTACAGCACTATAGCGGTCCGCTATTTGCGCTATACAATATGGGTTTTTTTTTTTAAGCAATTTATATGGATTTTAAATAAAGATAAAAAAAATCTCAAACCGAAATTGAATTTGTTGCTACTTGCTACAAATAAATCAATTTGAAATTGGGAATAGAAATTGAAATTTGAATAGAAAAAAAAGTCCAAACCGAAATTAAAATTTGAATAGAAAAAAAAATAGATTATGTCATGAATCATGATGCTTAAGATATTTTTAATAGGAAAAATTGATAGTTTATGATATTACTATGGATATTTTGAACCGCAATTTGGACTTTGTACGGGTTCAATATGAATATTATAATTTCTTAATTACTTTGGTGTTATTTATTGTTCTATAAGACTTTAGATAATGTTGATATTTAGTACAAATATTGAATATACGAAATGTAAAAAAAAAAAAACGCTATTTGAAATAGCTTCCACTATAGCGACGCTATTCGCTATAGCTTTTTTTTTAGTCTTCCTGCTACGACGCTATAAACGCTATTTAGAACCTTGCTTCTGACTAATGTTTTAAATTGCAGTTTTGTTCATGCATGTGGAAGGCCACTGCATACCGCATATACGAATTTTAGTGCGGATTGTAAAATAAGAATTCATATATAAACATATTTATATGTGTGTATTTGAATTTTTTTCCACATAAACAGCATGAAGTGTGTCTTATTGTATGTGAAAAATACAATAAATTTTTGCATAATAATCAAACATGCTTGCTTCTTCGTAATTATAATTGTTTGACCCAAAAAAGTTGGAAATTAATTATCTGGACAAAGATGTCATTTAATTGATTGAAACTGGCCAATAAACATGTCAATCATATGTTAAATTAGGTCAATGCCACAAAATAAGAGGTGAAATTTATTGAAAAAAATTCATGGTTAAATTCTACTCCATTAATTATGAATTTTGATATATAGCACACCTCTTAACTCAAAATGGTGAAATAATATTAAATTTACAAAATTAAGGGTTCTGGTTGGTGCCACGTGGCGCATGTACCCCTAGCAATTAACCCATGCTCTCTGGGTGCAAATTGGGGTACATGAGACATAACCCTAGCCCTGGACCCACATGTCAACCTCTCAGAGGCAAATTCGCTGAACCTCAGGGACAGATGAACATGGCATGTGAACCGAACTGTGAGAGGTTCGGTTTATGATAGACCGGACATATCTAAGGGCGGGGACTCAAATTAAAACAGCGCCCAGCGCCTCCTGACCCCTTCGATTTAAATACACCCAGAGCTTCGTATACCACAGAGGAAGTTCTACACGGTACACAGTACCGAGGGAAAACTAAAATAAAAGGAAACAGTACCGAGTGAATTAAAAATTGTTGTTTTATGTTATGCTGATAACTAGTGACCAGTGAGAAAATGAAATGATCCGGCTTGATTAATTCGCGCACGATTCAAGAAGCCATCAACAATCTGATGAATAATTCACCACGTTGTAATAAGAAATTTAATTTGGAGTGATGATATTTTTTAGAATAATAAATTTTGAAAAGGTTAATGTTTGAGTGTAATATTTGTAAAGTTCAACTGCGACGCCTGACTAGCTGCCATTCACTGTTAGCTGGGAGGGTCTCTCGGTTGTGCTCCATCCGCCATCTTTTTCGCTATCAAGAAGAGGTCAGTGTCCCTTAAGTTTCTATATCACAGAGTGAAATGTTAACCCGAAGCCGATAATGTCAGTGTGGTACCAAAACCCAAAATTAATTTTAAAAATAGCTCAAATTTGAATTGTATGAGCTAACCAAAGCCGCTTTCAACGAATCTCAATTCATTCGTAGTAGCATGATGGAGAGAAAAGACACAGCACATGTACAGCTTCATGAGAGACGGAGAAGATGGAAAACATAAGGACTGAAAAGGATACACGCATCTAGCTTTGCATAAGTTTTGATTTCCTCTCAGTTATCAGCTTTGTTTTTCTTACTTACAATGCAGTCCATTTCATATATAGATCAATAGGTAACCCGTGGGACTTGGCATTTGTCATTTCGTGCTATGCCGAGCTAACGCTGCTATTTGTGTGTCTGAAAATACACGAAAATCTCGGTGCAGATGCTCTGATTGAGCACAAACATCGGTTAAAGATTGTTGTTTGGGTTCTAACCACTCTCCTAACCACAACGTTTGCATACAGGGTTGCTCAAATCATGCCATTGAGCTTAAAAATTGTCGTCTGGAGCATGAGTGGATCTGTACGTAATAGTAGCGGGGTTCTATGCATTCTTTATTTTCGACAAGGATGCTAAAGAAGCTAATGGTTATTGCAAACTGGATAGTACTCAGGAGGAGAATGTAAATAAATTTCATGAGCAGTTAAGCCCCGAGGAGAAGGTTTAACAGAGTGCTGGTATCGATTATGTAATTTATTTATTGATTCAATAGTGAACTTGTTTCGTTTAAATTAATAAGTGAAATTATTCTTTTCTTTTCTTATTCTTTTTTCTGGCATGTAAATATAAGATTTCGGAATTAAAATATGTACTACTGACATGATAACATATCTTCTGTTATTACGAATTGCTATTATATATTCTACATACAAATAACATGGTATTTCTGGGCTAAGCATAACACCCTATCATTCTCATCGACATAGAAGAGGGCAAGTTGTTAGTTTTATTTTATTATGTGGCCTTTGTTCTTACTGTGCATCAATTTCATTTAAAGAAATTAACGAAAAGACATATGAATTTTTGATGGAAAAATTCATATTGTTATTAATAATTATACTTGTCCCAAAAGTTGCCTCAGAATATATAGAAAGACCCCTTCTCTATTTGGACGGATGTCATTTTCAAAAACGTTTTTCTGCCCACTTATTTTAAGGGATCAGATTCTGGAAACATTTTCTCTCCCTACTGATTTTTACGGGATCTCATTTTTTTGAAACATTTTGGTCCAATAAGTTTACAAAATAGGAGAAGTAAAGAAAACGCAAAAGGGTCTTCATCATCAGATCTGAGGAAAACCATTGAAGATTAGTATTGACACTTCTGCCTAAAGATGTCTTCAATTCAAAACTGTAAGATTTAAATTAATTTGCTATTTTATTTTGGATTTACGGATTCTAGATTTCCTGTGTTTTTAATTGCAAAACACTTCATGATTTATTAAGTCTATCACAAGTGAGTGTACACGTACCAAACCTTCAGGTACCAGGTCGTTGTGAAGAACAAATCTCAAGTGGAATGTCCGTGTCAGAAGCCATGTGTTCATGTGAAGAACAAACTTCAGGTACTCGCTGAGATATCATGTGTTCGTGTGTTGTCGGTGTGTCATGCAGTTGTTTATGAAGTTTGATTAAAAAAATAGAAAAAAGTAAATTTATTGGACGGTCTAAAACATTTCTATACACGATATATTTAGTGATTAAGAAAAATCTTTTCTTGTTGTATGTTTGAAAATCAACTATTAAATTTATACAAGTCGCTTACAACCATTCAAGATGTAACTGTTAAATTTTGATAATAGCACAAAGGTTAATTTTCATCATTCTATTGTGTAGTCTTATGTTATCTTTGCAATCCTTAATTGTTGGAGTATGCTAAGTCAATTTTTGACAAATTTTCTAGACACGGATAGTTTACAAAATTGCAAAAGTAGTTGTACTAATTGTGTGTGATTTTTCATATACAATGACTTTTGTAATACCCTGCTGAACTATACGATTGAAATTTAGATTGATTAATACTGAAAACCGGACCTATCAGAATACAGTCAAAGCATCACAAAAACATCAAACCACAGTCTATCAGAATACTCTGCCAAAGGAATAGCACACAACTGAAGGCCCACAATACAGGTCCAAAAAGAAGGCAACAGCCAGGGAAAAATTGAATCCTTGAATCATGTGATGGTAAAAATCACCACAAAAGACCACAGACGTTGGATCTGCATCCGATAGCCTGAGGGCAGCTGAAAACACTGTTAATTCACCATTGTAGACCTATATATGTTCAAGATTGAGGATGAATCAGTAAAAAGCTACTTGTCCTATAAGATAAATCATCATACAACTGATCAAAGCATTGTGCTGCCACTCTTTCCTGCAGCACCCTTTTCAAGTTGTGCTTTTTCACAAGCATGCCTTTTATTGAAAAACAAACTACTTGTCCTATAAGTTGTGCTTTTTTTTTTTGTCTTACTGAAGTTACTGGTACAGCAACATGTTTCAATCTGTCCTTGCAAGAGAAAAATAGCCAAATCGGTAAAAAAAAATAGGGGGAATTTCATGTATCCCCCTCAAAAACTTCAATATTACGTATTTCCCCCTCAAAATTTTGTAATATCATATTTACCCTTCAAAATATTAGAAACTCACATATTTACCCAAAAACAATTAAATAATATAATTTAACACTTAAAATTTAATAAATAATATTTATTAATTAAATATGACTATTATACCCCTCCCTTCTCTCTCTGTCTCCTTGTGCCCTCTCCAATTCCTGGCGGCAAAACAAAAACTCCAAGAATATAGTAAGGATGCTAACAAACAATTGGGGTTGTGATCCATTCGCTACCTTACCTAAACACCCCCAATTGGGCTGGTGAAGTAACAAAATCAAGTAGCAATTAACAAAGATAGTAAAAGAATAAGGGATTAGAAGATCAAATTATAACCGTTGGGAGTTAAATTCAAAGAATAAAACCTTGGTATCAAGCATGAGAGCACAAAGAATCTGAGTATTTTTCATGACTTCGTTCAAATTGTTGAGCGTCTCCTGGTGGTACTCGTGCGTACCATGCAAAAACTTAAACCGGGCGACATTCATCCCAGCTGTGAGCAACTTCTCTAGCATCAGCACCGATCTCGATGCAGGGCACAGTGAAAACCTTGTAGTTTTTCTTTTGCCACCAGGAATTGGAGAGGGCACAAGGAGTCAGAGAGAGAAGGGAGAGGTATAATAGTCATATTTAATTAATAAATATTGTTTATTAAATTTTAAGTGTTAAATTATATTATTTAATTATTTTTGGGTAAATATGTGAGTTTCTAATATTTTGAAGGGTAAATATGATATTACAAAATTTTGAGGGAGAAATACGTAATATTGATGTTTTTGAGGGGGATACATGAAATTCTCCCAAAAAAATAAGTGTTATTTTTAGCTTTAATTGAATAAATATTATATCTTACTTGAAAAACAAACTAATTAATTGTGCAACAACAATCAATCAAGAAGTTAATAATCACAAACAATTATAGAACAAAGTGCCTTATCAGCTGTACCATTAACCGTTGCACCTTGCTTCGGAGCATCAAGCAATCCTCTGTTATAACCTCACCTGGAATAAGCAATGGAATACCAGGTGGATATGTGCAAATTTCATAGTAAACAA
Organism: Carex kokanica; assembly: GCA_025461125.1. Lineage (NCBI taxonomy): Eukaryota > Viridiplantae > Streptophyta > Magnoliopsida > Poales > Cyperaceae > Carex > Carex kokanica. Next base: position 260,330 of record JAJGRX010000083.1, on the reverse strand, counting down.
TGCATCTCTATGAGTCAATTCCAACATAGAGAGGGAAAATCAGAAAAAAAATCTACTTCGACAGATTTGGTCAACCCAGCTTTTCTTGAACTAATAAAGACAATCTCCAAATGCCTCCTTGAATTAACCAATTACCAATTCACAAACCAATTGCCTTGGATAGATTTCAAGACCTGTGCTGACCACAACTAAAATAATAAGAGAAAAATGAAATCATACATTGGAGAACTAAACTATTGAACTAATACTATTTTCTTTTAACATACACCAACACACACATTGTCTCACAAAAGTAGAGTACGACTAAGCATTTTCACATAATCAACACGTACAACAAATAAAATTATTAATATTTCATACATATTTTCTGCCCTCTCTCATCTCAGAGATAAGTTTCTTCATTGCATCTGGATTCTCATGATTGCTTAATGCATTTAGAAGTATATCAAAGGTGACATCATTAGGCTTAAGGCCTTCCTTCATCATCTTCTCGGCCAAATGTAGAGCCTCACTCATTCTGTCATTTCTACAATAACCGTTGATTAAGGTATTATAACTGTGTTGGTCTGGCTTAATTCCTTTTAAAGCCATACTTTCTAATAATCCGGCTGCTTCATCGAGGCGGCCTTCTAGCACATAACCGTGCAGCAGTGCATTGTAAGTGATTACATTAGGTTTCTCCCCTCTTTCCTCCATAAAACAAATCACCTTCTCAGCTTCACAGGTTAATCCTTGCTTGCACAAGGAATCTATTAATGCACCAAAAGTCACTACATCAGGTGAAATACCTTGACTAACCATATCCCAGAATACCCCAATGGCACGGCTCCAGTCACCGACAGCTGAAATCCCGTGGATAATAGAACTGTATGTGACAACATTTGGCATCAGCCCTCTATCTGTCATCTCCTGAAGAAGCTCCGAAGCACGCAAGAAGGCCCCCCCTTTGCAACAACCATCTATTAAGGTATTATATGTGAACTCATCTGGTTGAAGCCCACAGCAGACTAATTTGTCATATATTTCAAAAGCCTTGTTCATATCACCAAGTCCACAAAATCCGAGAATGAGACCATTGTAGGTATAGATATCCGGAGCAACTCCTTTCGCAACCATTTCATCAAACATTCTGAGAGCACTATGAGTGTTACCCTGGCTACACAGACTATGAATGAGAATGTTGTAGGTGATCACAGCTGGAACAACACCTTTACCAGCCATGTCATCAAACATCCTCAAAGCACAATCAGTGTCACCCTGGCTGCAATGACCATGAATAAGACTGCTGTAGGTTCGCAAATCAGGAACAAGTCTACAAGCAGGCATTTCTTCGAACACCTTCCGTGCTGTAACAACATCACCATTTTTGCACAGGCCATCAATGAGAATGTTACAAGTGATCACATTGGGCCTCACCTTTTGAACAACCATCTCTTTAAAGATCTCTACAGCCATGTCAATATCACCCTCTTTACAAAAGCCATGGATTAGGGTGCTGTAAGTAATAACATTAGGCTTGCAATTACCTCCTTCTCTTGCCATCTGACGACACAGCTCAAGTCCAAGTCTGCTGTCCCTAGTGCTGCAAAGGCCTTCAATAAGCGTGCTGTAAATTATTAAATCAGGAGTGCATCCCATGAGAGGCATTTTAGCAAACACCTTGCCAGCAAGCCCAATCTGCTTCAATGCACAGAGTCCCTTGATCAGGGAGCCGAACATGATGGTATCAACACCACATCCTTCTCTCAAGGACTGACCAAGCACACAGAATCCGAGATCCGGTCGACCCAAGCAACGGCAGCAATCTATGACGAGGCCGAAGGTATGGATGGTAGGAGAGACGCCTCCATCTCTGGTACGCTTCAAGCAATTAAAGAGGTTGAGTATTGTTGAGTAACGATTAGGGTGCTTTGTTTTAGAAATGGAGGCAAGAAGGCTGTTGATGGTGCGAATGGATGGCGGGTGATTTTGTGGTGAGAGGAGGCGATGGAAGAGAGACACGGCCTCGGGCAGCTGTGTGATCTCTCCAGCTTGGATTCTCTTCCTGACCAATCTCTCCAGGTGACCACCCAATGGTTTGGCTGCCTTGGCATTCATAAATAAATTTCCGTAGGTATTGTTAGATTTCTTGGTAGGAGCAGAGATCAGAGAGTCGGGGCTTTGGGTTTACTACAGGCTGGAACTTCGGAAGAGGGTTTTCTCGCTTAGTCGGAGTTTGGGTTCACTAGAGGCTAAAGCGGAGGGTTTTTTCAACTGCGGATGGGTACTTTGGGTCTAGATCCAAATTATTGCGGATGGGGACTTTGGCTTGAGGGTCTTCTCCTCCACCGTGGTACCCGATGATACCTGAGAAGAGTAAAGAGAGGAAAATTGTCGGAGCAGTCGACAAGAGAGGGAGAGGAGATGAAATTTCTGGAAGAGAGAAGACGGTACTATCGAGAGACCAAGAAAAGAAAAGGCGACGAGGACAGAAACGAAACTGCTGTCAACGGGGAAGAGATGAGCGATAGATTAGATTGATGGAGATCGTCAGATACAAATCCAACGACTGAGAGGAAGACATCACTGAATCAACTGTGTAAAACCCATCCAGCATTATATAGATTTGAATTTGAACATGTTTTATTTTGTTACTATGTTATGCGTAAAGGTTTCTTTCTACTTCTTGCAATCTAGTACAAAGTGTGTGCACGGACAGTAGTGATGTATCAATTCCGAGCCTAGGTGAGAAAAGAGAAACAGATCACAATTTTTAAGCTCAGATATGCCGAGATTGTTATATATAAGAAAATAAATAAATAAAATATTAAAAATGAGAAATGGTTGAACAGAATTTGAAAAATGAGAAGGTCGCCATGCGCCATGGCGTCCCTACATGCCAGACTCCAGTCTGTAGAAAAAACGGAAAAAAAAAAAGAGAAAGTGATGTCATGCCAGACTCCAGTCCAAAATCTCTGTTAATTTTTTTTTCTGCTATTTTAAGTCAGAATCCAATAATTTTGAGCATATTCAAAATTAATTTTACAGAAAATGGCTACATGGATTTTTGTGTTCTTTATATCAAAATAAATGTATGAAAGTCTAGTTTTCAGATAATATAATTTCTTTATACAAAAATATTACAGATTGGTACAGTTTTAGCGATTAATTGACAGAGGTCAGAAATCAGAAAAACTGAAATTCCATTGAGCAGTCCTATAATTTTGACCAGATTCAAAATTCAATTTAGAGAAAATGACTACATGGATTTTTGTGTTCTTTATATCAAAATAAAGGTATAAACGTCTAGTTTCCAGATAATATAATTTCTCTATACAAAAATATTACATATTGGTACAGTTTTAGCAATTAATTGACAGAGGTCAGAAATCAGAAAAACTGAAATTTTAGTGAGCAGTCCAATAATTTTGACCAGATTCAAAATTCAATTTAGAGAAAATGGCTACATGGATTTTTGTGTTCTTTATATCAAAATAAAGGTATGAAAGTCTAGTTTCCAGATAATATAATTTCTTTATACAAAAATATTACAGATTGGTACAGTTTTAGCGATTAATTGACAGAGGTCAGAAATCAGAAAAGCTGAAATTCTAGTGAGCAGTCCTATAATTTTGATCAGATTCAAAATTCAATTTAGAGAAAATGGCTACATGGATTTTTGTGTTCTTTATACCAAAATAAAGGTATGAAAGTCTAGTTTTCAGATAATATAATTTCTCTATATAAAAATATTACAGATTGGTACAGTTTTAGCGATTAATTGACAGAGGTCAGAATTATTGGATTGCTAACTGAAATTTCGGCTTTTCTAAATTCTGACCTCTTGTATGAGAGCCATGTACCTTTATTTAACCTTTGACATGCAATTAATTAAATTTCATTTAGTTCTAAATATTATTTTGTAATGTATTAAAGAATAATTAATTCACACTGTCAAAACTTCAATTAACTTGATGAACGGTAAATATACATTAAATCTCATCATTATTAAGCAGTTGATATTAATTAATAAGATCACAATTAAGATGTGCAGTTGATATTAATTATAAGGGTCAAACATACATTGTGAGTCAATTATATAAAATATTCACAAAAAATATTGGGATCAAATATACATCGGGGAACCACATAAAAAAAATATGATAATCAATTTTACAATACCCATAATATTTTACATCAGTTACAAACAACTCTTTATAAAAAACACTCTCTCTTCTCTCCTTTGCTCTTAGCATTCAATTTTCTAATGTTAATTACTTTGTTTTAGATTTCATGGTATTTATATATGGATCTATCCATTCGTTACATATTAACATGAATCTGATCCATTCGTTTTGAGTTTAAAAAATTAAGCTTCCCCATGCAGTAATTGATGTAATTTTCAGATTTTCTCTGCTTCTTCAAAACAGAAGTTATGAGCTCCTCATCAGATAATGATTATATATATTCTATGATGGGTATTGATCGAATTTTATTCAGATATATATTATTCGAACTCATTAATATTATTAGAGAAATTTAGATATATACCCATCATATATAACTTAATTAGTGATTTCGATATTTCTCCATCAAAATCTAAAAATCAGTTATTTTCCCATCTAAATTTACATAATTTATTTATATCCCCATTGCTTTGCTTCAATCAATTAAAAACACAAATTGATATTAATAAACAAAATAATGTCAATTATACCCTTACATTTAAAACACTGCACCTCCGTTCCTTAGGATGGAAATTGAAATAAAATGAAGAGGAGATTAACTATTCGCCCGATCGAGCCGTCGTCACAACCGCACGACCATGGTTCTCTTAATCTAAATTTGTAATGCTTGCATGCTGCTACCATTGTTCAATAAGAAAATTAATCTTTTGCAATAAATTCTTGATATATATACTAGCTAGATGCACCAAAAAGAAGTGCTTAATAAATTGCTCGGGATATTTTATTGGATGAAGCCATTAATTGGAAACAAGTTAAAAATCTTCTCAATTTCAGTATGATATTCAGTCGTCGGAACTGTTGGAATCACTTGGAGATTCATGCGAAAATTAAAATTATAAACCGTGTGCAAATTTAAATAAAAGCATGAATATATCTTGATGCAGAGTGAACATCCAAATCAGAAATTAGATAAAATTTGATCGAATGTCCATCAGACCATCTTCGCAGTACCCCTTCACTTATATTTTTTTTTAAGGTCAGTTGGCCAGTAGTCGACTACTGACGGTGTATTAAATCAAATATAAAAATAAATAAAGTCTAATTTAAGAGAGATGCACGGATATACCATGCGGAAATATTCAATTTTATTTTCTTATTTTTTCAAATTATGAAAAAAAAATAAAGAAAGTACGCAACTATTAATTCAATAGAGTTATAGTAGTTTATATTACTTTCTACCTTTCCCAAATTTTTGTTCAAGAAAATTTTAGTTTGGCATTAAATTAAAATCTAATTTCATTTTATGATATCATTCATAAATTGATTGTTTATTTTTGTGTGATTTGTCAAAAAAAAAAAGGATTTTTTTTTTTTGTGTGGCACGGTCAAGGGCAGTCTCAGCGGTCAAGACCATTCATTGTCCTTATTTTTCCAAAACCCCACAAACCTAGCTACATCCAATGTCCAAGTTCATATATATTACCACATCATTGAATTTCGGATAGGATCAACACCAACATGGAGGGGCCTATAATATGTGAAGTTGTGGAAAGGGAGGGGGACCTAGGCAGAGCAAATCAGATGGTAGATCAGGCCAGTTTGATGATGATGATGATACACTTTTAGCATCCTTAAGCATTCTTCTTTCTTCTACTATGTATGGGACTGATTGCATTTTATCAAAATTGTAAGTCAAATTGAGTTTTGGCCTTTGCCAAAATGGTTCTAATTAAGGCTAGAGGAAGTATATGGAGAGGAATCCAAAAATACAGAGGGGCACGTACCAAATTTCACAAATAATCTCTAATTAATAAGATGGGAAAATTTCTCTAATTGTCGAGACTGCATAAAAACAAAAACAATACAATTAGATAACTTATATGTTTAGGCCTTATGAAGGTCTGCATTAATTCAAACCAAATTAAATGCACTCCAAACTGTTATCTGGTTTGAATAGAGCCAGCCCATCATCACCTCTTCTTCTCTTCACCTTTTTTTCTTTTTCCTTCAGTACCACCTGTAACGCCTATTTTCTTCTTCTCTTCTAATTAGAACTTTGTAATGATGATGAATCAATAAAAGACAATTCAATTAACTCCAATTGTATCATGGTATCACAGCTGTTTTAAGATATCCAACCAAGTTCGTAGAAATTCAGAAATTAAAGAAACACCAAATAGTGTATCTCCCACAATATAACAATTGTTATGTGTCTCCGATTATACATTCTTCAACAAAAGCACAAGAACAGAAAACCCGTACCGGTTACAGGACCAAGAAAGAATATTAATGTTGATTCACCCCATCTGTTGCAAACCTACCAGTACTAGGCCTGACCAAAATATCATTGACCAAATAATGTGACCTTGAAATCTTGAAATAAGCCATTTGTTCAGCAAATACATCATATGTTGGTTTAATAAATGTAGTACAAATTGCAGAGAACCACATGAGAAAGTTGGAAATGAGTAGCAAAGAACTTCTAGACGCAAATATAAACTTTAATCTCACTGTCAACAATTACCAATTTAACAACCAATCATCATAATTTTACATTAAAAATCAAGCATGAGCAACTTGTTATAAAGCATCTAACATTTTATGTTTAACACAACAACATAGACATAAAATTCAATATCCAAATGTAGGAAATCTTTAAAATCCAATTGAGCACCCCCAAATTTTAAACCCCTGAGAAGCTTATCTAGTTTGACTACCAAACATCATTGATCTCTCACAATCCATTGCTAAACAACTCCATACCGGTCACAACTCCAGTATAGCAAGTGTTCGCCACTTGAAGAGAAACAATAAGCCTTCCCACAAACCCAGCTATGACCAGTACGGTTATAATCCCGGTACCACATTACAATACATTTAGCTGCAAATTATGCAATACAAAAAATCTGACAACTATTGGTTTTCATCTACATGTTTTGTTACATCTCTCATCTCAGAGATAAGTTTCTTCATTTCATCCGGATTCTCATGATTGCTTACTGCATTCAGAAGTATGTCAAAGGTGACATCATTAGGCATAAGGCCTTGCTTCATCATCTTCTCAGCTAGATGCAAAGCCTCACTGATTCTATCATTTTTACAATAGCCGCTGATTAAGGTATTATAACTGTGTTGGTTCGGCTCAATGCCTTTTAAAGCCATTTTTTCTAATAATTCTGTTGCTTCGTTGAGATTTCCCTCTAGCACATAACCCCGCAACAGTGCTGTGTAGGTGATTACATTAGGTTTCACCCCTCTTTCCTCCATAAACCCGATCAGCTTCTCTGCATCACAGGTTAGTCGGTGCTTGCACAAGTAATCTATTAATGCATTGAAAGTCACTACATCAGGTGAAATCCCTTGACTTACCATATCACGAAATACCCCAATGGCACGGTTCCAGTCACCGACAGCACAAGTCCCGTGGATAACAGAAGTCTATGTGACAACATCTGGCATCACTCCTCTATCTCTCATCTCCTGAAGAAGCTCCAAAGCACGCAAGAAGGCCCCCCCTTTGCAACAACCATCTATTAAAGTACTATATGTGAATTTGTCAGCTTGAAGCCTACAGCCAAGGAGTGGGATTTAAATGCCAATGGAGATAGAAACCAAATTGCTCTTGCATGGGGGCAGTAGAAGAAAAGATGCTGTACCGTTTTGGCATGGAAACCACAAAGCGCACAGGATGCATCAATTGCCAGAATTCTTCAGTGTAAGATGTCGCCAAGTGGAAATACACTATGTACTGCCTTCCATATCAGCAGTTTGACCTGAGGGGTCACATCATTCAGTTTCATTTTCATCTCATATTTGTTGGATCTGCAAAGAAGAAAGTAATTTTATTTAGTGAAAACAGACTGGTGTTGTGACACTGCTTTATTAACTAAAGTATATAAATGTTTACAGTATAAAATTCAGAAATTTCAGCAAGGAGAGTTTGAAGACATCTCTTTTTCGCTAGTTGATAGAGACTTACAAGGATGACCCACACCACACCGTCTAGTTCCATGAGGAAATATGAGTGGTCAGTGACACGACTTCAAATTGAGATTAGTAGAAGAAGCTGCATATCGCAACTGGTGAAACTGAAATTCTGACCGAAAATGGTATTAAAGTAAATGCCACCACTTCATATTGTGGGATTTTTTTGGTCAATCTGTGTTACCTTATCTAACTAAAGTATTTTCTGCCGTATAGTCTTATACTAGGTTACTTGTGATGATGGGGTTTTGGAGTTTCTATTTTCGAAGGACAAGGTTTGGGAACTATTAAAGGTGAGAGATTGGTGGTTTTTAGTATTATCTTCTAGTATTTGATCCACATAAAGGATCACTGTACGAAATATTTATAGAACAAATTTGCTTTAACCGAGTGTATATATATAAGACTGCTGTAGGTATGCAAATCAGGATCAAGTCTACAAGCAGGCATTTCTTCGAACACCTTCCGTGCTGTAATAAATCTCCATTTTTGCACAGGTCATCAATGAGAATGTTACAAGTGATCACTTTGGGCCTCATTTTTTCAGCATCCATTTCTTAAACATCTCTAGAGCCATGCCAGTCTCACCCTCTTTGCAAAAGCCATGGATAAGAGTGTTGTACGTACGTAATAATGTCAGGCATGTAATTCTCTTCTCTTGCCATCTGCCGATACAGCTCAAGCCCAAGTCTGGTGTCAGCAGTGCTGCAAAGCCCTTCAATAAGGGTGTTGTAAATGATCAAATTAGGAGCGCATCCCATGAGAGGCATTTTAGCAAACACCTTAACTGCAAATCCAATCTGCTTCAATACATGGGATGCGCTCCTAATTTGATCATTTACAAGCACACAGAATCCGAGATCTTCTGGACCCAAAGCGCCAGCAGCAATCTCTGATGAGGCCGAAGGTATGGAGGGTGGGAGAGACACCTCCATCTCTGGTACACTTCAAGCGATTAAAGAGGTTGAGTAGCTCTCTTCACAGTGCTTTGTTTTTGCAATGGAGGCAAGAAGGCTGTTGATGGTAAAAATGGATGGCGGGTGATTTTGGGGCGAGAGGAGGCCATGGAAGAGAGACACGGACTCAGGCAGCTGAGAATTCAGATCCTCTGTGTTACTCGAGAAAATAAAATGAGCTCTCAGCCGGTGGATTTAAATTTACACGAATCTCAAAGCACAAATAATACTGCCCCCTCCAATCACCCGAATATCCACAGGCTGAGAGCTCATTTTATTTTCTCGAGGATACTGGTTCGGCAGCTGAAGGCTCTCTCCAGCTTGAAATTCTCTGTTGTACCAATCCTCATTCCCTCCAGGTGACCAGCCGAAGATTTGACCCCGTTTGTGAACTCTGGTTTTAATAAATATAATCGGCCCATGGGCCTTTTCCTACTACAAAAAACATTGACAGGTGTGCTCCGCAGCACCGGATCGCATAATTGAAGGATAAGTGAAATTGAGCCATTCATATAGCCCAAATTTTTATTAATATCTAATAATAAATAAAAATTAATACAAATGTCTACGATTTTTCAGAAAATACAAACACTGAATTCTTTGTTCTGGGCTGCCGAAAAACTCGGCGACCGAATAACATAATTTTTTTTTTATTTCTACGGTTTATGTCAGAAACTGTGTTTTGGATTGATGGTTTTTTTATTTTGTTGGAAAATTAGTGATTTTTTTATTTTGTCTATTAAAATATTAGAAATATTTTCATATTTCTTTGATAATAAATGGAATATTATATCATTTAATTTACTAGAAAGACTGTAACAAATAACTCCGGTCAACATTTTTCAGTCGGGATTTTTTGCAGGTGTATGAAAAATTAAAATATTTTTGTGTGTATTTCTGGAAAAAAAAAAGTTTTGAATCTAAGTTATTGATCCTGATTCAAAAGTCATTTCTAGATAAATAAAGAAATTATCGTGGTCCTTTTAATACATTCAAATCTAAGTTATTCCATCTATTTTCTTAAAAGTGATTTTCGGAAATTATGAAAATATGAAAAATATAAAATAGCTTCTAAAAAAATAGATATAGTACCTTAGAATTTAAATGTGACTTTTGAACTGGAAGAACCATGATAATTTTGTCATTTATCCATAAGTGACTTTTGAACTGTGATCTATTTGTTGTTTGAAGTCACGTTTTGCACAATGATGCACTAAACAATTTAGTGTGATTTTATTTCATGTGATAAACCGAAAAAAGTGTAAGAAATAAATAGATAAACGTGAGTATGAGGTTTCCGATTCAAATACGAAGCGGATAATTTGGCGGATTCATATTCGGATATTATCCAGAAAAAAATCTGGATCCGGATAAATTACGTAACCCGTAAACGGAACAGATATGTAATTCTATCCGAATATTGAAGAGCATCTGAAAGCGAACAACCTTCCGTCCGAATAAGAAAGAAGTAGATATTAATTAATGTGGGATGGCATTCGAAAGGTTGAATTGCTAATCAATTAGTTCCAATAAGAAAGATATTTTAAAATTTAAAATTGTTTACGACTTTTTATCATTAATCTCCAAACAATTCAGAAATATTTTACAAAAATAATCTTTGTATATTCTACTTTTCTTTTCGAATATCATAATGAAAGTGGATAATATATAGTATTGATTAGTGGTGGCCATCAAATAGGGGTATCAACGGATATGATAAGAGTCATGTGAAAACATTTTTGTACTCGTATCTTTTATAAATTGTTCTTATCCGTACTCTATCCTTAATTATCCATTATGATTGTCGGATAACGAAACAGTAACGGATAAATAATAAGTAATGCTAATATAATAAGAGGAGGGATCGGATTATATTCTTTTTTTTTACACACTTTGACACCTACCATTTTCAAAGTCCAAATAGTTGATCCAAACCGTTCAACATGATGGATATATTAAAATGTACTTAGAGATCAAATTTTACATTTTTTTGAAATTTTTTTTACTATTTATTAAGATGGTTACAAAATCATTGTTTTCAAACCATTAAAAAACAACGATTTTGTAACCATCTTAATAAATAGTAAAAAAATTAAAAAAAATTTAAAATTTGATCTCCAAGCACATTTTAATATGGTGATCATGTTGAACGGTTCGGATAGACTATTTGGATTTTGAAATTGCAAAATTAGCCTATAAAAAAAATAATGTCAAGATGTGTCAAAAAAAAGAATGTAATTGGATCCCTCCTCATATAATAATTATTTTTATAGCTCCATGAATTAACCAAATGGCTTGCATTGAATTCAAGACCTGTACTCACCAAAACAAAAATAACAAGAGAAAATAAAATCATATAAGAGAACGAAACTTTTGAATTGATACTATTTTTTCTAATATATATCAGCACACCCATTGCCCCACAAAAGTACAATATGACTAAGCACTTCTGCACATGCACACCAAATTCACCATAATCAACACCTACAACAATTAAAATTATTAATAGCTATTGGTTTTCATCTTCATGTTTTCTTCCATCTCTCATCTCAGAGATGAGTTTCTTCATTTCATCCGGATTCTCATGATTGCTCACTGCATTTAGAAGTATGTTAAAGGTGACATCATTCGGTTTAAGGCCTTGCTTCATCATGTTTTCGGCCAAATGTAGAGCTTCTCTGATTCTGTCATTTTTACAATAGCCGTTGATTAATATACTATAACTGTGTTGGTCCGGCTTAATGCCTTTTAAAGCCATCCTTTCGAATAATTCTTCTGCTTCATCAGGCTGGCCGTCTAGCACATAACCCTGCAGCAGTGATGTGTAAGTGATTACATCTGGTTTCACCCCTCTTTCCTCCATAAAACAAATCACCTTCTCAGCTTCACAGGTTAGTCCTTGCTTGCACAGGGAATCTATTAATGCACCAAAAGTCACTACATTAGGTGAAATACCTTGACTAACCATATCACGGAATACCCCAATGGCACGGCTCCAGTCACCGACAGCTGAAATCCCGTGGATAATAGAACTGTATGTGACAACATCTGGCATCACTCCTCTATCTCTCATCTCTTGAAGAAGCTCCAAAGCACGCAAGAAGGCCCCCGCTTTGCAACAACCATCTATTAAGGTATTATATGTGAATTTATCGGCTTGAAGTCCACAGGCAACTAATTTGTCATATATTTCAAAAGCCTTGTTGATATCACCAAGTCCACAAAATCCGAGAATGAGACCATTGTAGGTATAGATATCAGGAGCAACACCTTTCACAACCATTTTGTCAAACATCCTCAGAGCACAATGCATGTTGCCCTGGCTACACAGATGATGAATGAGAATGTTGTAGGTGATCACATTTGGAACAACACCTTTACCAGCCATGTCATCAAACATCCTCAAACCACTATCTGTGTCACCCTGGCTGCAGAGACCATGAATAAGACTGTTGTAGGTACGCAAATTGGGAACAAGTCTACAAGCAGGCATTTCATCGAACACCTTGCGTGCTGTAATAACATCTCCATATTTGCACAGGCCACCAATGAGAATGGTACAAGTGATCACGTCGGGCCACACTTTTTGAGCAACCATCTCTTTAAAGACCTCTACCGCCATATCAATCTCACCCTCTTTGCAAAAGCCATGGATTAGACTGCTGTAAGTAATAACATTAGGCTTGCAACTACCCATTTCTCTTGCAATCTGACGACACAGCTCAAGCCCAAGTCTGGTTTCACCAGTGCTGCAAAGACCTTCAATAAGCATGTTGTATATTATTAAATTGGGAGTGCATCCCATCAGAGGCATTTTAGCAAACACCTTACCAGCAAGCCTAATCTGCTTCAAAGCACAGAGTCCCTTGATCATGGAGCCGAACATGATGGTATTAACACCACATCCTTCTCTCAAGGACTGACCAAGCACACAGAATCCGAGATCTGGTCGACCCAAGCGACAGCAGCAATCTATGACGAGGCCGAAGGTATGGATGGTAGGAGAGACGCCTCCATCTCTGTTACGCTTCAAGCAATTAAAGAGGTTGAGTACGGTTGAGTAGCGGCTGGAGTGTTTAGTTTTAGAAATGGTGGCAAGAAGGTTGTTGATGGTAAGAATGGATGGCGGGTGATTTTGTGGTGAGAGGAGGCGATTGAAGAGAGAGACGGCCTCGGGCAGCTGTGTGATCTCTCCAGCTTGGATTCTCTTCCTGACCAATCTCTCCAGGTGACCACCCAATGGTTTGGCTGCCTGGGCATTCATAATAAATCTCTGTAGGTGACCAGCCAATTTGTTCAATTTCTTGGTAGGAGCAGAGATCAGAGAGTCGGGGCTTTGGGTTTACTACAGGCTGGAACTTTGGAAGAGGATTTTCTCGCTTAGTCGGAGTTTGGGTTCACTGGAGGCTAAAGCGGAGGGCTTTCTCGAGGTTTAGATCCAAAAGGTTTCAAATCCAGTATTTGAGAGTAGGAATCTATTAATGCACTGAATTAGGGAAAAGTTGTTTTGTAAGGGGGTTTCATTCAAATGTCATCACCATCAGAGGTTATAATTACTTGTGAGAGTTAACTTAATATCGATATTCCAATTCCACACATTTAATTCATATCCAGATCAACCGCCATATTCAATATATATTCATTTATGGATGCATTAAAGCGTATTGCTTATCAATCCTCTGCTGATTTATTTTTATTTCAAATAGATTTGATTATTAATTGAGAAAAATTTTGTGTTTTGAAAAAAAAACAATTACACCTAAGAATTGAAAATTAAACAATTTAGTTTTTAACTTCAGTTTTTAACAATTTAAATTTCAAATGGTAATTTTTTAATTGGGAAATTTTTTAACTTTTTTGTCTTGGAAAATTTCTAACAGAACGACAATAAAAAAACTTTTTTAATTACATCGGGACAGTTGGTCAATATGCATATTAAACCCTTCGGTTTTCTGGTTTTTCTTGTGCTGATCCGAATCACTAGTTGTGCCCATTTCTTTTGATGGTTGTCGGATGGTGTTGCCATATTGAACCCTTCGGTTCTGGTACTGATTGGTACTGGGACAGGGAAATTATTATGCGTGCCTTGGGTTCCTTAATTAGGGAAAATTACGGATGATCTTTGCTGTTTTGGTTGTGTGAATCGGATACTGGTAAGGGGTATCGGACCCCTCTGTTTTGCTTCTCTGTTGAATAATGGTAAATGGGGGAATTGAATTTCTAAGTGATCTCTAAACTTTTTATTGTATTTTTTTTCGCTTGTAGATGTATTACTTCCGTCAGGCTTGGTTTGTAGTGAATGATGTTTTGGAGGAATACCTACTGGAGGCACCCGCAGGTTACATCGTTTTGAATTCAATTCTCATTTGTTAAAATGTTACTTGTTTGTTTAAGTGAGTTCTAACCTCTTTGTTGTAATTTTTTTGCTTGCAGATGTATTAGAGTTGAGAAATTTACTTGTTTGATTAAGTGAGTTCTAACCTCTTTGTTGTAAAATTCTACTTGTTTGATTCATTTTCTCTTGTTTTAAGACATGTAAAACAAATTAGACTTAAGAAATTTACTTCATATATTGTGGTTCAATTATGTGTCATTGGTAATGTATATTTTGTAATTCAGAATGGGTTATTATATTTGTTTGGGACTGGAGAAAAATAAATGAACAGAATGGGTTGTTATATTTGTTTGATACATTCCGTACCAATTGGGGAAAAGAAAAATAACAAAAAATACCAAAAAAAAAATTAACCTTCTGCGACCGATTTTGGGACCATCAGCGACCGCCCAATCGGTCTTTGATGGGCTTCAGTCACGTCAGCATATAGCATCAGCGATCGATCTCATCGGTCGCTAAAGGGTCATCTGCAACCGGTGCCTTACCCTTCAGCAACCGCTGACATCAGCGGGGAGGGCATTAGTGACCGAACAACTGCGACCGATTTTGGCTTTCTGCGACCGGCGCCTTACCCTTATGCGACCGATTTGGCCGGTCACAGAAGGGTCATTTTGCTATAGTGGGTGTGGTACATAACTAGTATTAATTACACGGCAGAGATGTAACTTTCAGAAAAATGTACATAAAATATTATGGTTAACCTTACATGACAATATACAAATATAATAATCCAACATTTACCTGTTATGCTATAAATGTAGAATTTTTTTTATAAACCATAATTAAAAAAAAATTTTACAAAACCAACACGATTACTTTTTTTTAACAAAAACCATAAAACTAAAATGCTATTTCGATCTGTTATTTTTTTTATTCTGGACCGAAATGGCATTTCAGTCCGGTCCCCTTTTTAGATTTTCTGTGATATTAGTTTCACAAGTTTTCATACGAGCCGCCACAAAAATCCAAAAAGGGGACTAGACCGAAATACCATTTTGGTCCGGAATAAAAAAAATAACGGACCGATAGAAATAACATTTCGGTTCTTATGATTTTTGTAAAAAAAACGTAATCATGTTAGTTTCATAAAAATATTTTTTTAATTATGGTTTATAAAAAATATTCATAAATGCATGTATACTTCTAAAACTTACCCTAAGAAAATGTTTATCTATTAAATTTACCATTGCAAAGGAACAACTCAGGATGAAATAGTAACATGTATTACCTCATTTCAACTGCCCCTAAAAGGCACAATAGCTGCTAATGACTTGTGCACACTGTCGAAATCTATCACTAAATTTATGACAGAAATACCCATACTATTTTTTAAGGTCTGAGTGAGGCAATGGTAATATGCATAATACATAATGGCCTGCCCTATCCAAACAATCACAGTGACCAGAATGGTTAAATATGATTAAATGTGATTAACGTGACCAGTTACGATATGACTTGGTCACGGTGTGATTCACATCACATGATCATATCTATTCATTTTGTCATGAGAAAAATTGATTTAATCACGGCATGTGATACAACACGATTTTTCCACAGTAGATTGGAGTGAGATTTAATATGGTGCGTTGGGGGCGCGGCATGTGAAAAATATGTGGTCAAGGTGTGTGTAATTACTTCTCGTGGGGCCAGTTTGTAGTGTCTTTATCTTTGCATGATCTACTGTGGATGGGACCACACCACTTCAGAATGGATGGTCAAAATCAACACAATTAATAAATGATAATGAGATCTGAGTACAATGAGATTGAGTGGTTAGTTTTAATCTGTCATGAATCTCAAATCAGAGCCCCTATATCTAAATAATTGTTGTCAAAAATGGGTTAATTGGCTATTTATTCTGTTTAATCGATTGATTATGTCTAAGACAAGCATGTCAATTCTGAAGAAAATAGAGCCTCAATTTCTCATTGAATCAGCCTGAAAGTTTTGTTACATGAATTCAAGCTGTAAGAAAATATGTCTAAGACAAGCATGTCAGCAAATACAGTTACTATGATTGTGTGATGTGTAAATTCTAAAAACATTTAAAATCACCTGTTAGTTCTCATTTAAGGAGTCATTTCAGATAAATGAAAAAAGGTTCAACGTATGACAAGGTAACAATGCATTGGCAGGACCAAATTGCAAGGACTTTAATTTGAAATAATTGTTTTGGTGCATTCTTTACACAGAACATGACGACCACACTAAAATGAAGCCACCTTTATTCAAATTAATTACTATAAAAATATGTACTGGTAAAGCACCATCTCTACTGCTACTGGCACCATTAGTCATTTTACCCTCAGCATTGAAATTCATATCACTTAATTTGATCATTTACAACACTCTTATTGAGAATTCATATCACCTATAGTAACTCAAATTTTGAGTTTAGATCCAGACTGTCAGATCTGTTTTGGCATGAATATTAAAGGGGCCCGTGCATTCCACCTCTGACCGGATTGGCCCGGATTCTGATCAAACAGTCCGGAACTAAACTCAAAATTTGAGTTACTTCAGAGGATTCAGAAGGCCTTTGCAGCCTGGTGATACCAGACTAGAATTAGGAGCACATACCGTGAGAGGCCTTTTTAACAAACACCTTAGCTGCAGACAACACTCTTATTATCGAAGGTATTTGCTGCCTTGATCTTTAATAACAGTGTTGTAAATGATCAAGGCTTGAATTAGGTGCACATCCCTGATCACCTACAGCACTGTTATTGAAGGTCATTGCAGCCCTGGTGACATCAGACTTGAATTAGGAACACATCTCATGAGAGGTATTTTAACGAACACCTTAGGTGCATAAAACACTCTTATTATTGTAGGTCTCTGCTGCGGGGACACCAGATTAGGGCAAGAGATTAGGGCAAGAGATCAGGACACTTATTATTGTAGTTTGGTTTTGTGGGCCGTGTTTGGGCCATGAAAATCAGGCCTCGCTAACACAGAAAATGCTAATTAAAGAATCTGAATTAAGTAATTGATTTAACCAGATCCCTCTCTAGTCTCTTTTATATACCTTCCTCTGCCTTAGACTAGAAGAGAAAGGAGCAGGTATTGCTCTCTGTACCACCATCGTCAAATACCAGTTTCTTGTTTTGGTTAAAAGAAATATTCTCTTTTTGTATAATTGGGTATAATTTAAAAAGAAAATCAAAGAAGGTTATAATTAATTTCATTGGTTGGTTACTGTAAAGTTCGCACCAATCTTCCTCAGTTATTCTCCCTTACTGGTACACCTCCTGTACCAACACAAGTGTCCTCCACTCTGCCTTATCATATGGCATCCATTCAAATTCAACTGCAACAGGAATAATTTGATATATATACTGCATCTGTTGAAATGCTAAGTCATGCATCTGAGACTCAATTAGTGATATGAATTGCAGCCAAAAATCTTTCATTGTTAAGCCTTGCGTGATTAAAACAAACTTTATTTTTTTCTAACCACACAATCTGTAAAATGGTATCATAAATTAATGAATAGCCTCGTCTGTCGTCAGTGAGCTATCCTTCTGTCTTGAGAAGGAATGGAGAAACACCTGTCAAAATGGTCCAATTAAATACACACAAATGAACTATACCATCGAGATTAAGATTGATTAATACTGAAACCTAAACCAAAGCAAGGAGATTCATACCTTAAACAAAGTATAACGAGAAGTAGAATTGACCCAATAGAGCAGCTTCTTTCCAACAGTACCAGTGATCTACCCCGTTCAACTTGAGTTGCACGGTTAGAGAGAAAGCGAGGAGAAAGGAGCAGGGTGATAGAGAGAAAGAAACCAATTAGAACGCCGATCTGGTTACAGGACATATCAGATACTGGTACGAATTTGGTACAATTACAGATCCAGTACTGTTGCAGATCTGATACTGGTACATACCTGTACCGTTCTTGTAGTTTCAGTTTTGTTTCATGACCAGTTCTTTATCTCTATTTATTATGTGGTAGGAGTTGCAAATTGTGGAATGATTTGATCACAAAGGGCTAAATTGTCATATTGTATAAAATGAAATCCTTTTTCTTTTAATAATGGTTTCCAATCAAGAGAGTGTGAATAATTTAATTCTTTTCCATTTTATGTTCCAATCAACAAAATTAAATTGGAAATTATCTATATTTTAGTTGTAGGGTTGTGAATTTGGTTCAGGTTTTTTTTGTTGTACTTGTGCATGTTTGTTGTACTGGTTTTATTGTATTAGTGCACCTGTGCCTCTTGTGCTTGAAGCATCTGATTTGTACAATCAGAATTAAGACTGCCAACTTGTTTTGAACTTCTTGATTATATTCCAACAGAGGCTTTGTAGTTTGGACTGGAGATTGCTTGTTGATGCAGCAAACATAAAAATAAAAAAATAAAAACTATATTACATGAGCTTGATGCAAATACAAAACAAATTATTTCATTATCTCAGTATGTTTCTCTCATGTAATAAAAAAAAATAAAAAAACAAAAACAAATGATTTCTTCATCATCAGTATTTTGGATTATTTTGGATATAAAAAAATAATTCAGAAACATAATTAGAGTGTGTTTTATTAGAATATTCCATTGATTATTTTGGATTGTCAGGAATGATTACAATTAGCATTAGGAGACAGTTTGAGACGGTGAATTAAGATTTCATCATCATCAGTATGGATTTCTTTAGTTTTATTTGTTTAGCTATATATTTAGAGATTAAGAATCATATCGATCATGAATAATATGTCTTGCATAGAATTCAAGACGTGTGCTAACCAAACAAATTTCAACATGAGAAAAATAAAATCATACATTAGAGAATTAAACTTTTGATCTAACACAAATTTTATTTTTAATATACATCAGCACACACATTGTCCCACAAAAGTAGGGGTATGGCTAAGCACTTTCACACTTGCACGCCAAATTCAGATACACGTACAACAACTAAAATTATTAATAGCTATTGGTTTTCATCTTCATTTTTTTCTTCCATCTCTCATCTCAGAGATAATTTTCTTCATTTCATCTGGATTCCTATGATTGGTTACTGCATTTAGAAGTATGTCGAAGGTGACATCATCAGGCTTAAGGCCTTGCTTCATCATCGTCTCAGCCAGATGTAGAGCCTCACGGATTCTATCATTTTTACAAAAACCGTTGATTAAGATACTATAACTGTGCTGGTCTGGCTTAATGCCTTTTAAAGCCATCCTTTCTAATACTTCTGCTGCTTCCTTGAGATGGCCCTCTAGCACATAACCCTGCAACAGTACTGTGTAAGTGATTACATTAGGATTGACTGCTCTTTCCTCCAAAAAACTGACCAGCTTCTCTGCTTCACAAGTTAACCTTTGCTTGCACAAGGAATCTATTAATGCATTGAAAGTCACTACATTGGGTGAAACGCCTTGATTTACCATATCGCAGAATACCCCAATGGCACGGCTCCAGTCACCGGCAGCTGAAATCCCGTGAATAATAGAACTGTATGTGACAACATCTGGCATCACCCCTCTATCTCTCATCTCCTGAAGAAGCTCCGAAGCACGCAAAAAGGCCCCCTCTTTGCAACAACCATCTATTAAGGTATTATATGTGAATTTATTAGCTTGAAGTCCACAGCCAACTAATTTGTCATATATTTCAAAAGCCTTGTTGATATCACCAAGCCCACAAAATCCCAGAATGAGACCATTGTAGGTATAGATATCAGGAGCAACACCTTTTGCAACCATTTCATCAAACATTCTGAGAGCACTATGAGTGTTACCCTGGCTGCACAGACTATGAATGACAATGTTGTAGGTGATCACATCTGGAACAACACCTTTACCGGCCATGTCATCAAACATCCTCAAACCACTATCTGTGTCACCCTGGCTGCAGAGACCATGAATAAGACTGTTGTAGGTATGCAAATCAGGAACAAGTCTACAAGCAGGCATTTCATCGAACACCTTCCGTGCTGTAACAACATCTTCATTTTTGCACAGGCCATCAATGAGAATGGTGCAAGTGATCACGTCAGGCCACACTTTTTGAGCAGCCATCTCTTTAAAGATCACTACCGCCATATCAATCTCACCCTCTTTGCAAAAGCCATGGATTAGAGTGTTGTAAGTAATAACATCAGGCTTGCAAGTACCCTTTTCTCTTGCCATCTGACGACACAGCTCAAGCCCAAGTCTGGTGTCACCAGTGCTGGAAAGCCCTCCAATGAAAGTGTTGTAAATTATTAAATTGGGAGTGCATCCCATGAGAGGCATTCTAGCAAACACCTTACCAGCAAGCCCAATCTGCTTCAATGCACAGAGTCCCTTGATCAGGGAGCCGAACATGATGGTATCAACACCACATCCTTCTCTCAAGGACTGACCAAGCACACAGAATGCGAGATCCCCTCGACCCATGCGATGGCAGCAATCTATGACGAGGCCAAATGTATGGTTGTTGGGAGAGATGCCTCTATCTCTGGTACGCTTCAAGCGATTAAAGAGGTCTATTACAGTTGAGTAGCGGCTGGAGTGGTTTGTTTTAGCAATGGAGGTAAGAAGTCGATTGATGGTAAAAATTGATGGTGGGTGATTTTCCAGGGAGAGGAGGCGATGGAAGAGAGACATGGCCTCAGGCAACTGAAGGGTCTCTCCAGCTTGAATTCTGTGTTGTACCAATCTCTCCAGGTGACGGGCGAAAGGTTTGGCTGCGTTGGTCCTTAATAAAACCAAGTTTAATGTGATGGGTTAGTGTTCAATTTCTTTCACGGAAGGAAGTCAAGAAGAGATTCTCGCCGAAGGAAGTGAAGCCCAACCCAAAAAAGTGAAGTGAAGAAGCTGGAGGGTGGGGGTACTATCGGATCTTAGATCCGAATATTCCAACCGCATTGGTTAAATAGATTATTTTGGGTTTAATCTTTAGGTACAGTTAAAAGTCGATAGGTGTATTTTTCTTTCAGCTGTAGAGGCTGAAATTGTTAAATTGTTATTCCTGCTTTTTAGCTATAGAGGGTTTGACTGAATTTAGTTGTGGCCTTATTGTTTGTTTGTTGTCAACCTGAGATTGAATTACATGTTGGGATGAGTAAAATTATAGAAATAATGTCATGCATATTTCTAAGGTACTAAGAGTGTAAATATTTATTTTCTTGAACAGTAAGTTGCCCTTAATAATTTTTTCCCTCCATTTCAACTAAAATTCCAGCAATTAACTGGAGATGAAGGCGCTCATAAAAATTGTTTATATTTTTTAGACAGTACTTCCAATTTAATTGTTGTACTGGTACTGTTGTATCAATGCATCTGTGCTTCCAGCCTATTGTCTCATAAGATATAAATGAGGCAAGGAATTGTACTCCATGCATTGGAAAATGATATTTGCCTATATGGTACTAGTAGATTTAGACATAGCAAACTAATTATATTTTAGATCCTTTTCCTTGCATCATATACCATGAAAATAATATAGATAGTTAACCATCAAAAGAAAATATAGATAGCTATTCATAGTAGCAATTTCAATTACCAAAATTTTTAAGTTTGATGAAAAGTTTGTCCAAGTCATGATGATATGCTTATACGCACAAGAAGAGAAATCTATTTCGCTATTCGTAACTTAAAAGAGAAATTTATTTCGCTATTCGTAGCTTGTACGCACAAGAAGAAACAGAGAGACGTACTTTTTTCAATAGGCGTAAAAGATTCTCCCAAAAAAAAAAAAAACTACAGATGCAATTGTTTTGAAAAAAATAATGAATATTTTGATATGCTTATTCAGCTATCACATGATCAGCTCATCACTCAAGAGTCTAAACAAGAATTGTTTTGGAAGAAATAATTGTTCAGGGTGCGTTCACTAACAAATTTTCAAAACAAAAGCAAATGATATGCAACTCATAACTTTTAAGTTAGTGTAACATTTGTGATCTTGTAATTTTCTTCACCAACATACCTATTCCATGTATATGCGCTATGCCAAACGGTCCTAGAAATTCATTATGGTGAACTAGTACAGAGTATATAGCATGCAATGTTACAATGTATTAAACAATTTAAGCTATTTTGTACAGTAGTTGAACAATGGATATCAAACCAGTCTAGCATTGGTGTCTGCAGTTCATCTATCTAACCATGCATTCTTTTTATGCTCAGAAAAAAAAAAGAAAAAAAGGGCCTTATCAGAAAGCCAACAACTGGATATAGAGGAAAAAACAGGGGAGATCCAGTTATTACAAATCATTCCTAAGAGGGGAAGAAATGAAAAAAAAAAAGTATAGAAAGAAATACAAAATCAATGAAAATTTGTCCCCAAGCAAAGAAAATTATTTCCATTTATTACAAATCATATTATAAATTGAATAGTAAATTCAAGGGAACCCCTAAATGTTCCTTGTGGGCGAAAGGAAGATAACATTCAAAAAAGCTGCAAAATAATACAAGAGCTTCTTTAGCAGCAATCAACAAGTAATATAAAATGAAATGTTCATTTGTCAAACCAGAAGCAGCTTAATCAGTCGACACCATCCTACCAAGACTTATGATTACTAAAAAGTAAAGAAGTTCAGTGATCGAAAATCTAAATATTCAGATAATAATAGAATTACAAACCTGATTTGATTTATTGCAGATGTTTATCTCTTTAAAGGTCATGGTAGCTGTGTTGTCTATTTCTCTCTAAAGGCTTAACACGAAGCAAATCACAGCATTCAATTTTCAACCTTGGAAGTGATGAAACTCTCTCCCGGCCGATATGTGGCTCAGTATTTCTCGTTATTGATTTCACGCCTCCACAGGAGATAATTACCAGTGACAAGTTATCCTGATAACCATGTCCGGTTATCAACTCCAGGTAGTTACAATTTGAAATCTGCAATCTTTCAAGCCGGGAGGGCAGCTTCTCCAGCTGCAGAACTCGGATACTAAAACATGAAATAATATTTAGATGCTTGAGAGTGTGAAGTTTTCCGAATGGAAGAGATTGAATCTTGAAGCAATATTCTAACGAGATTTCTTGAATTGACTCCAAGGAAAATGGATCCCTCATCCATCGTGGTAATGTGGCAGAAGGATAACATCTTAGTAGAAGTTTCTTGAGGTTAGGATGTGGTTGGAGGCATTCTAACAAGGAAAAATCTACATCATTTGCACCAACTAACCCACCCTCATAAGTTTCTGGTATGAGTCTTAATCTCATGTCTGGTTTCCAAACCGGAAGATAATCGTAATCTGGATCATCATGATCCCAGCATAAATCCAAAGCTTCAAGTCTGTACTTATTTCTAAGGTTAGCACGCTGGGCTTTTACTAAATTACTCATCTTTATTCCTTCAATAGAGAGTCTTCCTTGCTGCCATTTTCTAACTCTCAACCCTGCTGCCATTTTCTTTATTGCCGGAAAATTCACAAGACCATGAGGGACAAAACCTTGTAAAAATTTGGCTGTATCACCATTAGACGAGAAGTTAAGCTTCTCTAAACTAGTCAGATAGCCTATTGTATTAGGCAGTGCTAGAGTCTGTTGAGAAATAATTGTTAATTCATGAAGGTTACGGAGGTTTCTGAGATCTGAAGGAACTTCTTCTAAATGATCACATTTAATGACTAATCTCAGCAAGTTACTAAGGGAACAGAGTGATTTCGGTAACTTCTTAATGTGGTAGCATTGAATATTTAGAAACTGTAGGTTAGCAAGATCACCAATACTTTCAGGTAGATATTCAAGGTGATGGCAATAATCAAGGATTAAAGTCTGCAGGTTGTAAAGGAGGCCAATGGATAATGGCAATATTTTAAGTTGATAAGAAGTAATACCAAGGTAGATAAGATGTTTCAACTCGGGAATGAATTCAGGAATCTCTGTGAAATCCCCATTCAATTCCAACACCCTGAGTGCTTCAAATTTAGTGAGGTTAGACAGCCTATTGTATTGGTGCCCCAAATATCCACTGCTACTGCTCAAATACATAGAAAGAGTTCTTGAACCCTTCAGATTTTGTTGGAGAATTTGATTTACATTTCCCATGGAACCTCTTGCATATAGATGGTACACTTCTCGCGGAATATTTTTCTCTCGAATATCACATGGCCAATTGATGTCCACCGAATAATGCTCATTCTCTGAATTAAGTCGAGCAAGGTCGTGGATTATATCGTGCAATTTACAGTATCTAGATTCATTTGAAATATCATCAAGAAAGGACCTCTGTTTTAACTCCTCATAATATTCAACACCAATTTCTGTGATTTTTCTTTTGCCCCTAGACTCTATGTATCCATGAGAGATCCATATATTTATCAAATTCATCTTTGTTAATATGTAATCTTTTGGGTACATTGAGCAAAACAAAAAACACGGCTTAAGGTAGGAAGGTAGATGAGCATAGCTGATCTGAAGGGCTGGGAATATATCATTCGATGGATTTGACTCCCAAAGATCACTTTCCAGAATCTCTCTCCAACACTCTTCATATGTTTCATGCCTAAGGAGGCTTGCAATTGACTTCACGGCCAATGGTAATCCACCACACTTTCTCATAATATCCCTTCCCATATCTACCAACTGTGTGGGCACAGTGTCACTTGTACCACTAAATGCATAATGCTGAAACAATTGCCAGCAAGAATCTTCAGGTAAGTTAGTTGGGCTAACACTTGTCGTTGATTGCATGACCTCTGCAACCTTTTTATTTCTTGTTGTCACGAGAATTCTGACTATTTTTGCTTCTTTAAAAGGAACCCGGAACAACTCAAAAAGAGTTTGATTCTCATTCCACATATCATCTAAAACCAATAATATTGATTTTCCATTCACAATTTTTGCAAGCTCTTCTTGTAATGGGCTCAACTCACTCAAACCGTCATTGATTTTGGAGACTGATTCAATGATTGCTTTAGTGAGTCTCCCAACATCAAATTCTTCATAGACACCTACCCACCCAAATAAATCGAAGCATCCGGAAATCCTCCCATCTTTATAGACAAGTTGGGCAATGGTGGTTTTTCCGAGGCCACCTTTACCAACAATTGAAATGACCGAAAAGGACTTCTCTTTTTCTTTTTCAGATAGTAAGAAATTGATGATCTTTGTTATTTCAGCACCTCTGCCAAAAATGCTCGCCTCATCCACCATGTGACTCGTTGGGGGCCGTATAGTTTTGTTGTTTGGACGCCTCACCCCATCACTCTCCTTTAATTGGAGAGCCTCACGATCCTTTGCTATTTCATCAAATCGACTTCTTATTTTGTCAAGCCGATCTACCATGCCATCAAAAATTGGAACAATGTACTGTTGAAAAATGTATTAGATAAGTAAATCAAATTTGTACAAATTAAGTTACTCTTCTTCCTTTTTCAATAAAAAAAAAAGAATTGCTTTATTTCAATTGTACCAAATCTATTATCTATATATTTAGACGAAATGTTCTTATCAATATAAAAGCATACAATGATATCATTGTTATTTCTCTTATGTTGCAATTCTATAAGGGGTAATCTCATTGAATGTCACTAAACTTTGTCTTTTGTCACAAATTGGTCACTCAAATTTGATTTAGGGGATGCAGCCATTAGGATGGTGACCACGCGATTCAGATTATACTATTTCAATTTGATTTATTTTGATTAATTTCTTTACCATTCGAATTTTCTGAATTTTTAAGCCAACCATTTTCATAATTTATTTAATAAAAATGATAATTAACAGATTAAGTGACCACTCTGATTTTAGATTTAGAAAGCTGGTAAAAAAAACAATTGATCAATCCAATGGATGCCTATCCTGCTAAAGAAAAATCAAGCCTCCTCTTGCTTTTAGTTCCACACAATGATAAAAAAGGAACTAGCAAAAGTAAAGTCCTTTACATTTTTATATGCACAAGGCACTAACCTCCATCTGCTTTCTCTTGTGATAACCGGAAGCTTGAGAAGCCTTTCTTGCCTCCACTTGGAGAGGTGTGAGCTCGTACCTGTACTCGCTGAGCACATCCTCGGCATCATAAGCGACCTTCTTGAGCTCCTTGAGCCAGAGCTTGACAGAGAGGTCTCTGATCTCTCTCTCCTCAGCATCGTACAACGTGGCCTTGATCCACTTGAGAGTTCGCATAAGCCTCTCGAGATCCTCCTCAGCAGCTCGAGCACGCCCCTTTTGTGAGTTATTAGAATTTGATGAAGAGGAAGAAGGAGCCTGTGCAGAGGCTGTAATTGAGGGGAGCAAATTGGTGGCTAGAGAGAGTACAGAGGATAACAAATTCCCTGCCATTTGGCTCTGTAGAGATCTCAATTGTGAAGATGAGAAATGAGTAAAGAGTAGAGGGTTGGTGAGATCTCAATTGGAAATGGCGTGTAGAAGACTTGACAGTACACTAGTCAATGCTTTTTTTTTTCTTGACGATTGTGGATTACTTTCGGTGGAGTGGGGTCACTGTGCCGAAATTTTTATATATAAGAAAATAAATTAAAAAAATATTAAAAATAAGAAACTGTTGGTAGAAATTTGAAAAATGAGAAGGCTGGTATGTGCCATGGCGTTCCAGCGGGACGCCATGGCATACTCCGGTCCGTGGAAAAAACGTAAAAAAAAAAACAAAAAAAAAACGGGACGCCATGCCAAACTCCGGCCATAAAAAAAAAATCAATTTTTTTTTCTGCTGTGTTCAGTCAGAAATCTAATAATTTTGATCTGATTCAGAATTTCTGATTGAATACAGCAGAAAAAAAAATTGATTTTTTTTTTTTTTACGTTTTTTCCACAGGCCAGAGTATGCCATGACGTCCCGCTAGGACACCATCCACGGGCCAGAGTATGCCATGGTGTCATGGCACATACCAGCCTTTCCATTTTTCAAATTCCTACAAACAGTTTCTTATTTTTAATATTTTTTTAATTTATTTTCTTATATATAAAAATTTCGGGTCACTGTGTCTATAGGTGGGTCCCTTGCGCCTTGCTGTTGCTTTCTAGGAAACCATCTCCACCGGTTAAGGATTTTCTTGATATAGCTCCTCCTAGGTTACATTACTTTTGGTGTTTTGTTTTTGGAAAATTGTGTATATGTTTTAGTTAAATAAGTTCACATAATAATGTGGGCCTTTATGTTTTAAAAAACAACTATAGGGGGAATTTCATCTAACGAGCAAAATGTCCAATTAGTTCATGAAGAAGTCAGTTAAGCAAATAAAATTACATTAAGGGCAAATTAGAAAAAAAAAAAAATGAATGAAATCCTGCCAGTAAAATCCATACTGGTGTCTGACTATTACAGCATCTAATTTGGGAACACTTCATTTAAGTTTCCTGCATAAGCTGAAACAGAGAAAGACAATATTTTTTTTTGGTTAAAAAGGCCAGAGCCCGGTTTCATTACGAAACAAAGTTAACTTACACCCAAGAACCTCTGAGCGCTGCATATTCGCTCCCTAACATGTGAAACTAAAAGGAAAACAAGATATCTAAACCTATTACATGCAAACCAGTAGGATATACCACAACCACATAGTAGGTATCACATCCAATCAAGAAGAACTAACCAAACACAGAACATCTGATCAACATTCACAGAAAAGAGTTAAAGGTATTTGAAAGTAAGATAAAGACAGGGGCTAGCTCCTGTGATCTCCTAAGTCCCCAACTGTCAAGAAGATGGAGGAGGAGTAGCCACCATCATGGGGATCATCTGGTCATCACCAGGCTGCCAGACTCGAAGGGGTATAAGTTCCAATGCATCATCCGACGGTAGCCAGTCCCCAGTGGCCTCTTGCGTTTTCTTCTTAAGCCTTCGATTTCCTGTCCAATATTCAACCAAGGAGATTATAAGTAAGATAAGTTGGCGCCCGGATTTAATTGGAGCATTTTGAAAACATACATCATTGCGATGTTTCCATATTGTCCAACATAATCCACTAAAAATCATTAAAAATGCTTGGCGCTGGAATTTGTGCAAATATTTAGCAAAATGCATGATATCTTTGATAGAACGCCATTGTTTAAAATATAAAACCTGGGTTAATCGTTGCTAAATATTATACTAGGAAACGCACTCAAAGTTAATCGTTGCTTGCACAAGGAATCTATTAATGCACTCAAAGTCACTACATTAGGTGAAATGCCTTGATTTACCAGAAGTGGCTGACAGGTGTGATAAGAGTATCACCTGGGTTAGATGTAGCCATTATAGCTGCATGGACCCCACAGGTGCTCCCATTCACCAGAAACCAAATATTGCGGGCCCCAAAAAGCTGGGAAGCCCAGATTCTGTGCCTCTAGTATCCGTCCTTGAGGTAAGAAGAGGTCATCCAGCTCGGGCAATTCAGGCAGGTCATGGACAAATGGACGCAATCCGATAAGAGAAAAAAGAGAAGGTGGTGCTGCCTTACCACGGTTGTGGCCGGGGAAGTGGAGCTTGTGACTTGTTCAGTGGCAGACATTTTTAGAGCTTCAACTACTGGGATATCTGCAAATTTGTTGGATATGGGTAGAAAATCCAAGCGGGTTCGGTCCAGCATTGTGACTAAAATTTGACAAAAAATTATTTTGTTAAAAAAAGGACTGCACCACATTACACATACGGTTAGTCATCATGGTACCAAATTCAAGGTCTACAGATTAACCCTCATGACATTTTTTTAATTGAATTTGCAAAAATGAAAAGAAAAAAATATTAACTTTACTTTACTATGTCAATCTGTCAAATACCTTATAAGCATCATAAAATAAACCATGACTAGTCTCCAACTTGGTCCGTACCAGAAATTCAAAATCTATCGATCAACATTTTTAATCTACAATATCCAAATGCCTCCTTGAATTAACCAATTACCAATTCACAAACCAAATGCCCTGTGCTGACCACAACAAAAATAACAAGCGAAAAAATAAAATCATACATTAGAGAACTAAACTATTGAACTAAACAAAATCCAAGAATGAGATCACTGTAGGTATAGATATCCGGAGCACTATGAATGTTACCCTGGCTACACAGACTATGCATAGTGCTCTGAGGATGTTTGATGAAATGAATGAGAATGTTGTAGGTAAGCACATCTCGAACAATGCCATTAGCAACCATGTCATCAAAAATCCTCAAAGCAGTATGTGTGTCACCATGGATGCAGAGACCATGAATTAGGAGCACATACCGTGAGAGGCATTTTAACAAACACCTTAGATGCTGATACCACACTTGAATTGAAAAACACATCTGTGATTACTTACAGCACTCTTATTAACATTATTAATAGCTATTGGTTTTCATCTTCATGTTTTCTTCCATCTCTCATCTCAGAGATGAGTTTCTTCATTTCATCCGGATTCTCATGATTGCTCACTGCATTTAGAAGTATGTTAAAGGTGACATCATTTGGTTTAAGGCCTTGCTTCATCATCTTCTCGGCCAAATGTAGAGCCTCCCTGATTCTGTGATTTTTACAATAACCGTTGATTAAGGTACTATAACTGTGTTGGTTCGGCTTAATGCCTTTTAAAGCCATACTTTCTAATAATCCGGCTGCTTCATTGAGGCGGCCTTCAAGCACATAACCTTGTAACAATGATGTGTAAGTGATTACATTAGGTTTCTCCCCTCTTTCCTCCATAAAACAAATCACCTTCTCAGCTTCACAGGTTAGTCCTTGCTTGCATAGGGAATCTATTAATGCACCAAAAGTCACTACATTAGGTGAAATACCTTGACTAACCATATCACGGAATACCCCAATGGCACGGCTCCAGTCACCGACAGCAGAAATCCCATGGATAATAGAACTGTATGTGACAACATTGGGCATCACTCCTCTCTCCCTCATCTCCTCAAGAAGCTCTGAAGCACGCAAGAAGGCCCCCTCTTTGCAACAACCATCTATTAAGGTACTATATGTGAACTCATTAGCTTGAAGTCCACAGCCAACTAATTTGTCATATATTTCAAAAGCCTTGTTGATATCACCAAGCCCACAAAATCCAAGAATGAGACCATTGTAGGTATAGACATCCGGAGCAACTCCTTTCGCAACCATTTTATCAAACATTCTGAGAGCACTATGAGTGTTACCCTGGCTACACAGACTATGAATGAGAATGTTGTAGGTGATCACATCTGGAACAACACCTTTACCAGCCATGTCATCAAACATCCTCAAACCACTATCTGTGTCACCCTGGCTGCAGAGACCATGAATAAGACTGTTGTAGGTATGCAAATCAGGAACAAGTCTACAAGCGGGCATTTCTTCAAACACCTCCCGTGCTGTAACAACATCACCATTTTTGCACAGGCCATCAATGAGAATGTTACAAGTGATCACATTGGGCCACACTTCTTGAGCAGCCATCTCTTTAAAGATCTCTACGGCCATGGCAATCTCACCCTCTTTACAAAAGCCATGGATTAGGGTGCTGTATGTAATAACATCAGGCTTGCAAGTACCCTTTTCTCTTGCCATCTGACGACACAGCTCAAGTCCAAGTCTGCTGTCCCTAGTGCTGCAAAGGCCTTCAATAAGCGTGCTGTAAATTATTAAATTGGGAGTGCATCCCATGAGAGGCATTTTAGCAAACACCTTGCCAGCAAGCCCAATCTGCTTCAATGAACATAGTCCCTTGATCAGGGAGCCGAACATGATGGTATCAACACCACATCCTTCTCTCAGGGACTGAGCAAGCACACAGAATGCGAGATCTGCTCGACCCATGTGACGGCAGCAATCCATGACAAGGCTGAAGGTATGGATGGTGGGAGAGACGCCTCTATCTCTGGTATGCTTCAAGCGATTAAAGAGGTCTAATACTGTTGAGTAGCGGCTGGATTGGTTTGTTTTAGCAATCGAGACAAGAAGTCGATTGATGGTAAAAATGGATGGGGGGTGATTTTGTGGTGAGAGGAGGCGATGGAAGAGAGACACAGCCTCGGGTAGCTGAAGGCTCTCTCCAGATTGAATTCTCTGTTGTACCAATCTCTCCAGGTGACCAGCAAAATGTTTGGCTGCCTTGGCATTCATCGACAAGTTAGATGTGATGGTTTAGTGTTGAATTTCTTGGCAAGATTAGAGAGGAGAGATTCTCGCTGAAAGAAGTGAAGCCCAACCCAAAAAGAGTGAAGAGGCTGGTTGGAGGATGGGGGTACTATCGGATCTTAGATCCGAAATATTCCAACTGCATCGGTGAAATATATTATTTTGGGTTTAGTTACAGTTAAAAGTTGATAGGAGTATTTTTCTTTCAGCTATAGAGGGTGAAATTTTTATTTTTGCTTTTTAGTTATAGAGAGTTTTGACTGAATTTAGTTGTAGCCTTGGTATTCTGTTGTCAAATTGAGATTGAATTACTGTGTTGTCAAATTGAGATTGAGTTACTCCGAGATTTTTATTTTTACCCAAAAAAATATATATTTTAATATAATTATCCAACTTTTTTAAAATATATATTTTTACCCAAAATTTGGACTGCTCACTGGAATTTCAGCTTTTCTGAATTCTGACCTCTGTCAATTAATCGCTAAAACTGTACCAATCTGTAATATTTTTGTATAGAGAAATTATATTATATGAAAACTAGACTTTCATACCTTTAGTTTGATATAAAGAACACAAAATTCCATGTAGCCCTTTTCTCTAAAATGAATTTTGAATCTGATCAAAAATTTTGTAATTATTTTTAAATTCTGGTGAACAGTTTCTTTTTTTTAACATTTTATTTATTTATTTTCTTATATACAAAAATCTCGGGAAATAACATACTCACCTTGCAACTTTGACACAAGTTGGAGTAAAGATGTGCTAGGACAGCCCCACCCAAGTTGTACATGCAGCTCGACGGCTGAAGGTCTCGCAGCAGCTGTAGATACATCATCGGGATGGTATCACCAGTTGAATCAGCAAACATGACAGAACCAAATAGGTCCATCACGAATCCCCGTGTGTATCTGTAATATCGAAATTACAGAGCAACTCATTTTTCCGCATGAAACAGAGTACCAAATAAATGTAATATGAATAGTTTGTATGAGTACCTCTCAATCTCGAGCTGAGTGGAATCCATACCCAGACCTCTCGCAAACATAGCTCGCAGCTTCTTCTTGTCCAGACAGTACTTGGAGGCCCCCCCATTGCCACGTATATCTGGCTCCGCTCCTAACAACTCCGCGAGCATGTAATTAATTGTGATGTCATCTGAATCTGTGGGGTCAGATATGCCACCAACAGGCACGCCCTGGATAGGCAGACCCCATAGAGCACTGACGTCCTGGAGAGTCACTGTCATCTCTCCAAAAGGTAAGTGGAACGTGTGCGTCTCGGGGCGCCATCGCTCCACTAGTCCTGAAATGAGGGACGCGTTAATGCCCTTACTCGTCGACTCTAGAATTTCGACCAAATGTTGCACCCCCAAATTTTGCAAATATGGCTCCATCTGCGAGTAGTACTGGAAGTCATAATGCCGGCCCCTGGCAGTTATAATTGCCTCACTCTGCGTTGGAAAAAGTAAACAACATGAAAATCTAAAAATACGAAAACTCAACACAATTTAAACTTAAAGAAAATGAATTCAAGTACCTCTCTAGATGCTTCTGAGACTCGGTGCTCATCGTGAGGCATCCATAATAAAGGACTGAAATGGTCCTTGCTGTCTGCGGGAATGGGCTCATCAACCGGGTCGGCTGCGGGTGGTCTCCTATGCCGTCCCTTAGTCATCCTACGTTAATAGTTAATAGTATAATTATTAGAATGATTTTTCTAAGAATAATTCATGCATATCAGCATCTATACTTTCTATAATCATTTCTCAAGTATATTTTTTTTTGCGTGATTCTTACTGTTTATGTCATACTATAATTTTATTATCAAAGAGCTAAATTTATTTTTTCAAAATATTAATCTAAAAAATTGGACAGTAAAAAAAATTTTAGTTCAACACATTTAAGTTATGCAAAGTGCGGATCAGTTTGTACTATGAATTAATATATCTATTTTCAATGTCTTAACAGTAGATCTCAACCATTCAATATGTAAATGTATTTGTAGATCAAATTTTACAATATGTAAAAGATATGAAGAATATTGTTTCTTTGTATTTTTTTATTTAGTTTAGCATGAACTTAAATGAATAATTAATTCGTGTGAAGTTAGTTTCAATTGATAAAGATAATATATTTTTTTCTTTTGGAGTAAATATACGTTATTCGAAATTTCAGATAGAGCGACGTAAATTCATAGAGTTTTGAAAATAAAATATACACTTAGGTTTTATTAAAAATATTTGTATAACACCTCCCATAGTATTAGACTTGGAAATTCATTTAGTATATTTGTATAACACCTCCCAGTAAAAGACCGAAGGATGATAATAAACAAAGTGAAAATTATACGTGACTATTTTGTATAAATATGACAATTGAAATTTCCACCATAAATTTCATATGACAATTGAAATTTCCACCATAGATTTATTCTTTGATGATAATAAATGATGGCATTTTATTTCAGTAAATTATTTCGAAATTACAGGGGCAAACAGTAAAATAAAGAATTTATAATCAAATTTATAATCAAACTTAAGTTACTACATTTTATAAATTTCGAATTTGTTTGTATTTCTAAGTAGAGGCGAAATTATATATTAAGATTGAAGGGCTGGATCATTATTATGGTGTAATTTTTTTTATAGAGAGGGATAGAAGATATAAATACTTAATTTCTGTTATAAAATATAAAGAACAAAATTACTAATTTTCATTGTATAGAAGTGACTTAGCCATCTCTAATTACCCATTAGATCCCCTAACATCAAGCTCTAATGCAAACAGGTTTTAAATTGTACACATGCTTAGATCGAAATAAATAGTCATCTAATTCAGTTTTAAGTAGGAGGCGACGAGGAGGGGACGAGGAATTTAAATAGTCATCTAATTCAGTTTTAAATAGTCATCTAATTCAGTTTTAAATTGAACTAAGACAGAAAATTAGTAAAATAAAGAATTTATAATCAAAATAAAAAAATTACCCGAAATTTCAAATCGAGGAGGCGACGAGGCAGCAAGGACCACGAGCGAGAAGGGAGGCGAGGCGGTGACGGCTGCCGGTGAAGGAGAAAGGGGTGGCAGCGGAGGGGAGAGGGAGATGGCGGCGGGAGAGGGGGTGGCGGCGGGAGAGGGGGTGGCGGCGCCGGTCTTCGGGCGGAGGGGGCGGAGGGGCGGAGGCGCGGAGGCGGGGGGGGGGGGAGGGTTTACCTTTTTTTCTGTTCAGGCGGAGAGACAGAGAGGGATCGCGGGATCGCGGGTTTAAACCCGTTTTCAAACCGTAAGAATTTCTTACGGCTTGAATTCTTTATTCAAACCGTAAGAATTTCTTACGGTTTGAATTTGGAATTCAAGCCGTAAGAAATTCTTACGGTTTGAATAAAGAATTCAAACCGTAAGAAATTCTTACGGTTTGGGTAAAAATTTAAATTTTTAAAAAAGTTGGATAATTATATTAAAATATATATTTTTTTGGGTAAAAATAAAAATCTCGGTGAGTTACTGGTGGTTCTTTAACATGCAGATTTTTTTTTTAATATCCAACATTAGATATAAAGTAATAAATATATCTAGTTTATCTGAACATTTTTAAAAATGCTCAGACAAGCCAAATTTTCAGCGGCCAAGAAAAGAATAGGGCCACCGAGAGAGAGTACATTTTTCTAAAATTTTAATCACAAGAAATATATTAAAATATACTATAAATATTTTTTTTTGAAATGCTTGGTAGAGACAGATACTGTAAATATATAAAAGTTTAAATGTGTGTTATTATTTAATAAATTATTACGTCAGGAACATAACTAATTAAATTGTGACTGTATTTGTCGAAATTTATCTGCTAGTTGCTTAATTTAATTAGTTTAATCAAAATCCAATCAGCTCAAGTACAAAAATGACAAGTAGGCAAGCTTTGCAAGAGCATGTTGTTTTGCGCACACATCCCGACTTTTGGGTGTATCTGTATAAAATACTTATAAGCGATGATGAAAAATACATTTAAAATATAAAATATAATTAGAGGCAAAATCAATTTTAACCATACTATTTATGGAAACCTCTTTTGAAAATGGGGGTATCTGTACGCATATACTTATAAGCGAATTCGGATTCAATGAAGTAACTCAACTTTTGAATTTTAGATCGGGACCGTCCGATTCAAATTTGCAAAAATTCATCTCTCAAGTGAGTGCACACATCCTGACGACGAATTCAAATCTGACGGTCTCGATCCAAAACTCAAATATTAGGTTACTTTCGGAGATCCGGACTCCTTATAAGCTCGGTCAGAGTCTTCTCGGACAGATGGAGCTCATCAAGTTTTTGTTTTTTGATTAGTAATTCTTTGATTTATATCCTCCTGGATTGGGAGTGGATTGCGATTGTTCATTGGTTTTATTCTTAAAGATCAAGATAACGAATTGACATATATAAAAATGCATGTGTTTGGTCAACAATTATGTATAAAAATATATATAAATAGAGGAGGAATCAGATTACATTGTTTTTTAGTGATATCGAGTGACATCGTTCATTTTCAAAGTCCAAACAGTCGATCTACCGTTCAATATGATGGATATATTAAAATGTGCTTGCAAATATAAAAGTCAATGGTCTGAAAACAACGATTTTGTAAAGTACTTAATAAATAGTAAAAAAATTCAAAAAAATATAAAATTTGATCTGCAAGCATATTTTAATATATACATCATATTGAACAGTTTGGATCGACTGTTTGGACTTTGAAAACTTTGAAAATGGACGATGTAATTCAATGTCACCAAAAACGGTGTAATCGGATCTCTCCTCATATAAATATGTATTGGTACTATAGGCATGTATATATGGATGTGTCGGTACTCGGTACAATAGATTGCAGTGTGGATTACATGAGTTCACGAAGGGTTAATTGTTATGAAAAAAATAATTTTTTGTTTAAATTTTAATCACAATAAATATACTATAAATATATATTTTTTGAAATGCTTGATAGAGACATATGTGTGTTACAATTAATTATTTAATAAATTATTACGTCAGGAACATAGCTAATTAAATTGTGAATGTATTTTCGAAATTTATCTGCTAGTTGCTTAATTTAATTAGTTTAATCAAAATCTAATCAGCTCTTTTTTTCTTTTCTTTTTTCTTTTGGCATAGGCCAAGCAAATTTACTCAATCCCATACAAGACACAAACCAACACCTTTGACTACTTGTTCCAAAAGGCATGCAACAACTTGTCACTTTCCTCAACGGTTCTGCTCCTCTAAGTATTAAGTACATCAATTATAATATTATATATCATCAGCAAACAAGGGTGAGTATATATTTATGGAAGCATTATCTTACAGGTATGCTCAGCATACTTACATAGAAAAGAAACAACCACACATAAAACCCAAAGAAAATGAACAATGACAAAAAAAATAGATAAAAAAAACAGTATTGGTAGTACCAGTGAGCAAAAACTAGTACCCAACACACACATTGAACTGTGCTGACCACAACTAAAATAATAATAGAAAAGTGAAATCACACATTGGAGAACTAAACTATCGAACTAATGCTATTTTCTTTTAACATACACCAACACACACATTGTCTTACAAAAGTAGAGTACGACTAAGCATTTTCACATAATCAACACGTACAACACATAAAATTATTAATATCTATTGGTTTTCATCTACATATTTTCTTCCATCTCTCATCTCAGAGATAAGTTTCTTCATTGCATCTGGATTCTCATGATTGCTTAATGCATTTAGAAGTATATCAAAGGTGACATCATCAGGCTTAAGGCCTTCCTTCATCATCTTCTCGGCCAAATGTAGAGCTTCTCTGATTCTGTCATTTTTACAATAGCCGTTGATCAAGGTATTATAACTGTGTTGGACCGGCTTAATGCCTTTTAAAGCCATACTTTCTAATAATCCGGCTGCTTCATTGAGGCGGCCTTCAAGCACATAACCTTGCAACAGTGCATTGTAAGTGATTACATC
Source organism: Carex kokanica (assembly GCA_025461125.1). NCBI lineage: Eukaryota > Viridiplantae > Streptophyta > Magnoliopsida > Poales > Cyperaceae > Carex > Carex kokanica. The sequence continues at coordinate 222,846 of JAJGRX010000083.1, read as the reverse complement.
TGGTTTCACCCCTCTTTCCTCCATAAAACAAATCAGCTTCTCTGCTTCAAATATTAGTCGTTGCTTGCACAGGGAATCTATTAATGCACCAAAAGTCACTACATCAGGTGAAATACCTTGACTAACCATATCACGGAATACCCCAATGGCACGGCTCCAGTCACCGACAGCAGAAATCCCGTGGATAATAGAACTGTATGTGACAACATTTGGCATCACCCCTCTATCTGTCATCTCTTGAAGAAGCTCCGAAGCACGCAAGAAGGCCCCCTCTTTGCAACAACCATCTATTAAGGTATTATATATGAACTCATCCGCTTGAAGCCCAGAGCCAACTAATTTATCATATATTTGAAAAGCCTTGTTGGTATCACCAAGTCCACAAAATCCGAGAATGAGACCATGGTAGGTATAGATATCCGGAGCAACTCCTTTCGCAACCATTTCATCAAACATTCTGAGAGCACTATGAGTGTTACCGTGGCTACACAGACTACGAATGAGAATGTTGTAGGTGATCACATCTGGAACAACACCTTTACCAGCCATGTCATCAAACATCCTCAAACCACTATCTGTGTCACCCTGGCTGCAGAGACCATGAATAAGACTGCTGTAGGTACGCAAATTGGGAACAAGTCTACAAGCAGGCATTTCATCGAACACCTTCTGTGCTGTAATAACATCTCCATTTTTGCACAGGCCATCAATGAGAATGGTACAAGTGATCACGTCGGGCCACACTTTTTGAGCAGCCATCTCATTAAAGACCTCTACCGCCATATCAATCTCACCCTCTTTGCAAAAGCCATGGATTAGACTGTTGTAAGTAATAACATCAGGCTTGCAACTACCTCCTTCTCTTGCCATCTGACGACACAGGTCAAGTCCAAGTCTGCTGTCCCTAGTGCTGCAAAGGCCTTCAATAAGCATGCTGTAGATTATTAAATCAGGAGTGCATCCCATAAGAGGCATTTTAGCAAACACCTTGCCAGCAAGCCCAATCTGCTTCAATGCACAGAGTCCCTTGATCACGGAGCCGAACATGATGGTATCAACACCACATCCTTCTCTCAAGGACTGACCAAGCACACAGAATGCAAGATCTGCTCGACCCATACGACGGCAGCAATCTATGACGAGGCCGAAGGTACGGATGGTGGGAGAGATGCGTCCATCTCTGGTACGCTTCAAGCACTTAAAGAGGTTGAGTACTGTTGAGTAGCGATTAGGGTGGTTTGTTTTAGAAATGGAGGCAAGAAGGCTGTTGATGGTGCGAATGGATGGCGGGTGATTTTGTGGTGAGAGGAGGCGATGGAAGAGAGACACGGCCTCGGGCAGCTGTGTGATCTCTCCAGCTTGGATTCTCTTCCTCACCAATGTCTCCAGACGACCACCCAAAGGTTTGGCTGCCTTGGCCATGAATAAATTGAGATGGTTTGTAATTCAATTTCTTTGCAGGAGTCGAGGAGATTCTCGCTCTAGAAAGGGAAGCCGAACAAAAAAAAGACAAAAAGAGGGAAGAGGCTGGAGATGGATTATTTTGGGCCTAGTTATCCAGTAATTTAAAAAATTGAATTTATTTGTCGCCATTAGTAATTTAGAAATATTTTTCAAATTAATCGCATAACTGTTAATTATTAAATTAACAAAGAGAGTAATTTTTGGTAACTTTATAAAGTAATTGCAAAATTTTAAATATTTCTCTAAGACAAATTACTAAATTATTAAGATGCTAACTTCAAATTTCTATTATTTTTTGGAGAAGTTCATGTATTGAAAAAAATTCAAAATTACTTATTCCCTCCTCTAAAATTCATAATATCATATTTACCCTTCTAAAATTGAACAACTCACAAATTTATTCATTTTATTGTTTTTCTATTTAAACGAATTTTAAATTTATAAATAACCCATTTTATCTTTTGTTAGAAAATAAAAAATATATACCATGTTTCAGAAAAATATGAGTCTTTTAATTGAACGTTTGTGAGAGAAAAAATGGATCATTTCTTTACTTCTGACTAATGTTTTAAAATACAGTTTTGTTCATGCATGCGAAAGGCCACTGCATACCGCATATACAAATTTTAACACGGATCGTAAAATAAGAATTCATATATAAACATATTTATATATGTGTATTTGAATTTATTTTCACATAAACAACATGAAGTGTGTCTTATAGTATGTGAAAAATACAATAAATTTTTGCATAAGAATCAAACATGCTTGCTTCTTCACAATTATAATTAAAATTGTTTTCCACATAAACAACAAATTCTGTATGCAACAATTATAAAGACCGCATAATGCATATTAAATTAGAGATTTGAGGTTGGATCCGTATAATGCATATTAAATTTTGATTTCATGCACGACATATTAAAGTTTTCACCATGATATGCTTGTATAAATGAAGAATACTTTGTGTATTTTTTTTTTTTTTGTAGAAGTTAGCAAACATGTCTTCTAGGATAATATGAAACAAATTTTGTTGCCAACTTTCCAAGGGCAATTTTGCAAGGTTTTCTTTTTAGTAGCCATAAAATAGACTGATTTTATCAAATGCTCAGAATTTTACATCTGGCGATATAATAAATATAGAACAATCTCAGCAAATCTACTGATTTCTATTAGAAGAAGCTATGACCTGAAAAACACAGGTCCCGTAAAGTACAGCTGTGTGCTGAGGGGTGTAACTGTCCCCAAGCCCGTACCGTCAGCGTCCACAGGTGTTTGACCGTCAGCGTCAGACCCATAATTTAACTTCTGCCCGACCTCTTCTCCGCTCTGACCGACCAGCCCGCGCTCCCTTCTTCTCCTTCGCGACTTGGGAACGGGTCGAAATTGACCAGCGATTTCCAGGATCGTGACAATGCCCGTCAAATGGTACCTCTCTGACTCTCTCTCTCTTCTTCCTCCTCCTTCCGTTGTCCAAGCCTCCTTTCTGACTAAATCTTAGCGCTCATTCTATACAGGTTGATGCACTGGCAACCGAACCAAGGCACGACGTTGACGAGTCAAGTAATGGTGGAGGCGTGCGTCGTTGCTGAGTCGTTCCTTGGAGTGTCGCGCGACGGCCGTTGGTGATCGTCGATGACCTTGTACTGCGCGGTCCCACGAGAGAAGTCAACCCCTCTTCGTCATTTGCTCTCAGAGGCTGATCATGCGGGCCCACTCCTCAGTTCAGACTGTCATTGACAAGCTCCAGTCTTACAAAGGCCGCTTCTTTATCAATTTTGAGGTATGATGAGAATCATGAGATGGTCAATTATACAGATTTCTTTGGTATCTTAATTCTTCATGTTTGTTTGTGGCTTTGTGTATGCAGGGATTACAGTACAAATGGGTGACTTTAGATTGAGGATTGGGAAGTGTATTAACATACCTAATGAATCTCTTCGGGGAATTGTTATGGAGGTTGTTACCCGGCCCCTTTTTAAAATTGCAACAACTATTCCAAAATTGATTTTCATTTCAATAATTAAGCTTAATTAGGTGCAATTAAGCTTCACAGTTGCAATTCAGTTCAGTCCCTGTTATCCTATTATTTTTGTTTTCAGTTAAAATAAACATGCTTGTTTTGGTGTATTGTTCATGTTCGTAGATGGCACTAAATGACAGACGTGTAAATCTTTGCCCCTAGTTTTCCTCAGCATTTAAAATATATTCATTGCAAATTAATTTGTAATCAGTTTTTATTGGGTAATCCTTGATTGTGCAATAGTAATTATTCAGTTTTTATTGGGTAATCCTTGATTGTGCAATAGTAATTCAAAACAGTTTTTTTTTAATTACAATTCATATGATATGGCTCAATGTATTCCTATGTTTCATGGATACGGGTACAGATATCGTATCGGATACGATACAGATACGATGATACCGTAATTTAAAAAAATCAAAGATACAATACACCTATTATATATAATATTTTTTATTATTTTAATTATATTATTAATTCAACACTTGTATTATATAAATTAAATACCAAAATACAATACTATAGCCAAGTACACATTAAATATAATAGCAACTCTCTTATAACAACAAATGTGAAGTGGTGTAGTGGTAAAGGGGTATGGGTCTTATGCCACAGATCCCCACTTCGATTATCCAGTCCACCCGATGCACGATGGTCCAGACGTATCATTGCATATCCCAGATATATTCAAACGAGCTAATCCGTATCAGAGACCATATCAAGAGATTAAGGACATACCAGCTGACGTATCGGGACCGTATCAGATGTATATCTGTATCCAATACGCACCTGATATGAGTACGGAACCCTAGATGTATTCTTATCTATTCATCTTCTGCTCCATTGATTTAATTTTAATTGAAAAATATTTCCTCCTTTTGTTGTTTGTAATATCTTTTTGTCCGAATTTTTTTATTTTTTATCATTTAAAAAAAAGATAAACTAATAAATATGAATTCTAATAAATTTTATTCTTAATGTGGAAAGAACAAATGACAGACAACAAAACGTATCTACTATGTGTCGTTGCGGCTCATGTCATTTTCCCTTCTACGGTTACCAAATCTAATATTAAAAAAGAAAAACCTGGTTCACCTAAGCCAGTACACTGACTGTTTGTAGTGGCAGTCCAATTTTGTGTTAAACCAGGTCCGCTCAATGTTTCCCTTCCACAATCAAATCCTTCTCGTGCAATTTGACTAATTAAGTTCATTCCTGGTACCCTTTGATGCATGGGACCGAGATTCTAAATAAAAAATGTATTGGGCGGTGGAAATAGGTGAGTTTGCTTGACACCTGGCAAGGTGGCAAGTATACTTGGAAACTGCCAATCAGTTTTGATGGATTTTCTGCATATAGTCTCGTGAAACATTATTATAGCAGGTAACAACCAATCAAACTTTAGCTACTCATCTAGTGACAAATAAATAGTTCAGATTCAGTTTGGCGGATCAAAAATTCATAATTCAAAAATAATTCAGATATAATTTGAAAATAATTCAGTACCACAAGTAAGCAAAAAAAAACCATAAAATTAAACACTATAAACTAGAAAACTGATTAAGCTCAAATAATATTTGGGCCTGAGGGGCCTTAATGGGAACTGGGAAGAAATTATTTGATCAACTAACAGCCGTTACAGCAGTACGCCAGTACCAGAGCCTGACAGCTCGGAGCAAAAAAAAGAAAGTTGAATAAATTTTTGGAATGATTAATAAATTCTAATTATTTTTCTTCCCTCCTATTCCTATATTTCTAGTTTTGTACTTTATATGAAAAAGAGAAATCATCATTTTACCACTTAATTTGCTGGTTCCTTCTTTTTTGTCTAAATCGGGAATGAAATGAGGATCAAATCTTGGGTAGATTACAATAAATCCAACATCTAAATTTCCAAAGAACAATTTGACAAAGAATTGCATAATCATAAACATGAACCTTTTCTTTTCTTTTTTAAAAAAAACAAAAAATGATAACCATATACACACATAAATCATGATACTGGTAAATTTATTGTCCTAAATGAAGACAATACAAAACAATTGAACTCACATGACTGATGCTACCATTCAAGACATCAAACAAATCTATACAACACAATGACTAGCTAGAACACAAATTTGAAGCACAGCACACACACACACACATATACAACTATAGTATATTTGTATATAGTTGCAGATACGAAATATTTGACGATGGCGCACCAGTTCTTTTAAACCCGAGCCTGCGGAAGCACCTAGCAATGAAGATGAATATCCATCTATTCTTCTTTCCATTCTTCCTTCCAACCTTGTTATGACCGTCTTGGTACAACGGGGGACGTATTATAGATGGAACCAACAAAGCACAGTTGGCAATTTTAGGTGTACCAGGTTCAGCCGTCTTTGTATTTCACCATGTATAGGAATGACCTTTACTAAAAATTAGAAATAATATATTCTTTGTAAATGGACAGATTCTGGTTTGCTAGACGGGAATGGTCTTTGGTTATATATAAGCCATATCATTATTATTCTGCACGATTAATTAGAGCTCGTTTAGACTGCCAATCAGAAAGCATTGCTATATAAATATCACAATACAAAGCCAAAAGTACTGAGCATAGTAAAAAAAAAAAAAACTGTGTCATTAGAAATAGTGCAGTACTAGTTGAATTAACTGATGACTACATACGCTACTACTGTCAATTTATCACACTAGAACATAAAAAAAGAAGAAAAATTAAATGTGCTCTGATATAATAATCTCTACATTCTCTAATTGTTTCCTGCTTGGGAGCAAAGCCTTGCCGATTTTATGGACTCTAATATAATCTTTCAAAAGTTTGATATCAACCTGCTTAAGATTCTTGCATTGAGATAAATACACCGCTTTAAATTATCCACCATTCGGTGGATGCTAGTTTTCTTCCCACGACAATGTCTTGAAGACATGTATAAGGTGATCTTCTCAAGATTTGGTGTTCGCTGGAGGAATAATGCAATTGGACTGAAATTACAAGTCATGCACCAAGTACCAAGAGAGAAATCTTTTAGGTTTTGGAACTCTCCGAGCTTTGGTAATGCTGCTTCCAAGATATACTGCTCACATCAGAGGAGAAATGGAAAAAGATAAAAAATTAGAAGATTCAAGATACATGTTGACATCATCACAATTTTTATTGCAAACATGTTGAAGATCCACATTATTGGTTCATATCATAGGAAACGAGATATTTTCTAGATTACTAAATATATCGATCTAAAGTAGATATTTTATATTGTTCAAAATATCTAAGTATTCTAGAAAGTTTATTGAAATATCCTACTCAAAATATTCAAATATTTTTTTATCTATTTAAATTCTAAATAATGCAATCCAGGATCCATATAAAAGCACCTATAAATGGAGGTGTCATTCAACAATTGGTACTAAGCTTTCAAATATGAAGGCACAAGTGAGTGGGTGACTCTCACTGAGAGTGTGGAGTGATTATTTCCGTGTGTATGGAAATGTGAGCGTTATGTTGTTTGAATGAAAATTGCATACTTACCATCATGTCTTCTCTATTTAATTTGAGAACTGTGACATCTGAAAAACCACCTAAGTAGTCATCCAAGTCAAGACAACCGAACAAATTTCGCATAAAAGAACAAGTACTGTTACCCACTGCAGTTGCACCCAGTGCCTTCCACTTGAATAAAATAAAAGGACATGCACCAGGAATAGAAATTGTTGATTTGATTGCATCCCCCAGGCAATAGAATACATACATGACCCTGTCACTGTGCAGATTTAAGAAGCAACGACGGAGAAACAAGTACTTTAGCTTCTGACTGAAAATGCATGAAAATTCACCAATACAATCTTCCAATAACACATTTTCAAGAACTGGACACCCCGAGAAAAGTCTGGTGATGCTTCTATTATCAAGTCTAGCTCCTGTAAGCTGTAACCTTCTGATACAGGGAAGATTTACAACGTCAGGTATTTTTTGAAGATAATTACAACTTGTTCTCAACCACAGTTCCTCTATTGATTCACAGGAGAAAATGCATGCAGATATATCTTTGTGGAAGAATGCAGCCTCCATAGAAAAAACTCGAGGATTGAACTTCATGGCATAACTGGTACATGTGCGAACAAGGTCAGAGCAGCAGCTACCTTTGCCTAATATTTTAATCAGGAAAGTATCCAAGAAGGATGCCTCACAACGGGATAGCACCATCTCAACAAATTCTCTAAACTTTGCATCATGTGCTCTTTTTCTGTCCTCGGTACTGAAAGAATATTCGTACAAACACACAAACTCATGTGGATCGAAGTTGAGACGAGACGAGAAGGTCCAGAGATTCACCCATCTCTTTGACACTAAACTCGTTTGAACCGCCTTTCGTATCCCTAAGAAGGACAAAATATGTTGGAGCATTTCATCTGGCAAACTACTTATCCTGTCAAATTTTTTATTTGACAAGCATGTACACTTGTTGGAGTTATTCATTGCTCACAAACTTGAAGTTAACACCTGTGCACAAAATAATGTAAAAAAGAAGGTTTAATTTATACATAATGATTTTCACATCAACAAGAAAAAAAGATGTCACGAGAAGATTGAATAGTAAGTACGTACTAACCTATACCAAAGCTTTAATTTACTCCACTAGAGAGAGAGAGAGATATATAATTGTTGAAATTGGATCAGGCAGTCTCTCTATGAGGATTTTAATTGCTGATTTCGTCCCTAGGGTTTTGCTCAATTTGTCCCTGCATTTATGGAATCCATTTTATTTACCCATTTTAACTCCTGTATGATAATATAATGTATATAAACATTTAAGGCAACATTTCCAAACAAAAATATAAACAGCCCCAAGTAGGAATAAATTGACGGAAAGCAATTAGCCATCTTAGTATAATATTATTGGTGACGACTTTTGATATATTCCTCCGTATATATTTTGTACTACAAATTTTATATATTTTCCAAATTGTGAAGATACTAAAAAAATACTACCATTTTATGTTCATTATTTTCTTGCATGTTTTCTTCTTTATTACCTTTATTGTCTCTGGTTTCCTAAATAATATCATGTTTATCTTGCAAATCAATTCACTTTGATTTTTAGCATGCCGAGCTAGCTTCCATAAGTTCAAAACAAATTTAGGGACCTAAAACAAACTTTTCTCACAAAAAATTGAACTGAGGACGTTGACAACAACAACAAAAAAATAAAAATAATTAAATTGTAGATATTTTGGAAATTTGAAACTGAGGAATAATTAGTGGAATGTAAACCAGAATTTCACCAATTAAAAGAATGATTTCATTAAATAACACGTGAAACTGCGTTTTGATTAATTGAAAAACAAACAAATGATTTCTATTGGCTTCATAAACATAATTAGAGTGTGTTTTATTAGAATATTCCATTGATTATTTTGGATTGTCAGGAATGATTACAATTAGCATTAGGAGACAGTTTGAGACGGTGAATTAAGATTTCATCATCATAAGTATGGATTTCTTTAGTTTTATTTGTTTAGCTATATATTTAGAGATTAAGAATCATATCGATCATGAATAATATGTCTTGCATAGAATTCAAGACCTGTGCTACAAAACAAATTTCAACAAGAGAAATATAAAAGCATACATTAGAGAATTAAACTTTTGATCTAGCACAACTTTTGTTTTCAATATACATCAGCACACACATTGTCCCACAAAAGTAGGGGTATGGCTAAGCACTTTCACACTTGCACACCAAATTCAGATACACGTACAACAACTAAAATTATTAATAGCTACTGGATTTCATCTTCATGTTTTCTTCCATCTCTCATCTCAGAGATAATTTTCTTCATTTCATCTGGATTCTTATGATTGCTCATTTAGAAGTATGTCAAAGGTGACATCATCAGGCTTAAGGCCTTGTTTCATCATCGTCTCAGCCAGATGTAGAGCCTCACGGATTCTATCATTTTTACAATAATCGTTGATTAAGGTATTATAATTGTGTTGGTTCAGCTCAATGCCCTTTAAAGCCATACTTTCTAATAATCCGGCTGCTTCATCGAGGCGGCCTTCTAGCACATAACCGTGCAGCAGTGCATTGTAAGTGATTACATCAGGTTTTTCCCACCTTTCAACCATAATACCAACCAGCTTCTCAGCTTCACAAGTTAATTGTTGCTTGCACAAGGAATCTATTAATGCACCAAAAGTCACTACATCAGGTGAAATCCCTTGACTAACCATATCACAGAATACCCCAATGGCACGGTTCCAGTCACCGACAGCTGAAATCCCGTGGATAATAGAATTGTATGTGACAACATTTGGCATCACCCCTCTATCTATCATCTCCTGAAGAAGCTCCGAAGCACGCAAGAAGGCCCCCTCTTTGCAACAACCATCTATTAAGGTATTATATGTGAACTCATCTGCTTGGAGCCCAGAGCCAACTAATTTGTCATATATTTGAAAAGCCTTGTTGATATCACCAAGTCCACAAAATCCAAGAATGAGACCATTGTAGATATAGACATTGGGAGCAACTCCTTTCGCAACCATTTCATCAAACATTCTGAGAGCACTATGAGTGTTACCCTGGCAACACAGACTATGAATGAGAATGTTGTAGGTGATCACATCTGGAATAACACCTTTACCAGCCATGTCATCAAACATCCTCAAACCACTATCTGTGTCACCCTGGCCGCAGAGACCATGAATAAGACTGTTGTAGGTACGCAAATTAGGAACAAGTCCACAAGCAGGCATTTCATCGAACACCTTCCGTGCTGTAATAACATCCCCATTTTTGCACAGGCCATCAATGAGAATGGTACAAGTGATCACGTCGGGCCACACTTTTTTAGCAGCCATCTCTTTAAAGACCTCTACCGCCACATCAGGTTTGCAACTAACCTTATCTTTTGCCATCTGACGACACAGCTCAAGCCCAAGTCTGGACTGACCAAGCACACAGAATGCTTCTCTACCGACACATCCTTCTCTCAAGGACTGACCAAGCACACAGAATGCGAGATCTGCTCGACCCATGCGACGGCAGCAATCTATGACGAGACCAAAGGTATGGATGGTAGGAGAGACGCCTCCATCTCTGGTACGCTTCAAGCAATTAAAGAGGTTGATTACGGTTGAGTTGCAGCTGGAGTGTTTAGTTTTAGAAATGGTGGCAAGAAGGTTGTTGATGGTAAGAATGGATGGCGGGTGATTTTGGGGTGAGAGGAGGCGATGGAAGAGAGACACGGCCTCGAGCAGCTGTGTGATCTCTCCAGCTTGGATTCTCTTCCTGACCAATATCTCCAGGTGACCACCCAATGGTTTGGCTGCCTTGGAATTCATAATTAAATCTCTGTAGGTGATAGCCAATTTGTTCAATTTCTTGGTAGGAGCAGGGTTACAGCAGGCTGGAACTTCGGAAGAGGGTTTTCTCGCTTAGTCGGAGTTTGGGTTCACTAGAGAGGTTTTTATAGGACTTTAATTTGAAATAATTGTTTTGGTGCACTTTCTTTACACAGAACATAACGACCACACTAAAATGAAGCCACCTTTATTCAAATTAATCACTAGAAAAATATGTACTGGTAAAGCACCATCTCTACTGCTACTGGCACCATTAGTAATTTTACTGTCAGCATTGAAATTCATATCACCTAATTTGATCATTTACAACACTCTTATTGAGAATTCATATCACCTATACTAACTCAAATTTTGAGTATAGATCCAGACTGTGAGATCTGTTTTGGCATGAATATTAAAGGGACCCGTGCATTCCACCTCTGACCGGATTGGCCCGGATTCTGATCAGACGGTCTGGAACTAAACTCAAAAGTTGAGTTACTTCAGAAGATCCGGACTCCTCTTATTGAAGGCCTTTGCAGCCTGGTGATACCAGACTAGAATTAGGAGCACATACCGTGAGAGGCATTTTAACAAACGCCTTAGCTGCAGACAACACTCTTATTATCGAAGGTCTTTGCAGCCTCGATCTTTAATAACAGTGTTGTAAGTGATCAAGACTTGAGTTAGGTGCACATCCCTGATCTCCTACAACACTGTTATTGAAGGTCATTGCAGCCCTGGTGACATCAGACTTGAATTAGGAGCACATCTCATGAGAGGCATTTTAACAAACACCTTAGGTGCATAAAACACTCTTATTATTGAAGGGCAGTTGCATCATTGCATGCCCTACGTTATCTGTAGATATGTTTTAAAGGATTGGCGTCTGGCGGCTGAAGAAGTGCTTTTATAGTTGTAGTTTGGTTTTATGGGCCGTGTTTGGGCCATGAAAATCAGGCCTCGCTAACACAGAAAATGCTAATAAAAGTAATTTAACCAGATCCCTCTCTAGTCTCTTTTATATACCTTCCTCTGCCTTAGACTCGAGGAGAAAGGAGCAGGTATTGCTCTCTGTACCACCATCGTCAATTATTTAAAGTGCAAGTCAAATACCAGTTTGTTGTTTTGGTTAAAAGAAATGTTCTCTTTTTGTATAATTGGGTATAATTTAAAAAGAAAATCAAAGAAGGTTATAATTAATTTCATTGGTTGGTTACTGTAAAGTCGCACCTGTCTTCCTCAGTTATTCTCCCTTACTGGTACACCTCCTGTACCAGCACAAGTGTCCTCCACTCTGCCTTATCATATGGCATCCATTCAACTGCAACAGGAATAATTTGATATATATACTGCATCTGTTGAAATGCTAAGTCATGCATCTGAGACTCAATTAGTGATATGATCATTGCAGCCAAAAATCTTTCATTGTTAAGCCTTGTGTGATTAAAACAAACTTTATTTTTTTCTAACCACACAATCTGTAAAATGGTATCATAAATTAATGAATAGCCTCATCTGTCGTCAGTGAGCTATCCTTCTGTCTTGATAAGGAATGGAGAAACACCTGTCAAAATGGTCCAATTAAATACACACAAATGAAATAGTACATAAGCACATAAGCACTCATTTTATATAGTACATCAGCACAAAATACACACAAATGGTCCAATTAAATAAAAAATCCTTCTGAAATTAACACTGAGCAATTGAAAATAAATGCAGATACTGTAACAAATATCATGCTCTTTGACAAATTCATAATGTAAACCCTTCTGAACTATACGATCGAGATTAAGATTGATTAATACTAAAACCTGAACCAATGCAAGGAATTATAAAATTTTAAAAATTGGAGATTCATACCTTAAACAAAGTACAATGAGAAGTAGAATTGACCCAATAGAGCTGCTTCTTTCCAAGAGTACCAGTGATCTACCCCATTCAACTTGAGTTGCACGGTGAGAGAGAAAGTGAGGAGAAAGGAGAAGGGTGATAGAGAGAAAGAAACCAATTAGAAGGCCAATCTGGTTACAGGACATATCAGATACTGGTACGAATTTGGTACAATTACAGATCCAGTACTGTTGCAGATCTGATACTGGTACATACCTGTACCAGTTCTTGTAGTTTCAGTTTTGTTTCATGACAAGTTCTTTATCTCTATTTATTATGTGGTAGGAGTTGCAAATTGTGGAATGATTTGATCACAAAGGGCCAAATTGTCATATTGTATAAAATGAAATCCTTTTTCTTTTAATAATGGTTTCCAATCAAGAGAGTGAGAATAATTTAATTCTTTTCCATTTTAGGTTCCAATCAACAAAATTAAATTGGAAATTATCTACATTTAGTTGTAGGGTTGTTAATTTGGTTCAGGTTTTTTTTGTTGTACTTGTGCATGTTTGTTGTACTGGTTTTACTGTATTAGTGCACCTGTGCCTCTTGTGCTTGAAACATCTGATTTGTACAATCAGAATTAAGACTGTCAGCTTGTTTTGAACTTCTTGATTATATTCCAACAGAGGCTTTGTAGTTTGGACTGGAGATTGCTTGTTGATGCAGTAAACATTAAAAAAAAGGTTGGAAATATTTCCTAAAAATATTTCAGCAATACAGCAAAGCAAATTTGATAATCGTAAAATATTAACCAAACAAGATTTTTTTTTTTTTGTTAATTGAACTAATTCACTACATGTTTTGTTCCATCTTTCATCTCAGAGATCAGTTTCGTCATTTCATCTGGACTCTCATGATTGCTTAATGCGTTTAGAAGTATGTCAAATGCGACATCATTAGGTTTAAGGCCTTGCTTCATCATCTTCTCGGCCAAATATAGAGCCTCACTGATTTTGTCATTTTTACAATAGCCCTTGATTAAGATACTGTAACTGTGTTGGTCTGGTTTAATGCCCACAAAATCCAACAATGATACTATTGTAGGTAGAAACAATAGGAGCAACTCCTTTTCCAACCATTTCATCAAACATTCTCAGAGCACTATGCATGTTGCCTTGGCTACACAGACCATTAATGAGAATGTTCTAGGTGATCACATCTGGAACAATGCCTTTAGCAACCATTTTATCAAACATCCTCAATGCACAATCAGTGTCACCCTGGCTGCAATGACCATGAATAAGACTGCTGTAGGTTATTTTTTCAGCCAAGTACTAATTAAGCTTAAACTTACAGTTATACTTGACAACAATAAATTACAATAATGCCAGAAAAATGGTACGGATATAATACTTTTGGTATCATATTGTAATGCAACAATTTATTTGATCGTTCAACATTTTTACTAATTTATAATTTTTGGATAATCATTACTTTTAATAAGCATGCAAACTCTTACCTCTAGCAAACCGGCGGTGCTTCGATAAATATCCAACGAACACAAAAGGAGTTATTTAAAGTGAACAATAACACACATGAAGAATACTAAGAACTTTAAACTGAAGAACACACACTAAACACAAAAGAATTTGTATTGAAATCCGTTTTGTGGTATGTACATGAATTTAACAAATTTGTTGTACTGGTAGTATTGTATCAATGCATCTGTGCTTGCAACCTCTCGGCCCATAAGATATAAATGAAGCAAGGAATTGTACTGATGCATTGGAAAATGATATTTGCCTATATGGTACTAGTAGATTTAGACATACCAAACTAATCAAGTACTAATTTTTTGTGAGCTTTTTATGAACGTGTTCTTGGCGAGGGGCGGATTCCTTTCCCTTTTGTATTTATCGGTCATGTAGAAATTCTTTAATGCCCTTTTGTTTTTAACAAAACAGGGTCAAAAGTGTCAATTTGTTTTGAATCCTTGATAATATTCCAAAAGTAGCATTGTAATTTGGACTAAAGATTGCTTGTTGCTGCAGGGTCTGGACCTTTGGAGTTTAGTTTCCTCCTTTTCCACCAGTATTGAAAATAGCATGAAGCAAGCACCATCCCAAGATGATTCTTCCATGAATAATGGTTGAAAAATGATACTTAGTTATGTATACTTATTAAAAGAAGGACAAATTGGATAGAAGGACAGGTACAATTATATTTAGGTCATTTTCCATGCATCATACACCATGAATATATAATATATGTAGTGATTCATAGTAGCAATTTCAATTACCAAAATTTTAAATTAATCTCCCAGAGTAATTAACACATACATCTTAGTTTTGCACACAAACACAATAAGGAATGGAGAGAAATTAAAACAACTAGGTCGAAGCTTGTATATGTTGTGGAGAAATTACTCTAAATAGACCTTAAATAAACATAATAAGAAATCGAGACATTTACTTAATTCAGAAAAATAAAATTCGGTAATTGTAAATTTTAATTACAAGACAAACAAGTATTAAAACTATTAAAAACTATTGGTTTTCTTCGACTTGTTTCGCTCCATCTCTCATCTCAGAGATGATCTTCTTCACTTCATCCGGATTCTTGCAATTGCTTGATGCTTTTAAAAGTATGCAAAAGATGATGTCATCAGGCTTAAGGTCCTGTTTCATCATCTTCTCCACCAAGTGCAGAGCCTCACTGGTTCTGCCATTCTTACAGTAGCCATTTATTAGGATACTATAACAGCGTACATCTGGCATAAGACCTTTCAAAGTTATTCTTTCTAGTAAATCTGCAGCTTCATCCAGACGGTCTTCTAGCACATAACCATGTATCAGTGCATTGTAAGTGATAACATTAGGTTTCACCCCTCTTTCCACCATAAAACCAACCAGCTTCTCTGCTTCACAGGTTAGTTGTTGCTTGCACAAGGAATCTATCAATACATTGAAAGTCACTACATCAGGTGAAATGCCTTGACTTACCATATCACGATATACCCCAATGGCACGGTTCCAGTCACCAACAGCAGACATCCCGTGGATAATAGAATTGTATGTGACAACATCTGGCATAACCCCTCTCTCTCTCATCTGCTGAAGAAGCTCTGAAGCACGCAAGAAGGCCCCCTCATTGCAACAACCATCTATTAAGGTATTATATGTGAATTTATCGGCTTGAAGCCCACAACCGACTAATTTGTCATATATTTCAAAAGCCTTGTTGATATCACCAAGCCCACAAAATCCAAGAATGAGACCATTGTAGGTATAGATATCAGGAGCAACACCTTTCACAACCATTTCGTCAAACATCCTCAGAGCACAATGCATGTTGCCCTGGCTACACAGATGATGAATGAGAATGCTATAGGTAAACACATTTGAAATAACACCTTTCACAACCATTTCATCAAATATCCTCAAAGCACGATCAGTGCCACCCTGGCTGGAGAGACCATGAATAATAATGTTGTAGGTTTGCAAATCAGGAACAAGTCTACAAGCAGGCATTTCATCGAACACCTTCCGTGCTGTAATAACATCTCCATTTTTGCACAGGCCATCAATGAGAATGGTACAAGTGATCACGTCGGGCCACACTTCTTGAGCAGCCATCTCTTTAAAGATCTCTACTGCCATGGCAATCTCACCCTCTTTACAAAAGCCATGGATTAGGGTGTTGTAAGTAATAACATTAGGTTTGCAACTACCTCCTTCTCTTGCCATCTGACGACACAACTCAAGTCCAAGTCTGCTGTCCCTAGTGCTGCAAAGGCCTTCAATAAGCGTGCTGTAAATCACCAAATCAGGAGCGCATCCCATGAGAGGCATTTGAGCAAACACCTTGCCAGCAAGCCCAATCTGCTTCAATGCACAGAGTCCCTTGATCAGGGAGCCGAACATGATGGTATTAACACCACATCCTTCTCTCAAGGACTGACCAAGCACACAGAATGCGAGATCCGGTCGACCCATGCGACGGCAGCAATCTATGACGAGACCGAAGGTATGGATGGTAGGAGAGACGCCTCCATCTCTGGTACGCTTCAAGCAATTAAAGAGGTTGAGTACGGTTGAGTAGCGGCTGGAGTGTTTAGTTTTAGAAATGGTGGCAAGAAGGCTGTTGATGGTAAAAATGGATGGTGGGTGATTTTGTGGTGAGAGGAGGCCATGGAAGAGAGACACGGCCTCCTGGATTTGAATGCTCTGTCCAGCTTGAATTCTATTTCGTACCAATCTGTCCAATTGAGCAGCGAAAGGGTTGGCTGCCTTGGCATTCATTGATAAAACCAAGTGAGGTAGTGAGACTGAGGTGTGATGTTATGGTATGGTGTAGTGTTGAATCTTGTTCGCAGGAGGAGAGATCAGGAGCGAAAAGTGAAGAGGGCTTCTTGGATATCGGATGGCCACTTTGGGTGTAGATCCAAAATATTGCGGATTTGGACTCTAGGTAATTGGGTGTATCATATGTCAAAATAAATTCAACCCGATATATGGGCAAAAGTAAATGCGGGCGGTTGGAAACTTTAAATTATCAATCTGCAAATTATTATATAGAGTGAGGCTATGGTAATATGCATAGCACGGACTTGTCCATGCTACGGCTCAATATTTGAGTTTTCAAAATTCTAATGGTCAATCCGAACCGTTCAACATGATTATAAAATGAATATGTACTTGCAAACCAAATTTTACATTTTTCTGAATTTTTTTACTATTTTTTAGATAGGTAGAAAATCACTGTTTTTGGATGGTTCAGAATTTTCAGATCAAGTGATTTTCTACCTATCTAAAAAAATAGTAAAAAAGTTCGAAAAAATGTAAAATTTGGTTTGGAAGTACATATTCATTTTATAATCATATTGAACGGTTCAGATCAACCGTTAGGATTTTGAAAACTCAAATATTGAGCCGTAGCACGGACCAAACCATGCTATGCATAGTACCGTAGCCTCACTCTTATTAGCAATTTATAGTGTCTTTTGTTTGTACTAAAAAATGCATATTTCAAAAACCCCTTATAAAAGTTCTTATCGGAACATATATGATTGTTTTAGATAATTAGATCAATTTACCGATTGCATGAAATTGATTGTAAAACATGTATTAAACAAATATGTACAACTAGTTCCAGCTATAGTATATAGAAGTGTTCCCAACTCGGATAAAAGCATCTCAATCCTGCCACAAT
Source organism: Carex kokanica (assembly GCA_025461125.1). NCBI lineage: Eukaryota > Viridiplantae > Streptophyta > Magnoliopsida > Poales > Cyperaceae > Carex > Carex kokanica. Next base: position 204,955 of record JAJGRX010000083.1, on the reverse strand, counting down.
AACACATACAAAGACATTATATATATTAAGTCCATTCAAGCCTTAATTTTGTTCGGCACTATGGATTAAGAGGTAGAAGCTTAAAAAATTAATCTTCACTGAGGAGCTCATATTCGACAATATGAATAGATTAAAAAGTGTAAGATTCAATGAATAAAAAGTATGAGAATAAGAATAAACATAAAGACTAAATTACCCTCAATGTCTTTTTTTACCTATAGTGATATAATCTCTTTAATGAAACTTATTGTATTACAAATTCAGTATGGAGGATGAATATTAGTATAATTCATTTGATTAATAAAGAACAATAATTCATTTCATCTCCATTCTCTATTATCCTTCTTGCCTTGTTTTAACTTGGTCCTTGCAAGTAACAAAATAGATTTTACCCCTACATTGTTCTTGTATGTTTTTTTTTCCCATTTCAATCTCCAACAATCACAAATTATAATATTTTCACATATTCAACCTCTAGAATTATAAAACTGTACAAATAGATCCTTAAAATTGCAAGCAACAATACACAAAAAAACATTGGTATTAGTAGGGGTACCAGTAGTTGGTACAAGATTTTCAGAGAAATCAGTAGAGCACTGTTACAATGGTTGAACGCAAGAAATCAATAAAGCTTGCTTGATGCTAGTGATCTCAATCAATTCTAACTAACACAACTACGAATCACTCCATTATGTACAAACACTGTAAACCTCCATCCAAACTTGTCAGGAGTTTTATTTTTGTCATTGAATTGTGCTACCTTATGATGTCTAGCCAACTCTGCGCTTTTGGTTATCTGGCAGGTTTTGGTTCACCGCCATTGTACATATTTTCTATTATGTGATGGCTTCTGCTATATCTGGCAAGGATACTTTTCAGATAATGGGCTTGCATCCTAGTTTTCTATGCAATCTTATGTGATGGTATATGGGGATCATTTCTATTTTACGATGTGATGCCGGTGGGTTTCTGTAAATGTGTACATTGTGGAGATAAATTCTGCTTTTTACTCGTACCGATACAAAAGGTCACTTACTGGTACAAATAGATTGGGTTATAAGGTACCAGTATTAGGTGCTAATTTGTACTGGTATTAGGTACTGGCATGTTTTAGTTTCTGGTATGCTTTATTTACTGGTACTGATAGATTGGGTTTAAGGTGCTTCTATTGGTGCTAATATGTACTGTTAGTTTGGGTTAATGTGCTGATATTAGGTGCCAATATGGCAGTGTACACTGATCACTATGTAATCCTCAAACTGGTGTTAATGAAAGCCTACGGGCCTGTTGACAAAAAAGAAAAGAAAAAGAAAAATAAATAACCTGTCATGAGTTGATTTATAAAGTGGAGTAGAAAATAAAGTCCCTAAGCATACTAGTTCAAATCTGGCAATGGCTGAACACGTTTCTTGCACTCAATTCTTGAAATTGGGAACAAGTCCACAAGCAGGCATTTCTTCGAACAGCTTCTGTGCGACAGCAGCAATCCATGATGAGGCAAAAGGTATGGATGGTGGGAGACTTCTGGCATGCTTGAAGTAACTAAAGAGGTCGACTACAGTTGAGTAGCGGTCAGAGTGTTTAGTTTTAGAAATGGTGGCAAGAAGGCTGTTGATGGTAAAAATGGATGGCGATGGAAGAGAGACGCGGCCTTTCTTGCCTCCATTGCTAAAACAAAACACTCTGACCAATCTCTTTAGGTGACCGGCCAACGGTTTGGCACTTTGGCTGCCTTGGCATTCATAAAAAGAATTATAAAGTGAGAAGTGATGTGATGGTTTAGTGTTGAATCTTGCTCGCAGGAGTAGAGACTAGAGAGGAGAGATTTGAGTTCCAATTGCGCATGGGGACTTTCAGGGAAGTTTGGATTTGGACCGTCAGATTAAATAAGTCCGTGTGCTCCCCTCGGATCTAAACTCAAAAATTGAGTTACTTTAGTGGTAGATCCAAAAAAATTCAACCCAATATAAAATTTCAAATTTGCCGAGGGTGGTTGGTCAATCTTCAAAATATTAGTTAATCTTGGGCTACAAAAACCTCTTTTGTTTGTTTGTACTAATACATATTTCAAAATCCCCTTATAAAATTTTTTGTTGCAAGAGATATAAATCGAATCTCTATGCATCCGCGATTGTCTCATTCATGCTGGAAGTAGCAAAGTTTGGTAAAAAAAAAAATATACGATTTAGATATTTTTCCATCTAAATTTGAAATTTAGTTATTTCTCTATCTAAACTTAACTATTTTATTAATATATTTATTTCTGAATTCTATCATTTAAAAGTTTAATTTAATAATAAAAAAACTTAATGGACCGTTTTACACCAACAATTAATTTTGTTTCAAAAATGACTATATCAGCGATTTTTTTTCTTTCCTTTACAGTTCATCTTCGATCCCTTGTGCGAAAATTTGATGTGCATCTGGGCACTCAATAAAACGGAAAGCACGATCAAGTTTTCCTAATCATGCTCCACGTCTTTTTCTCTGTTTTCAAAATTCAAACAATCGATCCGAACCGCTCAATATGATCTTCATATTAAAATGCTTTTGGAGTCAAAATTTTATATTTTCGAAATAAATTTTATATATTTTTAGATAGGAACATAATCACTATTTTCGATGGTCCAGGATCTTCCAAAAACAACGATTTTGTACTTATCTAAAAAATTAGTAAAAAAATTCCAAAAAATATAAAATTTGGTCTCGAAGCACATTTTAATACAAAGATCATGGTGAACGGTTCAGATCGACAGTCCGGACTTTGAAAATAAAAACAAGAATGTGGACCATGATTGGAACACAAAACCAATGGTGCATTTTAACTCTACTCTTTTTTAAATTTGGATGGAAAAGTATCTAAATCATGTATTTAATAAGATGGGTATATAGATTTAAATTTCTCTTCTTTTTTTAATCCTTAACACATATTCAATAATCAATATCAAGATGCAAACAAAAATACACACAAGCAATATGTTTTATGTAACCACAAAATTTGATGTTGCAGTTAAATTCTTCGAGTAACCAAGATTGTTCACAATGTTTGATGCAACGCAAGAATTAATCCATAACAACCAAGAAATTAAGGCGAGCAATTGAAATTTCAATGCAAGTATTCTAACAAAAATCAAGGTCTTCGACAAATTCACAATGCATACCCTACTGAACTATTCAATTGATTAATACTGTCAACTGAAACCTAGACCAAAGCAAAGATATATTAAAATTAAAAAATTGGAGCTTCATACCTTAACAAAAGTACAACCAGAAGTAGAATTGACCAAATAGAGAAGCTTCTCTCCAACAGTACCAGTGATCTATTTCATTCTAAATTTCAGCTGGCAAACAACCCCTAATAATCAAGAGAAGAACAGATACAGTGCTATTTCAGGTTAATTTGGTGCATCATGCAAAATGAGAATATTAATTCTGAGTAATGACAGAAAGGGCCCCTCTGTTGAACTAACCAATTACCAATTTGCCAACCGAATGTCTTGCATAGAATTAAAGACATGTGCTAACCAAAACAAAAATATCAAGAGAAAAATAAAATCATACATTAAAGAACTATACTTTTGAACTAATACTATTTTTTGAATATATATCAGCACACCCGTTATACCACAAAAGAAGGGGTACGACTAAATCGCACTTCCACACCAAATTCACCATAAAGAACACGTACAACAATTAAAATTATTAATAGCTATTGGTTTTCTGCTACATATTTTCTTCCATCTCTCATCTCAGAGATAAGTTTCTTCATTTCATCCGGATTCTCATGATTGCTTACTGCATTCAGAAGTATGTCAAAGGTGACATCATTAGGCTTAAGGCCTTGCTTCATCATCTTCTCGGCTAGATGCAGAGCCTCACTGATTCTGTCATTTTTACAATAGCCGTTGATTAAGGTATTATAACTGTGTTGGTTCGGCTCAATGCCTTTTAAAGCCATTTTTTCTAATAATTCTGTTGCTTCATTGAGATTTCCCTCTAGCACATAACCCTGCAACAGTGCTGTGTAGGTGATTACATTAGGTTTCACCCCTCTTTCCTCCATAAACCCGAACAGCTTCTCTGCATCACAGGTTAGTCGGTGCTTGCACAAGGAATCTATTAATGCACTGAAAGTCACTACATCAGGTGAAATCCCTTGACTTACCATATCACGAAATACCCCAATGGCACGGCTCCAGTCACCGACAGCTGAAATCCCGTGGATAATAGAACTGTATGTGACAACATCTGGCATCACTCCTCTATCTCTCATCTCCTGAAGAAGCTCCAAAGCACGCAAGAAGGCCCCCCCTTTGCAACAACCATTTATTAAGGTATTATATGTGAACTCATTAGCTTGTAGTCCACAGCCAACTAATTTGTCATATATTTCAAAAGCCTTGTTGATATCACCAAGTCCACAAAATCCGAGAATGAGACCATTGTAGGTATAGATATCAGGAGCAACACCTTTCACAATCATTTCGTCAAACATCCTGAGAGCACTATGCATGTTACCCTGGCTGCACAGACCATGAATGAGAATGCTATAGGTGATCACATTTGGAATAACACCTTTAGCAACCATTTCATCAAATATCCTCAAAGCATGATCAGTGTCACCCTGGCTGCAGAGACCATGAATAAGACTGCTGTAGGTATGCAAATCAGGAACAAGTCTACAAGCAGGCATTTCTTCGAACACCTTCCGTGCTGTAACAACATCACCATTTTTGCACAGGCCATCAATGAGAATGTTACAAGTGATCACATTGGGCCACACTTTTTGAGCAGCCATCTCTTTAAAGATCTTTACCGCCATGTCAATCTCACCCTCTTTGCAAAAGCCATGGATTAGAGTGCTGTAAGTAATAACGTCAGGCTTGCAACTAACCTCATCTTTTCCCATCTGACGACACAGCTCAAGCCCAAGTCTGGTTTCACCAGTGCTGCAAAGACCTTCAATAATCGTGGTGTATATTATTAAATTGGGAGTGCATCCCATGAGAGGCATTTTAGCAAACACCTTGCCAGCAAGTCCAATCTGCTTCAATGCACAGAGTCCCTTGATCAGGGAGCCGAACATGATGGTATCAACACCAGATCCTTCTCTCAAGGACTGACCAAACACACAGAATGCGAGATCCGGTCGACCCATGCGACGGCAGCAATCTATGACGAGACCGAAGGTATGGATGGTAGGAGAGACGCCTCCATCTCTGGTATGCTTCAAGCAATTAAAGAGGTTGAGTACGGTTGAGTAGCGGCTGGAGTGTTTAGTTTTAGAAATGGTGGCAAGAAGACTGTTGATGATAAAAATGGATGGAGGGTGATTTTGGGGTGAGAGGAGGAGATGGAAGAGAGACACGGCCTCGGGCAGCTGTGTGATCTCTCCAGCTTGGATTCTCTTCCTGACCAAACTGTCCAGGTGACCACCCAATGGTTTGGCTGCCTTGGCATTCATAATAAATCTCTGTAGGTGACCAGCCAATTTGTTCAATTTCTTGGTAGGAGCAGAGATCAGAGAGTCGGGGCTTTGGGTTTACTACAGGCTGGAACTTCGGAAGAGGTTTTCTCGCTTAGTCGGAGTTTGGGTTCACTAGAGGCTCAAGCGGAGGGCTCTCCCGAGGTTTAGATCCAAAAGGTTTCAAATCCAATATATGAGAGTAGGAATCTATTAATGCACTGAATTAGGTAAAAGTTGTTTTGTAAGGGGGTTTCATTCAAATGTCATCACCATCAAAGGTTATAATTACTTGTGAGAGTTAACTTAATATCGATATTCCAATTCCACACATTTAATTGATATCCAGATCAAACGCCATATTCAATATATATTCATTTATGGAAGCATTAAAGCGTATTGCTTATCAATCCTCTGCTGATTTATTTTTATTTCAAATAGATTTGATTATTAATTGAGAAAATTTTTGTGTTTTGAAAAAAAAAATTACACTTAAGAATTGAAAATTAAACAATTTAGTTTCCTTTAAGGTTAGTATCTTTTAACTTCAATTTTTAACAATTTAAATTTCAAATGGTATTTTTTTAATTGGGAAATTTTTTAACTTTTTTGTCTTAGAAGAATTTCTAACAGAACGACAATAAAAAAAAACTTTTTTAATTACATCGGGACAGTTGGTCAATATGCATATTATTAACAATTTCTATTCTGGAACAACAACAATTTTTTTTTTTTTGTGACCAACAATTGGTGGCACCAAATTATTTTTCATCTCATTTTTTTTTTTTACTAAGTGGCCCATAGGCATTTATTCAGTGATCAAGAGCTTTGAGTACAAAGGATAAAATTACATAGCTGAGTTGCTGAAACAATGCAACACCTGGAAGACTAAAAACAACAGTAAACAACCTTTTATCCAACTTCATTAGCACTCAGTGCTTTTGATGCCCTCTTGAATCTGTACCTCTTTGTAAGCTAATTCTTGCCATCTCCTAGAATTCAGCATAGCCTTGTAACTATGGTAACTCCCTCAAACAAGAAAATAACCTTAGTACAACTAATATATTACAGCTATCTTATATATCATACATACATATGAAAAACCACACATACATAAATAAAAGAAAGAAAAAAACACAAAAAAAACCAAAATACACAGAGGCAAAAGCGGCATCAGTAGATATAGTACAAACGTTACTAGCACATACTTTACCAGCATTATAGATATTGCATAACCCACTGGAAAAACAATCGCATTGGAAAAAACAATATCAGTAATAGCAGTGTATTAGCGAGGGTAAAATCTAGAGCGGTATATTTACTATTAAGGTGAAATCCAGTACCATTGGGTGGATGAGACTAGTGGCAGTACCAGTGAGAGCAAAAACTAGTACCCGTACCAGTGACGGCAAATGGAAAACTCCAGTAGCCATATCGGAGACGTTGTGAATCAAAATAGTACCAGTACCTAGAAGAAAACAATACTAATGACCCAATGAAACCAGTACTAGTATCCAAGGGGAAAAATAGGAAATCGGACAAAAATTGGGAAATTGGACTAGCTATTTAAATGGGAAATTGGACAGTCTATTTAAAAGATAGGTACCAGTAACAGCACTGGGTACGTATTACCTTAACAAAAAGAAATCATGTATTTGTGCAGCCTTTGCGAATTCGTCTGCCTCGACGTTCGGGTCCCTAGGCATATAGACACATCTGAAATTGGGATTGAGTGCCAGAAGCGCCCAACTAATGAGATATCTACGGATTTGTTGGATATGGGTAGAGAAACCAAGCGGGTTCTGTCCAGTATTGTGATTTTTTAACTTTTAAAGAAGCAATTCAAGCTTTGTAGTAGGCTAGACAAATTTCATCCCATGACAAGTACCAACTAGAATTTATTTTGTATGACTAAAATTTGGCAAATAAATTTTTTTTTTTAACACTACAACAAAACAGGTCTTCAGCGACCAGCATCAGCGACTGAACCTGTCGCCGATCGCTGAAGACCAAAAAAACCAAAAAAAAAAAGACTCTAGATGTTTTGGCGACGAACCCTTCTGCGACCGGCGCTTTATCCTTCTGCGACCGATTCGGCTGGTCGTAGAAGGGTGCCCCCTCTAAATCCCCCCGCCAAAAGCCTTTCGATCTTCTCTTTGGTTCCCGCTGCTTGGTTTGGCCAAAAAAAAAAACCTAAAGCAACCCTGCCAGCCGACCCCACTGCCGCCCGACCCCCGGCCACCCCTCTCTGCTCTCTCTCTCTGTCTCTCTCTCTCTAGATCTGTTGTCGACATTGCTGCTGCCGCCCGACACTGCCCCCGCCGCCAACGCCTCCACAACGTCGCGCACTGTTGACCCGACCCCACACCTAGAATCTCCGCCTCGTCTCGCCACCTCTTCTGATCAGATCGCACCTCTGAATCAAGGTAAGTCTTTTTTGGAAATTCTTCAAATTACGGTTGCCTCACGGTTACCTCTAAACCTTAATGATCCGGCCTTAAAATCAAATCCAGATTTTGAAGTCAGTCATTGCAAGAGAGAAAGGTAATAGCATTTATTAACAGTCAGGGGGCAAATTGTTGAAATTGAAGAAGTTTGATTAATAATTTAAGTTTAAAATGCAAATTAGGCATTTTGTAGGGTCTTAAGTGCTTAACTCAGAGTCTGATTAGTCTGTTAGTTTAAGTTTGTTAACTCAGAGTCTGATTAACTCAGAGTTTATAATTTAAGTTTATTCTTCCCGACCCCTCTCGATTTTACAATATTAGTTTTGGACTATATTTTAGGTCAATGTAGGGGGACTTGAGAATGTTTTAAAAGCATTTGCAAATACGGAGACAATGAAGAAGTTAATATATACCTCTTCCTATTTTGCAATTGGTCCGACCAATGGATCAATTGCTGACGAGAAACAGGTAAATCAAAGTTTTACACACTGGTTTATCTTTCCTTAATTTTTTACTGGCATTTACAAAAATGTAAAGAAAAACGGAATTGTTGTGTGACAAAGAGTGAGATAGCAGCAAGGTGATGCAAATCTTACTAGGTTGCAAACCCTTAGGAGACCCTTGGCAGCAAATCTTCTTTGTGTATCTGTTCTATTTGATTATAAAGCTACAGACATTGTAGATGTGTTGTTCAAGCAAAAATGAAACATATGTCAAGAACCGAAAAAATTGAGAACAAAAGGGTGTAGTAGTCGCCAGTACTGTAACCACTGAAAGGGGTTAAAAAATAATGATAGTAATAAATCATTATATGTTTCAGATCAGCTTCCATAATTTACCCTTTTTGACTAATGAAGAGTGATTTTGTATTACCTTATGCAGACAAAAAGTACACCACGTCAGACAGTGAAGACTCAGACTGCTATGAGCTCTGCTCAGGTTTCTACTCTTGACTAATCCTATATTAACTATATATGATTAAAAAATCACAGTAACCATGGTTTATTGTTTTTTACATGGTTCATTACTCTCTTTTTTAACATACCGTGAACTGTTTGTAATGACAAGTTTCAATCCGTAGGTTGTACTAGGTGAAGTGGCAATGTGAGGTTGATTATGTTGAATAGGCCTCGTCAATTGAATATCATCTCTTCTCGGGTGGTACTATCCTTTATATTAGTTATAGGTTGCAAAAAGAGAAGCATTTTTTATTTAAGTCAAGTAAATAGATTTTTGATGGCAATTAAGTTGGATAATTTGGTGGCTTTTGTGTGTTTTGTGGATTATGTGGCATGTAATTTGTGTTTTATCAGAAAAATAAACATGTGGTACATGCAATTGGAGAAAAATAAATGAACAGAATAGATTGTTATATTTGTTTGGGACATTTCGTACCAATTGGGGAAAAAAAAATTAACAAAAAATACCAAAAAAGAAATTAGCTTTCTGCGACCGATTTTGGGCCCATCAGCGATCGCCCAATCGGTCTCTGATGGGCTTCAGCCACGTCAGCATATAGCATCAGCGACCGATCTCATCGGTAGCTAAAGAGGCATCTGCGACCGGCGGTCATATCCTTCAGCGACCGGTGACGTCAACGGGGAGGGCATCAGTGATGGAGCAACTGCGACCGACCCTTCTGCGACCGATTTCAGACATCTGCGACCGGGACAACCCTTCTGCGACCGGCGCCTCAACCTTCTGTGACCGATTGGCCGGTCGCAGAAGAGTCATTCTGCTGTAGTGTAAAAAGGAGCCTACCATATTACATATACGGTCAGTCATCATGGTACCAGATTCAAGGTTTACAGATTATCCCTCATGATTTTTTTTTAAATTGAATTTGCAAAAATGAAAAAAATAAAAAACTTTACTTCACTATGCCAATCTGTCAAACACCTTATGAGCATCATAAAATAAACTATGACTGGTCTCCCATTTGGTCCGTACCAGAATTTCAAAATCTATCGATCAACATTTTTAATCAGTAATATCTAAATGCCTCCTTGAATTAACCAATTACCAATTCACAATTATGGTTCTGAAACTCGGAATCGGAATTGGAATCGGAATCGGAATCGAATACTTGATCGTGGAATCAGAATCGGATGAATCGGTTAGAATCGGCCGAATTGAATCGGAAACTCGGATTGTTTGCCAGAAGTTTGTTTTGTATGAAAATAATAGAAAAAAATTGGTAAAACATTAATTTGTTAAAAAATGAAGGTGATGAAATATAAAAATTATTTGCTAGTCTTAATATTAATCCCTAAAAAAAGAAAAAAAAAAGGAACAAAAAATGAAAACAAATTAAGAAATACAAATCATAAAAAAAACGGAGGTATCCATGAAAAAAGATATGGAGAGAAAAAAGAAATAAGAGGCAAAGAATTAGAAAAAAAAAAAGCACCGAACAGAAATGTTTCTATTTCTATACACAATGGATCCTGGTTGCTCCTGATTCATGATAGACCAAATGATTTTTCTATTTCGATACACAACAAACCAGTACACCATGTTTATTTAAAAATATACATCTATTTGTCTTTCTCCTTTACATATCACTTCGATCATTTTCTTCCCAAATGGACTACCCTTCTCTTTCTTCTCAAATTCGTGACTCTTCCTAAGTAAACCCAAATTGATGCAAAAAAGTGCATAATCCGGTGAAACTTGCCTCCGCGCCTCCGCCTCAGCAACTCAACTCAAGACTCGGTCCAGGTTGGTGAGAATCGGTCATTTTTGTCTTGAATCAGCTTGACTCGGCCGAGTCAAGCACTGTTCATCCGAGTTTTGCTGAAAAAATTGCACGGGCAGGAAACTCGAGTGAAAATCAGATCGGACACGGCCGATACCGAGTTGACTCGGAATCGGCCGATTTTCCAAACCATGATTCACAAACCAATGCCCTGTGATGACCACAACAAAAATAACAAGAGAAACATAAAATCATACATTAGAGAACTAAACTATTGAACTAAACAAAATCGAAGAATGAGACCATTGTAGGTATAGATATCCGGAGCAACTCATTTCACAACCATTTCATCAAACATCCTTAGAGCACTATGCATGTTACCCAAGCTACACAGACTATGCATAGTGCTTTGAGGATGTTTGATGGAATGAATGAGAATGTTGTAGGTAAGCACATCTCGAACAACGCCATTAGCAGCCATGTCATCAAACATCCTCAAAGCAGTATGTGTGTCACCATGGATGCAGAGACCATGAATTAGGAGCACATACCGTGAGAGGCATTTTAACAAACACCTTAGATGCAGATAACACTCTTATTATAGAGTGTTGCAAATAATCAAGAGTTGAATTAGAAAACACATCCCTGATCACTTACAGCACTGTTATTGAAAGTCATTGCAGCCCTGGTGATATCAGACTTGAATTAGGAGCATGATGGTGGAAGTGCTTATATTGAAAGGTAAAGCATGATGTTTAGATAAATTGCAATGAATACAACCAGGTTCTTTGACAACAGGAACACTTCCCAAAACTCCTTTATTTATTATTTGACTCAACTTTGAAAATGAAACATGACCTAAACGCTTATGCCAGGAAATAAAAGGGGACTCTGTGGAGGTGGAAGAGACAGTAGCATGACAATGAGACTGAACTGGAACATGAAGTTCTTCTAGCTGATAAAGACGACCATCCTTACGACCTCTCCCAATCTCCTTCCCCGTCAAGCAATCCTGCACAGCACAACCAGAAGCATTGAATGTAACTGTCATACCGGATTCACAAAGTTGTCCAACAGATAGTAAATTCATGGATAACTTTGGAATAAACAGGACTTCTGATACAGACAACCTCTCTGTTCTAATAGATCCAGAGTGAGTAGCAATAGCAGGTGATCCATCAGCAGTGTAAATCACAGATGGAGAGGTTATTGGTTTTGAATGACTCAAAACTGTGTGGTTGTAGGTCATGTGATTTGAGGCACCAGAATCTAAAAGCCAGTTACCGTTTCTCATACCTGTGTGAGTGGGATTGGTGGAGGAAGCTGTACCAGAGTTGGAGAGAGCCTGCCGAATGATATTCTGAATATCATCAGCAGTGAAAGGCTTGGAAGACTGCGGAAGAGTGGTTACGAGCTTTTGATCCCCACCAATGAGTACCTTACCGAGTAGGTTTTGGAGATCTTCTACTTGCAGGGATTGTGCTGCACCGGCAACAATATTCTGCTTTGGATAACCCTTTGCTTTCTGTTTGGCTCGCATGTTATTAGAGGAGGGTTGTGGACAGTCTTTGACCATGTGTCCAAGTTTCTTGCAGTAATTACATTGAATTTGAGATAGTTTTTCAGACTTCCAGGATGGTGTGGCAAACACAACAGGCTCAGTGGGTTTTGGTGCATTAAATAACCCCTTTCGGGTTTCCTCTGCAATCAGTTCGGCAAGAGCCGAGTCAACCGTGGGTAGAAGAGTGCGATAAAACATTGAACCGCGAACTCCCTCAAAATCATCACAGAGTGCCATGAGAAACTGCACTAGTCTAGTCTCCTCACGATACTGCTCATACAATGTGACATCTACTGTCCATTTTGGTTCCATAAGAGCAAGTTGGTCCCAAATCATGGTCATTTGAGAGTGGAAATCAGAAACAGATTGACCTGGTAGCTGCTTTACATTCCTAATATCCATCTCTAGCTTGTATTTCAGTGCAAAATTGGTCTGGTTGTACCGATTAGAGAGATAGTCCCAAATAGCCTTTGCAGTTTCAAACTTATTAAATTGCAAACTGATTGAATGGTCAACAGTATTTGCAATCCATGTCATGATTTTGTTATTTTCAATTTCCCATTGGTCAACACTCTTTTCCCATTCTGCCTTTACATCATCCTTTTTCAAATTGTCTGCAGTAATCTGCGGACATGATTTATCTCCAGTGACATATTTCCACAAACCTCGACCTTTTAAGAAAATTTTCATGTGATAGGACCATTGGCTGTAATTCTTGCCATCTAAAATGACAGAGATTGGACGGGCTAGTTCAGATGTCATTCTAACTCACAAACAAAGAGAAAAAAGGCTCACTGTTACTTGAGAGAGAAAAGAAAAGGCAGTTGAACAGGTGTTGGCGTTGTCTTCCGTCCAGAAAGCGGATGAGGAGAATTGCACGCTACAGTAGACGTTACAGTGTGCTACAGTGCGGAACAGAGAGCTACAGTGCAGAACAGTGCGCTACAGGGCGAAACAGTGTGGTGCTACAGTGCAGCGCTACAGGGATTACTAGTTTGGCGCGGACAGGAGAATTGTCAAGGTTCAGGAAGAGAGGACAGTAGCCGTGGTGATATTTCAGTGCCAGCGGCTAGGGTTTTAGTCAGAGTTAATCAGGGCTCTGATACCATGTAAACAGAGATAAAGATTGGTATTGAATAACTTGTTTATTCATTCAGAGAGATTACATATTTATAGTACAAGAATAACATGGAAACTAATCTAGGCAATCGTAATCTAATCTAGGCAATCTAGGAATATAGAAAGTAATCTAGAAACATAGAAAGTAATCTACAAACATAATTACAGTATATTCTCTAACAATGTGCAGAAAACCCTACGTTATCTGTAGATCTTTTTTAAAGGAATGGCGGCTCAAGAAAAGCAGGCCTCGCCAACACAAAATCTGAACCCATTAGTCTTGAAATTGTCCCCGAGATTTTCACCAGCCTATAAAATAACCCTTGATTCAATATATTTAATATTTTAAATGTAAACCCTTACTTCTGAATATAAGTTCAGAAATTTACAATGGCAGATAGCAAAACAAATGCACATAATAAGATCAAATTTTCACTCTGTTTTAAGCATATTTGAAACAATTATGCTTATGTTTGCTCTATATCTAATTTTCAGTTTGTTTAGTCTCAATATTTTGTTTGAACAACTTCCCTGAGGGTGGTTTATCAATCTGCAAAATATTAGACAATCTTAGGCTAATATTTTGTTTTTCCAAGAGATATAAACTGAATCTCTATGGCCTGCGGTTGTCTCATTTATGCTACAAAGTTTGATCAATAAAAGGAAAAAATGTTAGATGTCCAAGTTATGCTGAAACCGACTGTCTAATTTTCTCTTTTTTGAGAAATTTAGATCTATACACATCATAAATATATGATTTAGATATTTTTCCATCTAAATTTGGAATTAAGTTATTTTTCCATCTAATTTTGAAAAATACAAAACCTTGCTTTTCCTAAGAATTGAGAGAGGTGTTGTCATAAAAAAAAAACCAGGAGGAGAGAGATGGAGAGTTGGAAATAAGAACAAGAAAGCAAGATCTCACCCAACCAGGGAGTACTGGTACACCATACTAGGCACAAAGATGAAGCTGATGTAATTAAACAATGAAAAAGGACACAAAACCAAAGAAAAGATAAATGTTTATATCCATTAAAAATTCCTATCTCATCTAATTATAGATCATTAATTTTTCTTTAGATTCTTATTATGCCATCGGCTATTTTTTTTTCAGGAAGAAGGTCAGAACAGCTTTAGTTTATAAAAAAGTTGATGATGATATTTATGAAAACCAAAAAGGAAAACAAAACAATTATCAAGTAATTAAAATAATTTGAGAGTTGATTGAATGATTGTATTATTTGCTATATTGATAGAATTCATGACTTTACAATGTACATACAGTTTGAGTATTTATAAGATTACAAGGCTAATTGACTTAAAGAGCCGTTGGAAATAAACAACAAAGGAAACAGCGGAAGAAGAAAGGAAAAAGACGGGTAGATTTTGCATATGTTCACATCGTTATGCTAAGTATCTCCAACATTGAGGTCTCCAATGTCGAGGGGCAGTTATAGCATCGAGGTCTCCAATGTAGAGGGGCAGTTACATATCTCCAACAGCAATAAAAAAAAATATATGTTTGTCCAACTGTTATTAAAACTAGACCGGACCGGACCGGACGGGTGGACCTGAAAAACTCGGAACCCAATCTGGTTCAGTTCTAATAAAAAACAAAATGAGTATATAGCCCGGAAAATAATAGCCGAAGAATCGACCTTCAGTCCCTTATGCAACACATACCGTAGCTGGGAGCAGCTGGATCATAGCTTCCTTTCTTCAACTCGAATGACAGCAAATAGTCTCATTCCTGTTTTCTCGCCTACATCTTCCTCCAATTTTGCTCTTCTCCTTTCTTCCTCAAGTTGAGTCGAGCTACAACAAAAGAGACAGTCTATGTATGCAATTGCAAGACTAAATATACCCAAGGAGGCAATCGATAGAAACGGATATGTCAAAGATGGCATTACTTACGCTGTTTTGGATGATCTATCAGTGGTGCCTATCTCCATTCCATTATTAAGCACGTTGGGTGTCTGATCCGCCAACGGCTACGATTGAAAGATTAATTTTTGGATTTAATCTCAGTTCTCCAATCACATAATCTATCTTCTTTTGATTAAATCCTTATGTTTTATGTGTAGAAGTTTAAATTTAGCTACAAACATACTCGTCACACATACCGCCACATGATGCGTTACAATTAAAATTAAACAGACTCTAAAATTTAGCGATATAATTTTCCGTTTCCTTATTTATTTGTTTCTTTATTTCTCCCTCTCCAATTGAAATTTTCTATATGGCCGATCACAATGCAAATCAATTTTTTGTTCACTTCCTTATTTATCTACTTCCTTATTTCTATACATATTACTGTGATAAATCTAGAATATATTTCTAATTTTGTTTTTTAATGAAAATTTGTCATTTTGTATGAGAATTTATTTTTGTTATCCTATCATATATTCCGTTGCAACGCACGGACACGATACTAGTTGATGATTTAAGCCTGCTTGAAGAAAAGACGGTCAACATGGATGTCCAACATGTCAGCTCTGTTCAATGAAAGTACATTCAACGAGTCAATATTTGAGGGCCTCCATGCTACGGTTAATATTGGGTCAATTCCATACGTAGAAAATCACTTGATCTGGAAATTCTGTACCATTGATTTTCTACCTATCTAAAAAAATAGTAAAAAAATTCTAAAAAATGTAAAATTTGGTTTCCATGTACATATTCGTATGGAGATCATGTTGAACAGTTCGGATTGACTGTTAGGATTTTAAAAACTCAAATATTGAGCCTTAGCACGGAGGCCCTCTATGCTGTGCGTAGCACTAGCCACTTCCTATATATATATAGAGTTGGGCTAACTTGTTTTGGGAATTAAAGAGGGTGTTTTACTTTGCGCTCATATCTTCATTTTTAAAGTTCAAATAGTTGATTCGAACCTTCCAACATGATCTTCATATTAAAATGTGCTTGGAGACCAAATTTTATATTTTTTGGAGATTTTTTTACTATTTTTTTAGAATTTTTGAAAATCACAGTTTTTCATTAAATAAAAAATAATAAAAAATTCAGAAAAGCTGTGATTTTCAAAAATTCTAAAAAAATAGTAAAAAATTTCCAAAACATGTAAAATTTGGTCTCCAAGTACATTTTAATATGAAGATCATGTTGGAAGGTTCGAATCGACTATTTGAAGTTTGAAAATGAAGATATGAGCGCAAAGTAAAACACCACCTTTAATTCCCAAAGCAAATTAGCCCAACTCAATATATATAATATATATATATATATATAGAGAGAGTGGCTAATATCAAAACGTTTGTTCCTGAGCCCTCGTGCAACCAAGTCGTTTTTGGATTTTCAAAGTCCAAACGGTCGATCCGAACCGTTCAAGTTGTTCTCCATATTGAAATGTGCTTGGAGACCAAATTTTACATTTTTTGGAATTTTTTTACTATTTATTAAGCCACTTTGAAAATTTCTTATCCGGGTGAACAGAAAAAACAGTGCAACAAAATTCTGGACCATGTGATCAGCAATTTTCAAAGTGGCTTAATAAATAGTAAAAAATTCCAAAAAATGTAAAATTTGGTCTGCAAGCACATTTCAATATGTAGATCAACTTGAACGGTTGGATCAAAGTTTTGGACTTTGAAAATCCAAAAAGTAAGCCGAAGTAAAACGATGGCTTTACTTTGCAAAGCACAATAGCATAATTATATATATATATATATATATATATATATAGAGTCCGACTAGGCTACTCCATGGAGTAAAACGACTTGGTACTCCACGCCATATCTTCATTTTCAAAGTTCAAATAGTCGATTCGAACCTTCCAACATGTTCTCCATATTGAAATGTGCTTGGAGACCAAATTTTACATTTTTTGGAATTTTTTTACTATTTATTAAGCCACTTTGAAAATCTGAAAATCCTTATGAACAGTAAAAAACAGTAAAAATTTCTGGACCGCCAGATCAGTGATTTTCAAAGTGGCTTAATAAATAGTAAAAAAATTCCAAAAAATGTAAAATTTGGTCTCCAAGCACATATCAATATGGAGAACAACTTGAGTGGTTCGGATCGGTCGTTTGGATTTTCAAAATGAAAATAATGAGGCATGAAGCACCAAGTCGTTTTACACCATGGCTTAGCTAAGCCCAGCACTATATATATATATATATATATATATGTGCGACCGGCGCCTCAACCTTCTGTGACCGATTGGCCGGTCGCAGAAGAGTCATTCTGCTGTAGTGTAAAAAGGAGCCTACCATATTACATATACGGTCAGTCATCATGGTACCAGATTCAAGGTTTACAGATTATCCCTCATGATTTTTTTTTAAATTGAATTTGCAAAAATGAAAAAAATAAAAAACTTTACTTCACTATGCCAATCTGTCAAACACCTTATGAGCATCATAAAATAAACTATGACTGGTCTCCCATTTGGTCCGTACCAGAATTTCAAAATCTATCGATCAACATTTTTAATCAGTAATATCTAAATGCCTCCTTGAATTAACCAATTACCAATTCACAATTATGGTTCTGAAACTCGGAATCGGAATTGGAATCGGAATCGGAATCGAATACTTGATCGTGGAATCAGAATCGGATGAATCGGTTAGAATCGGCCGAATTGAATCGGAAACTCGGATTGTTTGCCAGAAGTTTGTTTTGTATGAAAATAATAGAAAAAAATTGGTAAAACATTAATTTGTTAAAAAATGAAGGTGATGAAATATAAAAATTATTTGCTAGTCTTAATATTAATCCCTAAAAAAAGAAAAAAAAAGGAACAAAAAATGAAAACAAATTAAGAAATACAAATCATAAAAAAAACGGAGGTATCCATGAAAAAAGATATGGAGAGAAAAAAGAAATAAGAGGCAAAGAATTAGAAAAAAAAAAAGCACCGAACAGAAATGTTTCTATTTCTATACACAATGGATCCTGGTTGCTCCTGATTCATGATAGACCAAATGATTTTTCTATTTCGATACACAACAAACCAGTACACCATGTTTATTTAAAAATATACATCTATTTGTCTTTCTCCTTTACATATCACTTCGATCATTTTCTTCCCAAATGGACTACCCTTCTCTTTCTTCTCAAATTCGTGACTCTTCCTAAGTAAACCCAAATTGATGCAAAAAAGTGCATAATCCGGTGAAACTTGCCTCCGCGCCTCCGCCTCAGCAACTCAACTCAAGACTCGGTCCAGGTTGGTGAGAATCGGTCATTTTTGTCTTGAATCAGCTTGACTCGGCCGAGTCAAGCACTGTTCATCCGAGTTTTGCTGAAAAAATTGCACGGGCAGGAAACTCGAGTGAAAATCAGATCGGACACGGCCGATACCGAGTTGACTCGGAATCGGCCGATTTTCCAAACCATGATTCACAAACCAATGCCCTGTGATGACCACAACAAAAATAACAAGAGAAACATAAAATCATACATTAGAGAACTAAACTATTGAACTAAACAAAATCGAAGAATGAGACCATTGTAGGTATAGATATCCGGAGCAACTCATTTCACAACCATTTCATCAAACATCCTTAGAGCACTATGCATGTTACCCAAGCTACACAGACTATGCATAGTGCTTTGAGGATGTTTGATGGAATGAATGAGAATGTTGTAGGTAAGCACATCTCGAACAACGCCATTAGCAGCCATGTCATCAAACATCCTCAAAGCAGTATGTGTGTCACCATGGATGCAGAGACCATGAATTAGGAGCACATACCGTGAGAGGCATTTTAACAAACACCTTAGATGCAGATAACACTCTTATTATAGAGTGTTGCAAATAATCAAGAGTTGAATTAGAAAACACATCCCTGATCACTTACAGCACTGTTATTGAAAGTCATTGCAGCCCTGGTGATATCAGACTTGAATTAGGAGCATGATGGTGGAAGTGCTTATATTGAAAGGTAAAGCATGATGTTTAGATAAATTGCAATGAATACAACCAGGTTCTTTGACAACAGGAACACTTCCCAAAACTCCTTTATTTATTATTTGACTCAACTTTGAAAATGAAACATGACCTAAACGCTTATGCCAGGAAATAAAAGGGGACTCTGTGGAGGTGGAAGAGACAGTAGCATGACAATGAGACTGAACTGGAACATGAAGTTCTTCTAGCTGATAAAGACGACCATCCTTACGACCTCTCCCAATCTCCTTCCCCGTCAAGCAATCCTGCACAGCACAACCAGAAGCATTGAATGTAACTGTCATACCGGATTCACAAAGTTGTCCAACAGATAGTAAATTCATGGATAACTTTGGAATAAACAGGACTTCTGATACAGACAACCTCTCTGTTCTAATAGATCCAGAGTGAGTAGCAATAGCAGGTGATCCATCAGCAGTGTAAATCACAGATGGAGAGGTTATTGGTTTTGAATGACTCAAAACTGTGTGGTTGTAGGTCATGTGATTTGAGGCACCAGAATCTAAAAGCCAGTTACCGTTTCTCATACCTGTGTGAGTGGGATTGGTGGAGGAAGCTGTACCAGAGTTGGAGAGAGCCTGCCGAATGATATTCTGAATATCATCAGCAGTGAAAGGCTTGGAAGACTGCGGAAGAGTGGTTACGAGCTTTTGATCCCCACCAATGAGTACCTTACCGAGTAGGTTTTGGAGATCTTCTACTTGCAGGGATTGTGCTGCACCGGCAACAATATTCTGCTTTGGATAACCCTTTGCTTTCTGTTTGGCTCGCATGTTATTAGAGGAGGGTTGTGGACAGTCTTTGACCATGTGTCCAAGTTTCTTGCAGTAATTACATTGAATTTGAGATAGTTTTTCAGACTTCCAGGATGGTGTGGCAAACACAACAGGCTCAGTGGGTTTTGGTGCATTAAATAACCCCTTTCGGGTTTCCTCTGCAATCAGTTCGGCAAGAGCCGAGTCAACCGTGGGTAGAAGAGTGCGATAAAACATTGAACCGCGAACTCCCTCAAAATCATCACAGAGTGCCATGAGAAACTGCACTAGTCTAGTCTCCTCACGATACTGCTCATACAATGTGACATCTACTGTCCATTTTGGTTCCATAAGAGCAAGTTGGTCCCAAATCATGGTCATTTGAGAGTGGAAATCAGAAACAGATTGACCTGGTAGCTGCTTTACATTCCTAATATCCATCTCTAGCTTGTATTTCAGTGCAAAATTGGTCTGGTTGTACCGATTAGAGAGATAGTCCCAAATAGCCTTTGCAGTTTCAAACTTATTAAATTGCAAACTGATTGAATGGTCAACAGTATTTGCAATCCATGTCATGATTTTGTTATTTTCAATTTCCCATTGGTCAACACTCTTTTCCCATTCTGCCTTTACATCATCCTTTTTCAAATTGTCTGCAGTAATCTGCGGACATGATTTATCTCCAGTGACATATTTCCACAAACCTCGACCTTTTAAGAAAATTTTCATGTGATAGGACCATTGGCTGTAATTCTTGCCATCTAAAATGACAGAGATTGGACGGGCTAGTTCAGATGTCATTCTAACTCACAAACAAAGAGAAAAAAGGCTCACTGTTACTTGAGAGAGAAAAGAAAAGGCAGTTGAACAGGTGTTGGCGTTGTCTTCCGTCCAGAAAGCGGATGAGGAGAATTGCACGCTACAGTAGACGTTACAGTGTGCTACAGTGCGGAACAGAGAGCTACAGTGCAGAACAGTGCGCTACAGGGCGAAACAGTGTGGTGCTACAGTGCAGCGCTACAGGGATTACTAGTTTGGCGCGGACAGGAGAATTGTCAAGGTTCAGGAAGAGAGGACAGTAGCCGTGGTGATATTTCAGTGCCAGCGGCTAGGGTTTTAGTCAGAGTTAATCAGGGCTCTGATACCATGTAAACAGAGATAAAGATTGGTATTGAATAACTTGTTTATTCATTCAGAGAGATTACATATTTATAGTACAAGAATAACATGGAAACTAATCTAGGCAATCGTAATCTAATCTAGGCAATCTAGGAATATAGAAAGTAATCTAGAAACATAGAAAGTAATCTACAAACATAATTACAGTATATTCTCTAACAATGTGCAGAAAACCCTACGTTATCTGTAGATCTTTTTTAAAGGAATGGCGGCTCAAGAAAAGCAGGCCTCGCCAACACAAAATCTGAACCCATTAGTCTTGAAATTGTCCCCGAGATTTTCACCAGCCTATAAAATAACCCTTGATTCAATATATTTAATATTTTAAATGTAAACCCTTACTTCTGAATATAAGTTCAGAAATTTACAATGGCAGATAGCAAAACAAATGCACATAATAAGATCAAATTTTCACTTTGTTTTAAGCATATTTGAAACAATTATGCTTATGTTTGCTCTATATCTAATTTTCAGTTTGTTTAGTCTCAATATTTTGTTTGAACAACTTCCCTGAGGGTGGTTTATCAATCTGCAAAATATTAGACAATCTTAGGCTAATATTTTGTTTTTCCAAGAGATATAAACTGAATCTCTATGGCCTGCGGTTGTCTCATTTATGCTACAAAGTTTGATCAATAAAAGGAAAAAATGTTAGATGTCCAAGTTATGCTGAAACCGACTGTCTAATTTTCTCTTTTTTGAGAAATTTAGATCTATACACATCATAAATATATGATTTAGATATTTTTCCATCTAAATTTGGAATTAAGTTATTTTTCCATCTAATTTTGAAAAATACAAAACCTTGCTTTTCCTAAGAATTGAGAGAGGTGTTGTCATAAAAAAAAAACCAGGAGGAGAGAGATGGAGAGTTGGAAATAAGAACAAGAAAGCAAGATCTCACCCAACCAGGGAGTACTGGTACACCATACTAGGCACAAAGATGAAGCTGATGTAATTAAACAATGAAAAAGGACACAAAACCAAAGAAAAGATAAATGTTTATATCCATTAAAAATTCCTATCTCATCTAATTATAGATCATTAATTTTTCTTTAGATTCTTATTATGCCATCGGCTATTTTTTTTTCAGGAAGAAGGTCAGAACAGCTTTAGTTTATAAAAAAGTTGATGATGATATTTATGAAAACCAAAAAGGAAAACAAAACAATTATCAAGTAATTAAAATAATTTGAGAGTTGATTGAATGATTGTATTATTTGCTATATTGATAGAATTCATGACTTTACAATGTACATACAGTTTGAGTATTTATAAGATTACAAGGCTAATTGACTTAAAGAGCCGTTGGAAATAAACAACAAAGGAAACAGCGGAAGAAGAAAGGAAAAAGACGGGTAGATTTTGCATATGTTCACATCGTTATGCTAAGTATCTCCAACATTGAGGTCTCCAATGTCGAGGGGCAGTTATAGCATCGAGGTCTCCAATGTAGAGGGGCAGTTACATATCTCCAACAGCAATAAAAAAAAATATATGTTTGTCCAACTGTTATTAAAACTAGACCGGACCGGACCGGACGGGTGGACCTGAAAAACTCGGAACCCAATCTGGTTCAGTTCTAATAAAAAACAAAATGAGTATATAGCCCGGAAAATAATAGCCGAAGAATCGACCTTCAGTCCCTTATGCAACACATACCGTAGCTGGGAGCAGCTGGATCATAGCTTCCTTTCTTCAACTCGAATGACAGCAAATAGTCTCATTCCTGTTTTCTCGCCTACATCTTCCTCCAATTTTGCTCTTCTCCTTTCTTCCTCAAGTTGAGTCGAGCTACAACAAAAGAGACAGTCTATGTATGCAATTGCAAGACTAAATATACCCAAGGAGGCAATCGATAGAAACGGATATGTCAAAGATGGCATTACTTACGCTGTTTTGGATGATCTATCAGTGGTGCCTATCTCCATTCCATTATTAAGCACGTTGGGTGTCTGATCCGCCAACGGCTACGATTGAAAGATTAATTTTTGGATTTAATCTCAGTTCTCCAATCACATAATCTATCTTCTTTTGATTAAATCCTTATGTTTTATGTGTAGAAGTTTAAATTTAGCTACAAACATACTCGTCACACATACCGCCACATGATGCGTTACAATTAAAATTAAACAGACTCTAAAATTTAGCGATATAATTTTCCGTTTCCTTATTTATTTGTTTCTTTATTTCTCCCTCTCCAATTGAAATTTTCTATATGGCCGATCACAATGCAAATCAATTTTTTGTTCACTTCCTTATTTATCTACTTCCTTATTTCTATACATATTACTGTGATAAATCTAGAATATATTTCTAATTTTGTTTTTTAATGAAAATTTGTCATTTTGTATGAGAATTTATTTTTGTTATCCTATCATATATTCCGTTGCAACGCACGGACACGATACTAGTTGATGATTTAAGCCTGCTTGAAGAAAAGACGGTCAACATGGATGTCCAACATGTCAGCTCTGTTCAATGAAAGTACATTCAACGAGTCAATATTTGAGGGCCTCCATGCTACGGTTAATATTGGGTCAATTCCATACGTAGAAAATCACTTGATCTGGAAATTCTGTACCATTGATTTTCTACCTATCTAAAAAAATAGTAAAAAAATTCTAAAAAATGTAAAATTTGGTTTCCATGTACATATTCGTATGGAGATCATGTTGAACGGTTCGGATTGACTGTTAGGATTTTAAAAACTCAAATATTGAGCCTTAGCACGGAGGCCCTCTATGCTGTGCGTAGCACTAGCCACTTCCTATATATATATAGAGTTGGGCTAACTTGTTTTGGGAATTAAAGAGGGTGTTTTACTTTGCGCTCATATCTTCATTTTTAAAGTTCAAATAGTTGATTCGAACCTTCCAACATGATCTTCATATTAAAATGTGCTTGGAGACCAAATTTTATATTTTTTGGAGATTTTTTTACTATTTTTTTAGAATTTTTGAAAATCACAGTTTTTCATTAAATAAAAAATAATAAAAAATTCAGAAAAGCTGTGATTTTCAAAAATTCTAAAAAAATAGTAAAAAATTTCCAAAACATGTAAAATTTGGTCTCCAAGTACATTTTAATATGAAGATCATGTTGGAAGGTTCGAATCGACTATTTGAAGTTTGAAAATGAAGATATGAGCGCAAAGTAAAACACCACCTTTAATTCCCAAAGCAAATTAGCCCAACTCAATATATATAATATATATATATATATATAGAGAGAGTGGCTAATATCAAAACGTTTGTTCCTGAGCCCTCGTGCAACCAAGTCGTTTTTGGATTTTCAAAGTCCAAACGGTCGATCCGAACCGTTCAAGTTGTTCTCCATATTGAAATGTGCTTGGAGACCAAATTTTACATTTTTTGGAATTTTTTTACTATTTATTAAGCCACTTTGAAAATTTCTTATCCGGGTGAACAGAAAAAACAGTGCAACAAAATTCTGGACCATGTGATCAGCAATTTTCAAAGTGGCTTAATAAATAGTAAAAAATTCCAAAAAATGTAAAATTTGGTCTGCAAGCACATTTCAATATGTAGATCAACTTGAACGGTTGGATCAAAGTTTTGGACTTTGAAAATCCAAAAAGTAAGCCGAAGTAAAACGATGGCTTTACTTTGCAAAGCACAATAGCATAATTATATATATATATATATATATATATATATATAGAGTCCGACTAGGCTACTCCATGGAGTAAAACGACTTGGTACTCCACGCCATATCTTCATTTTCAAAGTTCAAATAGTCGATTCGAACCTTCCAACATGTTCTCCATATTGAAATGTGCTTGGAGACCAAATTTTACATTTTTTGGAATTTTTTTACTATTTATTAAGCCACTTTGAAAATCTGAAAATCCTTATGAACAGTAAAAAACAGTAAAAATTTCTGGACCGCCAGATCAGTGATTTTCAAAGTGGCTTAATAAATAGTAAAAAAATTCCAAAAAATGTAAAATTTGGTCTCCAAGCACATATCAATATGGAGAACAACTTGAGCGGTTCGGATCGGTCGTTTGGATTTTCAAAATGGAAATAATGAGGCATGAAGCACCAAGTCGTTTTACACCATGGCTTAGCTAAGCCCAGCACTATATATATATATATGTGTGTGTGTGTGTGTGTGTGTGTGTGTGCTGGGCTTAGCTACTTCATGGAGTAAAACGACTTGGTGCTCCACGCCTCATTATTTCTATTTTGAAAATCCAAACGACCGATCCGAACCGCTCAAGTTGTTCTCCATATTGATATGTGCTTGGAGACCAAATTTTACATTTTTTGGAATTTTTTTACTATTTATTAAGCCACTTTGAAAATCACTGATCCGGCGGTCCAGAAATTTTTACTGTTTTTTACTATTCATAAGGATTTTCAGATTTTCAAAGTGGCTTAATAAATAGTAAAAAAATTCCAAAAAATGTAAAATTTGGTTTCCAAGTACATTTCAATATGAAGAACATGTTGGAAGGTTCGAATCGACTATTGGAGATCAAATTTTACATTTTTTTGAATTTTTTTACAATTTTTGGAAATTTTTTACTATTTTTTCAGAATTTTTGAAAATCATCACTTTGCTGAATTTTTTATTATTTTTTTATTTAATGAAAAGTTGTGATTTTCAAAAATTCTGAAAAAATAGTAAAAAATTTCCAAAAATTGTAAAATTTGGTCTCCAAGCACATTTTAATATGAAGAACATGTTGGAAGGTTCGAATCGACTATTTTAACTTTGAAAATGAAGATATGAGCGCAAAGTAAAACGCCCTCTTTAATTCCCAAAGCAAGTTAGCCCAACTCTATATATATATATATATATATAGCATTCTATACTCAACTTGATGTGAAAAAAAATTAACATTTATATACGATAATCTGATTTTTTTTTAAATAGAATTGCTCTAAATTCTTTTAACCAAATCAGCCTTGAGTATTTGAATTTTCGGAATATAGCCTCCACCGATCCCTAGGACCGGTGGAGCGAAAAAAACACAGACCACACCGGTCCTAAGGAACGGTGGAGCCCTTTATGCGCCAGCCGCAGCGTGTCGCCACAGAAAATCCCAAGCACACTGCTCCACCGATCCCTAGGACCGGTGGAGGCTTGTATTCTCCTCCTCTGCTCCTAGTCTTTATCTCTTCTTTTTCTCTCTGTTTTTCAACAGTGATGTGATGGGAAAAGGAAATAGAGTGAGGGTTCGCTCGAGGGCTTCTCTTTGCTTGCTTTACTTAGAAAAAGGCCAACAGGGTAAAGATATTGGCGTCCGGATACCCTAAAGTAACTCAAGTATTTAGTTTAAAATAAGGCTGTCCGATTCGAATCCAGGCCAATCCGCCCGGAGATAAAATGCACGCGATCCCTTTAATATGCGTGCTTCATTGTATCGGACGGTCTGGATATAAAAACAAAATTTGAGTTACTATAGGGAATCCAAATTCAAAAAGGTTAAAGAGGGTACAAAGATCACGAGGGGCGTGGGTCCCGCCGTCAGGTTAGTTGATTTTGAAATAGCCAGCCGAGAGCTTGTATTCTCCTCCTCCACAGAAAAAGAAGAGGCTTGATTTCGAATTTTTTGCAGCTACACCGATCCACAGGATCGGTGTAGGTCTTTTTTCGGATTTTTTGCAGCTACACCGATCCACAGGATCGGTGCAGGTCTTTTTCCGTGTGATCTTCCGTGTGGTTGCTGTGGCTGGCGCAAAAAGGGCTCCACCGGTCCCTAGGACCGGTGTGGTCTGTGTTTTTTTTTGCTCCACCGGTCCTAGGGATCGGTGGAGGCTATATTCCGAAAATCAAGTCAACGAAGGCTGGTTTGGTTAAAAGAATTTAGAGTAATTCTATATAAAAAAAAAATCCGATAATCTATCCAAGTGACGTATAAGTAATGTAATCCTTTGTTCTATTCAAGTGTTTTTTATCATTTTTTTTTTTATGTAATCCTTTGTTCTATGCTGAACTTGTATATTCCGCTTTTTTCCAAGATGATTTTCTTG
The DNA here is from genome assembly GCA_025461125.1 of Carex kokanica. Taxonomy (NCBI): domain Eukaryota; kingdom Viridiplantae; phylum Streptophyta; class Magnoliopsida; order Poales; family Cyperaceae; genus Carex; species Carex kokanica. Next base: position 177,792 of record JAJGRX010000083.1, on the reverse strand, counting down.
ACTAGTCATGGCCATTAAAAGAAGGAAGCAACACATGTTTAATTTCCAGAGGCCATCACTTGTCTCGAGTTTTCCTAAAATTAGTTGAAGAAATAATGAGATTTTCAACAAGGGCAGCCAGTAATAAATGAAAAAATAAATAGAACATAAAAGGATGAAAAGAAATTAAAAAAGTCACCAGGAGAATTAGTGGTACGTGAATGGTATGCTAAGTGAATAATGGTCAATAGTGATCTTTCCAGGCCCATTTATTGGCCCGTTAAAATTTCCAATTGGTCGGCCCATTACTCCCACGACCCATTATTAAGGTCGGCCCAATTTTCATCAAGGTAGTGATATTTACATTGCTTAACTCAGACAATCTAAGTGTAGGATACTGAATGTATCCGAATTTTTTTTTCTTACCACTCAAAAAAATCCGAATTAAATGAATACCACCCGAATAATCAGATTTCAGATTCCGCCATGAACTCGGACTGAATCTGCGGACGGATCGCCAATCAGTTCGCACATTGGACCTGCGCACGTATCCGTGCGCGTACTGGGTCGGCGCACGCATTTTTTTTTTTTTTTTAGAGAAAAATAGCTAAAATGCTGAAATCTAACACTAAAAAATCGAATTTTTTTTTAAATATTTGTTAGATTACTTTTTTGATAGCATATTTTATACTAAAATACACTATGAATAGGACCGATTTTGTGCTAAAATACGGTAAATTACAATAATTATGCTAAAATACGGTAAATTTACTAAATTACTTGAAATTACAATAATTATGTAGAATTATGCTAAAATACAGTAAATTACGCTAAATTACGTATGAATAGGGCCTATTTTGTACCATCTTTCATAAATCATAAAAAAATGATAAAAAAATTTCTAAAATAATAAAAATTTGTATTCTACAAGTTTATTACATAACTAATTTACTGAGCTACGTAGATTGAACAATAGAAATGAAAATCTTAATCGGAAACTTCAACTGAAGTTTTGAGACTCTTCCCTTTGTTTTTTGGGGATTCTGAATTTGAAAATCTAGCAAAGCTCATTCGGACGCATGCGTATTTTCACGAGCTTTCCGAAGAGTGATCATTTGCTGAAATCGGACACTCGAGTGCCGTTTTATGACCGTTAGAAATTTTGTCGTCGTTTTTCATTTTCTCAGTAAAGATATCATCCCTATTCATACGTAATTTAGCGTAATTTAGTGTATTTTAGCATAATTCTACATAATTATTGTAATTTCAAGTAATTTAGTATAATTCAGCAAAAATTAACATAATTTCAAGTAATTTAGCGTGTTTTAGTATAAATATGCTAATTATATATAAAAAATGTAATCTAGCAAATATTTAAAAGTAAATTTGATTTTTTAGTGTTATATTTCAGCATTTTAGCTATTTGTCTCTTAAAAAAAAGTTAACATTAATCTAGTGTCAATAAGCATAAATTAACATAATTTCAAGTAATTTAGTATATTTTAGTTTAAATATGCTATCAAAAAAGTAATCTAACAAATATTTAAAAAAACAATTCGATTTTTTAGTGTTAGATTTCAGCATTTTAGCTATTTTTCTCTTAAAAAAAATAAAAAAAAATGCGTGCGCCAACCAGGGATGCGAACGGGTCGGTGCGCCAATCCAGTACGCGCACGGATACGTGCGCAGGCCCAATACGCGAGCCGATCAGTCCGCAGGCCCAATATGCAAACTGATTGGCGATCCGTCTGCAGATTCAGTCCGAGTTCGTGGCTGAATCTGAAATCTGATTATTCGGGTGGTATTCATTTAATTAAGATTTTATGGGGTGGTAAGAAAAAAAATTTCGGTGAATGTATCCATTCCATATATGCCTGCGTTTAGTAGTAATAGTGTTAAATAGTTTAGGGTTGTTTTATGTAAAAGTGTTACATATAATTTAACATTAATGTAGATCAAAATAATAATTTTATAAAGTACTTAAATATGCTGCATATGAATTTAGCCATGCAGCATTTTCTTATATGTATTTGGCAAATTTTGAGTTCGATCAAATTTGGACTGCTCAAATATTTGAATTTAGTTCGGACAGGTACAGGACTGCTCAAATGTTGAGTGTTGACCATTTTACAAATAAGACCTCGTAAACATTTATAATTGTCGCCGGGTGGATTGATTCCGAAACCCGCACATTTGCCATCGGGTCGACCGACTCACAAACTGGCTCATCAACTAGGTCAATACCATACCATCACCTGAAATTAAGGATGTCTGAATTCATCATTTTCATGTTGGGCCGTGACATTGTCACCTGAAATTTATACTGCATATGCAACAACAATTGATGAATAATTATGAAATATTAATAACAATGGTGAAGAACTTGCTAGTCTGCTTGAGCCCAAGGTTACTACATGGTGCTGGTTTGTTAAGGGTCTTCAGTAGTTAGCGAATTCACACTTGTGCAAAAGCTATACACAAGTATTCATTTATTGTTTGAAAAGAAAGATAAGCAAAGTAAATTTCAGATCACAATTTTAGATTCCTTTTGCAGCTTGAATGCAAGAACTGATTTCTAACCCAATTCCTCAATTCTTTTTCTTTCTTTTTTTAAGCATGCATGCCATTTTGATCTTGAGATCCCAAATGCATAACTGGTACCGTGCTGGTACCAGGATAGTACTGGCTAGTAATTTGGGACCTCCAATTTGGACGATTCAAGAAAAAGTCAAAAGTATGATTACCCTCTTTACAAAAGTCAGATTAGGAAAGCATGGATTACGCTACTAAATACTGGAACTTTATTAGTACTGTAGAGAATCATAAATTAGGCTATATGTATACAAAGTTCAAATTAACAATGACAAAGATTAAAGTAGAAAGAACAACTTACTGGTATTGTACTGCTACAACAGAAGATCTGAGTAGATGTATTTTGCTTGGAGATAATCTTAAGAACCTCCTATGTAAATTACACATAGAAATTAAGACTGAGCAATGCAAATTACAATGCAAGTATTCTAACACAAATCAAGGTCTTTGGCAAATTCATAATGCACCCTTCTGCACTTTAAAATTAACATTGATTTATTCTTTAACCTGGACCAAAGCAATGGTTTCTTAAATTTAAAAAAATTGGAGATTCATACCTTAACAAAGTACAGCGAGAAGTGGAATTGACCCAATAGAGCTGCTTCTTTCCAAGAGTACCCGTAATATTTGAGATAAGGACAGATACAATTTTAATCTAAGTTAATTTTGGTGCAGCATGCACCATTAGAATATAGGTTCTGAGTTAACCAAGGAAATCTTCAAATGCCTCCTTGAATTAAACAATTTACCAATTCACAAACAATATGTCTTGCATAGAATTCAAGACCTGTGCTGACCAAAAAAATTTCAACAAGAGAAAAATAAAATCATACATTAGAGAATTAAACTTTTGATCTAACACAACTTTTGTTTTTAATATACATCAGCACACACATTGTCCCACAAAAGTAGGGGTATGGCTAAGCACTTTCGCACTTGCACACCAAATTCAGATACACGTACAACAACTAAAATTATTAATAGCTATTGGTTTTCATCTTCATGTTTTCTTCCATCTCTCATCTCAGAGATAATTTTCTTCATTTCATCTGGATTCCTATGATTGCTTATTGCATTTAGAAGTATGTCAAAGGTGACATCATTAGGCTTAAGGCCTTGCTTCATCATCTTCTCAGCTAGCTGCAGAGCCTCACGGATTCTGTCACTTTTACAATAACCGTTGATTAAGGTACTGTAACTGTGTTGGTCAGGCTTAATGCCTTTTAAAGCCATCCTTTCTAATACTTCTGCGGCTTCATTGAGATGGCCCCCTAGCACATAACCCTGCAACAGTGCTGTGTAAGTGATTACATCAGGATTGACCCCTCTTTCCTCCATAAAACTGACCAGCTTCTCTGCTTCACAGGTTAGTCCTTGCTTGCACAGGGAATCTATTAATGCACCAAAAGTCACTACATCAGGTGAAATACCTTGACTAACCATATCACGGAATACCCCAATGGCACTGTTCCAGTCACCGACAGCTGAAATCCAGTGGATAATAGAACTGTACGTGACAACATCTGGCATCACTCCTCTATCTCTCATCTCCTGAAGAAGCTCCAAAGCACGCAAGAAGGCCCCCCCTTTGCAACAACCATCTATTAAGGTATTATATGTGAATTTATCAGCTTGAAGCCTACAGCCAACTAATTTGTCATATATTTTAAAAGCTTTGTTGATATCACCAAGCCCACAAAATCCAAGAATGAGACCATTGTAGGTATAGACATCCGGAGCAACTCCTTTCGCAATCATTTCATCGAACAATCTGAGAGCACTGTGAGTGTTACCCTGGCTGCACAGACCATGAATGAGAATGCTGTAGGTGATCACATCAGGAACAACACCTTTACCAGCCATGTCATCAAACATCCTCAAAGCACGATCTGTGTCACCCTGGTTGCAGAGACCATGAATAAGACTGCTGTAGGTATGCAAATCAGGAACAAGTCTACAAGCAGGCATTTCTTCGAACACCTTCCGTGCTGTAACAACATCACCATTTTTGCACAGGCCATCAATGAGAATGGTACAGGTGATCACGTCAGGCCACACTTTTTGAGCAGCCATCTCTTTAAAGACCTGTACCGCCATATCAATCTCACCCTCTTTGCAAAAGCCATGGATTAGATTGGTGTAAGTAATAACATTAGGCTTGCAACTACCTCCTTCTCTTGCCATCTGACGGCACAGCTCAAGTCCAAGTCTGCTTTCCATAGTGCTGCAAAGGCCTTCAATAAGCGTGCTGTAAATTATTAAATCAGGAGTGCATCCCATGAGAGGCATTTTAGCAAACACCTTGCCAGCAAGCCCAATCTGCTTCAGTGAACAGAGTCCCTTGATCAGGGAGCCGAACATGATGGTATCAACACCACATCCTTCTCTCAGGGACTGAGCAAGCACACAGAATGCAAGATCTGCTCGACCCATGTGACGACAGCAATCCATGACAAGGCTGAAGGTATGGATGGTGGGAGAGATGCCTCTATCTCTGGTATGCTTCAAGCGATTAAAGAGGTCTATTACTGTTGAGTAGCGGTTGGAGTGGTTTGTTTTAGCAATGGAGGCAAGAAGTCGATTGATGGTAAAAATAGATGGCGGGTGATTTTGTGGTGAGAGGAGGCGATGGAAGAGAGACACAGCCTCGGCTAGCTGAAGGCTCTCTCGAGATTGAATTCTGTGTTGTACCAATTTCTTCAGGTGAGGAGCAAAAGGTTTGGCTGCCTTGGCCATTAATAATTAATAGGGACTTCTTCACTGGAGTAGAGATGAGAGATTGTCGCTGTAAGGGTAGAGTATAAGGCTATAAGCCAAGCCCAACATAAAAAGAGTAAAGAGGCTGGAGGATTGGGTACTTATCAGATCTTAGATCCGAAAATATTCCAACCGCATCGGTTGCTCTCGCTGAGATGGATTAATTTTTTTCTTGCGTTAACCGGAAGAGTTAGATTGTATTCAGATTCTTGATGTTCAGTTAAAATTATGATGAAATTAACAATGAATAAAGTCGTATATTGTATTGTTACTCAAATATATAGTTTAAATCAAGGTTCTAAATAGCGTTTATAGCGTCGTAGCGGGACGGCTAAAAAAAAAACTATAGCAAATAGCGTCGCTATAGCGGAAGCTATTTCAAATAGCATTTTTTTTTTACATTTCGTATATTCAATATTTGTACTAAATATCAACATTATCTAAAGTCTCATAGAATAATAAATAACACCAAAGTAATTAAGAAATTATAATATTCATATTGAACCCGTACAAAGTCCAAATTGCGGTTCAAAATATCCATAGTAATATCATAAACTATCGATTTTTCCTATTAAAAATATATTAAGCATCATGATTCATGACATAATCTATTTTTTTTTCTATTCAAATTTTAATTTGGGTTTGGACTTTTTTTCTATTCAAATTTCAATTTCTATTCCCAATTTCAAATTGATTTATCTGTAGCAAGTAGCAACAAATTCAATTTCGGTTTGAGATTTTTTTTATCTTTATTTAAAACCCATATAAATTGCTTAAAAAAAAAACTCATATTGTATAGCGCAAATAGCGCAAATAGCGGACCGCTATAGCGTTGTAGCGGCCGCTATAGCGGGTGTAGCGCAAATAGCACATTTTGATGTCATAGCGTAGCGTTTGGGGTCCAAAAACGCTATAGCGGCGCTATAGCGCGCTATTTAGAACACTGGTTTAAATCGTTGATTCAAGCCATATTGCTTGAGCGTTGAGAATCTTTAATTTTATCTTTAAATAATTGAATTTATTTGTCTTGTTTGCAATTTAACAATATTTTTTCAATAAATTTAGAATAATTTTATTTCTACAATTTTAATTTTAACATGATAATAAATATTAATTTTAGGTTAAATTTCGTGAGAGTCAGTAAACTTTGTTGTTTGTTATGAATTGGTCACTCAAGCTTGAATTATATTTTGGTAGCCATTGAACTTTCAATTTATTTTGATCAAGTCATTTGGTAATTTTTTTTTTTAAATACTAAGAAAATATGATGTACTAGGCTTTTTTTTTGTTCTCTTCTAATGTCACCGTTGCAACGGAGTGGGCACGATATATACTAGTCTTATTTGACACATTTTGGACAAATTACTAATTTTGTAAGTGCTCCATATTTCTCTAATTGGAATTGCAAGTTATATATAAGCATTTATAATGTTTTTAATTTACTTTGATTACTTTATTTTACAATTCAATATTGAGTAATCATTCATCTTTTTTTATTTATTTTTCTAATTGGTTGCTTTGTTATTTCAGCCAAACTGGATATTGGCACAGTTGGCTACAGAACGTGAAACATTGCTGGAAAGTAGGTTGTATACTGAAATTTTAATTCATACAAATACCAACCCACAATCATATTCTACTATTAACAAAACAACACAGCTCCGGTATTCTTTAATTGGCGAGTATTTACTCACAGAAATGGCCCCTCAGTCGAAAGAACCAACGCAATCTCCAAATGCCTCCATGAATTAACCAAATGGCTTGCATAGAATTCAAGACCTGTACTCACCAAAACTAAAATAACAAGAGAAAATAAAATCATATAAGAGAACGAAACTTTTGAATTGATACTATTTTTTCTAATATATATCAGCACACCCATTGCCCCACAAAAGTACAATATGACTAAGCACTTCTGCACATGCACACCAAATTCACCATAATCAACACCTACAACAATTAAAATTATTAATAGCTATTGGTTTTCATCTTCATGTTTTCTTCCATCTCTCATCTCAGAGATGAGTTTCTTCATTTCATCCGGATTTTCATGATTGCTAACTGCATTTAGAAGTATGTCAAAGGTGACATCATTCGGTTTAAGGCCTTGCTCCATCATCTTCTCGGCCAAATGTAGAGCCTCCCTGATTCTGTGATTTTTACAATAGCCGTTGATTAATATACTATAACTGTGTTGGTTCGGCTTAATGCCTTTTAAAGCCATCCTTGCTAATAATTCTTCTGCTTCATCAAGGTGGCTTTCTAGCGCATAACCCTGCAGCAGTGATGTGTAAGTGATTACATCTGGTTTCATCCCTCTTTCCTCCATAAAACAAATCACCTTCTCAGCTTCACAGGTTAGTCCTTGCTTGCACAGGGAATCTATTAATGCACCAAAAGTCACTACATTCGGTGAAATACCTTGACTAACCATATCACGGAATACCCCAATGGCACGGCTCCAGTCACCGACAGCTGAAATCCCGTGGATAATAGAATTGTATGTGACAACATCTGGCATCACTCCTCTATCTCTCATCTCCTGAAGAAGCTCCAAAGCACGCAAGAAGGCCCCCACTTTACAACAACCATCTATTAAGGTACTATATATGAATTTATCAGCTTGAAGCCTACAGCCAACTAATTTGTCATATATTTCAAAAGCCTTGTTGATATCACCAAGTCCACAAAATCCGAGAATGAGACCATTGTAGGTATAGATATCAGGAGAAACACCTTTCTCAACCATTTCATCAAATATCCTCAAAGCACGATCAGTGTTACCCTGGCTGCAGAGACCATGAATAATAATGTTGTAGGTTTGCAAATCAGGAACAAGTCTACAAGCAGGCATTTCATCGAACACCTTCCGTGCTGTAATAACATCTCCATTTTTGCACAGGCCATCAATGAGAATGTTACAAGTGATCACGTCGGGCCACACTTTTTGGGCAACCATCTCTTTAAAGACCTCTACCGCTATATCAATCTCACCCTCTTGGCAAAAGCCATGGATTAGACTGCTGTAAGTAATAACATCAGGCTTGCAACTACTCTTTTCTCTTTCCATCTGATGACACAGCTCAAGCCCAAGTCTGGTTTCACCAGTGCTGCAAAGACCTTCAATAAGTGTGTTGTATATTATTAAATTGGGAGTGCATCCCATGAGAGGCATTTTAGCAAACACCTTACCAGCAAGCCCAATCTGCTTCAATGCACAGAGTCCCTTGATCAGGGAGCCGAACATGATGGTATCAACACCACATCCTTCTCTCAAGGACTGACCAAGCACACAGAATGCGAGATCCGGTCGACCCATGCGACGGCAGCAATCTATGACGAGGCCGAAGGTATGGATGGTAGGAGAGACGCCTCCATCTCTGGTGCGCTTCAAGCAATTAAAGAGGTTGAGTACGGTTGAGTAGCGGCTGGAGTGTTTAGTTTTAGAAATGGTGGCAAGAAGGTTGTTGATGGTAAGAATGGATGGCGGGTGATTTTGAGGTGAGAGGAGGCGATGGAAGAGAGACACGGCCTCGGGCAGCTGTGTGATCTCTCCAGCTTGAATTCTGTGTTGTACCAATCTCTCCAGGTGACGGGCGAAAGGTTTGGCTGCGTTGGCCATTAATAAAACCAAGTTTAATGTGATGGGTTAGTGTTCAATCTCTTTCACCGAAGGAAGTGAAGAAGAGATCCTCGCCGAAGGAAGTGAAGCCCAACCCAAAAAAGTGAATTGAAGAAGTTATAGATTATTTTGGGTTTAATCTCTAGGTACAGTTAAAAGTCGATAGGGATATTTTTCTTTCAGCTATAGAGGCTGAAATTGTTATTCCTGTTTTTTAGCTATAGAAGGTTTGACTGAATTTAGTTGTGGCCTTATTGTTTGTTTGTTGTCAATTTGAGATTGAATTACATGTTAGGATGAGCAAAATTATAGAAATAATGTCATACATATTTCTAAGTTACTAAAAGTGCAAATATTTATTTTCTTGAATAATAAGTCACCCTTAATAATTTTTTCCCTCCATTTCAACTAAAATTCCAGCAATTAACTGGAGATATTAAGGCGCTCATAAAAATTGTTTATATTTTTTTAACAGTATTCCAATTTTAATTTTGTTTTATTTTTTTTCTTCTCATTTGCTCTCTTATATTTACAAAATTTATATTACTTCGGTTGTTTTGGTTGGCGGACCCTTTGCCACAGCCATTCTAATTTTAGGAAATATTGGGGTCATTCTTGCATTTTTCCCTTTTGATGTGGTATGGACAGTCTATATACCCTAATGAAGTAAGTGGTTCAGTATTTAATCAAACTATGATCCAATGCGATTTGTTATTTTGAAAAAAAAACAAATTGCATTTGACAGTATATCTGTCTTGCCCACTTTATAATCCAATAATTTATATATCCAAAATTTGCGCAAATATTTTGTTACATTTACTGTACCGGTATCATAATTTTAGGATTATTGGTGTGGCTATGTTACTATGTATAGTGCAGATTGGTACATACAACGGATCCATATTTTTTGTTTCCGAAGTACAAATAATTGATCTGAACTGTTTAACGTGATCTCCATATGAAAATGCACTTGAATACTAAATTTTGCATTTTTTAGAATTTTTTTACTATTTTTTTGGATAAGTAGAAAATCACTATTTTTGAATGGTCTATAATTTTTCTCATCAAGTGATTTTCTACCTAGCTAAAAAATAATAAATAAATTATAAAAAAAAGGAAAATTTGATCTACGAGTACATTTTTTTATATGGAGATAATGTTGAATGGTTCAGTTCAATTGTTTGTTCTTTAAAAATTGAGGTATTGATCTAAAGTTTGGACCATTGTGCACTATGTATGTCTAACACCAGACTAATCCAGAAGCACTCTTTCATCATGTAAGTTCTCGGAAAACTTACACAGTGATAATACAATGCAGAACTAACTATGTAAACATCATTTTGAAAGTGGTGTTGCTCTTAGTAGCTCTACTGGTTCTGTTCGGTCTATGGTTGGGTCTCAGTATCTTTGGATACGTACGTGTCGGGCTTTACTGGTACTGATAGATTGGGTTTAAGGTGCTTCTATTGGTGCTAATATGTACTGTTAGTTTGGGTTAATGTGCTGATATTAGGTGCCAATATGGCTGTGTACACTGATCACTATGTAATCCTCAAACTGGTGTTAATGAAAGCCTACAGGCCTGTTGACAAAAAAGAAAAGAAAAAGAAAAAGAAATAACCTGTCATGAGTTGATTTATAAAGTGGAGTAGAGAATAAAGTCCCTAAGCATACTCGTTCAAATCTGGCAATGGCTGCCCATTTAGGTTTTGCATGCTGAACACGTTTCTTGCACTCAATTCTTATTTTCTAGTAGTACTATTCTATTTCTGTTTCGGAATTTGCTTATCGAAGGAAATTAACCTGTGCCTCGTTTGTCGCCAGTGAGCCATCCTTCTGTCTTGAGAAGGAAAGGAGAAACACCTGTCAAAATGGCTGTTGGATAAGTGACAAGGAAGTCCGCCGTTTTGCAGCCCAAAATAAAAAATAGCTCAAAATCTAGTACGGACAGGGTTCAGAGCTGTGGTTACCGATTTATTTTAAAAAACCATCCCTAAATCTTCAAAATTTAGGAAACCAACATGATTATAATTTTTTTTACAAAAATCATCTCCACTAGAAAGGTGGCTCGGTATGAAAATTTAAAACCGGATACGGTACTCGGTATCAAATTTGAACCCATTTGAGTCTATTCTCTCTTGCCATGGCCACAGAAAATCGAAAAAATAAAAACCGGATATGGAGCTCGGTTTTGTGGAATTAGAAACTGAACTCCAATCTCAGTTTGGTGAGAAATTAAACCGGACCCCAATTTAGATTTCCACTTTAATTATTTAATCATTTTGTTTTCATGTCCCCATCTCTCTCTCTCTCTTTTTTTCCGTTGCTTCAACAAGCCAAGGCTTAGGCTTGTAAATTTCTTTTTTCACCCTCTACAATCTTTTGTTTTCAATTCAGATTACATAGAGTTGTATATTTCAAGTCAGTAACCCAGTTATTTAGTTTAGATTTGGACCGTCAGATTAAATAAGTACGTGTGCTCTCCTCAGATCGTATTGGTACGGATTCAAATCGGATGTCCGGATCTAAACTCAAAAATTGAGTTACTTTTGTGGTTGATCCAATAAAATTCAACCCAATATAATATAAAATTTCAAATTAGCCGAGGGTGGCTGGTATGGGTAGTTTTATAAATTCCAATGGTTGTTGGATATATTTATTAATTTGTAATTAACTTTGGATATTAAAAAAATCACGGGGGGGTGGTTGGTCAGTCTTCAAAATCCCCTTATAAAATTTTTTGTTGCAAGAGATATAAATCGAATCTCTATGCATCCGCGATTGTCTCATTCATGCTGGAAGTAGCAAAGTTTGGGGAAAAAAAAAATATGATTTAGATATTTTTCCATCTAAATTTGAAATTTAGTTATTTCTCAATCTAAACTTAACTATTTTATTAATATATCCATTTCTGAATTCTATCATTTAAAAGTTTAATGTAATAATAAAAAAAAAACTTAATGGACCGTTTTACACCAACAGTTAATTTTATATCAATTCGAAAACAGGTAGTTGTAATCAGATAAAAAAGGTACTATGTAGCCATACAACAATTTTCTTGTAGAATTTTTCGTGTATACAGATTCTCTGACAATTTGGAACCACGCAGTTTGAAAGAAATGCCCTTGTAATTTCGTAAGTTTAGAAAATCAAAATAATAATGATTGGACTTTAAATATATTTTTTCGTGAATTAAAAGTTGTTGTTTTATGTTATGCTGATAACTAGTGACCAGTGAGAAAATCAAATGATCCGGCTTGATGAATAATTCACCACGTTGTAATAAGAAATTTTGGAGTGATGATTTTTTAGAATAATAAATTTTGAAAAGGTTAATATTTGAGTGTAATATTTGTAAAATTCGAGACAACAGAATTAATTGGTCATATGTAAAGAGACTGTTGATTACCAAATAAATTGACATGTACTTCACAAAGATAAAACAACTCACAAAACGGGAAGTGAATACAGCTTAAACTTGGAGCTACGGAAAGTTTCGCGCTCGAGGAAAAACGGGAATTGAGGAGGATGTTCAGAGAGAGGAGCAGCTGCAAGCCACAATTTGCACACGGAACAGAAGTTGATGAAGTCAAAGGTGTCGTAGAGTTTTCTGTAGATGAGGCAGAGCAAATCAGATGGTAGATCAGGCCAGTTTAATGATGATGATACACTTTTCGCATCCTTAAGCATTCTTCTTTCTTCTACTATGTATGGAATTTATTACATTTTATCAAAATTGCAAGTCAAATTGAGTTTTGGCCTTTGTCAAAATGGTTCTAATTAAGGCTAGAGGAAGTATATGGAGAGGAATCCAAAAATAGAGAGGGGTATGTACCAAATTTCATGCGTAGGGAAGCATAAAAGCAACAACACAAATAATCTCTAATTAATAAGATGGGAAGATTTCTCTAATTGTAGTACACATTGCAGAGAACCACATGAGAAAGTTGGAAACGAGTAGCAAAGAACTTCTAGACGCGAATATAAACTTTAATCTTACCGTCAACAATTACCAATTTAACAACCAACCATCACAATTTTACATTAAAAATCAAGCATGAGCAACTTGTTATAAAGCATTTAAAATGCTATGTTTAACACAACAACATAGACATAAAATTCAATATCCAAATGTAGGAAATCTTTAAAATCCAATTGAGCACCCCCAAATTTTAAACCCCTGAGAAGCTTATCTAGTCTGACTACCAAACATCATTGATCTCTCACAATCCATTGCTAAACAACTCCATACCGGTCCCAACTCCAGTATAGCAAGTGTTCGCCACTTGAAGAGAAACAATAAGCCTTCCCACAAACCCAGCTATGACCAGTACGGTTATAATCCCGGTACCACATTACATTACTTTTAGCTGCAAATTATGCAATACAAAAAATCTGAAAACTATTGGTTTTCTGCTACATATTTTCTTCCATCTCTCATATCAGATATAAGTTTCTTCATTTCATCTGCATTCTCATGATTGCTTAATGCATTCAGAAGTATGTCAAAGGTGACATCATCAGGCATAAGGCTTTCCTTCATCATCTTCTCGGCCAAATGTAGAGCCTCACTGATTCTGTCATTTTTACAATAGCCGTGGATTAAGGTATTATAACTGTGTTGGTCTGGCTTAATGCCTTTTAAAGCCATACTTTCTAATAATCCGGCTCCTTCATCGAGGCGGCCTTCTAGCACATAACCGTGCAGCAGTGCATTATAAGTGATTACATCAGGTTTTTCTCCTCCTTCAACCATAATACCAACCAGCTTCTCAGCTTCACAAGTTAATTGTTGCTTGCACAAGGAATCTATTAATGCATTGAAAGTCACTACATCAGGTGATATCCCTTGACTTACCATATCACGGAATACCCCAATGGCACGGTTCCAGTCACCGACAGTAGAAGTCCCGTGGATCATAGAATTGTATGTGACAACATTTGGCATCACCCCTCTATCTATCATCTCCTGAAGAAGCTCCGAGGCACGCAAGAAGGCCCCCTCTTTGCAACAACCATCTATTAAGGTGTTATATGTGAACTCATTAGCTTGAAGTCCACAGCCAACTAATTTGTCATATATTTGAAAAGCCTTGTTGATATCACCAAGCCCACAAAATCCAAGAATGAGACCATTGTAGGTAAAGACATTGGGAGCAACTCCTTTCACAACCATTTCATCAAACATTCTGAGAGCACTGTGAGTGTTACCCTGGCTACACAGACTATGAATGAGAATGTTGTAGGTGATCACATCAGGAACAACACCTTTACCAGCCATGTCATCAAACATCCTCCAACCACTATCTGTATCACCCTGGCTGCAGAGACCATGAATAAGACTGTTGTAGGTATGCAAATCAGGAACAAGTCTACAAGCAGGCATTTCTTCGAACACCTTCCGTGCTGTAACAACATCACCATTTTTGCACAGGCCATCAATGAGAATGTTACAAGTGATCACATTGGGCCACACTTTTTGAGCAGCCATCTCTTTAAAGATCTTTACCGCCATGTCAATCTCACCCTCTTTGCAAAAGCCATGGATTAGACTGGTGTAAGTAATAACATTAGGCTTGCAACTACCTCCTTCTCTTGCCATCTGACGACACAGCTCAAGTCCAAGTCTGCTGTCACTAGTGCTGCAAAGGCCTTCAATAAGCGTGCTGTAAATTATTAAATTGGGAGTGCATCCCATGAGAGGCATTTTAGCAAACACCTTGCCAGCAAGCCCAATCTGCTTCAATGAACACAGTCCCTTGATCAGGGAGCCGAACATGATGGTATCAACACCACATCCTTCTCTCAGGGACTGAGCAAGCACACAGAATGCGAGATCTGCTCGACCCATGTGACGGCAGCAATCCATGACAAGGCTGAAGGTATGGATGGTGGGAGAGACGCCTCTATTTCTGGTATGCTTCAAGCGATTAAAGAGGTCTATTACTGTTGAGTAGCGGCTGGAGTGGTTTGCTTTAGCAATGGAGGCAAGAAGTCGATTGATGGTAAAAATGGATGGTGGGTGATTTTGTGGTGAGAGAAGGCGATGGAAGAGAGACACAGCCTCGGGCAGCTGAAGGCTCTCTCCAGATTGAATTCTCTGTTGTACCAATCTCTCCAGGTGACCAGCAAAATGTTTGGCTGCCTTGGCATTCATCGATAAAACCAAGTTAGATGTGATCGTTTAGTGTTGAATTTCTTGGTAAGATTAGAGAGGAGAGATTCTCGCTGAAAGAAGTGAAGCCCAACCCAAAAAGAGTGAAGAAGCTGGATGGAGGATGGGGTACTATCGGATCTTTGATCCGAAATATTCCAACCGCATCGGTGAAATATATTATTTTGGGTTTAGTTACAGTTAAAATTTGTATTTCTGCTTTTTAGTTATAGAGAGTTTTGACTGAAGTTAGTTGTAGCCTTGGTATTATGTTGTCAAATTGAGATTGAATTACTAGTGGTTCTTTTACATGCTGATTTTTTTTTAATACCCAACATTATATATAAAGTAATAAATATATCTAGTTTATCTGAACATTTTTAAAAATGCTCAAACAGGCCAAATTTTCGGCAGCCGAGAAAAGAATAGGGCCGCCAAAAGAGAGTAGAGTTTTTAAAAATTTTAATCACAAGAAATATATTAAAACATACTATAAATATTTTTTTTTTGAAATGCTTGGTAGAGACATCTACTATAAATATATAAAAGTTTAAATATGTGTTATTATTTAATAAATTATTACGTCAGGAACATAACTAATTAAATTGTGACTGTATTTTCGAAATTTATCTGCTAGTTGCTTAATTTAATTAGCTTAATCAAAATCCAATCAGCTCAAGTACAAAAATTACAAGTGGGCAAGCTTTGCAAGAGCATGTTGGTTTGCGGGTGCTTTGTCAATCATGTGTGACGGTATCAGTTCAATTAACTTTCCACGAAACAATAATATATACAATTGCATAAGGATTCAATTGCTAACTCAATGTGGGCTATTTGGAGTTTTAATGTAATAGGAATGGAATATTGTAGCAGGAATGTAATAGTGTTCCTGTAAATGCTACGGGCTTGCAACATGCAAAAAAAAAATAATATCATCTCTTATCATTCCATCTTCAAAAATAATTAAAGCATCAAACTCTGAGTCTCTCCTTTAAAATGGTTTCACAAGAGATTCTCTCAAGCCCACCTCACACCATAACCCAAGAAGACTCTCTCTCTCTCTCTCTGCCTTCTGCTTCTCAACCGAAGCGGAGAACATACATGACCAAAATACAACAAATGATCACCAAAACATATCATCCAAACTCATTTTCAAATGCTCTATTTGGGAAAAGGTTTCTCTTCTTACCAAGCTCTAGGTGCTCACAAGTCAAGTCACCGCCGACCGATGCATCATGGCCAAATTGAAACTATAAAAATGGCGCCTGGAATTGTGTGTGATTTTTCATATATAATGACTTTTGTAATTTTATGTGTTGAGATATATTGTATGTTTACATGTTTTCGGGGTTTCTAGGGGCCTATGAGTAAATAGGTCATTACATAATTGTTTAGGGGGTTATTTGTAAGAGTGAGTTGTAAGGCTTATATAAGCCCGAGTCATTAATCAATAAAGTAACTTTTTGGCTCAAATCAATTTGGTATCAGAGCCTAAACATTAGGGTTAGGGTTAGCTACAGTAAACCCGTTACTGTAGCACTCCGCTACTGTAGCGCCACCTCAGCCACCACCACCGCTCCGCCTAGATCGTCGCCGCCGCTGCTCCGCCTAGGTCGCCGCCGCCTCTCAGGCCGCAGCCACCTTGCCAGGCCGCCGCCTCTCCAGGTCGCCACTGCACAAGGCCAGATCCGGGGAAGCCGCCTCAGCTCCACCAGATCGGAGGGAGGCCGCCTCAGCTCCGCCAGATCGGGTCGCCACCAGTGCTGGCCGCCGTGGATCGCCTCTGCCTCGCCAGATAGGTCCGCCGCCACCGCCTAGCAGTTCTGACCTGCTGCGACCTCCGCCTCCGCCCGTTCCAGGCCGCCTCCGCCTAGCAGATCTGGTGGCTGCCTCCACCTCCGCCTAAGCTGTCGCTCCGCCTGGCTGACACCACCTCCGCCTAGCCCTCTCCCTTGGTCCGATCCGCCTAGTCCTCTCCAGTTCCGACCCTAACCCTAGTTCTCTCTCTAAGGCAGCAGCTCCCTCTTCTAAGGCAGCAGCTCTCTCTCTCTCTCTTTCTAAAGCCAACAGCCCCTCTACTAAAGGCAAAGGTAAAGGGGGAGGGGTTCTTTAGGTGATTTGGCCGGCGTGGGGGGCCTATACCTCACGATACCCGAGTAGCGGGTTTGATCGGGTTCTTGATCGGGTTTTTTCGACTCGAATCTTGATGACATAAATCAAGATCGGGTCAAGAAGGAGATAGAGAGGTTGGAGAAGTAGGAAGGGTTCGAACTCAGAAAGGTGTGTGAGAAGTGAGTCTGAGTCGAATCAATGGCAGGGGAAAGTCCGAACCTAATGGAGGAGGTGATGAGGAAGCTGAGCGCTCCTGAGCTTCAGATGCTGATGCGAGCATTCAGTATGGCTGCGAGCGAGAGCACACCGAGACCAGTACCGAGGGTAGACCTTCCACCGCTCGACAAGAAGCTCGATGGACCAGCTTCGTATTTAAGCTGGTCGCGTCGGGTAAGGTACACTCTGGAGGGGAAGGATCTCGAGGGGTACTTGACTGGGGACAAGAAGGAGCCAGCTGAGGGGTCTCCAGAGAGGGCAGAGTGGAAGTCCACTCACATGATAGTATACATGTGGCTTCTGAGTTCATTGACTCCTTCTATTGCATCCACAGTGGATGGCATAGATCGGGTCAAGGATGTCTGGGAGAAGCTGAAGAGGATTTATGATGGAGTTGGAAACAATCTGAGGGTGTTCCAGATTGAGAGGGAGATAGAGACAGTAGCGCAGGGAGATAGATCGATTCAGGAGTATGCCACAAATCTGGAGCGACTGTGGGCAGATTATGATCATTTCTCACCAGCCGCATGCTGCAAAGACCCTGAGTGCAAGAGAGGGGCGCGCGATACTCAGAGAAGGACTATGCACTTCATGAGGGGGTTGAACCTGGCATTTGAGCCGAGGTGTGCAGTGTTGCTAGCTCAGCCACAGATTCCCTCACTGGATGAGACGATCTCGGCCATGATACAGGAGGAGAGCAGGATTAGGCTCCAGTCTGGTGCAGCAGGACTTCCAGGGGTGAAGTCAGCACTTGCAGTCTCCAAGCCAGGTAACACAGGGTACAGGGGCGAGACCCGGGAGTGTTACAACTGTGGTGAGGTAGGCCACTTGAAGCAGGCTTGCACTAAGCCACCGAAGGAGAGGAACTCAGGTGGTAGAGGCCAGTCTGGAGGTCGTGGTCGAGGCAGAGGTGGCAGGAGGGGTGGAAGAGGAGGCTACCAGGCACATCTGACGGTAGCAGAGGAAGAGAGTGAGGAGACTGTGGTCTTTACTGAGGAGGATCACGAGTTTCTTGAGGCATTGAAGAGGAAGCAGAAAGCAGCAGGTGATGGGAAGAGTGTGCTCGATGATGCGTCCACCTCATCTTCATCAAGGGGTAACATTGCTTCCTTTGCTCACTCAGCCACAGGTACTTGTGATACACTTGCTCTCGCATCTATATCTGCCACTAGATCACCAGATTGGATAGTCGATTCTGGTGCGTCTCGACATGTGACTGGTGCTGCTAGAGAGTTTTCTTCCTATACTCACCTAGCAGTACCAGAGAGCATCCAGACTGCCGATGGTACGGCCCAGCCTGTGGTTGGTAAGGGTACCGTGCAATGTACCAACACTTTGACTTTGTCTAATGTTTTGCATGCTCCTTCCTTTCCTGTGAATCTCTTATCCATAAGTGCCATTATATCACAACTAAAATGTGTTGTTTTGTTTGATATTCCAAAGGTGATCTTCCAGGAGAAGGAGACAGGCAGGCGGCTTGGGACTGGCACATGGCATAGTGGATTGTGGTACCTGGATAGGGAGAGTATGGACTCGGCTCTTTCATCCTTTGTAGAGGGTACAGGAGGAGTTAGGAGGAGTGTGGAGGACTTACTGCTGCTTCATCATAGGCGCTTAGGTCATCCTTCTTTTTCTGTTTTGAGTAGGTTGTATCCGCCTTTGTTTGAAAAGGCTAATAAGGAAAAACTGGTGTGTGATGCGTGTGAGTTGGGGAAACACACTAGGAGCTCATATTCTAGTTCTGGGAGTAGGAGTTCTTTTGTTTTTGACTTAGTGCATTCTGATGTATGGGGGCCTTGTCCCACAACTGCTGTGAATGGATTTAGATATTTTGTTTCTTTCATTGATTGCTTTTCTCGTGTGACTTGGCTTTATTTGATGAAAAATAAGAGTGATGTGTTTGCCTGTTTCAAAGATTTTCATAAAGGGGTTCAGACTCAATACGGTGCAGTTGTGAAGGTATTGAGGTCTGACAATGGGACAGAGTACACCAACAGGGCGTTTGGGGAGTACTTGTCATCCCAGGGAATACAGCATCAAACCACCTGCCCATACACACCAGAGCAGAATGGGGTAGCCGAACGAAAGAACAGGCATCTCCTTGAGGTCACCCGGAGTATGATGATGTCAATGAAGGTACCAAAATACTTGTGGGGGCAAGCAGTCCTGACAGCAGCCTACTTGATTAACAGGATGCCCTCGCGGGTCTTGGATTGGAAATCTCCGATTGAGATGCTGAAAGGCAAGAATGGAGATGTTTTGCCTCTCAAAACCTTTGGCTGTGTGTGCTTCGTGCAGGACAACAGACCAAATGTAGGAAAACTGGATCCAAGAGCTGTGAAGTGTGTGTTCGTTGGGTATTCAGCTACTCAGAAGGGGTATGTCTGCTGGAGTCCAGTGGAGAGGAGACTGTTTGTTAGTATGGATGTCACATTTCGCGAGCTTGAGCCATACTACTCCTCTCAGGTCACATCGCCCTTTGGGGACTCGCTCGATACAGGAGGTATGAGGCGAGAGGGGGAGGATGATAGTAGTAGTGAGAGGAGGATGGTGAGTGTGGGGGATATTCCTTGTCCGCTTGTGGAGTCGGCTGTGGTGCCGGACTATGAGAGGACCGAACCAGAGAATGGTAGGACTCAGGCTCAGGGGGAGCTAAGGGTGTACACAAGAAGAAGAAAGCAGAATGAGGGAGCAGTGCCTACAGTGCCACTTGTGCCAAGTCCCTTGTCCCTGCCTCCTCCGACTCCTGAGACACCTACACCATCCACCTCAGATTCAGAATACACAGGTGATATGATTCCTCTCTCTACTCCTCCCACTCCCCTATCGGTAAGGAGGACTTCTCGCAGCAATGCAGGAGTTCCCCCTGATCGATATGGTTTTCCACATGATATTGCCCAGTTTGTCTCTTACTCTCACATATCACCTGTACATGGAGCATTCATTGCATCTTTGGACATTGTCTCTATCCCTAAGTGTTGGCAGGTTGCTAAGGAGGATCCAAAGTGGAAAGCTGCCATGCTAGAGGAACTTGAGGCTCTGGACAAGAACAAAACCTGGGAGCTCGTGTCACTACCACCAGGCAAGAAGGCAGTTGGTTGCAAGTGGGTCTTCACGGTGAAGCAAAACCCAGAGGGTCGGGTTGAGCGCTACAAGGCCCGATTGGTAGCAAAGGGGTACAGTCAGACTTATGGCATCGACTATGATGAGACCTTTGCACCCGTGGCGAAGATGAGCACAGTGCGGACACTAGTTTCCTTGGCAGCGAATGGGGGTGGAAGTTGCACCAGCTTGATGTGAAGAATGCCTTCCTTCATGGTGATTTGTTGGAGGAGGTGTATATGGAGATACCACCGGGTTTTGGCACAAAACAAACGATTGGTAAGGTGTGCAGGCTCAAGAAATCTCTTTATGAGCTAAAGCAGTCTCCTCGAGCCTGGTTTGACAGGTTTAGGCGAGCTATGGTAGGCATGGGGTATCGGCAGACCAATGCAGACCATACAGTGTTCTTCAGGCGACATGGAGTTCACATTACGGTGCTTGCGGTGTATGTGGATGACATGATTATCACAGGAGATGATGAGGGTGAGATTGCTTTGCTGAAGAAGAGATTGGGGAAGGAGTTTGAGGTGAAGGACTTAGGGGCAATTGAGGTACTTTCTTGGGATTGAGATAGCTCATGGTGCAGAGGGGATTGTATTATCTCAAAGGAAGTATGTGTTAGATTTGCTTACAGAGACAGGTATGCTGGGGTGCAGGCCCGCAGTTGCTCCCATTGACCAGAAGTCCAAGCTGAGTGCTGAGGCAGGAGAGCCAGTTGATAGAGAGAGGTACCAGAGGTTGGTAGGTCGCTTGATCTATTTGAGCCACACTCGTCCCGACATATCCTTTGCTGTGAGTGTGGTGAGTCGCTATATGCATGATCCTAGAGAGGGTCACATGGATGCTGTGTACCAGATTCTGAGGTACCTGAAGAGTGCACCAGGGAAGGGGTTGATCTTCAGGAAGAATGGGCACTTGAACATTGAGGGCTATTGTGATTCAGACCGGGCTAGTTGTGCTGATGACAGGAAGTCCACATCTGGATATTGCATGTTTGTAGGGGGCAATTTGGTCTCCTGGAAGAGCAAGAAGCAAACAGTGGTTGCGAGATCCACAACCGAGGCTGAGTACAGAGCCATGGCCTTAGGCGTGGCAGAGATGTTGTGGTTGAGAGCACTGCTGGTGGAGCTCAAGATGGACCAAGGGGCTCAAATGAAGTTGTGGTGCGATAACAAGTCAGCCATCAGTATCGCCAACAATCCAGTGCAGCATGATAGAACCAAGCATATCGAGATCGATAGGTTCTTAATCAAGGAGAAGTTGAACAGTGGACTACTGGAGTTAGGCCATGTTGCAACTAGAGACCAAGCAGCAGATTGTCTGACGAAAGGACTCAATTCGTTGGACTTAGCTAGAGGATGTGACAAGATGGGCTTAGTGGATATCTTTCGCCCATCTTGAGGGGGAGTGTTGAGATATATTGTATGTTTACATGTTTTTGGGGTTTCTAGGGGCCTATGAGTAAATAGGTCATTACATAAATGTTTAGGGGGTTATTTGTAAGAGTGAGTTGTAAGGCTTATATAAGCCCGAGTCATTAATCAATAAAGTAACTTTTTGGCTCAAATCAATTTTATGTGTGCGCTATTCTTATTCATGGACTTTGACAAATTCACAATGCATACCCTGCTGAACTATACGATTGAAATTTAGATTGATTAATACTGAAAACCGGACCTATCAGAATACAGTCAAAGCATCACAAAAACATCAAACCACAGTCTATCAGAATACTCTGCCAAAGGAATAGAGCCCTTGCAGTGGCAGAGCACGAACCACACAACTGAAGGCCCACAATACAGGCCCAAAAAGAAGGCAACAGCCAGGGAAAAATTGAATCCTTGAATCATGTGCTGGTAAAAATCACCACAAAAGACCACAGACGTTGGATCAGCATCCGATAGCTGAGGGGCAGCTGAAAACACTGTTCATTCACCATTGTAGACCTATATATGTTCAAGATTGAGGATGAATCAGTAAAAAGCTACTTGTCCTATAAGATAAATCATCATACAACTGATCAAAGCATTGTGCTGCCACTCTTTCCTGCAGCACCCTTTCCAAGTTGTGCTTTTTTACAAGCATGCCTTCTATTGAATTCGCAAATATTTCTTTTCTTTTCTTTTTTTTCCTTTTTTTTGTCTTACTGAAGTGCACCACTGGTACAGTAACATGTTTCAATCTGTCCTTGCAAGAGAAAAATAGCCAAATCGGTAAAAAAAATAAGTGTTATTTTTAGCTTTAATTGAATAAATATTATATCTTACTTGAAAAACAAACTACTTAATTGTGCAACAACAATCAATCAAGA
The DNA here is from genome assembly GCA_025461125.1 of Carex kokanica. Taxonomy (NCBI): domain Eukaryota; kingdom Viridiplantae; phylum Streptophyta; class Magnoliopsida; order Poales; family Cyperaceae; genus Carex; species Carex kokanica. Next base: position 154,947 of record JAJGRX010000083.1, on the reverse strand, counting down.
AGTTAATAATCACAAGACAATTATAGAACAAAGTGCCTTATCAGCTGTACCATTAACCGTTGCACCTTGCTTTGGAGCATCAGCCAATCCTCTGTTATAACCTCACCTGGAATAAGCAATGGAATACCAGGTGGATATGTGCAAATTTCATTGTAAATAATGCATCTCTATGAGTCAATTCCAACATAGAGAGGGAAAATCAGAAAAAAAAATATACTTCAACAGATTTGGTCAACCCAGCTTCTGTTGAACTAATAAAGACAATCTCCAAATGCCTCCTTGAATTAACCAATTACCAATTCACAAACCAATTGCCTTGGATAGATTTCAAGACCTGTGCTGACCACAACTAAAATAATAAGAGAAAAATGAAATTATACATATTGGAGAACTAAACTATTGAACTAATACTATTTTCTTTTAACATACACCAACACACACATTGTCTCACAAAAGTAGAGTACGACTAAGCATTTTCACATAATCAACACGTACAACAAATAAAATTATTAATATCTATTGGTTTTCATCTTCATGTTTTCTTCCATCTCTCATCTCAGAGATAAGTTTCTTCATTGCATCTGGATTCTCATGATTGCTTAATGCATTTAGAAGTATATCAAAGGTGACATCATCAGGCTTAAGGTCTTCCTTCATCATCTTCTCGGCCAATTGTAGAGCCTCACTCATTCTGTCATTTCTACAATAACCATTGATTAAGGTATTATAACTGTATTGGTCTGGCTTAATGCCTTTTAAAGCCATACTTTCTAATAATCTGGCTGCTTCATCGAGGCGGCCTTCTAGCACCGAACCATGCAGCAGTGCATTGTAAGTGATTACATTAGGTTTCTCCCCTCTTTCCTCCATAAAACAAATCACCTTCTCAGCTTCACAGGTTAGTCCTTGCTTGCACAGGGAATCTATTAATGCACCAAAAGTCACTACATTAGGTGAAATACCTTGACTAACCATATCACGGAATACCCCAATGGCACGGCTCCAGTCACCGACAGCTGAAATCCCATGGATAATAGAACTGTATGTGACAACATCTGGCATAACCCCTATATCTATCATCTCCTGAAGAAGATCGGAAGCACGCAAGAAGGCCCCCTCTTTACAACAACCATCTATTAAGGTACTATACGTGAATTTATCAGCTTGAAGCCTACAGCCAACTAATTTATCATATATTTCAAAAGCCTTGTTGATATCACCAAGCCCACAAAACCCAAGAATGAGACCATTGTAGGTATAGACATTGGGAGCAACACCTTTCAGAACCATTTCGTCAAACATCCTCCGAGCACAATGCATGTTGCCCTGGCTACACAGATGATGAATGAGAATGCTATAGGTAAGCACATTTGGAATAACACCTTTAGCAACCATTTCATCAAATATCCTCAAAGCACGATCAGTGTCACCCTGGCTGCAAAGACCATGAATAAGACTACTGTAGGTATGCAAATCAGGATCAAGTCTACAAGCAGGCATTTCTTCGAACACCTTCCGTGCTGTAATAACATCTCCATTTTTGCACAGGCCATCAATGAGAATGTTACAAGTGATCACGTCGGGCCACACTTTTTGAGCAACCATCTCTTTAAACATCCTCAAACCACTATCTGTGTTACCCTGGCTGCAGAGACCATGAATAATACTGTTGTAGGTCTGCAAATTGGGAACAAGTCCACAAGCAGGCATTTCGTCGAACACCTTCCGTGCTGTAATAACATCTCCATTTTTGCACAGACCACCAATGAGAATGGTACAAGTGATCACGTCAGGCCACACTTTTTGAGCAGCCATCTCTTTAAAGATCTCTACCGCCATATCAATCTCACCCTCTTTGCAAAAGCCATGGATTAGAGTGTTGTAAGTAATAACATCAGGCTTGCAAGTACCCTTTTCTCTTGCCATCTGACGACACAGCTTAAGCCCAAGTCTGGTGTCACCAGTGCTGGAAAGCCCTCCAATGAAAGTGTTGTAAATTATTAAATTGGGAGTGCATCCCATGAGAGACATTCTAGCAAACACCTTACCAGCAAGCCCAATCTGCTTCAATGCACAGAGTCCCTTGATCAGGGAGCCGAACATGATGGTATCAACACCACATCCTTCTCTCAAGGACTGACCAAGCACACAGAATGCGAGATCCCCTCGACCCATGCGACGGCAGCAATCTATGACGAGGCCAAATGTATGGTTGTTGGGAGAGACGCCTCTATCTCTGGTACGCTTCAAGCGATTAAAGAGGTCTATTACAGTTGAGTAGCGGCTGGAGTGGTTTGTTTTAGCAACGGAGGCAAGAAGTCGATTGATGGTAAAAATTGATGGCGGGTGATTTTCCAGGGAGAGGAGGCGATGGAAGAGAGACATGGCCTCGGGCAGCTGAAGGCTCTCTCCAGCTTGAATTCTCTTTTGTACCAATCTCTCCAGGTGACCAGCAAAATGTTTGGCTGCCTTGTCATTCATTGATAAGTGAGGTGTGATGTGATGGTTTAGTGTTGAATCTTGTTGGCAGTAGAGATGAGAGGTCAGATCTTTGGGTCCACTAACGAGAGCGAAGAGGGAAGAGTGATGTCAGATGGGGACTTTCTCGCGAGGTTTAGATCCAAAAAGTTTCAAATCCAATAGATGAGAGTAGGAATCTATTAATGCACTGAAGATCACTATCAAAGGTTATAATTACTTGTGAGAGTTAAGTTAATATCGATATTCCACACATTTAATTGATATCAATCCTCTGCTGATTTATTTTTATTTCAAATAGATTTGATTATTAATTGAGAAATTTTAATTTCTCAAAAAAAAAAAATTGAGAATTTTTTTGTGTAATTACACCTAAGAATTGAAAGTTAAACAATTTAGTTTCCTTTAAGGTTAGTATCTTTTAACTTCAATTTTTAACAATTTAAATTTCAAATGATATATTTTTAATTGGGAAATTTTTTAACTTTTTTGTCTTAGAAGAATTTATAACAGAACAACAAGGAAAAAAACTTTTTTAATTACATCAGTTGGTCAATATGCATATTATTAACAATTTCTATCTTGGAACAACAACAAATTATTATTTTTTGTGACCAACAATTGGTGGCGCCAAATTATTTTTCATCTCATATTCTTTTTTTTTTCACAAAGTGGCCCATAGGCATTTATTCATTGATCAAGAGTTCTGAATACAAAGGATAAAGTTACATAGCTGAGTTGCTGAAACAATGCAACACCCGGAAGACTAAAAACAACAGTAACAACCTTTGATGCCCTTTTGAGTCTGTACCTCTTTGTAAGCTAATCCTTGCCATCTCCTGAAATTCAGCATAGCCTTGTAACTATGGCAACTCTCTCAAACAAGAAAATAACCTTACAGCTACCTTATACATCATACATACATATGAAAAACCACACATACATAAATAAAAGAAAAAAAAAACACAGAAAAAACTAAAATACACAAAGGCAAGAGCGGCATCAGTAGATATAGTACAAACGTTACCAGCACATACTTTACCAGCATTATAGATATTGTATAACCCACTGGAAAATCAATCGCATTGGAAAAAACAATATCAGTAATAGCACTGTATCAGCGAGGGTAAAATCCAGAGCAGTATATTAACTATTAAGGTGAAATCCAGTAACATTGGGTGGATGAGACCAGTGGCAGTACCAGTGAGAGAAAATGGCAAACTCCAATAGCCGTACCGGAGATGTTGTTTATCAAACTAGTACCAGTGGCTAGAAGAAAACAATACCAATGACCCAATGAAACCAGTACCAGGATCCAAGGGGCAAAATGGGAAATCATACCAAAATTGGGAAATTGGACAGGCTATTTAGATGTGAAATTGGACAGTTTATTTAAAAGATAGGTACCGGTAACAGCATTGGGCACGTATTACCTTAACCAAAAAAACCATGTTTTGTGCAGCCTTTGCGAATTCGTCTGCCACGACGTTCAGGTCCCTAGGCATATTGACACATCTGAAATTGGGATTTAGTGCCAGAAGCGCTCAACAAATGGGATATCTACGGATTTGTTCGATATGGGTAGAGAAACCAAGCAAGTTCTATCCAGTATTGTGATTTTTTAACTTTTAAAGAAGCAATTCAAACTTTGTAGTAGGCTAGTCAAATTTCATCACATGACAAGTACCAACCAGAATTTTTTTTGTATGACTAAAATTCGACAAATAATTATTACATATACGGTCAGTCATCATGGTACCAAATTCAAGGTTTACACATTATCCCTCATGATTTTTTTTTTTTTGTAAATTGAATTTGCAAAAATGAAAAAAGAAAAGAAAAAGAAACTTTACTTCACTATGCCAATCTCTCAAACACCTTATGAGCATCATAAAATAAACCATGACTGGTCTCCCATTTGGTCCGTACCAAAAATTCAAAATCTATCGATCAACATTTTTAATCAGCAATATCTAAATGCCTCCTTGAATTAACCAATTACCAATTCACAAACCAAATGCCCTGTGATGACAACAACAAAAATAACAAGAGAAACATAAAATCATACATTAGAGAACTAAACTATTGAACTAAACAAAATCCAAGAATGAGATCATTGTAATTGTAGGTATAGATATCCGGAGCAACTCATTTCACAACCATTTCATCAAACATCCTCAGAGCACTATGCATGTTACCCAGGCTACACAGACTATGCATGCATAGTGCTGTGAGGATGTTTGATGAAATGAATGAGAATGTTGTAGGTAAGCACATCTCGAACAACGCCATTAGCAGCCATGTCATCAAACATCCTCAAAGCAGTATGTGTGTCACCATGGATGCAGAGACCATGAATTAGGAGCACATACCGTGAGAGGCATTTTAACAAACACCTTAGATGCAGATAACACTCTTATTATAGAGTGTTGCAAATAATCAAGAGTTGAATTAGAAAACACATCCCTGATCACTTACAGCACTGTTATTGAAGGTCATTGCAGCCCTGGTGATATCAGACTTGAATTAGGAGCACATCTCATGAGAGATTTTTTCACAAACACCTTATGAGCAGAAAACCCTACGTTATCTGTAGCTCTTTTTCTTAGGAATGGCGGCTCAAGTAGTGTTTTTATAGTTGCAGTTTGGTTTTGTGGGCCGTGTTTGGGCCATGAAAAGGAGGCCTCGCCAACACAAAATCTGAACCCATTAGTCTTGAAATTGTCCCCGAGATTTTCACCAGCCTATAAAATAAGCCTTGATTCAATATATTTAATATTTTGAAAGTAAACCCTTACTTCTGAATAAAGTTCAGAAATTTACAATGGCAGATAGCAAACCAAATGCAAATGATAAGATCAAATTTTCACTCTGTTTTAAGCATATTTGAAACAATTATGCTCATGTTTGCTCTATATCTAATTTTCAGTTTGTTAGTCTCAATATTTTGTTTGAACAACTTCCCTGAGGGTGGTTTGTCAATCTGCAAAATATTAGACAATCTTGGGTTAATACATATTTCAAATCCCCTTATATTTTTTTTTCCAAGAGATATAAACTAAATCTCTATGGCATCTGCGGTTGTCTCATTTATGCTACAAAGTTTGATCAATAAAAGGAAAAAATGTTAGATGTCCAAGTTATGCTGAAACCGACTGTCTAATTTGGAATTAAGTTATTTTTCCATCTAATTTTGAAAAATACAAAACCTTGCTTTTCTTAAGAATTGAGAGAGGTGTTGTCATTAAAAAAAAAAACCAGAGAGGAGAGAGATGGAGAGTTGGAAATAAGAACAAGAAAGCAAGATCTCACCCAACCATTATGCCATACTAGGCACAAACAATGAAGAAGGACACAAAACCAAAGAAAAGATAAATGTTTATATCCATTAAAAATTCCTATCTCATCTAATTATATATCATTAATTTTTCTTTAGATTCTTATTATGCCATCGGCTATTTTTTTTTTTGCAGGAAGAAGGTCAGAACAGCTTTAGTTTATAAAAAAGTTGATGATGATATTTTCGAAAACCAAAAAGGAAAACAAAACAATTATCAAGGAAGTAATTAAAATAATTTGAGAGTTGATTGAATGATTGTATTATTTGCTATATTGATAGAATTCATGACTTTACAATGTACATACAGCTTGAGTACTTATAAGATTACAAGGCTAATTGACTGACATTTTTTCCTAAACATGCTACATATTTTTTTTTTTGTTATAAGGGTAAAATGGTACTTCTAAATTAAAAATGATTTTTAATAAAGAAGACAATCAAATGGTAATTTGTGAATTTTTAAAATTTAGAATGGTAAATATGATAATGTGAAAATAACAATGGTAACTCCCTAAAACATGAAAATAACCTTACAGTGCAGCTAATATATTACGGCTACCTTAAACATGATAAATACATATGAAAAACAACACATACATAATAAAAGAAAAACCACACAAAAATGTCAAAAGAAATGAAAAACTAGTGGCCATATCCGTACAGGTTATATATTACACGTATGCTGAGCATACTTATATAGAAAAGAAACAACCACACATAAAACCCAAAGAAAATGAAAAAAAAAAAGACAAAAATAAAAATAAAAAATACAGACAGGCCAAAGCGATATATGTAGATATAGCACATACGTTACCAGCACATAATTTGCCGGCGTTATAGATATTGTATAACCCACTGAAAAACAATTGCATTGGAAAAAACAATATAGTAAGAGCAGTGTATCAGCGAGGGTAAAATCCGGAGTGGTATATTAAGGAAAAATCCAGAACCAGTGGGTGGATGAGACCAGTGGACAGGGGGGGGCAGCTGCCCCCCCCTGGATTTTGAGTTTTAGTGGAGATTTATCGGTTCTGACTGACTCTGCCCCCCCCTGGAATTTTTTTTGCCCTCCTCTGGACGTTTAATTTGTAATTCGGGTTAAATTTAGGGTTAAAATTAAAATAAATTTGTTGAATTTTGATTGATAATTAGAATTATAAATCAAAACATCAGAAATTACAAGTCAAAGCATTGGAAAATATAAGTTAAAGTATTGTTTTTTATCGAGTACCTAATTGGTTAATGGATTTAATCCAATTAGATATTTAAACCCGATTCGATATTTTTTTGCCCCCCCCCTGACGAAAATCCTGGATCCGCCCCTGCCAGTGGAAGTACCAGTGAGAGAAAAAACTAGTACCCGTACCAGTGACGGCAAATGGAAAACTCCAGTAGCCGTACCAGACACGTTGCGAATCAAACTAGTACCACTGGCTAGAAGAAAACAGTACCAATGACCCAATGAAACCGATACCATTATCCAAGGGTCAAAATGGGAAATCAGACATGCTATTTAAATGGGAAAATTTAAAGTCTATTTAAAATGTAGGTACTAGTAACAGCGTTGGGTACGTATTAGTCCTACCTTGACAAAAGAACTAATGTATTCGTGCAGTCTTTGTCAATTCGTCCGCCTCGACGTTCAACAGAAGGGTTCTAATAAGATTTGTAAGCATAGAGGGGAGTTCAGCAGCAACCAAGGAGCCGGATTTAATCGCCAATGGAGAGAGAAACCAAATTGCTCTTGCATGGGGGCAGTAGAAGAAAAGATGCTGTACCGTTTCGGCATGGAAACCACAAAGCGCACAGGATGCATCAATTGCCAGAATTCTGTTTCATTTTCATCTGATATTTGTTGGATCTGCACAGAAGAAAGTAATTTTATTTAGTGAAAACAGACTGGTGTTGTGACACTGCTTTATTAACTAAAGTATATAAATGTTTACAGTGTAAAATTCAGAAATTTCAGCAAGGAGAGTTTGCGGACATCACTTTGTCGCTAGTTGATAGAGACTTACAAGGACGACCCACACCACACCGTCTAGTTCCATGAGGAAATACGAGTGGTCAGTGACACGACTTCAAATTGAGATGAGTAGAAGAAGCTGCATATGGCAACTGGTGAAACTGAAATTCTGACCGAAAATGGTACTAAAGTAAATGCCCCCACTTCATATTCTGGGATTTTTTTGGCCAATCTGTGTTACCTTATCTAACTAAAGTATTTTCTGCCATATAGTCTTATACTAGGTTACTTGTGATCGATGATGGGGTTTTGGAGTTTCTATTTTTGAAGGACGAGGTTTGGGAACTATTAAAGGTGAGAGATTGGTGGTTTTTAGTATTATCCTGTAGTATTTGGTCCACATAAAGGATTACTGTACCAAATATTAATAGAACAAATTTGCTTTAACCGAGTGTATATATATAAGACTGCTGTAGGTATGCAAATCAGGATCAAGTCTACAAGCAGGCATTTCTTCGAACACCTTCCGTGCTGTAATAACATCTCCATTTTTGCACAGGCCATCAATGAGAATGTTACAAGTGATCACTTTGGGCCTCATTTTTTCAGCATCCATTTCTTAAACATCTCTAGAGCCATGCCAGTCTCACCCTCTTTGCAAAAGCCATGGATAAGAGTGTTGAATGTACGTAATAATGTCAGGCATGTAATTCTCTTCTCTTGCCATTTGACGATACAGGCATGTCAGTCTGGTGTCAGCAGTGCTGCAAAGCCCTTCAATAAGGGTGTTGTAAATGATCAAATTAGGAGTGCATCCCATGAGAGGCATTTTAGCAAACACCTTAACTGCAAGCCCAATCTGCTTCAATACATGGGATGCACTCCTAATTTAATCATTTATAAGCACACAGAATCCGAGATCTGCTGGAGCCAAGCGCCGGCAGCAATCTATGAGGAGGCCGAAGATATGGAAGGTATGGATAGTGGGTGATTTTGGGGCGAGAGGAGGCGATGGAAGAGAGACATGGACTCAGGCAGCTGAAGGCTCTCTCCAGCTTGAAATTCTCTGTTGTACCAATCCCTCCAGGTGACCAGCCAAAGATTTGACCCCCTTTGTGAACTCTGGTTTTAATAAATATAATCGGCCCATGGGCCTTTTCCTACTACAAAAAACATTGACAGGATCGCATAATTGAAATGTTGAGCAAATCATTCTTCTTTGTTATAATTCATTTTAGGAATATACAAATGGTATGAACGTAGGGATTAAGAAGATTACATAAATTATTATCTCCAGCAAATTTATACAATAATTAGATTATAGAAATAAAATAAAAAAAGAACATACAACTTAATTAATCAACATAGGATTTAATTAGAATGCACAATAACTCATGAACCACGTTTAACCAAAAGAATCAAATCCAGCCGGAAATTCACGGACTCAAGAAACTTTATCTTTCTTTTCTTTTTTAAATCATCAAGAAACTTTAACATTGGTGCAATCTGATCAGTGATCCGTTTAATTTCATCAATTTTTTATTAAAAAAAAAACTCATCATAATCTTATCCGACAAATTAATTGATTAATTTATAAAATAAAAATCCCTCATCCTTCTCCAATTGTACGGAATTATTAATGCCATTCCTTTCTAATGCTTCTCCAATGTATTTTAATGATGTTTGAATATAATTATAGTTTTTGTTCCTTGTACTAATTGAAGAACCTAGCTTGTCAATGGTTATAAACCTAATGAAATAAAGAAAAATTGCGTAGCTTCATTTGAGGAATAATTAACATTATCGACTCAGTATTATAAGGCACGAACTATATAAAGAATTAACATCCCTTTTTATTAGTCCCTCGAGACTTGCAAGTGATGGCCTATAAAGCATTGTTTAATTTGTCTGGTTAACTGGATCCTTTATATCATACGAGGTGATGGCAGTCGAAAGGTTAATTGCATTGCTAATTAAGTGCTTTTTAAAGTTCCAATGTGAGATAACCAAACCGTCAGACATATATTCTATAATTAATATAATTTTACAAATAAGACCTTGTAAACATTTATAATTGTCGCCAGGTGGATTGATTCCGAAACCCACACATTTGTCATCGGGTCGACCGACTCATAAACTGGCTCATGAACTTGGTCAATACCATACCATCACCTGAAATTAAGGATTTCTGAATTCATCATTTTCATGTTGGGCCGTGACATTGTCACCTGAAATTTATACTGCATATGCAACAACAATTGATGAATAATTATGAAAAATTAATGACAATGGTGAACTTGCTAGTCTGCTTGAGCCCAAGGTTACTACATGGTGCTGGTTTGTTACCGGTTTTCAGTAGTTAGTGAATTCACACTTGTGCAAAAGCTATACACAAGTATTCATTTATTGTTTGAAAAGAAAGATAAGCAAAGTAAATTTCAGATCACAATTTTAGATTCCTTTTGCAGCTTGAATGCAAGAACTGATTTCTAACCCAATTCCTCAATTCTTTTTCTTTTTTTTTTTAGCATGCATGCCATTTTGATCTTGAGATCCCAAATGCATAACTGGTACCGTGCTGGTACCAGGATAGTACTGGCTAGTAATTTGGGACCACCAATTTGGACAATTCAAGAAAAAGTCAAAAGTATGATTACCCTATTTACAAAAGTCAGGTTAGGAAAGCATGGATTACGCTACTAAATACTGGAACTTTATTAGTACTGTAGAGATTCATAAATTAGGCTATATGTATACAAAGTTCAAATTAACAATGACAAAGATTAAAGTAGAAAGAACAACTTACTGGTATTGTACTGCTACAACAGAAGATCTGAGTAGATGTATTTTGCTTGGAGATAATCTTAAGAACCTGCTATGTAAATTACACATAGAAATCAAGACTGAGCAATGCAAATTACAATGCAGGTATTCTAACAAAAATCAAGGTCTTTGACAAATTCATAATGCACCCTTCTGCACTTTAAAATTAACATTGATTTATTCTTTAACCTGGACCAAAGCAATGGTTTCTTAAATTTAAAAAAATTGGAGATTCATACATTAACAAAGTACAGCGAGAAGTGGAATTGACCCAATAGAGCTGCTTCTTTCCAAGAGTACCCCTAATATTTGAGATAAGGACAGATACAATTTTAATTTAAGTTATTTTTGGTTCATCATGCACCATTAGAATATAGGTTCTGAGTTAACCTATTAGAATATAGGTTCTGAGTTAACCAAAGAAATCTTCAAATGCCTCCTTGAATTAAACAATTTACCAATTCACAAACAATATGTCTTGCATAGAATTCAAGACCTGTGCTGACCAAACAAATTTCAACAAGAGAAAAACAAAATCATACATTAGAGAATTAAAATTTTGATCTAACACAAATTTTGTTTTTAATATACATCAGCACACACATTGTCCCACAAAAGTAGGGGTATGGCTAACCACTTTCGCACTTGCACACCAAATTCAGATACACGTACAACAACTAAAATTATTAATAGCTATTGGTTTTCATCTTCATATTTTCTTCCATCTCTCATCTCAGAGATAATTTTCTTCATTTCATCTGGATTCTTATGATTGCTCACTGCATTTAGAAGTATGTCAAAGGTGACATCATTAGGCCTAAGGCCTTGCTTCATCATCGTCTCGGCTAGATGCAGAGCCTCACTGATTCTGTCATTTCTACAATAACCGTTGATTAAGGTATTATAACTGTGTTGGTCAGGCTTAATACCTTTTAAAGCCAAACTTTCTAATAATTCGGCTGCTTCATCGAGGCGGCCTTCTAGCACATAACCTTGCAGTAGTGCATTGTAAGTGATTACATCTGGTTTCACCCCTCTTTCCTCCATAAAACAAATCACCTTCTCAGCTTCACAGGTTAGTCCTTGCTTGCACAGGGAATCTATTAATGCACCAAAAGTCACTACATCAGGTGAAATCCCTTGACTTACCATATCACGGAATACCCCAATGGCACGGTTCCAGTCACCGACAGCAGAAGTCCCGTGGATAATAGAATTGTATGTGACAACATCTGGCATCACTCCTCTATCTCTCATCTCCTGAAGAAGCTCCAAAGCACGCAAGAAGGCCCCCCCTTTACAACAACCATCTATTAAGGTACTATATGTGAATTTATCAGCTTGAAGCCTACAGCCAACTAATTTGTCGTATATTTCAAAAGCCTTGTTGATATCACCAAGTCCACAAAATCCGAGAATGAGACCATTGTAGGTATAGACATTGGGAACAACATCTTTCACAACCATTTCGTCAAACATCCTCAGAGCACAATGCATGTTGCCCTGGCTGCACAGATGATGAATGAGAATGCTATAGGTAAACACATTTGGAATAACACCTTTAGCAACCATTTCATCAAATATCCTCAAAGCACGATCAGTGTCACCCTGGCTGCAGAGACCATGAATAAGACTGTTGTAGGTATGCAAATCAGGAACAAGTCTACAAGCAGGCATTTCATCGAACACCTTCCGTGCTGTAATAACATCTCCATTTTTGCACAGGCCATCAATGAGAATGGTACAAGTGATCACATTGGGCCACACTTTTTGAGCAGCCATATCTTTAAAGACCTCTACCGCCATGGCAATCTCACCCTCTTTACAAAAGCCATGGATCAGACTGCTGTAAGTAATAACATCAGGTTTGCAACTACCCTTTTCTCGTGCCATCTGACGACACAACTCAAGCCCAAGTCTGATTTCTCCGGTGCTGGAAAGCCCTTCAATTAAAGTGTTGTAAATTATTAAATTGGGAGTGCATCCCATGAGAGGCATTTTAGCAAACACCTTACCAGCAAGCCCAATCTGCTTCAATGCACAGAGTCCCTTGATCAGGGAGCCGAACATGATGGTATTAACACCACATCCTTCTCTCAAGGACTGACCAAGCACACAGAATGCGAGATCTGCTCGACCCATGTGACGGCAGGAATCCATGACAAGGCTGAAGGTATGGATGGTGGGAGAGACACCTCTATCTCTGGTATGCTTCAAGCGATTAAAGAGGTCTATTACTGTTGAGTAGCGGCTGGAGTGTTTAGTTTTAGAAATGGTGGCAAGAAGGCTGTTGATGGTAAGAATGGATGGCGGGTGATTTTGGGGTGAGAGGAGGCGATGGAAGAGAGACACGGCCTCGGGCAGCTGTGTGATCTCTCCAGCTTGGATTCTCTTCCTCACCAATCTCTGCAGGTGACCACCCAGTGGTTTGGCTGCCTTGGCATTCATTGATCGATAAGTGAGGTGTGATGTGATGTTTAGTGTTGAATCTTGTTGGCAGTAGAGATGAGAAGTCAGTTCTTTGGGTCCACTAACGAGAGCGAAGAGGGAAGAGTGATGTCAGATGGGGACTTTCACGAGGTTTAGATCCAAAAGGTTTCAAATCCAATAGAAGAGAGTAGGAATCTATTAATGCACTGAATTAGGGAAAAGTTGTTTTGTAAGGGCTAAGGGGGTTTCATTCAAATGACATATCCAGGAAGATCACCATCAAAGGTTATAATTACTTGTGAGAGTAAACTTAATATCGATATTCCAATTCCACACATTTAATTGATATCCAGATCAAACGCCATATTCAATATATATTCATTTCTGCAAGCATTAAAGCGTATTGCTTATCAATTCTCTGCTGATTTATTTTTGTTTCAAATAGATTTGATTATTAATTGAGAAAAAAATTGTGTTCTGAAAAAAGAAAAATTACATCTAAGAATTGAAAATTAAACAATTTAGTTTCCTTTAAAGGTTAATATCTTTTAACTTCAATTTTTAACAATTTAAATTTAAAATGATATTTTTTAATTGGAAATTTTTTTAACTTTTTTGTCTTAGAAGAAGTTCTAACAGAACAACAATCAAAAAAAAAAAAATTAATTACATCGGAACAGTTGGTCAATATGCATATTATTAACAATTTTTACTGTGGAACAACAACAAATTTTTATTTTTTGTGACCAACAATTGGTGGCGCCAAATAGACTGACATATATAGTTCCCATTTAATCATAAAAAGGAATAATATATGCCTTAAAAGATATTTTCATCTCGTATATTTTTTTTTTTTACAAAGTGGCCCATAGGCATTTATTTAGTGATCAAGAGTTCCGAGTACAAAGGATAAAGTTACATAGCTAATCCTTGCAATCTCCTGAAATTCAGCATAGCCTTGTAACTATGATAACTCCCTCAAACAAGAAAATAACCTTACAGTACAGCTAATATATTACAGTTACCTTAAACATGATAAATACATATAAAAAAAACACACATACATAAATAAAAGAAAAAAACACACACATACATAAAAAAAAAGACAGAAAAAAACCAAAATACACAGAGACAAGAGCGGCATCAGTAAATATAGTACAAACGTTACCAGCACATACTTTACCAGCAATATAGAAATTGCATAACCCACTGGAAAAACAATCACATTGGAAAAAACAATATCAGTAATAGCAGTGTATCAGCGAGGGTAAAATCCAGAGCGGTATATTAACTATTAAGGTGAAATCCAGTACCATTGGGTGGATGAGACCAGTGGCTGCACCAGTGAGAGCAAAAACTAGTACTCGTACCAGTGACGACAAATGGCAAACTCTAGTAGCCGTACCGGAGATGTTGTGAATCAAAATAGTACCGGTGGCTAGAAGAAAACAATGTTAATGACCCAATGAAACCATTACCAGTATCAAAGGGGCAAAATGGGAAACCGAACCAAAATTGGTAAATTGGACTGGCTATTTAAATGGGAAATTGGACAGTCAATTTAAAAGATAGGTACCAGTAACAGCATTGGGTACGTATTACCTTAACAAAAAGAAATCATGTATTTGTGCAACCTTTGCGAATTCATCTGCCTCGATGTTCAGGTCCCTAGGCATATAGACACATCTGAAATTGGGATTGAGTGCGAGAAGCGCCCAACTAATAGGATATCTGCGGATTTGCTGGATATGGGTAGAGAAACCAAGTGGGTTCTGTCCAGTATTTTGATTTTTTAACTTTTATAGAAGCAATTCAAGTTTTGTAGTAGGCTAGACAAATTTCATCTCATGACAAGTACCAACCAGAATTTTTTTTTGTATGACTAAAATTCGACAAATAATTAGTTTTTTTTTAAAAGGACCGTACCATATTACATATACAGTCAGTCATCATGGTACCAAATTCAAGGTTTACAGATTATCCCTCATGATTTTTTTTTTAAATTGAATTTGCAAAAATGAAAAAGAAAAAAAAACTTCACTTCACTATGCCAATCTGTCAAACACCTTATGAGCATCATAAAATAAACCATGACTGGTCTCCCATTTGGTCCGTACCAGAAATTAAAAATCTATCGATCAACATTTTTAATCAGCAATATCTAAATACCTCCTTGAATTAACCAATTACCAATTCACAAACCAATGCCCTGTGATGAGTGATGACCACAACAAAAATAACAAGAGAAACATAAAATCATACATTAGAGAACTAAACTATTTAACTAAACAAAATCCAAGAATGAGACCATTGTAGGTATAGATATCCGGAGCAACTCATTTCACAACCATTTCATCAAACATCCTCAGAGCACTATGCATGTTACCCAGGCTACACAGACTATGCATAGTGCTTTGAGGATATTTGATGAAATGAATGAGAATGTTGTAGGTAAGCACATCTCGAACAACGCCATTAGCAGCCATGTCATAAAAAATCCTCAAAGAAGTATGTGTGTCACCATGGATGCAGAGACCATGAATTAGGAGCACATACCGTGAGAGGCATTTTAACAAACACCTTAGATGTAGATAACACTCTTATTATAGAGTGTTGCAAATAATCAAGAGTTGAATTAGAAAACACATCCCTGATCACTTACAGCACTGTTATTGAAGGTCATTGCAGCCCTGGTGATATCAGACTTGAATTAGGAGCACATCTCATGAGAGACTTTTTCACAAACACCTTATGTGCAGAAAACCCTACGTTATCTGTAGATCTTTTTTAAAGGAATGGCGGCTCAAGAAGTGCTTTTATAGTTGCAGTTTGGTTTTGTGGGCCGTGTTTGGGCCATGAAAAGCAGGCCTCGCCAACACAAAATCTGAACCCATTAGTCTTGAAATTGTCCCCGAGATTTTCACCAGCCTATAAAATAAGCCTTGATTCAATATATTTAATATTTTGAAAGTAAACCCTTACTTCTGAATAAAGTTCAGAAATTTACAATGGCAGATAGCAAAACAAATGCAAATGATAAGATCAAATTTTCACTCTGTTTTAAGCATATTTGAAACAATTATGCTTATGTTTGCTCTATATCTAATTTTCAGTTTGTTTAGTCTCAATATTTTGTTTGAACAACTTCCCTGAGGGTGGTTTGTCAATCTGCAAAATATTAGACAATCTTGGGCTAATATTTTTTTTTTCCAAGAGATATAAACTGAATCTCTATGGCATCTGCGGTTGTCTCATGCATGCTACAAAGTTTGATCAATAAAAGAAAAAAAAGTTAGATGTCCAAGTTAAGCTGAAACCGACTGTCTAATTTTCTCTTTTTTGAGAAATTTAGATCTATACACATCATAAATATATGATTTAGATATTTTTCCATCAAAATTTGGAATTAAGTTATTTTTCCATCTAAATTTGGAAAATACAAAACCTTGCTTTTCCTAAGAATTGAGAGAGGTGTTGTCATTAAAAAAAAACCCAGAGCGGAGAGAGATGGAGAGCTGGAAATAAGATCAAGAAAGCAAGATCTCACCCAACCATTATGCCAAGGTAATTGCCCAACCTGGGAGTACTGGTACACCATACTAGGCACAAAGATGAAGCTGATGTAATTAAACAATGAAAAAGGACACAAAACCAAAGAAAAGATAAATGTTTATATCCATTAAAAATTACAATGAAAAAGTACACCAAACTAGGCACAAAGAGGAGCAGTTGTATATCTCCAACATCGAGGTCTCCAATGTAGAGGGGCAATTACATATCTCCAACAGCAATAAAAAAAATAATATATGTTTGTCCAACTGTTATTAAAACCGGACCGGACCGGACCGGACGGGTGGACCTGAAAAACTCGGAACCCAATCTGGTTGCCAGTCACTTCATCAAACACCAATCATGATGTGATAACATCTTCATTTTTGCACAGGCCATCTATGAGAATGTTACAAGTGATCACGTCAGGCCTCACTTTTCGAACAGCCATCTCTTTCAAGATTGCTACAGCCATGCCAATCTCACCCTCTTTGCAAAACCCATGAATAAGAGTGTTATAAGTAATAACATTAGGCTTGTCATTACCCTCTTCTATTGCCATCCAATGGCACAGCTCAAGTCCAAGTCTACTGTCGCCAGTGCTGCAAACCCCTTCAATTAAAGCGTTGTAAATTATTAAATTGGGAGTGCATCCCATGAGAGGCACTTTAGCAAACACCTTACCAGCAAGCCCAATCTGCTTCAATGCTCAGAGTCCCTTGATCAGGGAACGAACATGATGGTATCAACACCACATCCTTCTCTCAATGACTGACCAAGCATACAAAATGTGAGATCTGGTCGACCCAAGCCACAGCAGCAATCCATGACAAGCCTGAAGGTATGGATGGTGGGAGCAAAGCCTCTATCTCTGGTACACTTCAAGCGATTAAAGAGGTTGAGTACAGTTGAGTAGCGGCTGAGTACAGTTGAGTAGCGGCTGGAGTGTTTAGTTTTAGAAATAAAGAGAAGAAGTTTGTTGATAGTAACAATGGATGGTGGGTGACTTTGTGGCGAGAGGAGGCGATGAAAGAGAGACACGGCCTCCTGGAGTTAGCTTGAATTCTATTTCGTACCGATCTGTCCAATTGAGCAGCGAAAGGGTTGGCTGCCTTGGCATTCATTGATAAAACCAAGTGAGGTACTGAGACTGAGATGTGATGTTATGGTATGGTGTAGTGTTGAATCTTGTTCGCAGGAGGAGAGATCAGAAATTCTCACTAGGGACAGCGAAAAGTGAAGAGGGCTTCTTCGATATCGGATGGCCACTTTGGGTGTAGATCCAAAATATTGCGGATTTGGACTCTGGGCAATTGGGTGCATCATATGTCAAAATAAATTCAACCCGATATATGGACTCTTTTGTTTGTACTAAATTAATGCATATTTCAAAAACCCCATATAAAAGTTCTTATCGGAACATATATGATTGTTTTAGATAATTGGATCAATTTACCGATTGCATGAAATTGATTGTAAATCATGTATTAAACAAATATGTGCTAGTTCCAGCTATAGCTATAGTATATAGAAGTGTTCCCAACTCGGATGAAAGCATCTCAATCCTGCAACAATAACACATACAAAGACATTATATATATTAAGTCCATTCAAGCATTAATTTTGTTCGGCACTATGGATTAAGAGGTAGAAGCTTAAAAAATTAATCTTCACTAAGGAACTCATATTCCACAATATGAATAGATTAAAAAGTGTAAGATTGAATGAATAAAAAGTATGCGAATAAACATAAAGACCAAATTAATAAGTCAGCCATTAGCATTGCCAACAACCCGGTGCAACATGACAGGACCAAGCATGTGGAGATTGATAGGTTCTTCATCAAGGAAAAGCTGAATAGTGGACTATTGAAACTAAGTCACGTTTCAACCGGAGAGCAAGTGGCGGATTGCCTCACCAAGGGGCTTAGTTCATTAGACTTATCTAGATTGTGTAACAAGATGGGCTTAGTGGATATATTTTGCCCATCTTGAGGGGGAGTGTTGAGATTTATAATTGTATCAAGGGTTATTTGGTAAAAGTGCAATTAGAGAAAAGGGTAGGGACCTATATGTAAAATGGGTATATATACCCAACCAACAGAGAAATGAAAAGTTAAGTTTTTGATTTACAATTGACAGAAAGTAGAAAATATGATTTAGAGAAATAATTTCCTTTCCATTCCTTCTCTGTCAGCTTACCTAACAAGATGCAAACAAAAATACACACAAGCAATATGTTTTATGTAACCACAAAATTTGATGTTGCAGTTAAATTCTTTGAGTAACCAAGATTGTTCACAATGTTTGATGCAACGCAAGAATTAATCCATAACAACCAAGAAATTAAGGTGAGCAATTGAAATTTCAATGCAAGTATTCTAACAAAAATCAAGGTCTTCGACAAATTCACAATGCATACCCTACTGAACTATTCAATTGATTAATACTGTCAACTGAAACCTAGACCAAAGCAAAGATATATTAAAATAAAAAAATTGGAGCTTCATACCTTAACAAAAGTACAACGAGAAGAAGAATTGACCAAATAGAGCAGCTTCCCTCCAACAGTACCAGTGATCTATTCCGTTCAACTTAGAAGAAAACTAAAAGAAAGGAGCAGGGTGATAGAGAGATGTCAAAAATGAACTTCTACTTAACAAGGGAGGTAATCAAGAGGCTATTCCATACTGCTATTTGATGTTTGGAGCAAGATTTCAACTGGAATAGCAACTATTATGCTACTTCATTCTAAATTTCAGCTGGCAAACAACCCCTAATAATCAAGAGAAGAACAGATACAATGCTATTTTAGGTTAATTTGGTGCATCATGCAAAATGAGAATATTAATTCTGAGTAATGACAGAAAGGGCCCCTCTGTTGAACTAACCAATTACCAATTTCCAACCGAATGTCTTGCATAGAAATAAAGACATGTGCTAACCAAAACAAAAATAGCAAGAGAAAAATAAAATCATACATTAAAGAACTATACTTTTGAACTAATACTATTTTTGAATATATATCAGCACACCCGTTATACCACAAAAGAAGGGGTACGACTAAATCGCACTTGCACACCAAATTCACCATAAAGAACACTTACAACAATTAAAATTATTAATAGCTATTGGTTTTCTGCTACATATTTTCTTCCATCTCTCATCTCAGATATAAGTTTCTTCATTTCATCTGGATTCTCATGATTGCTTAATGCATTTAGAAGTATATCAAAGGTGACATCATCAGGCTTAAGGCCTGCCTTCATCATCTTCTCGGCCAAATGTAGAGCCTCACTCATTCCGTCATTTCTACAATAACCGTTGATTAAGGTATTATAACTGTGTTGGTCAGCCTTAATGCCTTTTAAAGCCATACTTTCTAATAATTCGGCTGCTTCATCGAGGCGGCCTTCTAGCACATAACCATGCAGCAGTGCATTGTAAGTGATTACATCTGGTTTCACCCCTCTTTGCTCCATAAAACAAATCACCTTCTCAGCTTCACAGGTTAGTCCTTGCTTGCACAGGGAATCTATTAATGCACCAAAAGTCACTACATTAGGTGAGATAGCTTGACTAACCATATCACGGAATACCCCAATGGCACGGCTCCAGTCACCGACAGCTGAAATCCCGTGGATAATAGAACTGTATGTGACAACATCTGGCATCACTCCTCTATCTCATCTCCTGAAGAAGCTCCAAAGCACGCAAGAAGGCCCCCCCTTTGCAACAACCATCTATTAAGGTATTATATGTGAACTCATTAGCTTGATGTCCACAGCCAACTAATTTGTCATATATTTCAAAAGCCTTGTTGATATCACCAAGTCCACAAAATCCGAGAATGAGACCATTGTAGGTATAGATATCAGGAGCAACACCTTTCACAATCATTTTGTCAAACATCCTGAGAGCACTATGCATGTTATCCTGGCTGCACAGACCATGAATAAGAATGTTGTAGGTGATCACATCTGGAACAACACCTTTGCCAGCCATGTCATCAAACATCCTCAAACCACTATCTGTGTCACCCTGGCTGCAGAGACCATGAATAAGACTGCTGTAGGTATGCAAATCAGGAACAAGTCTACAAGCAGGCATTTCTTCAAACACCTTCAGTGCTGTAACAACATCACCATTTTTGCACAGGCCATCAATGAGAATGTTACAAGTGATCACATTGGGCCACACTTCTTGAGCAGCCATCTCTTTAAAGATCTCTACTGCCATGGCAATCTCACCCTCTTTACAAAAACCATGGATTACGGTGTTGTAAGTAATAACATTAGGCTTGCAACTACCTCCTTCTCTTGCCATTTGACGACACAGCTCAAGTCCAAGTCTGCTGTCCCTAGTGCTGCAAAGGCCTTCAATAAGCATGCTGTAAATTATTAAATCAGGAGTGCTTCCCATGAGAGGCATTTTAGTAAACACCTTAGCTGCAAGCCCAATCTGCTTCAATACACAGAGTCCCTTAATTAGGGAGCCGATCATGATGGTATTAATGCCACATCCTTCTCTCAAGGACTGACCAAGCACACAGAATCCGAGATCTGGTCGACCCATTCGACGGCAGCAATCTATGACGAGGCCAAAGGTACGGATGGTGGGAGAGATGCCTCTATCTCTGGTACGTTTCAAGTGATTAAAGAGGCTGAGTACAGTTGAGTAGCAGCTGGGGTGTTTTGTTTTAGAAATTGATAGAAGAAGTTTGTTGATGGTAACAATGGATGGCGGGTGATTTTGTGGAGAGAGGAGGCGATGGAAGAGAGACACGGCTTCGGGCAACTGAAAGCTCTCTCCGGCTTGGATTCTCTGTTGTACCAATCTCTCCAGGTGACCAGCAAAAGGTTTGGCTGCTTTGGCCATTAATAAATAAAACCAAAATTAATGTGACGGTTTAATGTTGGTTCTTCTTCACAGAATTAGATATGAGAGATTATCGCTCTATATCTTATGGAGCAGAGCCAAACATAAATGGGAGCTTTGGGTTGAAGAGAATGAATACTGAAATTGAATAGAGAGCAGAATGAAGAGGAAAGAGGGCTTCTTCAATTCAATTGCGGATGGGGATTGGGGACTTTGGGTCAGTGTAGAAATGAAAAAGAGAGTGGATAAGTCGGAGCTGTGTGCCTCAATAGAGAGCATGATGATGCACTGGAGACAGGAGTACAAGCCATAAATAGAGAGCATGGCACATCTAGAGGAGAATCAAAATCCACTCTTCTTTCTAATCACATAAAGCCCATTTTGGACTGGGCTGCCTTTGGGCCGAATACATTTGGGAAAAATCCCAACAAAACTTGTGTAATTAAGATCTCTAAGACATAGTAAAAGCCAATCACAGAAAGGCCTAGCCTAGCAATTTTTCAAGCTGGATGTGGATAGATATTATAACGGCACAATACAAGCCACACTCCTCCTACAATTTATGAGAGAGAGAGAGAGGTTTATAAAACTTTGCAGTTACTATATATTATTCAATTATGAGATCCACAAAAGAAGGGATACAACTAAATCGCACATGCACACCAAATTCACCATAAAGAACAGGTACAACAATTAAAATTATTAATAGCTATTGGTTTTCTGCTACATATTTTCTTCCATCTCTCATCTCAGATATAAGTTTCTTCATTTCATCTGGATTCTCATGATTGCTTAATGCATTTAGAAGTATATCAAAGGTGACATCATCAGGCTTAAGGCCTGCCTTCATCATCTTCTCGGCCAAATGTAGAGCCTCACTCATTCTGTCATTTCTACAATAACCGTTGATTAAGGTATTATAACTGTGTTGGTTCGGCTCAATGCCCTTTAAAGCCATTTTTTCTAATAATTCTGTTGCTTCATTGAGATTTCCCTCTAGCACATAACCCTGCAACAGCGCTGTGTAGGTGATTACATTAGGTTTCACCCCTCTTTCCTCCATAAACCCGATCAGCTTCTCTGCTTCACAAGTTAATCGTTGCTTGCACAAGGAATCTATTAATGCATTGAAAGTCACTACATCAGGTGAAATCCGTTGACTTACCATATCACGGAATCCCCCAATGGCACGGCTCCAGTCACCGACAGCTGAAATTCCGTGGATAATAGAACTGTATGTGACAACATCAGGCATCACTCCTCTATCTCTCATCTCCCGAAGAAGCTCCAAAGCACGCAAGAAGGCCCCCCTTTTGCAACAACCATCTATTAAGGTATTATATGTGAACTCATTAGCTTGAAGTCCACAGCCAACTAATTTGTCATATATTTCAAAAGCCTTGTTGATATCACGAAACCAACAAAATCCAAGAATGAGACCATTGTAAGTATAGACATTGGGAGCAACTCCTTTCGCAACCATTTCATCAAACATTCTGAGAGCACTAAGAGTGTTACCCTCGCTACACAAACTATGAATGAGAATGTTGTAGGTGATCACATCTGGAACAACACCTTTACCAGCCATGTCATCAAACATCCTCAAACCACTATCTGTGTCACCCTAGCTGCAGAGACCATGAATAAGACTGTTGTAGGTACGCAAATTGGGAACAAGTCTACAAGCAGGCATTTCTTCGAACAACTTCCGTGCTGTAACAACATCACCATTTTTGCACAGACCATCAATGAGAATGTTACAAGTGATCACATTGGGCCACACTTCTTGAGCAGCCATCTCTTTAAAGATCTTTACCGCCATGTCAATCTCACCCTCTTTGCAAAAGCCATGATTAGAGTGCTGTAAGTAATAACGTTAGGCTTGCAACAACCCTCATCTTTTGCCATCTGACGACACAGCTCAAGCCCAAGTCTGGTTTTACCAGTGCTGCAAAGACCTTCAATAAGCGTGCTGTATATTATTAAATTAGGAGTGCATCCCATGAGAGGCATTTTAGCAAACACCTTCACTGCAAGCCCAATCTGTTTCAATACACAGAGTCCCTTGATCAGGGAGCCGAACATGATGGTATTAACACCACATCCTTCTCTCAAGGACTGACCAAGCACACAGAATGCGAGATCCACTCGACCCATGCGACGGCAGCAATCTATGACGAGGCCAAAGGTATGGATGGTAGGAGAGACGCCTCCATCTCTGGTACGCTTCAAGCAATTAAAGAGGTTGAATACAGTTGAGTAGCGGCTGGAGTGTTTAGTTTTAGAAATGGAGGTAAGAAGGCTGTTGATGGTAACAATGGATGGCGGGTGATTTTGTGGGGAGATGAGGCGATTGAAGAGAGACGCGGCTTCGGGCAACTGAAGGCTCTCTCCAGCTTGAATTCTCTGTTGTACCAATCTCTCGAGGTGACCAGCCAAAGGTATGGTTGCCCTGGCATTCATTGATAAAACCAAGTGAGACTGAGATGTGATGGATGAATCCTATTGGCAGGAGTAGAGATGAGAGATGAGAGATCCTCGCCAAATATAAGGGATCCGTATCCTCTGCAATTAACTCAAAAGGGAATCTTTTGAGTTAATGAATTTCAACCGTTTGATTTTAAACAGAGTCAATCCGATTCGTGTCTATAACATAGGGTCCTTTAATATTAGTGCAAATCTAGTTCACACGAATCTTAAAACAGATTGGACAGTCGAGATTCATTAACTCAAAAGATTCTCTTTCGATTTAATGCAGAGGATATGAATTCAAATATAAGAAGAGAGTCGATAAGTCGGAGCAATTTGGGTCTGGAGTGAATAGAGAGCAGAATGAAGAAGGATTTGGGAGTAGAGAAGTAGAGATGAGCTGCCTTGGCGACTCCAGCGTTCATAAATAAAAGCAAGTGAAGAGGCTTTCTACACATTATTTATTATTAGGTACCGCTCCCCGGACCATTATCCTCTGCGGAGTTTACGGTGCGGAGTTTTTAATCTGATCCGTTCGTTTTGATCGGACGGACCAGATCAGATCAGATCAGATCAGGGGAATTTTGTTTTTTGTTTTTTGTTTTTTGTTTTTGAATTCGGAAAATATCTGATCTAGTCCGTCCGATTAAAACAAACGGACCATATTGAAAACTCTGCAGGACTCCGCAGATAATAACTCCGCAGAAGATGTGAATTCACCGCTCCCCACCCCTAATTATTTATTAATGGAATCTCAAAAATTGTTCGTACATCTATGACGGATCCGAAAAAGAATTACTTAGATGGAATTACCTTTGAGTTATTGGGAACTAATCTCATTCGTGCTTATATCATAGGATATACGCACCTTTGTTTAAGTTTACTTAGCACAACAAGTGTATTTTAAAAAAATATATATTATACTAAAGTCAATGATACAAAATACAACAAATTAAAATTTAAAATAGAAGAAACAAATGAAAAGCAAAAAAAGTAACCATTTTTCAGTTGCAAATCTGTTGTCAGCATTAGTTGCCTTTGGGGAAAAAAAAAATGATTGTGCAGCGTCAGACCAAACAGCTTGTATTCATTCACAAATTGTCATGTAAATTTACTATAGAACTTAATTTGAAGCATAGCTCCAATGTAATAAAAAAAAATGTGTTTGGTCACAAAAGTTTAGAGACAGAAGTTTCTCTCAATTGAATATACATATGAAAACATAAGAAAATATGATATAAAAATATACAAACAACTATGAACTATGCTTCTAACCTATAAAAAATTACAGATATTTTCTAAGCTAATAAATGGAAATATTATGCTACACATTTTCCTTTTTTCATTTTTTTTTTAATTATTTTTCCGTTTTTATATGTTACAACATAGATGTGTTGTAGAATACTGTACACTAAAATTGGTACAAAACAGATCCTAATAGTAAATCAGTTGTCATGCAGCCTGTAGCATTTGTTGTGCATCATTTGAATTCTCAGATAGTTTCTTCAAAACCTTTACTCGAAACATTGCCTACATATCCGAAATATATGTTTAGATAACATTGGAAATATGGACATCTACCATTGACCGCTACAAAGGTACCGAAATTTTAGAGCAATTCATGCTTCAGCTCTTTCAAATTCAAATTCTCAGTAGCATTTCTCAGCATGAATGGAAAACCAAAAATTGCGAAGAACAATAAGTACCTTTTTTGTCATATCCAAATTCAATTACATCAGAGGGATGAAACCGCACAGGAAAATTTGGTGGGATCCGATACCTCCTCCCCTCAATGCTGAGTAGATAAAGATAAAACAAAACAAGGCAAATATAACGTAAGTTTCGGATCTAGAAGTATTGGAAAGAAAGATTTCATCATATTAATTCAAGCACTTACTCGGTAACCCAGGTGTCATGCTCACTTCTCAAATCGGTCAAGTAAAAGACATTATTCTTGCAAGTTATACATGCATGTTTTTCCGATACCTGCAAATTAAATCGAGACTTGTTTCAATCACACAATTGGAAGAAATCAATGGACGCTCTTACCAAAAATAAGTCAAAATTTATAAACGAAATTAACTGAAATTTTTTCAAAAGAAATGAACTGAAATAAGTCAACAATTTATATAAACTAATTTATCCTTTTAATTAATTAACTTTTATTTTCCTTAATTAATAATTAAAATTTTAGTTGGTTGTAAATTTTAATTGTTAGTCTAATTAATTAAATTTAAAATTTCCACATTATAACACAGCGACTCTTGAAAGTGGTCCCGAATTAGTTGTTAACCGTTTGCAACTTGCACAACTTGCCAAACTGTTTGTACTTCCACCGAGACCATTTGTTGTACTTTCACTGGACAAAATGAAATTTTCAATGACTTGAATAAAACAAAGTTAATTAAC
This sequence comes from Carex kokanica, assembly GCA_025461125.1. Lineage (NCBI taxonomy): Eukaryota > Viridiplantae > Streptophyta > Magnoliopsida > Poales > Cyperaceae > Carex > Carex kokanica. Next base: position 128,606 of record JAJGRX010000083.1, on the reverse strand, counting down.
AAAAATGAGCTCAAGTATTGGACTGCTCAAATATTTGAATTTAATTCGGACAAGTACAGGACTGCTCAAATGTCGAGTGTTGACCATTTTACAGATAAGACCTTGTAAACATTTATAATTGTCGCCGGGTTGATTGATTCCGAAACCCGCACATTTATCATCGGGTCGACCGACTCATAAACTGGCTCATGAACTAGGTCAATACCATACCATCACCTAAAATTAAGGATTTCTGAATGCATCATTTTCATGTTGGGCCGTGACATTGTCACCTGAAATTTATACTGCATATGCAACAACAATTGATGAATAATTATGAAAAATTAATAACAATGGTGAAGAACTTGCTAGTCTGCTTGAGCCCAAGGTTACTACATGGTGCTGGTTTGTTAAGGGTCTTCAGTAGTTAGCGAATTCACACTTTTGCAAATGCTATACACAAGTATTCATTTATTGTTTGAAAAGAAAGATAAGCAAAGTAAATTTCAGATCACAATTTTAGATTCCTTTTGCAACTTGAATGCAAGAACTGATTTCTAACCCAATTCCTCAATTGTTTTTCTTTTTTCTTTTAGCATGCATGCCATTTGATCTTGAGAGATCCCAAATGCATAACTGGTACCGTGCTGGTACCAGGATAGTACTGGCTAGTAATTTGGGACCTCCAATTTGGACGATTCAAGAAAAAAAGTATGATTACCCTATTTACAAAAGTCAGGTTAGGAAAGCATGGATTACGCTACTAAATACTGGAACTTTATTAGTACTGTAGAGAATCATAAATTAGGCTATATGTGTACAAAGTTCAAATTAACAATGACAGAGATTAAAGTAGAAAGAACAACTTACTGGCATTGTACTGCTACAACAGAAGATCCGAGTAGTTGTATTTTGCTGGGAGATAATCTTAAGAACCTGCTATGTAAATTACACATAGAAATTAAGACTGAGCAATGCAAATTACAATGCAAGTATTCTAACAAAAATCAAGGTCTTTGACAAAATTCATAATGCACCCTTCTGCACTTTAAAATTAACATTGATTTATTCTTTAACCTGGACCAAAGTAATGATTTCTTAAATTTAAAAAAATTGGAGATTCATACCTTAACAAAGTACAGCGAGAAGTGGAATTGACCCAATAGAGCTGCTTCTTTCCAAGAGTACCCCTAATATTTGAGATAAGGACAGATACAATTTTAATTTAAGTTATATTTGGTGCATCATGCACCATTAGAATATAGGTTCTAAGTTAACCAAGGAAATCTTCAAATGCCTCCTTGAATTAAACAATTTACCAATTCACAAACAATATGTCTTGCATAGAATTCAAGACCTGTGCTGACCAAACAAATTTCAACAAGAGAAAAATTAAATCATACATTAGAGAATTAAACTTTTGATCTAACACAAATTTTGTTTTTAATATACATCAGCACACACATTGTCCCACAAAAGTAGGGGTATGGCTAAGCACTTTCACACTTGCACACCAAATTCAGATACACGTACAACAACTAAAATTATTAATAGCTATTGGTTTTCATCTTCATGTTTTCTTCCATCTCTCATCTCAGAGATCATTTTCTTCATTTCATCTGGATTCTTATGATTGCTTAAAGTATGTCAAAGGTGACATCATTAGGCTTAAGGCCTTGCTTCATCATCGTCTCAGCCAGATGTAGAGCCTCACGGATTCTATCATTTTTACAATAACCGTTGATTAAGATACTGTAACTGTGTTGGTCTGGCTTAATGCCTTTTAAAGCCATCCTTTCAAATACTTCTGCGGCTTCATTGAGATGGCCCTCTAGCACATAACCCTGCAACAGTGCTGTGTAAGTTATTACATTAGGATTGACCCCTCTTTCCTCCATAAAACTGACCAGCTTCTCTGCTTCACAGGTTAGTCCTTGCCTGCATAGGGAATTTATTAATGCACCAAAAGTCACTACATTAGGTGAAATCCCTTGACTAACCATATCACAGAATACCCCAATGGCACGGTTCCAGTCACCGACAGCTGAAATCCCGTGGATAATAGAATTGTATGTGACAACATTTGGCATCACCCCTCTATCTATCATCTCCTGAAGAAGCTCCGAAGCACGCAAGAAGGCCCCCTCTTTGCAACAACCATCTATTAAGGTATTATATGTGAACTCATCTGCTTGGAGCCCAGAGCCAACTAATTTGTCATATATTTGAAAAGCCTTGTTGATATCACCAAGTCCACAAAATCCAAGAATGAGACCATTGTAGCTATAGACATTGGGAGCAACTCCTTTCGCAACCATTTCATCAAACATTCTGAGAGCACTATGAGTGTTACCCTGGCAACACAGACTATGAATGAGAATGTTGTAGGTGATCACATCTGGAACAACACCTTTACCAGCCATGTCATCAAACATCCTCAAACCACTATCTGTGTCACCCTGGCTGCAGAGACCATGAATAAGACTGTTGTAGGTATGCAAATTGGGAACAAGTCTACAAGCAGGCATTTCATCAAACACCTTCCGTGCTGTAATAACATCCCCATTTTTGCACAGGCCATCAATGAGAATGGTACAAGTGATCACGTCGGGCCACACTTTTTTAGCAGCCATCTCTTTAAAGATCTCTACTGCCATGGCAATCTCACCCTCTTTACAAAAGCCATGGATTAGGGTGTTGTAAGTAATAACATTAGGTTTGCAACTACCTCCTTCTCTTGCCATCTGACGACACAGCTCAAGTCCAAGTCTGCTGTCCCTAGTGCTGCAAAGCCCTTCAATAAGCGTGCTGTAAATTATTAAATTGGGAGTGCATCCCATGAGAGGCATTTTAGCAAACACCTTGCCAGCAAGCCCAATCTGCTTCAATGCACAGAGTCCCTTGATCAGGGAGCCGAACATGATGGTATCAACACCACATCCTTCTCTCAGGGACTGACCAAGCACACAGAATGCGAGATCTGCTCGACCCATGTGACGGCAGCAATCCATGACAAGGCTGAAGGTATGGATGGTGGGAGAGACGCCTCTATCTCTGGTACGCTTCAATCGATTAAAGAGGTCTAGTACAGTTGAGTAGCAGCTGGGGTGTTTTGTTTTAGAAATTGAGAGAAGAAGTTTGTTGATGGTAACAATGGATGGTGGGTGATTTTGTGGTGAGAGGAGGCGATGGAAGAGAGACACAGCCTAGGGCAGCTGAAGGCTCTCTCCAGATTGAATTCTCTGTTGTACCATTCTCTCCAGGTGACCAGCAAAATGTTTGGCTGCCTTGGCATTCATCGATAAAACCATGTTAGATGTGATGGTATAGTGTTGAATTTCTTGGCAAGATTAGAGAGGAGAGATTCTCGCTGAAAGAAGTGAAGAGGCTGGATGGAGGATGGGGGTACTATCGGATCTTAGATCCGAAATATTCCAACTGCATCGGTGAAATATATTATTTTGGGTTTAGTTACAGTTAAAAATTAATAGAGGTATTTTTCTTTTAGTGGGTGAAATTTTCTCCTTTTTAGTTATAGATAACTGGTTTTGACTGAATTTAAGTATAAATAAAACCTACGCAACTTTAAACAAAATAACAATTAAACATAATAAATAAACTATATAAATATAAAAATAATAATCTTAAATTTATTTATGCTATTGTTAGTGAGATCTTCAAAACTCAATTACTTTTATAAATATAAAAATTTATGAATATTTGTGAATGTAATTATAATTCATACCGTCACCTGTCACACATTTCATAAACCATAAAAGTTAGTATAAAAAATTGTTAAAAAAAAACCCGAACCTCACAAACTTTATGTTGCCCTATTCTTTTCTTGGTCGCTGAAAGTTTGGCCGGTTTGGATATTTTTAAAAATGTCAAATAAAACTGGATATATTTATCAATTTATATTTAATGTTGGATATTAAAAAAAAATCAGCCTAATGGACTACGCATGTGGATGTAGCCTTTCTATAAATATTGAGACATAATTTGTAAGATAAAACAATATGTATCATATATTCGTATGATCTTATGTACTTATGTTGATTTCATATTTGCATGATTACATCTCCAGTTCCCTGAGGGAGACTTCACATCAAAAGATAAATTTAAGGATTGAAAGGTTTAATTTATTCTCTGCCAATTAGGATGTGTTTAATAAGATGATCAGATTAAAAATAAAAAAAATTAGCAACCTCAGTCCATCAAGAAATTTAAATAATTTGATGTACTCCATCAAGAAATTCATTCATCAAATTCAATAATTATTTTGTTCAACATATTATGCAAAAACTTATCAACCTCAGTCCTACCTCGCATGTCAACATTTTTGCTTGATTAATTATAGCAGATAATAGTATTTTACAAAGCTCTTATTTTGAACTATTGCAGCTAGTGGTGAAAACGGTATGGATAATATCCGATCTGTATTTGATCCATATTCAAAAAATTAGATGTGGATATCCGATATCCGAATATCCGTATGGATTTGGATACTGATATGGTTTTATGTTTCAATTATCCGTATGCGAATTATTTTAATATATATTATGAAAAAATATTGTTATTCACCATTAGAATTAGATAAATATTACGAACTTTGATATTTTTTAATATTATTTTAATAAATATCTGATCCGATCAGTATCCGTATCTATATCCGACTGATGTTCGATCCGTATTTGGTCCATATTCAAAAAATTAGATGTGGATATCCGATATCCGAATATCCGTGTGGATATCCGATATCCGAATATCCGTGTGGATATGGATACTTGTATGGTTTTATGTTTAAATTATCCGTATCGAATAATAGATATATATCATATATTTCAATATATATTATGAAAAAATATTGTTATTCACCATTAGAATTATATAGATAAATATTATGAACTTTGATATTTTTTAATATTATTTTAATAAATATTTGATCCGATCAGTATCCGTATCTGTATCCGACTGATATCCGATCCATATTCTTTTTGGAAAATTAAAAAGATATGAAAATGGTTTTACCACTACCCGCTCCGTATTCTCTGTTTTCACCTCCTACTTGTAGCCCACTAATTATTATTTATTGAAAACAAAAGAGACCGTTGATTACCAAATAAATTGACATGTACTTCACAAAGAAGAAACAGGAGGACGGAGAGATTATAATGAGCTTGAAATACATGCTAATCCGAGCCAGCAAATCAGGGTTCACCAAACAGTCGAAAAGAGAAGCCCAATCAATCTAAAAACACTAGAAGATACTAGAAAACTGATTAAGCCCAAATATTAGTTGGGCCTGATGGGCCTTAATGGGAACTGGGAAGAAATTATTTGATCAACTAAACAGCCGTTACAGCAGTACGCCAGTACCTGAGCCTGACAACTCGGAGCAAAAAAAAGAAAGTTGAATCAATTTTTGGAATGATTAATAAATAATAATTGTTTTTTCTTCCCTCCTATTCCTATATTTCTACTTTTGTACTTTATATGAAGAAGAGAAATCATCATTTTACCACTTATTTTGCTCGTTCTTTCCTTTTTGTCTAAATTGGGAATGAAAAGAGGATAAAATCTTGGGTAGATTACAATAAATCCAACATCTAAATTTCAAAGGAACAATTTGACAAAGAATTGTATAATCATAAACATGAACCTTTTATTTTTTCTTTTTAAAAATGATAACCATATACACACATAAATCATGATACTGGTAAATTTATTGTCCTAAATAAAGACAATACAAAACAATTGAACTCACATGACTAATGCTACCATTCAAGACATCAAACAAATCTATACAACACAATGACTAGCTAGAACACAAATTTGAAGCACAGCACACACACACACACACACATACAACTATAGTATATAGTGGCAGATACGAAATCTTTGACGATGGCACACCGGTTCTTTTAAACCCGAGCCTGAGGAAGCACCAAGCAATGAAGATGAATATCCATCTATTCTTCTTTGCATTCTTCCTTCCTGCCTTGTTATGACCGGCTTGGTACAACGGAGGACGTATTATAGATGGAACCAACAAAGCACAGTTGGCAATTTTAGGTGTACCAGGTTCAGCCATCTTTGTATTTCACCACATATAGGAATGACCTTTTACTAAAAATTAGAAGTAGTAATATATTCTTTGGTTATATATAAGCCATATCATTATTATTCTGCACAATTAGAGCTTGTTTCGACTGCTAATCAGAAAGTATTGCTATATAAATATCACAATACAAAGCCAAAAGTACTGAGCACAGTAAAAAAAAAAAAAAACTGTGTCATTAGAAATAGTGCAGTACTAGTTGAATTAACTGATGACTACATACGCTACTACTGTCATAACAAGCTACTACTGTCATAACAACTAAAAAATACCAGCAAAGCTCAATTTATCACACTAGAACATAAAGAAAGAGGAAAAGTTAAATGTGCTCTGATATAATAATCTCTACATTCTCTAATTGTTTCCTGCTTGGGAGCGAAGCCTTGCCGATTTTATGGGCTCTAATATAATCTTTCAAAATTTTGATATCAACCTGCTTAAGATTCTTGCATTGAGATAAATACACCCGCGTTAAATTATCCAACATTCGGTGGATGCTAGTTTTCTTCCCACGACAATGTCTTGCAGACATGTATAAGGTGATCTTCTCAAGATTTGGTGTTTGCTGAAGGAATAATGCAATTGGACTGAAATTACAAGTCATGCACCAAGTACCAAGAGAGAATCCTTTAGGTTTTGGAACTCTCCGAGCTTTGGTAACGTTGCTTCCAAGATATACTGCTCACATCAAAGGAGAAATGGAAAAAGAAAAAAAAATTAGAAGATTCAAAATACATGTTGACATCATCACAATTTTTATTGCAAACATGTTGAAGATCCACATTATTGGTTCATATCGAAGGAAACGAGATATTTTCTAGATTACTAAATATATCTAAAGTAGATATTTTATATTGTTCAAAATATCTAAGTATTCTAGAAAGTTTATTGAAATATCATAAAAAAATATCTTACTCAAAATATTCAAATATTTTTTGATCTATTTAAATTCTAGATAATGCAATCCAGGATCCATATAAAAGCACCTATAAATGGAGGTGTCATTCAACAATTGGTACTAAGCTTTCAAATATAAAGGCACCAGTGAGTAGGTGACTCTCATTGAGAGTGTGGAGTGTGTATGGAAATATGAGTGTTATGTTGTTTGAATGAAAATTGCATACTTACCATCATGTCTTCTCTATTTAATTTGAGAACTGTGACATCTGAAAAACCACCAAAGTAGTCATCCAAGTCAAGATAACCGAACAAATTTCACATAAAAGAACAAGTACTGTTACCCACTGCAGTTGCACCCAGTGCCTTCCACTTGAATAAAATAAAAGGACATGCACCAGGAATAGAAATTGTTGATTTGATTGCATCCCCCAGGCAATAGAATACATACATGACTCTGTCACTGTGCAGATTTAAGAAGCAACGACGGAGAAACAAGTACTTTAGCTTCTGACTGAAAATGCATGAAAATTCACCAATACAATCTTCCAATAACACATTTTCAAGAACTGGACACCCTGAGAAAAGTCTGGTAATGCTTCTATTATCAAGTCTAGCTCCTGTAAGCTGTAACCTTCTGATGCGGGGAAGATTTACAACGTCAGGCATTTTTTGAAGATAATTACAACTTGTTCCCAACCACAGTTCCTCTATTGATTCACAGGAGAAAATGCATGCAGATATATCTTTGTGGAAGAATGCAGCCTCCATAGAAAAAACTCGAGGATTGAACTTCATGGCATAACTGGTACATGTGCGAACAAGGTCAGAGCAGCTACCTTTGCCTAATATTTTAATCAGGAAAGTATCCAAGAAGGATGCCTCACAACGGGATAACACCGTCTCAACAAATTCTCTAAACTTTGCATCATGTGCTCTTTTTCTGTCCTCGGTACTAAAAGAATATTCAAACAAACACACAAACTCATGTGGATCGAAGTTGAGACGGGACAAGGAGGTCCAGAGATTCACCCATCTCTTTGACACTAAACTCGTTTGAACCGCCTTTCGCATCCCTAAGAAGGACAAAATATGTTGGAGCATTTCATCTGGCAAACTACTTATCCTGTCAATTTTTTTATTTGACAAGCATGTACATTTGTTGGAGTTATTCATTGCTCACAAACTTGAAGTTAACACCTGTGCACAAAATAATGTAAAAATGAAGGTGACAATCGGGTCAGGTAATTTTACATAACTTGACATTAAACAATAGAATTAGCTCTTCTACATAATGATTTTCACATCAACAAGAAAAAAAGATGTCACGAGAAGATTGAATAGTAAGTACGTACTAACCTATACCAAAGCTTTAATTTACTCCACTAGAGAGAGAGAGAGAGAGATAATTGTTGAAATTGGATCAGGCAGTCTCTCTATGAGGATTTTAATTGTTGATTTCGTCCCAAGGGTTTTGCTCAATTTGTCCCTGCATTTATGGAATCCATTTTATTTACCCATTTTAACTCCTGTATAATAATATAATGTATATAAACATTTAAGGCAACATTTCCAAACAAAAATATAAACAGCCCCAAGTAGGAATAAATTGACGGAAAGCAATTAGCCATCTTAGTATAATATTATTGGTGACGACTTTTAATATATTCCTTTGTATTTTGTGCTACAAATTTTATATATTTTCCAAATTGTGAAGATACTAAAAAAAAATACTACCATTTTATGTTCATTATTTTCTTACATTATTTCTTCTTTATTACCTTTATTGTCTCTGGTTTCCTAAATATAATATCATGTTTATCTTGCAAATTAATTCGGTTTGATTTTTAGCATGCCAAGCTAGCTTCCATAAGTTCAAAACAAATTTAGGGACCTAAAACAAACTTTTCCCACAAAAAATTGAACTGAGGACGTTGACAAAAAAAAAAAAAAAATCAAATTGTGGATATTTTGGAAATTTGAAACTGAGGAATAATTAGTGGAATGTAATCCAGAATTTCACCAATTAAAAGAATGATTTGATTAAATCACACGTGAAACTGCGTTTTGATTAATTGAAAAACAAACAAATGATTTCTATTGGCTTCAGAAACATATTTCATTAATTATTTTGGATTGTCAGGAATTATTACAATTAGCATTAGGAGACAGTTTGAGACGGTGAATTAAGATTTCATCATCATCAGTATGGATTTCTTTAGTTTTATTTCTTTAGCTATATATTTAGAGATTAAGAATCATATCGATCATGAATAATGTCTTGCATAGAATTCAAGACCTGTGCTGACCAAACAAATTTCAACAAGAGAAATATAAAATCATACATTAGAGAATTATACTTTTGATCTAACACAACTTTTCTTTTCAATATACATCAGCACACACATTGTCCCACAACAGTAGGGGTATAGCTAAGCACTTTCGCATTTGCACACCAAATTCAGATACACGTACAACAACTAAAATTATTAATAACTATTGGTTTTCATCTTCATGTTTTCTTCCATCTCTCATCTCAGAGATAATTTTCTTCATTTCATCTGGATTCCTATGATTGCTTATTGCATTTAGAAGTATGTCAAAGGTGACATCATTAGGCTTAAGGCCTTGCTTCATCATCGTCTCAGCCAGATGTAGAGCCTCACGGATTCTATCATTTTTACAATAACCGTTGATTAAGGTACTGTAACTTTGTTGGTCTGGCTTAATTCCTTTTAAAGCCATCCTTTCTAATACTTCTGCGGCTTCATTGAGTTGGCCCCCTAGCACATAACCCTGCAACAGTGCTGTGTAAGTGATTACATTAGGATTGACCCCTCTTTCCTCCATAAAACTGACCAGCTTCTCTGCTTCACAGGTTAGTCCTTGCTTGCATAGGGAATCAATTAATGCATTGAAAGTCACTACATCAGGTGAAATGCCTTGACTTACCATATCACGGAATACCCCAATGGCACTGTTCCAGTCACCAACAGCTGAAATCCTGTGGATAATAGAACTGTACGTGACAACATCTGGCATCACCCCTCTATCTCTCATCTCCTGAAGAAGCTCCAAAGCACGCAAGAAGGCCCCCCCTTTGCAACAACCATCTATTAAGGTACTATATGTGAATTTATCAGCTTGAAGCCTACAGCCAACTAATTTGTCATATATTTCAAAAGCTTTGTTGATATCACCAAGCCCACAAAATCCAAGAATGATACCATGGTAGGTATAGACATTGGGAGTAACTCCTTTCGCAACCATTTCATCAAACATGCTGAGAGCACTATGAGTGTTACCCTGGCTGCACAAACTATGAATGAGAATGTTGTAAGTGATCACATCTGGAACAACGCCTTTAGCAGCCATGTCATCAAACATCCTCAAACCACTATCTGTGTCACCCTGGCTGCAGAGACCATGAATAAGACTGCTATAGGTATGCAAATCAGGAACAAGTCTACAAGCAGGCATTTCTTCGAACACCTTCCGTGCTGTAATAACATCTCCATTTTTGCACAGGCCATCAATGAGAATGGTACAAGTGGTAACGTTAGGCCACACTTCTTGAGCAGCCATCTCTTTAAAGATCTTTACCGCCATGTCAATCTCACCCTCTTTGCAAAAGCCATGGATTAGAGTGCTGTAAGTAATAACATCAGGTTTGCAACTACCATTTTCTCTTGCCATCTGACGACACAGCTCAAGCCCAAGTCTGGTTTCACCAGTGCTGCAAAGACCTTCAATAAGCGTGTTGTATATTATTAAATTGGGAGTGCATCCCATGAGAGGCATTTTAGCAAACACCTTACCAGCAATCCCAATCTGCTTCAATGCACAGAGTCCCTTGATCAGGGAGCCGAACATGATGGTATTAACACCACATCCTTCTCTCAAGGACTGACCAAGCACACAGAATGCAAGATCCGCTCGACCCATGCGACGGCAGCAATCTATGACGAGACCGAAGGTATGGATGGTAGGAGAGACGCCTCCATCTCTGGTACGCTTCAAGCAATTAAAGAGGTTGAGTACGGTTGAGTAGCGGCTGGAGTGTTTAGTTTTAGAAATGGTGGCAAGAAGGCTGTTGATGGTAAAAATGGATGGCGGGTGATTTTGTGGTGAGAGGAGGCGATGGAAGAGAGACACGGCCTCGGGCAGCTGTGTGATCTCTCCAGCTTGGATTCTCTTCCTGACCAATCTCTCCAGGTAACCACCCAATGGTTTGGCTGCTTTGGCATTCATAAATAAATCTCCGTAGGTGACAGCCAATTTGTTCAATTTCTTGGTAGGAGCAGAGATCAGAGAGTCGGGGCTTTGGGTTTACTACAGGCTGGAACTTCGGAAGAGGGTTTTCTCGCTTAGTCGGAGTTTGGGTTCACTAGGGGCTAAAGCGGAGTGCTTTTTCAACTGCGGATGTGTACTTATGGGCGTAGATCCGTAAAAGTTCAACCCAATATAGGAAGACTCTTTAGCTAAAGTCAATACGGTTGCAAAACTTGGACCATAATATTTTTTAAATTACTTGAGGTGTTTGGTTAATCTGCAAATTATTAACAACGGACAAGTATCCTTCGAGGTACTGTAAACTTTACGGCTTGAGATTTACTTCCAATCGCTTTCAGATTCGGACTGGCGCAGGGGCAGTATTATTGGACTTTGAGATTCGGATAGCACAGAGGCAGTATTTTTGGGCTTTGAGATTCATGCCAAATTAAAAAGAACGTTCCAAATCCACTAATTGTAAAAGATTCTCTATTACAGTACCGAATAGGATCTAAATTCGTTAACAACTAGAATATATAATTTTTCACTATTAGAAACTAAGTCGAGCTAGCCAGATCACATTTTTGTCCTCCATATTAAAATAGAAAAGAGATAATGTTGTCCAAAACTATAAAAAAGAGATTATAAAGTCAAATGAGAATTATTAATAATAAATATTAAGTATTCTAAGATAAAATAACTTTAAAATGGCTCTATAATATAATATGTGTTAGATACGTATTATCCAATAATAATAAATATTAACGAAATAGTTTTAAAAATTAATCTCTTCTTTTTTAACTTGTATATTAATGGATACATCATTTACAACTTTATATATTATTATGCTAGCAGATGTTTTCAAATAAGTGATGACATAAAAGTCTGAAGGTAGAGAAACAATAATAAATATTTGTTTGACCAAATACTTCTTCATTCTTCATTCTTTTTGGTTAATTCTAGTTTAATATGAACCAAATTTTTTTTTTTCTATTTCTAGTCTAATACACCCAGACTATTTAAGAAGATCTGTACTTTTATCTTTCTTTTTCACATATATCTCCGTTTTTGTTTTTCCCAAATCACGATCCTTCCTCTTACCTCTCAAATTGAAAATGATAAACCCAAATTGGCTTAAAAAAAGTAGAACCGGCTGCAATTAGGAGAGAATCGCATCAAATCGTGAGAATCAGACTGATTAGGAAAAAAAAACTCCGTTGAATCGGGCCGAGTCAACCCAATTCACTTGAATTTTCACTGAAAAATTACATGTCGTGTAGCTCGGGGCAAAATCGGATTGCCACCGGAAGATTTCAGTTCGACTCAGGCCGATTTGCAAACCACGACAAAGTCAACACTTAAATGTTTAGCCAATAGCTGCCCAAACTAGAGAAAAATTTTCTGATATTGTAATTTGATCAAACTAAAGAAAAGAAGTGTCGCTATTGAAGTAACTTTTTTTTTTTTTTTGAGAACTTGACAGGGGCTGTCAAGGTAAGTACAAAAAGGAACTATCAAAACAAAACAACGGTACCAACATGTACAACCCACTAACAATTCTTAATCCACAAATTTCCTTCCTGAGCTATTTTAACACCCAACGCCACAGGCTCTGTTTTGGTTCCTCGGAAAATAAAGCTGTTCCTTTGTTTCCAGATCTCCCAACAAGTACAAAGCATGAGAGCCATCCAATCTCTCTTATTGACAACCCTTTCAGAGGAGACTGCGGTCCATGAGTCCTCCCAAATTTGATACGCTGAGGAGTCTGGTACAGGGTTTTGAATGAGGATCCGATTTCGGAGGAGATGATGCACTGTACGCCAAACTCTTCTGACGTAAACGCAAGTGAACAGTAAATGGACGGCCGATTCTGCAATGTTCCGATCACACATTACACATTGTGGCTCGCATTGAATGTGCCTCTTCGTCAAAACATCTCTTGTTAAAATTTTATTTTGGAGAAGGGCGTAACAGAAAAAGATCGAAAACATAACAACCGAAAAATATTGAAGTAACTTGAAGCCAATAATGTCAGTGTGGTACCAAAACCCAAAATTAATTTTAAGAATAGCTTAAATTTGAATTGTATGAGCTAACTCTAGTTTAATATAAACTCAAGACACAGCACATCTACAGCTTCATGAGAGACGAAGAAGATCGAAAACATAAGGACTGAAAAGGATACACGCATCTAGCTTTGCATAAGTTTTGATTTCCTCTCAGTTATCAGCTTTGTTTTTCTTACTTACAATGCAGTCCATTTCATATATAGATCAATAGGTAACCCGTGGGACTTGGCATTTGTTATTTCGTGCTATGCCGAGCTGACGCTACTATTTGTGTATCTGAAAATACACGAAAATCTCGGTGCAGATGCTCCGATTGAGCACAAACATCGGTTAAAGATTGCTGTTTGGGTTCTAACCACTCTCCTAACCACAACGTTTGCATACAGGGTTGCTCAAATCATGCCATTGAGCTTAAAAATTGTCGTCTGGAGCATGAGTGGATCTGTAATAGTAGCGGGGTTCTATGCATTCTTTATTTTCGACAAGGAAACTAAAGAAGCTAATGGTTATTGCAAACTGGATAGTACTCATGAGGAGAATGTAAATAAATTTCATGAGCAGTTAAGCCCCGAGGAGAAGGTTTAACAGAGTGCTGGTATCGATTATGTAATTTATTTATTGATTCAATAGTGGACTTGTTTCGTTTAAATTAATAAGTGAAATTATTCTTTTCTTTTCTTATTCTTTTTTCTAGCCTGTAAATATAAGATTTCAAAATTAAAATATGTACTACTGACATGATTACATATCTTCTTTTATTGCGCATTGCTATTATATATTCTACATACAAATAACATGGTATTTCTGGGCTAAGCATAACACACTATCATTCTCATCGACATAGAAGAGGGCAAGTGAGTGTACACGTACCAAAACTTCAGGTACCAGATCGTTGTGAAAAACAAATCTCAAAGTGGAATGTTCATGTCAGAAGCCATGTGTTCATGTGAAGAACAAACTTTAGGTACTCGCTGAGATATCATGTGTTCATGTGTTGTTGGTGTGTCATGCAGTTGTTTATGAAATTTGATTAAAAAAATAGAAAAAAGTAAATTTATTGGACGGTCTAAAACATTTCTATACACGATATATTTAGTGATTAAGAAAAATCTTTTGGTGTTGTATGATTGAAAATCAACTATTAAATTTATACAAGTCGCTTACAACCATTCAAGATGTAACTGTTAAATTTTGATAATAGCACAAAGGTTAATTTTCATCATTCTATTGTGTAGTCTTATCTTTCCAATCCTTAATTGTTGGAGTATGCTAAGTCAATTTTTGACAAATTTTCTAGACACAAATAGTTTACAAAATTGAAGAAGTAGTTGTACTAATTGTGTGTGATTTTTCATATACAATAACTTTTGTAATTTTATATGTGCGCTGTTCTTATTCATGGACTTTGACAAATTCACAATGCATACCCTGCTGAACTATACGATTGAAATTTAGATTGATTAATACTGAAAACCGGACCTATCAGAATACAGTCAAAGCATCACAAAAGCATCAAACCACAGTCTATCAGAATACTCTGCCAAAGGAATAGAGCCCTTGCAGTGGCAGAGCACGAACCACACAACTGAAGGCCCACAATACAGGCCCAAAAAGAAGGCAACAGCCAGGGAAAAATTGAATCCTTGCATCATGTGCTGGTAAAAATCACCACAAAAGACCACAGACGTTGGATCTGCATCCGATAGCTGAGGGCAGCTGAAAACACTGTTCATTCACCATTGTAGACCTATATATGTTCAAGATTGAGGATGAATCAGTAAAAAGCTACTTGTCCTATAAGATAAATCATCATACAACTGATCAAAGCATTGTGCTGCCACTCTTTCCTGCAGCACCCTTTTCAAGTTGTGCTTTTTTACAAGCATGCCTTTTATTGAATTCGCAAATGTTTCTTTTCTTCTTCTTCTTTTTTTCCTTTTTTTGGTCTTACTGAAGTTACTGGTACAGTAACATGTTTCAATCTGTCCTTGCAAGACAAAAATAGCCAAATCAGTAAAAAAAAATAAGTGCTATTTTTAGCTTTAATTGAATAAATATTATATCTTACTTGAAAAACAAACTACTTAATTGTGCAACAACAATCAATCAAGAAGTTAATAATCACAAACAATTATAGAACAAAGTGCCTTATCAGCTGTACCATTAACCGTTGCACCTTGCTTCAGAGCATCAGGCAATCATCATGGTACCAAATTCAAGGTTTACAGATTATCCCTCATGATTTTTTTTTTTTAAATTGAATTTGCAAAAATGAAAAAAAAAAAAAAAAAACTTTACTTCACTATGCCAATCTGTCAAACACCTTATGAGCATCATAAAATTAACCATGACTGGTCTCCCATTTGGTCCGTACCAGAAATTCAAAATCTATCGATCAACATTTTTAATCAGCAATATCTAAATGCCTCCTTGAATTAACCAATTACCAATTCACAAACCAATGCCCTGTGATGACCACAACAAAAATAACAAGAGAAACATAAAACCATACATTAGAGAACTAAACTATTAAACTAAACAAAATCAAAGAATGAGACCATTGTAGGTATAGATATCCGAAGCAACTCATTTCACAACCATTTCATCAAACATCCTCAGAGCACTATGCATGTTACCCAGGCTACACAGACTATGCATAGTGCTTTGAGGATGTTTGATGAAATGAATGAGAATGTTGTAGGTAAGCACATATCGAACAACGCCATTAGCAGCCTTGTCATCAAATATCCTCAAAGCAGTATGTGTGTCACCATGGATGCAGAGACCTTGAATTAGGAGCCCATACTGTGAGAGGCATTTTAACAAACACCTTAGATGCAGATAACACTCTTATTATAGAGTGTTGCAAATAATCAAGAGTTGAATTAGAAAACACATCCCTGATCACTTACAGCACTGTTATTGAAGGTCACTGCAGCCCTGGTGATATCAGACTTGAATTAGGAGCACATCTCATGAGAGACTTTTTCACAAACACCTTATGTGCAGAAAACCCTACGTTATCTGTAGGTCTTCTTTAAAGGAATGGCGGCTCAAGAAGTGCTTTTATAGTTGCAGTTTGGTTTTGTGGGCCGTGTTTGGGCCATGAAAAGTAGGCCTCGCCAACACAAAATCTGAACCCATTAGTCTTGAAATTGTCCCCAAGATTTTCACCAGCCTATAAAATAAGCCTTGATTCAATATATTTAATATTTTGAAAGTAAACCCTTACTTCTGAATATAAGTTCAGAAATTTACAATGGCAGATAGCAAAACAAATGCAAATGATAAGATCAATTTTTCAATCTGTTTCAAGAATATTTGAAACAATTATGCTTATGTTTGCTCTATATCTAATTTTCAGTTTGTTAGTCTCAATATTTTGTTTGAACAACTTCCCTGAGGGTGGTTTGTTAATCTGCAAAATATTAGACAATCTTGGGCTAATACATATTTCAAATCCCCTTATAATTTTTTTTTTCCCAAGAGATATAAACTGAATCTCTATGGCATCTGCGGCTGTCTCATTTATGCTACAAAGTTTGATAAATAAAAGAAAAAAAATGTTAGATGTCCAAGTTATGCTGAAACCGACTGTCTAATTTTCTCTTTTTCGAGAAATTTAGATCTATACACATCATAAATATATGATTTAAATATTTTTCCATCTAAATTTGGAATTAAGTTATTTTTCCATCTAATTTTGAAAAATACAAAACCTTGCTTTTCCTAAGAATTGAGAGATGTGTTCTCATTAAAAGATGTGTTCTCATTAAAAACAAAACCAGAGAGGAGAGAGATGCAGAGTTGGAAATAAGATCAAGAAAGCAAGATCTCACCCAACCATTATGCCAAGGTAATCACCCAACCAGGGAGTACTGGTACACCATACTAGGCACAAAGAGGTCTCTGATCTCTCTCTCCTCAGCATCGTACAACGTGGCCTTGATCCACTTCAGAGTTCGCATCAGCCTCTCGAGATCCTCCTCTGCAGCTCGAGCATGCCCCTTTTGTGAGTTATTAGAATTTGATGAAGAGGAAGAAGGAGCCTGTGCAGAGGCTGTAATTGAGGGGAGCAAATTGGTGGCTAGAGAGAGTACAGAGGATAACAAATTCCCTGCCATTTGGCTCAGTAGAGATCTCAATTGTGAAGATGAGAAATGAGTAAAGAGTAGAGGGTTGGTGAGATCTCAATTGGAAATGGCGTGTAGAAGACTTGACAGTACATTAGTCAATGCTTTTTTTTTTTTTTTGACGATAGTGGATTACATTCGGTGGAGTGGGGTCACTGTGTCTGTAGGTGGGTCCCTTGCGCCTTGCTGTTGCTTTCTAGGAAACCATCTCCACCGGTTAAGGATTTTCTTGATAGCTCCTCCTAGGTTACATTACTTTTGGTGTTTTGTTGTTGGGAAATTGTGTATATCTTTTAGTTAAATAAGTTCACATCATGTGGACCATTATGTTTTAAAAAAAATTATAGGGGGAATTTCATCTAACGAGCAAAATGTCCAATTAGTTCATGAAGAAGTCAGTTAAGTAAATAAAATTACATTCAAGGCAAATTAGAAAAAAAAATGAATATGAAGTCCTGCCAGTAAAATCCATACTGGTGTCTGACTATTACAGCATCTAATTTGGGAACACTTCATTTAGATTTCCTGCATAAGCTGAAACAGAGAAAGACAATATTAAACTAGGAAACGCACTCAAAGTTAATCGTTGCTTGCACAAGGAATCTATTAATGCACTCAAAGTCACTACATTAGGTGAAATGCCTTGATTTACCAGAAGTTGCTGACAGGTGTGATAAGAGTATCACCTGGTCTAGATGTAGCCATTATAGCTGCATGGACCCCACAGGTGCTCCCATTCACCAGAAATCAAATGTTGCGGGCCCCAAAAAGCTTGGAAGCCCAGATTCTGTGCCTCTAGTATCCGTCCTTGAGGTAAGAAGAGTTCATCCAGCTCGGGCAATTCGGGCAGGTCATGGACAAATGGACGCAATCCGATAAGAGAAAAAAGAGAAGGTGGTGCTGCCTTACCGCGGTTGTGGCCGGGGAAGTGGAGCTTGTGACGTGTTCAGTGGCAGTAATTTTTAATTAGAGCTTCAACTAATGGGACTAAAATTTGACAAATAATTATTTTGATAAAAAAAGGACTGCACCACATTACACATACGGTTAGTCATCATGGAACCAAATTGAATTTGCAAAAATGAAAAGAAAAAAATATTAACTTTACTTCACTATGGCAATCTGTCAAACACCTTATAAGCATCATAAAATAAACCATCACTAGTCTCCCATTTGGTCCGTACCAGAAATTCAAAATATATCGATCAACATTTTTAATCGGCAATATCCAAATGCCTCCTTGAATTAACCAATTACCAATTCACAAACCAAATGCCCTGTGCGGACCACAACAAAAATAACAACCGAAAAAATAAAACCATACATTAGAGAACTAAACTATTGAACTAAACAAAATCCAAGAATGAGATCATTGTAGGTATAGATATCCCGAGCAACTCATTTCACAAGCATTTCATCAAAATCCTCAGAGCACTATGAATGTTACCCTGGCTACACAGACTATGCATAGTGCTCTGAGGATGTTTGATGAAATGAATGAGAATGTTGTAGGTAAGCACATCTGGAACAATGCCATTAGCAACAATGTCATAAAAAATCCTCAGAGAGTATGTGTGTCACCATGGATGCAGAGACCATGAATTAAGAGCACATACCGTGAGAGGCATTTTAACAAACACCTTAGATGCTGATACCACACTTGAATTGGAAAACACATCGGTGATTACTTACAGCACTCTTATTAAAATTATTAATAGCTATTGGTTTTCATCTTCATGTTTTCTTCCATCTCTCATCTCAGAGATGAGTTTCTTCATTTCATCCGGATTCTCATGATTGCTCACTGCATTTAGAAGTATGTCAAAGGTGACATCATTCGGTTTAAGGCCTTGCTTCATCATCTTCTCGGCCAAATGCAGAGCCTCCCTGATTCTGTGATTTTTACTATAACCGCTGATTAAGGTATTATAACTGTGTTGGTTCGGCATAAGGCCTTTCAAAGCTATTCTTTCTAGTAAATCTGCAGCTTCATCCGGACGGTCTTCTAGCACGTAACTATGCATCAGTGCATTGTAAGTGATAACATTAGGCTTCACCCCTCTTCCCACCATAAAACCAACCAGCTTCTCTGCTTCACAGGTTATTTGTTGCTTGCACAGGGAATCTATTAATGCACCAAAAGTCACTACATCAGGTGAAATGCCTTGACTTACCATATCACGGAATACCCCAATGGCACGGTTCCAGTCACCGATAGCTGAAATCCCGTGGATAATAGAACTGTATGTGACAACATTTGGCATCACCCCTCTATCTATCATCTCCTGAAGAAGCTCCGAAGCACGCAAGAAGGCCCCCTCTTTGCAACAACCATCTATTATGGTATTATATGTGAACTCATCTGCTTGGAGCCCAGAGCCAACTAATTTGTCATATATTTGAAATGCCTTGTTGATATCACCAAGTCCACAAAATCCGAGAATGAGACCATTGTAGGTATAGATATCAGGAGCAACACCTTTCACAACCATTTCATCAAACATTTTGAGAGCACTATGAGTGTTACCCTGGCTACACAGACTATGAATGAGAATGGTGTAGGTGATCACATCTGGAACAACACCTTTACCAGCCATGTCATCAAACATCCTCAAACCACTATCTGTGTCACCCTGGCTGCAGAGACCATGAATAAGACTGTTGTAGGTATGCAAATCAGGAACAAGTCTACAAGCAGGCATTTCTTCGAACACCTTCCGTGCTATAACAACATCACCATTTTTGCACAGGCCATCAATGAGAATGTTACAAGTGATCACATTGGGCCACACTGCTTGAGCAGCCATCTCTTTAAAGATCTCTACCGCCATGTCAATCTCACCCTCTTTGCAAAAGTGATGGATTAGAGTGCTGTAAGTAATAACATTAGGCTTGCAACTACCTCCTTCTCTTGCCATCTGACGACACAGCTCAAGTCCAAGTCTGCTGTCCCTAGTGCTGCAAAGGCCTTCAATGAGCGTGTTGTAAATTATCAAATTAGGAGCGCATCCCATGAGAGGCATTTATCAAACACCTTAGCTGCATGCCCAATCTGCTTCGATACACAGAGTCCCTTGATCAGGGAACCGAACATGATGGTATTAACACCACATCCTTCTCTCAAGGACTGACCAAGCACACAGAATGCGAGATCTGCTCGCCTCATGCGACGACAACAATCTATGACGAGACCGAAGGTACGGATGGTGGGAGAGATGCCTCTATCTCTGGTACGTTTCAAGTGATTAAAGAGGCTGAGTACAGTTGAGTAGCAGCTGGGGTGTTTTGTTTTAGAAATTGAGAGAAGAAGTTTGTTGATGGTAACAATGGATGGCGGGTGATTTTGTGGCGAGAGGAGGCGATGGAAGAGAGACACGGCTTCGGGCAACTGAAAGCTCTCTCCGGCTTGGATTCTCTGTTGTACCAATCTCTCCAGGTGACCAGCAAAAGGTTTGGCTGCTTTGGCCATTAATAAATAAAACCAAAATGAATGTGACGGTTTAATGTTGGATCTTCTTCACAGAATTAGATATTAGAGATTATCGCTCTATATCTTATGGAGCAGAGCCAAAGATAAATGGGAGCTTTGGGTGAAGAGAATGAATACAGAAACTGAATAGAGAGCAGAATGAAGAGGAAAGAGGGCTTCTTCAATTCAATTGCGGTTGGGGATTGTCGAATTTTGGGTCAGTGTAGAGATGAAAAAGAGAGGATATTAAAGTTGGAGCTGTGTGCCTAAATAGAGAGAATGATGATGCACTGGAGACTGGAGTACAAGCCATAAATGGAGAGCATGGCGCATCTAGAGGAGAATCAAAATCCACTTTTCTTTCTAATCACATAAAGCCCATTTTGGATTGCGCTGCCTTTGGGCCGAATACATTTGGGAAAAATCGCAACAGAACTTATGTAATTAAGATCTCTAAGAAATAGTAAAAGCCCATCACAGAAAGGCCTAGCCTAGCAATTTTTCAAGCTGGATGTGAATAGATATTATATTGGCACAATACAAGCCACTATCCTCCTACAATTTATGAGAGAGAGAGAGAGAGGTTTATAAAACTTTGGAGTTACTATATATTATTCAATTATGAGATCCATATATACTGAAATATATCACAAGCATAATTTATTGAATGCTTCATTCCTTAATTGCTGAGATAACTTGGCCAATGGTGTCAAATTTCTGCCTTCCCTTGAGCAACAACTTTGCAACATTGAGAGCCCTTCTTTCGCAGCTTGCTCGCCTCGACTTATCTTTAATTGATTCAAAATCCTCAACATGTGCTATCCCAAATATTCTCCTGTTCATACAATTTCAATAAGCTCAGAATCGTTTAAAATACATTCAAATTGAAGATTGAATAGTACATCCCTACCATACGACATGAGGAAAACATCCTCCATACCTCATTTACCCGGTTTATTCAGAAGAAACCCAAACTGCTCCTCCTTACTGTTTCTCTAAATAAGAAATTTACAAGGGAGAAGTCATTGGTGAGATTTGTATTTCTCATTTTCTAGACTACCAAACAACTGCAAGGGTTCATATATCCCTCTGTACATGGGGTATTCATATATCCTTAGGCACTTGTCCACGAAGGGTTCCACTAAAGGAACTTAATACACCTTAATCCTGCCAAATAAGAGTTTCTTATGTAAGATTAAGAATGTCTCCTTTTGCTCAAATTCTTAATCCAGCTCACTTTGAGAAATAAGATAGGATTCACCATGAAGTTTGGGGTGAATCCTTGTGAATGTATTGCGAGTCAAGTTCAAGCAGATAGGATTCAAGAACTTGAATACAGAGTGCCATCCGGAGAATGTGAACCACTTCTTCCTGAAGTATCTTCTATGGTGGAACACGAGACTCAATTACGTAAGCAAAATTAAGCTGAATATTTTGAATGTACATATAGTTTTCTGTACTTTCAACTTAAGTGCTACATGTTAAATTAACTTCAAGGCTGTTTTATGTATTTTTGCAGCAGTTTTCTGTATTTCTGATTCAATATTAAGACCTTCTGAACCAATAGTAAGACTTTATAAATCAATATTAAGTTCTGAATCAGTATTTGTGAATCAATATTAAGACTTGTATTAAGGCTGAAATTGAGACTTGTGTATTGCAGATCTAACTTCACAAGACTGTTTTCTGTATTTTGCAGTTGTTGAAGGTGCTACTGCAATGGAATGTTCTCAGAAAAAAGCAGTGAGGCCCTTGAAAAA
Source organism: Carex kokanica (assembly GCA_025461125.1). Lineage (NCBI taxonomy): Eukaryota > Viridiplantae > Streptophyta > Magnoliopsida > Poales > Cyperaceae > Carex > Carex kokanica. The sequence goes on along the minus strand of JAJGRX010000083.1, from coordinate 105,906 downwards.
GAGGAAATTAGCTTCTGAGAGCCGAACATCAGATGGTTGAGTGGGTTACTGATGACAGTTAATGAAGTGGATTGCTTTTTAGGTTTTGTTATAATCTTTCCTCAGCCCTGTCAAGTGACTTAGTGTTAGGAGTTGATATATTTTGTGGAGCTTGCTATCTCCTGCTAGCTTGTGTGGTGCCTGTGCACACAATGAACTCTTTGTGGTTGCTTTTAGATTCTTTATTTTGGTACTGTCGCCTCTAGGTCCATTCCTGATGTACGTAAATAACCGATCCTGATGTGTGTTTTTTCACTAGTGTACATTCCCAAATTGATCCTCATGTTCTCATATTTGGTCATTTTCTTTTTCATTTAATCCATTTTATTCTGACAAATAATTTGTATTATTGGGGTTTTATTAGCTATAAAAAAAATTAAGATATTCTGTCTGTGGTTACAACTTTCCCTAATGTGTCAGTTGGGATTTGTACAGGCCGGTATAATAACTAATAACAAAATAGGGAGCTTAACATAAATTAATTAATGAAACTTTTGTGAGTTAGCTCTTGATTTAAAGGTAAAGGTTTGTCACCTTGACCCTAATTTGGAGTTGATTTCAAATTTTAACTTCATTTAATTGTAAGTCAAATTGAATCGAGCTAGACTTAAAAATTAAATTAGCTATTGAATTCGAATTAAGTGAAATTCGAATCTGGTATGAGATCCATTGTTAGGATTTGTATTTTCATGTTCGACTTTCCTTAGGGGATTGATGTATAAATTAACTAATATTTTTTTCTTAGATATTATTTAGTTACTAATGTTTTTATCTTAATTATGATAAAATTTTGGAAATTTTATATATATTTAAAAAAAAGCTGAGTATCTTATATTATTCATCTTTAGTGCATGAACGAAAGTGTCGCTGAATTCCAAGGAAAGCACCTGCTCCCTCACCAAGGCAATAGAAAACCCCACAAACCTAGCTACATCCAATGTCCAAGTTCATATATATTACCACATCATCTGAATTTCGGATAGGATCAACACTGACATGCACTGACATGGAGGGGTCTATAATATGTGAAGCTGTGGAAAGGGAGGGGGACCTCAGCCCGGCCTTGTGAATGGATTAAGGAGTGTCAGAGAGGTATCATTGTCTCTAGTTTTATACGTGACCAAATACCCCTGTGACTGTCCAAAAAACGTCTTGTTCCAAGCTTCAGGAACTTGTATTTTGCGAGTCTTTCCGGTGGGAAGTGAATACAGTTTAAACTTGGAGATACGGAAAGTTTCGCGCTCGAGGAAAAACAGGAATTGAGGAGGGTGTTCAGAAAGAGGAGCAGCTGCGAGCCACAATTTGCACACGGAATGGAAGTTGATGAAGTCAAAGGTGTCGTAGAGTTTTCTGTAGATGAGGTGGAGCAAATCAGATGGTAGATCAGGCCAGTTTGATGATGATGATCATGCACTTTTAGCATCCTTAAGCATTCTTCTTTCTTCTACTATGTGTGGGACTAATTGCATTTTTATCAAAATTATAAGTCAAATTGAGTTTAATTGTAAGTCAAATTGAGTTTTGGCCTTTGTCAAAATGGTTCTAATTAAGGCTAGAGGAAGTATATGGTGAGGAATCCAAAAATAGAGAGGGGCATGTACCAAATTCATGCGTAGGGAAGCATAAAAGCAACAACACAAATAATCTCTAATTAATAAGACGGGAGATTTCTCTAATTGGCGAGACTGAATAAAAACAAAAACAATACAATTAGATAACTTATATGTTTAGGCCTTTTGAAGATCTGCATTAATTCAAACCAAATTAAATGCACTCCAAACTGTTAGCGGGTTTGAATAGAGTCAGCCCATCATCACCTCTTCTTCTCTTCACCTTTTTTTCTTTTTCCTTCAGTACCACCTGTAACGCCTATTTTCTTCTTCTCTTCTAATTAGAACTTTGTAATCATGATGAATAAATAAAAGACAATTCAATTAACTCCAATTGTATCATGGTATCACAGCTGTTTTAAGATATCCAACCAAGTTCGTAGAAATTCAGAAATTAAAGAAACACCAAATAGTGTATCTCCCACAATATAACAATTGTTATGTGTCTCCAATTATGCATTCTTCAACAAAAGCACAAGAACAGAAAACCCGTACCGGTTACAGGACCAAGAAAGAATATTAATGTTGATTCACCCCATCTGTTGCAAACCTACCAGTACTAGGCTTGACCAAAATATCATTGACCAAATAATGTGACCTTGAAATCTTGAAATAAGCCATTTGTTCAGCAAATACATCATATGTTGGTTTAATAAATGTAGTACACATTGCAGAGAACCACATGAGAAAGTTGGAAATGAGTAGCAAAGTACTTCTAGACGCAAATATAAACTTTAATCTTACTGTCAACAATTACCAATTTAACAACCAATCATCACAATTTTACATTAAAAATCAAGCATGAGCAACTTGTTATAAAGCATCTAACATGTTATGTTTAACACAACAACATAGACATAAAATTCAATATCCAAATGTAGGAAATCTTTAAAATCCAATTGAGCACCCCCAAATTTTAAACCCCTGAGAAGCTTATCTAGTCTGACTACCAAACATCATTGATCTCTCACAATCCATTGCTAAACAACTCCATACCGGTCCCAACTCCAGTATAGCAAGTGTTCGCCACTTGAAGAGAAACAATAAGCCTTCCCACAAACCCAGCTATGACCAGTACGGTTATAATCCCGGTACCACATTACATTACTTTTAGCTGCAAATTATGCAATACAAAAAATCTGACAACTATTGGTTTTCATCTACATGTTTTGTTACATCTCTCATCTCAGAGATAAGTTTCTTCATTTCATCTGGATTCTCATGATTGCTTACTGCATTCAGAAGTATGTCAACGGTGACATCATTAGGCTTAAGGCCTTGCTTCATCATCTTCTTGGCTAGATGCAGAGCCTCACTGATTCTGTCATTTTTACAATAGCCGTTGATTAAGGTATTATAACTGTGTTGGTTCGGCTCAATGCCCTTTAAAGCCATTTTTTCTAATAATTCTGTTGCTTCATTGAGATTTCCCTCTAGCACATAACCCTGCAACAGTGTTGTGTAAGTGATTACATCAGGATTGACCCCTCTTTCCTCCATAAAACTCACCAGCTTCTCTGCTTCACAAGTTAATCTTTGCTTGCACAAGGAATCTATTAATGCATTGAAAGTCACTACATTGGGTGAAACGCCTTGATTTACCATATCGCGGAATACCCCAATGGCACGGCTCCAGTCACCGACAGCTGAAATCCCATGGATAATAGAACTGTATGTGACAACATCTGGCATCACCCCTCTATCTCTCATATCCTGAAGAAGCTCCGAAGCACGCAAGAAGGCGCCCCCTTTACAACAACCATCTATTAAGGTACTATATGTGAATTTATCAGCTTGAAGCCGACAGCCAACTAATTTGTCATATATTTCAAAAGCCTTGTTGATATCACCAAGTCCACAAAATCCGAGAATGAGACCATTGTAGGTATAGATATCAGGAGCAACTCCTTTCGCAACCATTTCATCAAACATTCTAAGAGCACTATGAGTGTTACCCTGGCTACACAGACTATGAATGAGAATGTTGTAGGTGATCACATCTGGAACAACACCTTTACCAGCCATGTCATCAAACATCCTCAAACCACTATCTGTGTCACCGTGGCTGCAGAGACCATGAATAAGACTGTTGTAGGTATGCAAATTGGGAAGAAGTCTACAAGCAGGCATTTCATCGAACACCTTCCGTGCTGTAATAACATCTCCATTTTTGCACAGGCCATTAATCAGAATGGTACAAGTGATCATGTCGGGCCAAACTTTTTGAGCAGCCATCTCTTTAAAGACCTCTACTGCCATATCAATCTCACCCTCTTTGCAAAAGCCATGGATTAGAGTGTTGTAAGTAATAACATCAGGGTTGCAACGATCCTTTTCTCTTATAGGTCAAGCCCAAGTCTAGTTTCACCAGTGCTGCAACGACCTTCAATTATAGTGTTGTAAGTGATCACACTAGGAGTGCATCCCATGAGAGGCATTTTAGCAAACATCTTAGCTGCAAGCCCAATCTGCTTCAATACACAGAGTCCCTTAATTAGGGAGCTGAACATGATGGTATTAACGCCACATCCTTCTCTCAAGGACTGACCAAGCACACAGAATGCAAGATCTGCTCGACCCATACGACGGCAGCAATCTATGACGAGGCCGAAGGTACGGATAGTGAGAGAGATGCCTCCATTTCTGGTACGCTTCAAGCAATTAAAGAGGTTGAGTACTGTTGAATAGCGATTAGGGTGTTTAGTTTTAGAAATGGTGGCAAGAAGGTTGTTGATGGTAAGAATGGATGGGGGGTGATTTTGTGGTGAGAGGAGGCGATGGAAGAGAGACACGGCCTCGGGCAGCTGTGTGATCTCTCCAGCTTGGATTCTCTTCCTCACCAATCTCTCCAGATGACCACCCAAAGGTTCGGCTGCCTTGGCCATGAATAAATTGAGGTGGTTTGTAATTCAATTTCTTCGCCGGAGTAGAGGAGATTCTCGCTCTAGAAAGGGAAGCCGAACAAGAAAAAGACTAAAAGAGTGAAGAGGCTGGAGATGGATTATTTTGGGCCTAGTTATCCCGTAATTGAAAAAATTGAATTTATTTGTTGCCATTAGCAACTTAGCAATATTTTTCAAATTAATCGCATAACTGTTAATTTTTAAATTATCAAAGAGAGTAATTTTTGGTAATTGTAAGGATGAAAAAACTCTATGTAACTTTATAAAGTAATTGCAAAATTTAAAATATTTCTTTAAGACACTAAATTATTAAGATGCTAACGTCAAATTTCTATTATTTTTTGAAGAAGTTCATGTATTGAAAAAAACTCGAAATTACTTATTCCCTCCTCTAAAATTCATAATATCATATTTACCCTTCTAAAATTGAACAACTCACAAATTTATTCATTTTATTATTTTTCTTATTGAACGAATTTTAAATTTATAAATAACCCATTTTATCTTTTGTTAGAAAATAAAAAATATATAGCATGTTTCAGAAAAATATGAGTCTTTTAATTGAACGTTTGTGAGGGAAAAAATGGATCATTTCTTTACTTCTGACCAATGTTTTAAAATACAGTTTTGTTCATGCATGCGAAAGGCCACTGCATACCGCATATACAAATTTTAACACGGATCGTAAAATAAGAATTCATATATAAACATATTTATATATGTGTATTTGAATTTATTTTCACATAAACAACATGAAGTGTGTCTTATAGTATGTGAAAAATACAATAAATTTTTGCATAAGAATCAAACATGCTTGCTTCTTCACAATTATAATTAAACTTGTTTTCCACATAAACAACAAATTTTGTATGCAACAATTATAAAGACCACATAACGCATATTAAATTAGAGATTTGAGGTTGGATCCGTATAATGCATATTAAATTTTGATTTCATGCACGGCATATTAAATTTTTCACCATGATATGCTTGTATAAATGAAGAATACTTTGTGTTTTTTTTTTTTTTTTTTTGTAGAAGTTAGCAAACATGTCTTCTAGTATAGTATGAAACAAATTTTGTTGCCAACTTTCCAAGGGCAATTTTGCAAGGTTTTCTTTTTAGTAGCCATAAAATAGACTGATTTTATCAAATGCTCAGAATTTTACATCTGGCAATAAAATAAAAATAGAACAATCTCAGCAAATCTACTGATTTCTATTAGAAGAAGCTATGACCTGAAAAACACAGGTCCTGTAAAGTACAGCTGTGTTCTGAGGGGTGTAACTGTCCCCAAGCCCGTACCCCGCAAAATTGGCTTTGGCATTGATAAAATGGCCGGCTAATGATTTGCTGGCAACTGCCTCTCACCATATCTCATAGAATTCTTCCATTACTCTGTGGGATTTATCTATCGATGACAAGGGTAAGTACTCCACCTGCAGTTAGGACAAGTAAAAGGAAAATATATATCTTTAAATGAGTAACAACTATCCTTACAAAAGTTTTTTCAATTGACATGCCAATTTTTTAATCCTTACAAAAATGGTAGGGAGAGGTAAGAAAACAGTGCAGTGTACCATTGGTTTCTTTAATTTAATTCCTCTTTGACCACCAATAATGGTTTCTTTAATTTAATTTTTTTTCATGGGTTTATTAATGTTCAATTGCACAAAGGGTAAACAAACGTTACATGTCAAACTGAATAATTACTATTGCACAATCAAGGATTACCCATTAAAAACTGATTACAAATTAATTTGCAATGAATATATTTTAAATACTGAGGAAAACTAGGGGCAAAGATTTACACGTGTCATTTAGTGCCATCTACAGAACATGAACAATACACCAAAACAAGCATGTTTATTTTAACTGAAAACAAATTACTAGGATAACAGAGACTGAACTGAATTGTAATTGTGAAGCTTAATTGCACCTAATTAAGATTAATTATTGAAATGAAAATCAATTTTGGAATAGTTGTTGCAAATTTAAAAAGGGGCCGGGTAACAACCTTTCATGCGTAGGGAAGCATAAAAGCAACAGCACAAATAATCTCTAATTAATAAGATGGGAAGATTTCTCTAATTGGCGAGACTGAATAAAAACAAAAACAATACAATTAGATAACTTATATGTTTAGGCCTTTTGAAGGTCTGCATTAATTCAAACCAAATTAAATGCACTCCAAACTGTTAGCTGGTTTGAATAGAGTCACCCCATCATCACCTCTTCTTCTTTTTCCTTCAGTAGCACCTGTAACGCCTATTTTCTTCTTCTCTTCTAATTGGAACTTTGTAATGATGATGAATCAATAAAAGACAATTCAATTAACTCCAATTGTATCAAGGTATCACAGCTGTTTTAAGATATCCAACCAAGTTCGTAGAAATACAGAAATTCAATATCCAAATGTAGGAAATCTTTAAAATCCAATTGAGCACCCCCAAATTTTAAACCCCTGAGAAGCTTATCTAGTCTGACTACCAAACATCATTGATCTCTCACAATCCATTGCTAAACAACTCCATACCGGTCCCAACTCCAGTATAGCAAGTGTTCGCCACTTGAAGAGAAACAATAAGCCTTCCCACAAACCCAGCTATGACCAGTACGGTTATAATCCCGGTACCACATTACATTACTTTTAGCTGCAAATTATGCAATACAAAAAATCTGACAACTATTGGTTTTCATCTACATGTTTTGTTACATCTCTCATCTCAGAGATAAGTTTCTTCATTTCATCTGGATTCTCATGATTGCTTACTGCATTCAGAAGTATGTCAACGGTGACATCATTAGGCTTAAGGCCTTGCTTCATCATCTTCTTGGCTAGATGCAGAGCCTCACTGATTCTGTCATTTTTACAATAGCCGTAGATTAAGGTACTATAACTGTGTTGGTCCGGCTCAATGCCTTTTAAAGCCATTTTTTCTAATAATTCTGTTGCTTCATTGAGATTTCCCTCTAGCACGTAACCATGCATCAGTGCATTGTAAGTGATAACATTAGGCTTCACCCCTCTTTCCACCATAAAACCAACCAGCTTCTCTGCTTCACAGGTTATTTGTTGCTTGCACAGGGAATCTATTAATGCACCAAAAGTCACTACATCAGGTGAAATCCCTTGACTTACCATATCACGGAATACCCCAATGGCACGGTTCCAGTCACCGGCAGCAGAAGTCCCGTGGATAATAGAATTGTAGGTGACAACATTTGGCATCACCCCTCTATCTATCATCTCCTGAAGAAGCTCCGAAGCACGCAAGAAGGCCCCCTCTTTGCAACAACCATCTATTATGGTATTATATGTGAACTCATCTGCTTGGAGCCCAGAGCCAACTAATTTGTCATATATTTGAAATGCCTTGTTGATATCACCAAGTCCACAAAATCCGAGAATGAGACCATTGTAGGTATAGATATCAGGAGCAACACCTTTCACAACCATTTCATCAAACATTCTGAGAGCACTATGAGTGTTACCCTGGCTACACAGACTATGAATGAGAATGCTGTAGGTGATCACATTTGGAACAACACCTTTACCAGCCATGTCATCAAACATCCTCAAACCACTATCTGTGTCACCCTGGCTGCAGAGACCATGAATAAGACTGTTGTAGGTATGCAAATCAGGAACAAGTCTACAAGCAGGCATTTCTTCGAACACCTTCCGTGCTGTAACAACATCACCATTTTTGCACAGGCCATCAATGAGAATGTTACAAGTGATCACATTAGGCCACACTGCTTGAGCAGCCATCTCTTTAAAGATCTCTACCGCCATGTCAATCTCACCCTCTTTGCAAAAGCCATGGATTAGAGTGCTGTAAGTAATAACATTAGGCTTGCAACTACCTCCTTCTCTTGCCATCTGACGACACAGCTCAAGGCCAAGTCTGCTGTCCCTAGTGCTGCAAAGGCCTTCAATGAGCGTGTTGTAAATTATCAAATTAGGAGCGCATCCCATGAGAGGCATTTTAGCAAACACCTTAGCTGCAAGCCCAATCTGCTTCGATACACAGAGTCCCTTGATCAAGGAACCGAACATGATGGTATTAACACCACATCCTTCTCTCAAGGACTGACCAAGCACACAGAATGCGAGATCTGCTCGCCTCATGCGACGACAACAATCTATGACGAGACCGAAGGTACGGATGGTGGGAGAGATGCCTCTATCTCTGGTATGCTTGAAGCAATTAAAGAGGTTGAGTACGGTTGAGTAGCGGCTGGAGTGTTTAGTTTTAGAAATGGTGGCAAGAAGGCTGTTGATGGTAAAAATGGATGGCGGGTGATTTTGTGGTGAGAGAAGGCGATGGAAGAGAGACACAGCCTCGGGCAACTGAAGGCTCTCTCCAGATTGAATTCTCTGTTGTACCAATCTCTCCAGGTGACCAGCAAAATGTTTGGTTGCCTTGGCATTCATCGATAAAACCAAGTGAGATGTGATGGTTTAGTGTTGAATCTTCTTGGCAAGATTAGAGAGGAGAGATTTTTGCTGAAAGAAGTGAAGCCCAACCCAAAAAGAGGGAAGAGGCTGGATGGAGGATGGGGTACTATCGGATCTTAATCCCAAAAAATTCCAACCGCATCCGTAAAATATATTATTTTGGGTTTAGTTACAGTTAAAAGTTCATAGGGGTATTTTTCTTTTTGCTATAGAGGATGAAATTTTTATTTCTGCTTGTTAGTTGTAGAGAGTTTTGATTGAATTTAGTTGTAGCCTTGGTATTCTGTTGTCAAATTGAGATTGAATTTTTGGTGGTTCTTTAACATGCAGATTTTTTTTTAATATCCAACATTATATATAAAGTAATAAATATATCTAGTTTATCTGAACATTTTTAAAAATGTTCAAACGGGCCAAACTTTCAGCGGCCGAGAAAAGAATAGGATCATCGAAAGAGAGTAGATTTTTTTTAAATTTTAATCACAAGAAATATATTAAAATATAATATCAATATTTTTTTTTTGAAATGCTTGGTACAGACAGGTACTATAAATATATAAAAGTTTAAATGTGTGTTATTATTCAATAAATTATTACGTCAGGAACATAACTAATTAAATTGTGACTGTATTTTCGAATTTTTATTTGTGGTCTTTAAAGAGAGTAGATATAAACAGACTCATTTGTCGAAATTTATCTGCTAGTTGTTTAATTTAATTAGTTTAATCAAAATCCAATCAGCTCAAGTTTTGCAAGAGCATGTTGGTTTGCGGGTGCTTTGTCAATCATGTGTGACGGTATCAGTCCAATTAACTTTCCAGGAAACAATAATATATACAATTGCATAAGGATTCAATTGCTAACTCAATGTGGGCTATTTGGAGTTTTAATGTAATAGGAATGGAATATTGTAGCAGGAATGTAATAGTGTTCCTGTAAATGCTACGGGCTTGCAACATGCAAAAAAAAAATAATATCATCTCTTATCATTCCATCTTCAAAAATAATTAAAGCATCAAACTCTGAGTCTCTCCTTTAAAATGGTTTCTCAAGAGATTCTCTCAAGCCCACCTCACACCATAACCCAAGAAGACTCTCTCTCTCTCTGCCTTCTACTTCTCAACCGAAGCGGAGAACATACATGACCAAAATACAACAAATGATCACCAAAACATATTATCCAAACTCATTTTCAAATGCTCTATTTGTGGAAAAGGTTTCTCTTCTTACCAAGCTCTAGGTGCTCACAAGTCAAGTCACCGCCGACCGATGCATCATGGCCAAATTGAAACTATAAAAATGGCGCCTGGAATTGTGTGTGATTTTTCATATACAATGAGTTTTGTAATTTTATGTGTGCGCTATTCTTATTCATGGACTGACAAATTCACAATGCATACCCTGCTGAACTATACGATTGAAATTTAGATTGATTAATACTGAAAACCGGACCTATCAGAATACAGTCAAAGCATCACAAAAACATCAAACCACAGTCTATCAGAATACTCTGCCAAAGGAATAGAGCACTTGCAGTGGCAGAGCACGAACCACACAACTGAAGGCCCACAATACAGGTCCAAAAAGAAGGCAACAGCTAGGGAAAAATTGAATCCTTGAATCATGTGCTGGTAAAAATCACCACAAAAGACCACAGACGTTGGATCTGCATCCGATAGCTGAGGGGCAGCTGAAAACACTGTTCATTCACCATTGTAGACCTATATATGTTCAAGATTGAGGATGAATCAGTAAAAAGCAACTTGTCCTATAAGATAAATCATCATACAACTGATCAAAGCATTGTGCTGCCACTCTTTCCTGCAGCACCATTTTTCAAGTTGTGTTTTTTTACAAGCATGCCTTTTATTGAATTTGCAAATGTTTCTTTTCTTTTCTTTTCTCTTTTTTTTGTCTTACTGAAGTTACTGGTACAGTAACATGTTTCAATCTGTCCTTGCAAGACAAAAATAGCCAAATCGGTAAAAAAAAAAAAGTGTTATTTTTAGCTTTAATTGAATAAATATTATATCTTACTTGAAAAACAAACTACTTAATTGTGCAACAACAATCAATCAAGAAGTTAATAATCACAAACAATTATAGAACAAAGTGCCTTATCAGCTGTACCATTAACCGTTGCACCTTGCTTCGGAGCATCAGGCAATCCTCTGTTATAACCTCACCTGGAATAAGCAATGGAATACCAGGTGGATATGTGCAAATTTCATTGTAAATAATGCATCTCTATGAGTCAATTCCAACATAGAGAGGGAAAATCAGAAAAAAATCTACTTCGACAGATTTGGTCAACCCAGCTTCTGTTGAACTAATAAAGACAATCTCCAAATGCCTCCTTGAAGTAACCAATTACCAATTCACAAACCAATTGCCTTGGATAGATTTCAAGACCTGTGCTGACCACAACTAAAAGAATAAGAGAAAAATGAAATCATACATTGGAGAACTAAACTATTGAATTAATACTATTTTCTTTTAGGGGCAGTTGGATTTATGCCACTCAAAAACTTCAAAATTGTATTTTTGCCACTTTGGAGGAATATTCCTTTTGGTTGATGATACAACATCCCCAATTTTGCACCCAGTAGCAATTTTTTTTTTTTTTTTTTTTTTTTAATCAACCTTTGCTCTTAACTTTGGGGCGATATTTTCTACTGATTCTTGCCTCCCCTCACCTCATCGTGTTTACCCGCAATCTTCCCCACTTCTTAGGGTACTATACGGCAGGATGATTCTTTTGGTTTGACAAGAACTTTTGAAAATCAAGCCCTATAAGCTAATATCCTTGGGTTGAGGATGGTTAAATAAAACTTTTACGCAATATACATCTTATGTTTTGAACAGTTTTCATGAGTTTTGGCATGATCTCCCCTACTTGCCTTCCTAGAATATAAAGAAACTTAGAAAGCCATTAACAGACCTTGCTCTGATACCAGGGTTGGATCGATCAGAGGCGTCTTCAAACTTCAGCGGGTTACTGCGAACACAGGAAGAATGAAAACACACAAGCGGAAATTATATTAAGTGGAATGTTTACAAGAGAGAAGTGGAAGAGAGAGAAGTGAAACTTGCTGGTGCTCAGCTTGTTTCGCAACTCCTAAACAAGCTCTTATATAGAGACTTAGGAACGGAATCTCATTATTACGCCGGGTGCTCATTGGGCCCCATCGCGCGTGAATAAAGGATAGTCCACAATCCTTTGTCTCCCACTAAAGAAAAAGGTGCTAATAATGCACCGAAAGTTGGCCAGGCTATGGCCCACACAAAAATAAAGGAACGGCCTAAACGTTCAGGCCCAAAAAGTAAAACACACTAAAATTAAAGTGATGCCAATAATGCACACCTTTGGCATCTTACTATAGGGTAGATACAATTACGCTTTTTCAGACCCTAAATACCTTGATCTCACAAATCAGCTTCTTGAGTTCTTGGTATTTCTTCTGAAGTCCTGTAAGCGTAAGACGGACTTGGGGCAACCAGTCTCCCCAATAGTTATCCTTTGTAGCGAACTTAGAACATTGCGCTTCCTTCATTTGCTGAATTTTAATTAAATCCGTAACACCTTCTAACATTCGCGAAATTGCCCGGTTTTCTATTGTCCGGAGCTGGAGCCTAAGCTCCTGTTCTCGGCGCAAATTATTGGATACGCCATATGTTTGCCGTAATAAATCCCGGTACTGGCAAACGATTGACTGATTTGCAGGATTATGTGGGACATTTTCTCCTGCACCTTCGGGTTGGGCTGCTCCTTGCTCTCCTGGAGAGCCCCTGCTAGATTGTCCAATATGTCCTGAGCCTCCTTGTTGGGCCATCCTGCATCAATCAAGACATTAATTAGTCGGGACAGGGAGTCAGCCAAAAGGTTGTCTCGCCCATCAATGTGTTCAAACTGAACATCTATTCCAAGCCCTGTCACGAAATCCGTGAATGCAACCCATCGCACTCTTGAAGGCTTATTTATGTTAGATTTGTTGAAGAAACTAATAATCGCTTGACAGTCTGTACGAATTATTAATTCCTTCCTATCGAGGTAGTAAATCTTTAAAGCCTCAAGACTATTCATCACCGCGAAGATCTCAGCATCTATTGTTGATTTTGGCGGGTTGAACTTGCCACTTGCGTATGCGCATGGCTTTTCCGTGTTTTTCGGGTCGTATCTCCTTGGTTTCCATTTGCATACCCCGCCCCATCCGTCCATGCATCCGTCTGTTTCAATAACGATAAAGCATTCTTCGGGGGTACACATAAGTCAGGCAGGTTCTGAACCTGCTGCTTAATCATGCGAATAAGCTCCCAGTCCTGTTTATTTAACCGTTTATCACCAGTAGGACTAGTTTTCGCATAGAGAGGGCTTAAGAGTTTTCCAAGATTTGGAATATAACTCCTAGCGTAGTTGAGGATTCCCAACCAGGATCTCATCCCGGATTTTTGGGTGAGGTCATCTTCTTTGTATTCCTCAATCTTCTTGATAATGTTCGGCTGTAGTCGTATAATGCCTTTGCCAATAACTGCCCCTAGGAACTCAATCTGGGGTACAGCTATTTTCATCTTTGTTGGGCTGAGGACGAGCCCGAACTCCTCACATTTTGCCAACATCTTTTGCAAGTGCTCTGCATGCTCCTTTTCAGTTTGAGAGAACACCAGAATATCATCAATGTACACCGCAATGAAATCTTCGGTGCCCTTAAAACAGTGATCCATTTTGCGTTGGAAGACTGCAGGAGCATTTTTCAGTCCGAACGGCATTACTAGCCATTCATACAATCCATCCGGTACCCAGAACGCAGTCCATTCCACTGAGTCCGGGTGCATTGCCACCTGGTGGAATCCACTCTTCAGGTCGAATTTTGAGTAGATTTTACTATTCGCCACCTTTCTCATGATGGTGTTGATACCCGGAAGACTATATTGGTCTTTCTCCGTAATATCGTTTAACCTCCTATAGTTGAACACCATTCTTTCCCTTCCCTTCTCTTCTTTTCCGGTTTTGGGGTCGATTGTTGTACCGGAATGCACAATTATGGCCGTTGTGCGGTGTCTGCTTTTGCTGGGCCTTATTACTCCTAGTTTTAATAAGGCTTCAACATGCTTCGTAAAGGCCCCTTTCATCTGCGGTGTTACATGTTTCAAGGGCCTATCCTCAATAATGAAATCTGGATTTTTGATATCCAGTTTACAGATTACTTGGTTCTTGGCCCAATGCTGTAGCGGATTTTCACCAATAAATCCTGCTTCCTTCAGCCTTCTTAGTATGGGGTCAAATGTTGTTGCAAAGCTCGGGGACGTGTGCCCGAAGTTGTAATGAACCATCTCTTGGAGCTGAATATGCTCCAAGTCCTCTAGGTCTTCCTCTTCAAGCGCTAAAATCTTTGCCTGGGGTTGGGTATTGATGACGGTGAGGTTTTTGTAAAAGGTTATCGTGTCGCCCTCTATCCTCAGGCCTCCATGCATAGAGCGTATAAAGTTACACCCTATGATCATTTGGATTTCTCCGCCCAATTTCATTGGAAATGCGTAGGTGTATGGTATACGGAATTGATTTTCTCCAATAACCATTCTTCCGTATTTTAGTTTCATGTTGGCTGTTTGGGTTGAGTTTACGCCTGTAAATTGTACCACAAAAGTATTTTCTTCAAGGGCTTCCTTTGGTACTGAGCCCTGATCTATACAGCAGGTTGTGGCTCCAGTGTCGAGAATGGCTCTTGCTCTAAACTTCTGGATCCCGGGAATATCGAACTCCACCTCTAGATTATACAGTCTGTTTTTGATAATTCTCCCGGTGGATGGTTCACTGCTGTTTTTGCAGACTGTTTCTCCATGGAGAACGTTAACTCCTTCGTCTGCATTAACGCCCTTTCCCTTTTTGTCACGTGCCAGGTCATCGAAATCCTCCTCAAATTGTTCTTCAAGGAGTTTTTTGTACTTCTCTTTATAATGATTTGCTTCTTTCTGTAACCTCTCCATTTCAGCCTCGCACCAAATGATGTAATCTCTCTGTTCTTGAACAAGGGTTCTGAGGTTAATTTGTGCTGGTGCGGTTGTGGGGCTTACTGGCACTTCCTTTTTAAAATAGAATGGGCCACAAAGGTTGCACGCCGTGACTCCACATTCGGGACAATGTATCCTTGCGCGAATGATGGTTTCCCTAGCGCAACAGGAACACTGTGTTTTGAACGGTTGCTCAATCACCTGATTATGCTGCCATTGGTGCTGGCAATTCATCTGTTTCTCAGGTAGTTTTATTCGGGGTCGATAACCCGAATTTTCTTCACCGAGCATGAAAAGGGAGTTTAGTTGTAAGGTCTGAACCCCTTGTTGTAAATTCATCTCTCCATCTTCTCCTTCAGAAATACTGAAAATAGCATCACTTTGATTTTCTCCTTCTTGCACCGATATGATATCGCAATCTTCTGGTATGTCCAGTCCTTCAAAGATTGCGGCTCGTTTGATATTTCTTTTATCACTGGGGCATTCTCGTGCAAAATGACCTTCTTGTCCGCATAGGTAGCACTTGCATCTTTTGTTTCTGATCAAATGCTTCCTCTTTTCTATTCTGGCATGGGACTCATGAGGTTTGCCTTTATAGGTTTTTGACATCCGCAGGCCATACCTCTTTTCTGGTTTTCGGTAATAGCCAGGAATAGGGATTTGACTGCAGAAGGAGAGGTCTTTGAGTGACCGTTTGAATGCGGCATCTTTGCATTCATTCTCCAGGTATTTGTATGCGAATAATACCCTTGGGATAACTCCGACCGTGAGGCCAGGGTATCTTTCTTCGAATGCGGTTCTTATCCTGGTTCCCAGATCACCGGGCATTTTTAACCAGAATTTCTCTGAGAGTTCTGGGCTAATATACATTCGTCCAGATTTCGCTGCTAAACGTAAATATTCATTCATGTATTGAATAAGATATTTTACGTTGTCGCATGTCAGTCTCTCCAGATCTCTGTAGGCTTGATCTTGGATTACTGTTGATCCTTGGGCAGGATCCTCCAACGAAAACACCCTTCTCATCTGAGAAAGTATGTTTTGGGTACCTTCTCGACCATCTGCCACTGTTATTAATGCCTCGTATTCAGCGAGGAATTGCATCCTCCACTGAACCCATGTTAGCTTTTCTACCTCGCCTAAGAGGTTTTCCATATATTCAATTTTGTCTCTTGGATCTGTGAATCCTTTTTCTGCTACATGGTTTCGTGTGATAGATTCCCATCTTGAGAATGCATCATGGAATAACCCCAGTTGATCCGGGATTACAAACATGGCACCTTGCTGCTGTTGTGCTGATGGCAGGGTCCACATTTCATTGTTGTAGCCTCCACGAAAGTGTCCTGTTTTGGGCACCCTTTCATCAAACGTGGGGGCTTGCCTTGCCTCATTTGTCGCTCTGGCAGGAGGGTAACTGGGCATATGCATCGATTGGTCCGGCGGTGGTCGGTAGTGTGACATTGCTGAAGAACCAGTTGATGCGAAGGCATGTTCCGTCATTGCCCTTGACAGGTTTCTGAGTTGAGGGTAGTCAAAAAGCCCTTCTGTTTCATTTATCATAAAAACAGTGTTGGCCTTTTCTGTTTCTTTTTCCTTGCCATGTCTGCTGACACTGAGCCCGAAATCATCGAGCTGATTACCCCCTCTATCTACCGAAAAAGGATTGATCCAATCCTTTTCATCATCAGTATCCCAGATAGGACAGGGGAGTGCTGATTCAGGAGTAGGTGGTTGTGCTGACTGGGTAGCAAGGTATCGTATATACTGCCAGTCATCTTCTTCTTCATCATCATCACTCCCTTCTTCTGTTAGGATCATTATGGTTTCGCTTCCAACTTCATTCTCATCATCATCATCGGGTGTGACATCTGTGTTTTCAGGGGCTGGTACGTAATCTCCAAATGATATAGAGATTCGTCCATCGAGTAGGTTTCTGGTTAGTAATTCAGTAGGCATCATAGGGATAGTGACCCTAGTCTGCCTCACTAACCAGTTGTTGCCCTGAGTCTCCTGGGCTGAGTACCTCCTTCTAGGGAGAGCTCGTACTCCCCTGCTCACCAAGTACTCAGATACATTGTTTATCTGATAGGCAAATCCGACATTTGGTGTGTTGGACAACCGTCCGACTAATCCTCTGGTGATTAAGAGGTTGGCTTCGCCATTCTGCCAGTTCTGATATCCTCTTGTTAGGATAGATATCTGGAAATTTCTGTAGAAATCTCCGATTGTCTGCATAGTGTCCGGTATAACGAACACCAACTGGCTGCCTTTTGTTAGATCAATCTCCATGGTCGCAAATATCGACTGATCCCCTTGCCACCTATTGTCCCTGAAGACGATTAAGGCTGAGGTTCCCTCATCTTGTCTGTGCAGAATTTGCACCCTGACTTGTGCGACTCCAATGTGGATAAACTGCATTCCACTCTGTCTGAGGGCCTCGTAGCTCTCAGGCTGTATAAAAGGCCTATCTATCTGCTGGTTATCAACACAGAGAATAGCCTCCTCGGAGAGGTGATTATAGACACGGTGGTTGTTGTCATCTCTTCGAGAGTTGTACAGTACCTCAGCAGGTACTATGGCAGCTCTGTCCCTTAGAGACCTCCTTAGTTGTGCTTCAGGCTCAACTTGCTCTTCTAGGGTCATCTGATATGGATTTCTACCAGTAATGGTTCGTGCCAGATTTCTCAAATTTCTTTGAGTGTTGTATCTCCTTCTTTGCCCTCGCCTGTACTCTCGCACCTGGTCTTCGAATAATGGGCCTCCAGGATTTATGGTTTGAGTTTGGGACACACTGGGCCTGCCTGATGTTTCCATCACTTGAGTTTTTGCCTTTCTTCTTGAAGGATAACAAAGGGGTCCTTAAAGACTTTCAGTACCCCTTTCCTTTCCCTAGGTTTTGAGGGTCCGATTGATAACTTCGCGAGTCTGGCTGATAGCTCGTCAGTTATGTTGGTTGGCAATTGCACGCTCTCGTGCTTCGAGATTTGGTCCTTCAGAACCTTTATCTCTGCCTCAAGGTTTTTGATCTCCTCAAGTATTTGTACAAGCAGCTGGATTTGGGTATTGTTCTGTTTTATTATTGCGGTTGTGCCTGATGTACCACCACGGTTGTCAGCAGGTTTTGCGAAACCTACTGCTGGTGACTCGATCGGGTTGGTTGCTTGAACTGCTTGCTTGTAGAACTGGGAGTTTTGAGTGTTCGTATAATCACTCATGAACTGGCCCACGTTTCCACCTTTTTGAGTATAGCTTCCACCCGGTTTAGTTTCAGGCTTAGGTCCTCAGAGATTTTGAGGGCCTCTGCTTCAACTAGTTTGGGTTGCTTAGCTATCTCAGATACCAGAGTTTTAACCTCTGATGTTGTTAAGGGACGGTTTTCTGTGAATAGGATTGTGAGGTTTTTCAGATTTCGTTCAAGTTTTTGTATTTTCTGGTCTAGGGAATGTATTTGTTCTTGGGTTTGTTTAAAGTTTTTCAGGCTAACTCGGCTAAACAGGTTTAATCTGTCATATACAACAGATATGTTACTGGCTAGTTGTTTATTGGTTACGGTTGTTGTTTCCGAGAGATCTAGGTACTCTAGGGTCGAAGTTCGAGATTTTGTATACCACTCCTGTATAGATTGCTCCCACCTTTCGCTCATAAAAGTATTTTGAAATTGTTTTTAATAAACACGGGATTTTTGAGTATCCTAGGTTGGCAATTCGGGTTTGATCATACCATTTATCATTATTTCTGTTCAAGGTTTATACACATCTGATTTTTTTTGGGGACAAACTTTGGAGCTATCAATCATACCACTTTTGGGTTGGGTGGCAAATTTACAATTTCTCTGTTTTGTAGTGGCAATTTTACAATTATCCCTTTCTTTTAACATACACCAACACACACATTGTCTCACAAAAGTAGAGTACGACTAAGCATTTTCACATAATCAACATGTACAACAAATAAAATTATTAATATCTACTGGTTTTCATCTACATATTTTCTTCCATCTCTCATCTCAGAGATAATTTTCTTCATTGCATCTGGATTCTCATGATTGCTTAATGCATTTAAAAGTATATCAAAGGTGACATCATCAGGCTTAAGGCCTTCCTTCATCATCTTCTCGGCCAAATGTAGAGCCTCACTCATTCTGTCATTTCTACAATAACCGTTGATTAATATACTATAACTGTGTTGGTCCGGCTTAATGCCTTTTAAAGCCATCCTTTCTAATAATTCTGCTGCTTCATTGAGGCGGCCTTCAAGCGCATAACCTTGTAACAATGATGTGTAAATGATTACATTAGGTTTCTCCCCTCTTTCCTCCATAAAACAAATCACCTTCTCAGCTTCACAGGTTAGTCCTTGCTTGCACAGGGAATCTATTAATGCACCAAAAGTCACTACATTAGGTGAAATACCTTGACTAACCATATCACGGAATACCCCAATGGCACTGTTCCAGTCACCGACAGCTGAAATCCCGTGGATAATAGAACTGTATGTGACAACATTGGGCATCACTCCTCTCTCCCTCATCTCGTGAAGAAGCTCTGAAGCACGCAAGAAGGCCCCCCCTTTGCAACAACCATCTATTAAGGTACTATATGTG
Organism: Carex kokanica; assembly: GCA_025461125.1. Classification (NCBI taxonomy): domain Eukaryota; kingdom Viridiplantae; phylum Streptophyta; class Magnoliopsida; order Poales; family Cyperaceae; genus Carex; species Carex kokanica. Next base: position 86,277 of record JAJGRX010000083.1, on the reverse strand, counting down.
AACTCATCAGCTTGAAGCCTACAGCCAACTAATTTGTCATATATTTCAAAAGCTTTGTTGATATCACCAAGCCCACAAAATCCATTAATGAGGCCATTGTAGGTATAGACATCCGGAGCAACTCCTTTCGCAATCATTTCATCGAACAATCTGAGAGCACTGTGAGTGTTACCCTGGCTACACAGATGATGAATGAGAATGTTGTAGGTGATCACATTTGGAACAACACCTTTACCAGCCATGTCATCAAACATCCTCAAACCACTATCTGTGTCACCCTGGCTGCAGAGACCATGAATAAGACTGTTGTAGGTACGCAAATTGGGAACAAGTCTACAAGCAGGCATTTCATCGAACACCTTCCGTGCTGTAATAACATCTCCATTTTTGCACAGGCCATCAATGAGAATGGTACAAGTGATCACGTCGGGCCACACTTTTTGAGCAGCCATCTCTTTAAAGATCTCTACTGCCATATCAATCTCACCATCTTTGCAAAAGCCATGGATTAGAGTGTTGTAAGTAATAACATCAGGTTTGCAACTAACCTCTTCTCTTGCCATCTGACGACACAACTCAAGCCCAAGTCTGATTTCACCGGTGCTGCAAAGCCCTTCAATTAAAGTGTTGTAAATTATTAAATTGGGAGTGCATCCCATGAGAGGCATTCTAGCAAACACCTTACCAGCAAGCCCAATCTGCTTCAATGCACAGAGTCCCTTGATCACGGAGCCGAACATGATGGTATCAACACCACATCCTTCTCTCAAGGACTGACCAAGCACACAGAATGCGAGATCCGCTCGACCCATGCGACGGCAGCAATCTATGACGAGGCCAAAGGTACGGATGGTGGGAGAGACGCCTCTATCTCTGGTACGCTTCAAGCAATTAGAGAGGTTGAGTATTGTTGAGTAACGATTAGGGTGCTTTGTTTTAGAAATGGAAGCAAGAAGGCTGTTGATGGTGCGAATGGATGGCGGGTGATTTTGTGGTGAGAGGAGGCGATGGAAGAGAGACACGGCCTCGGGCAGCTGTGTGATCTCTCCAGCTTGGATTCTCTTCCTGACCAATCTCTCCAGGTGACCACCCAATGGTTTGGCTGCCTTGGCATTCATAAATAAATCTCTGTAGGTGACATCGAATTTGTTCAATTTCTTGGTAGGAGCAGAGATCAGAGATTCGCGCTCTGTAAACAAGTCAGGGCTTTGGGTTCACTGGAGGCTAAAGCGGAGCGGATGGGTACTTTGGGTCTAGATCCAAATCACTGCGGATGGTCTGTGTAGAACCGTAAAATTTCAATTATTGGAGACTCTTTGGTAAAGTCAATGCGGTTGCAAAACTTAATTGGACCATAATATTTTTTAAATTACTTGAGGTGTTTGGTCAATTTGCAAATTATTAACCACCGACAAGTTTCCTTCTAGGTACCGTAAAAGATTCTCCTCACTTTACGGCTTGAGATTTACTCCCAACTGTTTCGAGATTCAGGCTAGCACAGGGACAATATTATTGGGCTTTGAGATTCGGGCTAGCACAGAGGCAGTATTGTTGGTCTTTGAAATTCATGCCAAGTTAAAAAAAACATTCTAGATCCACTAATTGTAAAAGATTCTCTATTAGAGTACCGGATAGGATCTGAATTAATTAACAACTAGAACATATAATTTTTCACTATCAGAAACTATGTCGAGCTGGCTGAATCACATTTTCGTCCTTCATATTAAAATAGAAAAGAGATATTGTTGTCCAAACTATAAAAATGAGATTATAAAGTCAAATGAGAATTATTAATAATAAATATTAAGTATTCTAAGATAAAATAACTTTAAAATGACTCTATAATATAATATGTGTTAGATACGTATTATACATTTATAGTATAATAATAACAAATCTTAACGAAATAGTTTTAAAAATTATTTCTTTTGTAGCTTGAATGCAAGAACTGATTTCTAACCCAATTCCTCAATTATTTTTCTTTTTTTTAGCATGCATGCCATTTTGATCTTGAGATCGCAAATGCATAACTGATACTGGTAATTGCTAGTAATTTGGGACCTCCAATTTGGAGGATTCAAGAAAAAGTCAAAATTTTGCATCATATTTTATCCTTTTTATGCTAATTAGATAGAGTAGGTGTTGTTATAGGGAATGTTTTGTTAGATGCCTTTACAAAATTTTAGTTATGAAAATTAATGACTGGCTTAGCTAAGTTACAAACAATTCCTTGGCTTAGGTGTGGTACATAACTAGTATTAAAATAGAAGCCTCTGTTCCTTTCTTTTAATTACACGGCAGAGATGTAACTTTTAGGAAAATATAAATAAAATATTATGGTTAACCTTACCCTAAAAAACATTTACCTGCTATGTTATGCATGTATGTATACTTCTAAAACTTACCCTAAGAAAATGTTTATCTACTAAATTTACCATTGCATAAGGAACAACTCAGGATGAAATAGTAACATGTATTACCTCATTTCAACTGCCCCTAAAAGGCACAATAACTGCTAATGACTTGTGTACTGTCGAAATCTATCACTAAATTTATGACAGAAATACCCATACTATTTTTTAAGGTCTGAGTGAGGCAATGGTAATATGCATATTACATAATGGCCTGCCCTATCCAAACAATCACAGTGACCAGAATGGTTAAATATGATTAAATGTGATTAACGTGACCAGTTACGATATGACTTGGTCACGGTGTGATTCACATGACGTGATCATTTGCTGATCATATCTATTCATTTTGTCATGAGAAAAATTGATTTAATCACGGCATGTGACACAACACGATTTTTCCACAGTAGATTGGAGTGAGATTTAATATGGTGCGTTGGGGGCGCGGCATGTGAAAATATGTGGTCAAGGTGTGTGTAATTACTTCTCGTGGGGCCGGTTTGTAGTGTCTTCATCTTTGCATGATCTACTGTGGATGGGACCACACCACTTCAGAATGGGTGGTCAAAATCAAGACAATTAATAAATGATAATGAGATCTGAATACAATGAGATTCAGTGGTTAGTTTTAATCTGTCATGAATCTCAAATCAGAGCCCCTATATCTAAATAATTGTTGTCAAAAACGGGTTAATTGGCTATTTAATCGGTGGCGGTGATCAAACTGTCACGAATAGACTTGACCGAGGTGTGTTTGTGGATTTTTCTGTTTAATCGATCGATTATGTCTAAGACAAGCATGTCAATTCTGAAGAAAACAGAGCCTCAATTTCTCATTGAATCAGCCTAAAAGTTTTGTTACATGAATTCAAGCTGTAAGAAAATAATTGTTTTGGTGCACTTTCTTTACACAGAACATGATGACCACACTAAAATGAAGCCACCTTTATTCAAATTAATCACTATAAACATATGTACTGGTAAAGCACCATCTCTACTGCTACTGGCACCATTAGTAATTTTACCATCAGCATTGAAATTCATATCACCTAATTTGATCATTTACAACACTCTTATTGAGAATTCATATCACCTAGAGTAACTCAAATTTGAGTTTAGATCCAGACTGTCAGATCTGTTTTGGCATGAATATTAAAGGGGCCCGTGCATTCCACCTCTGACAGGATTGGCCCGGATTCTGATCAGACGGTCCGGAACTAAACTCAAAATTTGAGTTACTTCAGAGGATTCAGAAGGCCTTTGCAGCCTGGTGATACCAGACTAGAATTAGGAGCACATACCGTGAGAGGCATTTTTAACAAACACCTTAGCTGCAGACAACACTCTTATTATCGAAGGTCTTTGCTGCCTTGATCTTTAATAACAGTGTTGTAAATGATCAAGGCTTGAATTAGGTGCACATCCCTGATCACCTACAGCACTGTTATTGAAGTTCATTGCAGCCCTGGTGACATCAGACTTGAATTAGGAGCACATCTCATGAGAGGAATTTTAACGAACACCTTAGGTGCATAAAATACTCTTATTATTGTAGGTCTCTGCTGCGGAGACACCAGATTAGGGCAAGAGATCAGGACACTTATTATTGTACTTTGGTTTTATGGGCCGTGTTTGGGCCATGAAAATCAGGCCTCGCTAACACAGAAAATGCTAATAAAAGAATCCGAATTAAGTAATTGATTTAACCAGATCCCTCTCTAGTCTCTTTTATATACCTTCCTCTGCCTTAGACTAGAGGAGAAAGGAGCAGGTATTGCTCTCTGTACCACCATCGTCAATTATTTAAAGTGCAAGTCAAATACCAGTTTGTTGTTTCGGTTAAAAGAAATCTTCTCTTTTTTGTATAATTGGGTATAATTTAAAAAGAAAATCAAAGTGGTCATAATTAATTTCATTGGTTGGTTACTGTAAAGTTCGCACCTGTCTTCCTCAGTTATTCTCCCTTACTGGTACACCTCCTGTACCAGCACAAGTGTCCTCCACTCTGCCTTATCATATGGCATCCATTCAACTGTTGCAGATCTGATACTGGTACATACCTGTACCAGTTCTTGTATTTTCAGTTTTGTTTCATGACCAGTTCTTTATCTCTATTTATTATGTGGTAGGAATTGCAAATTGTGGAATGATTTGATCACAAAGGGCAAAATTGTCAATTTGTATAAAATGAAATCCTTTTTCTCTTAATAATGGTTTCCAATCAAGAGAGTGAGAATAATTTAATTCTTTTCCATTTTAGGTTCCAATCAACAAAATTAAATTGGAAATTATCTATATTTAGTTGTAGGGTTGTTAATTTGGTTCAGGTTTTTTTTGTTGTACTTGTGCATGTTTGTTGTACTGGTTTTATTGTATTAGTGCACCTGTCCCTCTTGTGCTTGAAGCATCTGATTTGTACAATCAGAATTAAGACTGTCAGCTTGTTTTGAACTTCTTGATTATATTCCAACAGAGGCTTTGTAGTTTGGACTGGAGATTGCTTGTTGATGCAGCAAACATTAAAAAAAAGGTTGGAAATATTTCCTAAAAATATTCAGCAATACAGCAAACCAAATTTGATAATCGTAAAATATAAACAAAACAAGATTTTTTTTTTTGTTAATTGAACTAATTCACTAAAACTTTTTTAACAAATTGTAAAAAGTATATGAAGCAATTGGTACAGAAAATCTGACAACTATTACACTGTGTATAACGAGTTGATTCTTATTTGCTGCTATTTTTTCAACCTATTACACTTTTAGCTGCAAAGTATCCGTTATAGAAAATCTGACAACTATTGGTTTTCATCTACATGTTTTGTTCCATCTTTCATCTCAGAGATAAGTTTCTTCATTTCATTCGGTAATTGTAAATTTTAATTACAAGACAAACAACAAGAAAGATGAAAAACAAGTATTAAAACTATTGAAAACTATTGCTTTTCTTCGACTTGTTTCGTTCCATCTCTCATCTCAGAGATGATCTTCTTCACTTCATCCAGATTCTCGCAATTGCTTGATGCTTTTAAAAGTATGCAAAAGATGATGTCATCAGGCTTAAGGCCCTGTTTCATCATCTTCTCCACCAAGTGCAGAGCCTCACTGGTTCTGCCATTCTTACAGTAGCCATTTATTAGGACACCATAACAGCGTACATCTGGCATAAGGCCTTTCAAAGCTATTCTTTCTAGTAAATCTGCAGCTTCATCCAAACGGTCTTCTAGCACGTAACCATGCATCAGTGCACTGTAAGTGATAACATTAGGTTTCACCCCTCTTTCCACCATAAAACTGACCAGCTTCATACCTTAACAAAAGTACAATGAGAAGTAGAATTGACCAAATAGAGCAGCTTCTCTCCAACAGTACCAGTGATCCATTCCGTTCAACTTAGAAGAAAACTAAAAGAAAGGAGCAGGGTGATAGAGACATGTAAAAAATGAATTTCTACTTAACAAGGGAGGTAATCAAGAGGCTATTCCACACTGCTATTTGATGTTTGGAGCAAGATTTCAACTGGAATAGCAACTATTATCCTACTTCATTCTAAATTTCAGCTGGCAAACAACCCCTAATAATCAAGAGAAGAACAGATACAATGCTATTTTAGGTTAATTTGGTGCATCATGCAAAATGAGAATATTAATTCTGAGTAATGACAGAAAGGGCCCCTGTTGAACTAACCAATTACCAATTTGCCAACCGAATGTCTTGCATAGAATTAAAGACATGTGCTAACCAAAACAAAAATATCAAGAGAAAAATAAAATCATACATTAAAGAACTATACTTCTGAACTAATACTATTTTTGAATATATATCAGCACACTCATTATACCACAAAAGAAGGGGTACGACTAAATCGCACTTGCACACCAAATTCACCATAAAGAACACGTACAACAATTAAAATTATTAATAGCTATTGGTTTTCTGCTACATATTTTTTCCTTCCATCTCTCATCTCACATATAAGTTTCTTCATTTCATCTGGATTCTCATGATTGCTTAATGCATTTAGAAGTATCTCAAAGGTGACATCATCAGGCTTAAGGCCTGCCTTCATCATCTTTTCGGCCAAATGTAGAGCCTCACTCATTCTGTCATTTCTACAATAACCGTTGATTAAGGTATTATAACTGTGTTGGTCAGGCTTAATGCCTTTTAAAGCCATCCTTGCTAATAATTCTTCTGCTTCATCAAGGCGGCTTTCTAGAACATAACTAAAACGAGAGAGACAGAGAAGTGAAGAATAGAATCTTTGTTCATTTTCTTGAAATGTAATGTACAAGGCTGTTGAGTATATATAGACTATCAGTTCCCTATACATGAGTTGTCTAACTAATTGATTCTAGAACAATCTAACAGCCTCTAACTGAAACTAACTAATCAGGAGATATAACAGACTAACAACATCTAGTCAACTGTTTGACTGAGATTCCTAGTATCTCCTTTAGCCTTGTACATTACATTTCAAGCTGGACCAACTGTCAGCTTGGATGAGAGAAGTGAAAATCGAGGCGAGGCAAGAGCTTTAGTGAAGATGTCCGCGAGTTGGTCTTTGGAAGAGATGAAACGGATATGGAGAGACTTGTTAGCAACACGTTCTCGAACGAAATGATAGAAGAATTTTCTTGGCTTGGCTTCGAGTGATCATGGAGTGGATAGGTACAGGTCGTGAAATTGGGCCATGGGCAGGAGTACAGGTTTCTCTGGAGGGAATGGGGCCGCTGCTTTGAATAAATGGAGTGGGATCCGATGCAGGGGCAGAAGTACCCGTGTGATGTTTAGAACGTCTGGAGTAGGTGAGTAGCGGGGCTGGATTTGCTACAACACTGGAAGGATCCGATCCAGGTGTAGAAGAGAGGGCGCGTGCTGGAGGAATAGAAGAAGGGGGATCCGCTGCAATGTCAGAAGGACCCGAAACTTCTTTGGGAGTAGGGGATTGGCCGAGAGGTAAAGAAAAGGAGGCTCCAGAGGGATGCGCAAGAGTGAGGGTGTCTCCTGGATTTGCTGTGGCTGAAGTTGAGGGAGATGAGTGTTGCACATTGGGAGTGATAGCAGGTATGAGGCCCAGCCAAGTCTCGGAAGGAGGAAGATCTGAACAGGCAGAGAGGGCTCCAGAAATTGATTTGTTAAATGGAAAGTGTTGTTCATCAAAAACAACATGCCTTGAAATAAACAATGTATTAGAATCAATGTGATAACATTTGTAACCTTTTTGGGATAATGCATAGCCAAGAAAAACGCATCGTTTAGATCGGGCTTGAAGTTTGTGAGTATTGTAAGGCCTTGTGTAAGGGAAGCACAAGCACCCTAGCACCCGTAAGAAGGAATAATCGGGGGATTTGTGAAAAAGTTTAAAGAAAGGAGAGGAATCATCACTTGAAGGAGGTTGACGGTTTATTAAATAAACCACACTAGCAAAAATATCGTCCCAAAAGCGTTCGGGAATTGAGGCATGTGTCATGGCGGCAAGAGCAAGCTCCACTACGTGACGGTGTTTGCGTTCCGAAACACCGTTTTGTTGAGGGGTGTAGGGACACGTAGTTTGATGGATGAGAGAAGGAAAGGAGCGTGTAATTGGTTTATATTCGGTCCCGCCATCCGTTCGCAAGATTTTAATGGAAGTTTGGAGAAGGTTTTCGACTTGGCTTTTGAAAGATGTGAAGACATGAATTACTTCATCCTTAGAGCGCAAGAAATAAATCCATGAGTAACGAGAGAAATCATCCACAAAAATAAGATAGTAACGAAAACCATTTCTTGAAATTAAAGGTGCGGGACCCCAAACATCCGAGTACACAATCTCTAAAGGAGAGGTAGAAGAAGAAGTGCTAGAAAGAAAGGGTAATCTATGTGCCTTAGCCAATATACAATTGTGACATAAGGACATTTTATTGTTAGTACAAGGCAAATCATGGGAATGTAAAATTTTGTGAGTAGTTGTAGAGGAAGGGTGGCCAAGTCTAGCATGCCATGTATCCATCGACACTCGTTCGCCAAGATAAGCTTGAGGTTTGAAATCCAAAGGTAGAGAGAGAGGATAGAGACCTCTAAGGAGCTTGGCTTGAAGGAGTATCCTCATAGTGGTGCGATCCTTGATGACACAAAGATTAGATGAAAATTCAATAAGTAAAGAATTATCATGCAAAAGGGTGGAGAGGCTCACAAGGTTTTTGGTAAATGTAGGGACAAACAAAACATTTTTCAAAGAGATTGTGTAATCGGAAATTTTAAAAGAGGTAGAGCCAATTTGACTAATAGTCATACCCGCACCATTACCAACATGAAGCTTGTCGAACCCTTCGTATGGCAAGAAGGAAGAGAGGTTGTTGAGATCATTCGTCACGTGATGAGAAGCACCCGAATCCAAATACCATTCCGAACCAGCAGCCTGGGGGGTGGTCTGTGCGTTATTGGCCTGGAAAGGGGCATTTTGGACCAGATGGGCTTGATACACAGGCTGTGGCTGGTCAGGATAGTTTACCAAGTCTGTTCTATACCAACAAATTCGGGCCTGGTGGCCTCTCTTGAAACAGATCTGGCAGATTGTATTTCTATCCAGATTTGGGCTTTGTTGAGGCTGGGAAGGTGTGGTGGAAGCAGGCCGAGAATAAGAGGAGTCGGGCCCAGAAGGGAAATGAGGCCTGGGGTTTGGATTGGGTAAAAGAGGAGGGCCCAGAAGAGAAATGACTGGGAAGAGGAGCCTCTCTGGCGATAACCACCACGACCCGGTTTACCACCCGATTTGGGATGGTTCGGACCCGATTTGGAGTTGGCGTAAAAAGCAACAGGATTCTGAGCAGAAGGAAGAGAAGAGAGGTTACCACCAGTTTGAGACTGGAGAAGATTCTCGTGGCTTTGAAGCATTGCCTGGAGCTCGGTGAAGGAGAGATGATCCTTCGTGTTAGCGGCAACTACAAACGAGTTGAAATCCGAGCCAAGCCCACCGAGAACCTGAAGTACAAGATCGTCGTCGGAAACAGGAGCTCCGACAAAGGCGAGTTCATCCGCTATTGCTCTCATCTTCTGACAGTAATCCGAGCAGCTGAGGCCGCCTTTGGTTGTGGTTTGAAGAGATCGGCGAAGTTCGGACAAGCGTGCGCGAGAGGTGGCAGAGAACGACTGCTGGAGTGATTTCCAAAGCTCAGCCGATGTGGAGCAAGAAACGACCTGACCTAGGATCGTGTCAGAGAGAGAAGAACACATCCAACTGAGATTGAGTTGATCTTGTCTATGCCAGTGAGAGAAAAGGGGATTGGTCTGTTGCACGCCATCAAGAACTAACTTCTCTTCAGGAGGAGCATCAGTAAGAAATCGATAGAGGCCATGGCCATGAAGAGCAGGGGTAATGTGATTTCCAGGCTAGGAAATTGGTACGATTGAGCTTGGTAGAAATAGGGAGAGTCAAGATGACAATTGGATCAGAAGAGGGAGCCATGATAGACTCAGAAATAGGGAAGGTAGAATTAGTAGAAGAGGACATGGCTCTGATACCATAAAACGAGAGAGACAGAGAAGTGAAGAATAGAATCTTTATTCATTTTCTTGAAATGTAATGTACAAGGCTGTTGAGTATATATAGACTATCAGTTCCTATACATGAGTTGTCTAACTAACTGATTCTAGAACAATCTAATCAGCCTCTAACTGAAACTAACTAATCAGGAGATATAACAGACTAACAACATCTAGTCAACTGTTTGACTGAGATTCCTAATATCTCCTTTAATAACCCTGCAGCAGTGATGTGTAAGTGATTACATCTGGTTTCACCCCTCTTTCCTCCATAAAATAAATCACCTTCTCAGCTTCACAGGTTAGTCCTTGCTTGCACAGGGAATCTATTAATGCACCAAAAGTCACTACATCAGGTGTAATCCCTTGACTAACCATATCACGGAATACCCCAATGGCACGGTTCCAGTCACCGACTGCTGAAATCCCGTGGATAATAGAATTGTATGTGACAACATTTGGAATCACCCCTCTATCTATCATCTCCTGAAGAAGCTCCGAAGCACGCAAGAAGGCCCCCTCTTTGCAACAACCATCTATTAAGGTATTATATGTGAACTCATCTGGTTGAAGCCCACAGCAGACTAATTTGTCATATATTTCAAAAGCCTTGTTGATATCACCAAGCCCACAAAATCCGAGAATGAGACCATTGTAGGTATACATATCAGGAGCAACACCTTTCGCAACCATTTCATCAAACATTCTGAGAGCACTATGAGTGTTACCCTGGCTACACAGACTATGAATGAGAATGTTGTAGGTGATCACATCTGGAACAACACCTTTACCAGCCATGTCATCAAACATCCTCAAACCACTATCTGTGTCACCCTGGCTGCAGAGACCATGAATAAGACTGTTGTAGGTATGCAAATTGGGAACAAGTCTACAAGCAGGCATTTCATCGAACACCTTCCGTGCTGTAATAACATCTCCATTTTTGCACAGGCCATCAATGAGAATGGTACAAGTGATCACGTCAGGCCACACTTTTTTAGCAATCATCTCTTTAAAGACCTCTACCGCCAAATCAATCTCACCCTCTTTGCAAAAGTCATGGATTAGACTGCTGTAAGTAATAACATCAGGCTTGCAAGTACCCTTTTCTCTTGCCATCTGACGACACAGCTCAAGCCCAAGTCTGGTGTCACCAGTGCTGGAAAGCCCTCCAATTAAAATGTTGTAAATCACCAAATCAGGAGCGCATTCCATTAGAGGCATTTTAGCAAATACCTCACCAGCAAGCCCAATCTGCTTCAATACACAAAGTCCCTTGATCAGGGAGCCGAACATGATGGTATTAACACCACATCCTTCTCTCAAGGACTGACCAAGCACACAGAATGCAAGATCTGCTCGACCCATACGACGGCAGCAATCTATGACGAGGCCGAAGGTACGGATGGTGGGAGAAATGCGTCCATCTCTGGTACGCTTCAAGCAATTAAAGAGGTTGAGTACTGTTGAGTAGCGATTAGGGTGGTTTGTTTTAGAAATGGAGGCAAGAAGGCTGTTGATGGTGCGAATGGATGGCGGGTGATTTTGTGTTGAGAGGAGGCGATGGAAGAGAGACACGGCCTCGGGCAGCTGTGTGATCTCTCCAGCTTGGATTCTCTTCCTCACCAATGTCTCCAGATGACCACCCAAAGGTTTGGCTGCCTTGGCCATGAATAAATTGAGATGGTTTGTAATTCAATTTCTTCGCAGGTTAGAAACTAGAAAGGGAAGCCGAACAAAAAAAAGACTAAAAAGGAGATGGATTATTTTGGGCCTAGTTATAGTTACAACTTACATGAGAGTTGTCAGATTTAGAAAAGTTGGTCGCGATTAAAGATAATAATTAGTTGTCAGAGTTAGATTGATATTCAGAGTTAGATTATATTAGAATGAAATAAAGAAGGAATAAAGTCGCACATTGTGTTGCTACTTGCTACTCCAATATATAGTTCAAATTGTTGATTCAAGAGACCAAGACGTATGGCTTATAGAAATGCTTAAATAATATCATGGATGCACATTTTAAGCGTCGAGAATTTCGATCCAGTAATTGAAAATTTTGAATTTATTTGTCGCCATTAGCAATTTAGCAATATTTTTCAAATTAATCACATAATTGTTAATTTTTAAATTAACAAAGAGAGTAATTTTTGGTAATTGTAAGGATGAAAAAACTCTTATGTAACTTTATAAAGTATTTGCAAAAAATTTAATATTTCTTTAAGACAAATTACTAAATTATTAAGATGCTAACTTCAAATTTATATTATTTCTTTGGAGAAGTTCATGTATTGAAAAAATTCGAAATTACTTCTTCCCTCCTCTAAAATTCATAATATCATATTTACCCTTCTAAAATTGAAGAACTCACAAATTTATTCATTTTATTGTTTTTCTTATTAAACGAATTTTAAATTTATAAATAACCCATTTTATCTTTTGTTAGAAAATAAAAAAATATATAGCATGTCTCAAAAAAATATGAGTCTTTTAATTGAACGTTTGTGAGGGAAAAAATGGATCATTTCTTTACTTCTGACCAGTGTTTTAAAATGCGGTTTTGTTCATACATGCAGAAGGCCACTGCATACCGCATATGCCAATTTTAATGCGGATTTTAAAATAAGAATTCATATATAAACATATTTATATGCGTGTATTTGAATTTATTTCCACATAAACAGCATGAAATGTGTTTATTGTGTGTGAAAAATACAATAAATTTTTGCATAATAATCAAACATGCTTGCTTCTTCACAATTATAATTAAACTTGCTTTCCACATAAACAACAAATTCTGTATGCAACAATTATAAAGACGCATGAATAAGACTGTTGTAGGTATGCAAATCAGGAACAAGTCATTTCTTCGAACACCTTCCGTGCTGTAACAACATCACCATTTTTGCACAGGCCATCAATGAGAATGTTACAAGTGATCACATTGGGCCACACTGCTTGAGCAGCCATCTCTTTAAAGATCTCTACCGCCATGTCAATCTCACCCTCTTTGCAAAAGCCATGGATTAGGGTGCTGTAAGTAATAACATTAGGCTTGCAACTACCTCCTTCTCTTGCCTTTTGACGACACAGCTCAAGTCCAAGTCTGCTGTCCCTAGTGCTGCAAAGGCCTTCAATGAGCGTGCTGTAAATTATCAAATTAGGAGCACATCCCATGAGAGTCATTTTAGCAAACACCTTAGCTACAAGCCCAATCTGTTTCGATACACAGAGTCCCTTGATCAGGGAACCGAACATGATGGTATTAACACCACATCCTTCTCTCAAGGACTGACCAAGCACACAGAATGCGAGATCTGCTCGCCCCATGCGACGACAACAATCTATGACGAGACCGAAGGTATGGATGGTGGGAGAGATGCCTCTGTCTCTGGTATGCTTCAAGCGATTAAAGAGGTCTAATACTGTTGAGTAGCAGCTGGATTGGTTTGTTTTAGCAATGGAAGCAAGAAGTGGATTGATGGTAAAAATGGATGGTGGGTGATTTTGTGGTGAGAGGAGGCGATGGAAGAGAGAGACAGCCTCGGGTAGCTGAAGGCTCTCTCCAGATTGAATTCTGTGTTGTACCAATTTGTTGAGGTGAGGAGCAAAAGGTTTGGCTGCCTTGGCCATTAATAATTATTAATAGGGACTTCTTCACAGGAGTAGAGATGAGAGATTGTCGGCTTGTCGCTGCAAGGGTAGGATATAATGCTATAAGCCAAGCCCAACATAAAAAGAGTAAAGAGGCTGGAGGATTGGGGTACTGATCGGATCTTAGATCCGAAAATATTCCAACCGCATCGGTCGCTCTCGCTGTGATGGATTAATTTTTTTCTTGCGTTAATCTGAAGAGTAGATTGATATTCAGATTCTTAATGTTCAGTTAAAATTATGATGAAATTAACAATGAATAAAGTCGTATATTGTATTGTTACTCAAATATATAGTTTAAATCGTTGATTCAAGCCATATTGTTTAAGCGTTGAGAATCTTTAATTTTATCTTTAAATAATTGAATTTATTTGTCTTGTTTGCAATTTAACAATATTTTTTCAATAAATTTAGAATAATTTTATTTCTACAATTTTAATTTTAACATGATAATAAATATTAATTTGAGGTTAAATTTCGTGAGAGTCAGTAAACTTTGTTGTTTGTTATAAATTGGTCACTCAAACTTGAATTGTACCTTGGTAGCCATTGAACTTTCAATTTGTTTTGATCAAGTCATTCGGTAATTTTATTTTTAAATACTAAGAAAATATGATGTACTCGACTTTTTTTGTTCTCTTCTAATGTCCCCGTTGCAACGGATGGCCACGATACTAGTCTTATTAGACACATTTTGGACAAATTAATAATTTTGTAAGTGCTCCATATTTCTCTAATTGGAATTGCAAGTTATATATAAGCATTTATAAAAAAAAATTATTTACTTTGATTACTTAATTTTACTATTCAATATTGAGTAATCATTCATCTTTTTTTATTTATTTTTGTAATTGGTTGCTTTGTTATTGCAGCCAAACTGGATAATGGCACAGTTGGCTACAGAACGTGAAACATTGCTGGAAAGTAGGTTGTATACTGAAATTTTGATTCATACAAATACCAAACCACAATCATATTCTACTATTAACAAAACAACACAGCTCCGGTATTCTTTAATTGGCGAGTATTTACTCACAGAAATGGCCCCTATGTCGAAAGAACCAAGGCAATCTCCAAATGCCTCCATGAATTAACCAAATGGCTTGCATAGAATTCAAGACCTGTACTCACCAAAACTAAAATAACAATAGAAAATAAAATCATATAAGAGAAGGAAACTTTTGAATTGATACTATTTTTTCTAATATATATCAGCACACCCATTGCCCCACAAAAGTACAATATGACTAAGCACTTCTGCACATGCACACCAAATTCACCATAATCAACACCTACAACAATTAAAATTATTAATAGCTATTGGTTTTCATCTTCATGTTTTCTTCCATCTCTCATCTCAGAGATGAGTTTCTTCATTTCATCCGGATTCTCATGATTGCTCACTGCATTTAGAAGTATGTCAAAGGTGACATCATTCGGTTTAAGGCCTTGCTTCATCATCTTCTCGGCCAAATGTAGAGCCTCCCTGATTCTGTGATTTTTACAATAGCCGTTGATTAATATACTATAACTGTGTTGGTTCGGCTTAATGCCTTTTAAAGCCATCCTTGCTAATAATTCTTCTGCTTCATCAAGGTGGCTTTCTAGCACATAACCCTGCAGCAGTGATGTGTAAGTGATTACATCTGGTTTCACCCCTCTTTCCTCCATAAAACAAATCACCTTCTCAGCTTCACAGGTTAGTCCTTGCTTGCACAGGGAATCTATTAATGCACCAAAAGTCACTACATTAGGTGAAATACCTTGACTAACCATATCACGGAATACCCCAATGGCAAGGTTCCAGTCACCGACAGCCGAAAGTCTGTGGATAATACAAGTGTATGTGGCAACATTTGGCATCACTCCTCCATCTCTCATCCCCTGAAGAAGCTCCGAAGCACGCAAGAAGGCCCCCTCTTTGCAACAACCATCTATTAAGGTATTATATATGAACTCATCCGCTTGGAGCCCAGAGCCAACTAATTTGTCATATATTTGAAAAGCCTTGTTGATATCACCAAGTCCACAAAATCCGAGAATGAGACCATGGTAGGTATAGATATCAGGAGCAACACCTTTCACAACCATTTCATCAAATATCCTCAAAGCACGATCAGTGTTACCCTGGCTGCAGAGACCATGAATAATAATGTTGTAGGTTTGCAAATCAGGAACAAGTCTACAAGCAGGCAATTCATCGAACACCTTCCGTGCTGTAATAACATCTCCATTTTTGCACAGGCCATCAATGAGAATGTTACAAGTGATCACGTCGGGCCACACTTCTTGAGCAGCCATCTC
The DNA here is from genome assembly GCA_025461125.1 of Carex kokanica. Classification (NCBI taxonomy): domain Eukaryota; kingdom Viridiplantae; phylum Streptophyta; class Magnoliopsida; order Poales; family Cyperaceae; genus Carex; species Carex kokanica. Next base: position 70,385 of record JAJGRX010000083.1, on the reverse strand, counting down.
TTTAAAGATCTCTACTGCCATGGCAATCTCACCCTCTTTACAAAAGCCATGGATTAGACTGCTGTAAGTAATAACATCAGGCTTGCAACTATTCTTTTCTCTTTCCATCTGACGACACAGCTCAAGCCCAAGTCTGGTTTCACCAGTGCTGCAAAGACCTTCAATAATCGTGTTGTATATTATTAAATTGGGAGTGCATCCCATGAGAGGCATTTTAGCAAACACCTTACCAGCAAGCCCAATCTGCTTCAATGCACAGAGTCCCTTGATCAGGGAGCCGAACATGATGGTATCAACACCAGATCCTTCTCTCAAGGACTGACCAAACACACAGAATGCGAGATCCGGTCGACCCATGCGACGGCAGCAATCTATGACGAGACCGAAGGTATGGATGGTAGGAGAGACGCCTCCATCTCTGGTACACTTCAAGCTAGTAAAGAGGTTGAGTACGGTTGAGTAGCGGCTGGAGTGTTTAGTTTTAGAAATGGTGGCAAGAAGGCTGTTGATGGTGAGAATGGATGGCGGGTGATTTTGGGGTGAGAGGAGGCGATGGAAGAGAGACACGGCCTCGGGCAGCTGTGTGATCTCTCCAGCTTGGATTCTCTTCCTGACCAATCTCTCCAGGTGACCACCCAATGGTTTAGCTGCCTTGGCATTCATAAATAAATCTCCGTAGGTGACAGCCAATTTGTTCAATTTCTTGGTTAGGAGCAGAGATCAGAGATTCACTAGAGGCTGGAACTTCGGAAGAGGGTTTTCTCGCTTAGTCGGAGTTTGGGTTCACTAGAGGCTAAAGCGGAGGGCTTTTTCAACTGCGGATGGGTACTTTGGGTCTAGATCCAAATTATTGCGGATGGGGACTTTGGCTTGAGGGTCTTCTCCTCCACCGTGGTACCCGATGATACCTGAGCAATAGCCTGGAAGAGTAAAGAGAGGAAAATTGTCGGAGCAGTCGACAAGAGAGGGAGAGGAGATGAAATTTCTGGAAGAGAGAAGACGGAACTATCGAGAGACCAAGAAAAGAAAAGGCGACGAGGATAGAGAAACGAAACTGCTGTCAACGGGGAAGAGATCAGCGATCGATTAGATTGATGGAGATCGTCAGATTCAAATCCAACGACTGAGAGTAAGACAGCACTGAATCAACAGTGTAAAACCCATCCAGCATTATATAGATTTGAATTTGAACATGTTTTATTTTGTTACTATGTTATGCGTAAAGGTTTCTTTCTACTTCTTGCAATCTAGTACAAAGTGTGTGCACGGATAGTAGTGATGTATCAATTCCGAGCTAGGTGAGAAAAGAGAAACAGATCACAATTTTTTAGGATCCGAATCTGCTTCGATCCTTTACTGTGAACTGTAATCCTGCAATTTCTGTTTTTTTTCAATCCATCTTTCGAATTATTTCGGGATGCGTGTACAAAAAAATCAATTATTTTGAGATGCGTGTACAGAAAAAGTTAACGGCTGAATTTGAAAAAAATAAAAATTTCAGAATTACTGTTCACACTTTACGGATCGCAGCAGATTTATTTCCCAATTTTTAAGCTCAGATATGATGCCAAAAAATATAGGACCTGGATTGGCTTATCTGTACCATAAAAAAAAATATTAATTGTGTAGCGAGTCGTTGGTGCTGAAGATATCAATTGGTATATATTTACTTGCAAATTTGTATGTTGGTTGTGTGATATTAAAAGCACAAAAGCATTCTATTCAGGTGCAATTGGGCTTTCAATATCGTACAACCAACTTAAATTTGGGAATGAATTGCTTCTCATAATAACTTTTTATTCCAATGCTCTACTTTCGATGAATTGTGGATACTTGATGCTTATATCTCAGTAAAAGATAGGCTAATGGTTGAATTAATTAGAGGAGTTGTCCTTTCAACATTTTGGCTTGAGAGGAATAAAATTTGCTTTGAGGAAGGGCATTTACCATCACTCAAAACACTTGGTACCAAAATTATAGCTTTAATTTGCTACCTTTTGGTGCAAGACTTTTGGTCAAAACTGTTATTTAAAACTCTCTTTTTATACCTTTGACATGCAATTAATTAAATTTCATTTACTCTAATTATTATTTTGTAATGTATTAAAGAATAATTAATTCACACTGTCAAAACTTCAATTAACTTGATGAACGGTAAATATACATGATATTAATTAATAAGATCACAATTAAGGTGTGCAGTTGATATTAATTATAAGGGTCAAACATACATTGTGAGTCAATTATATAAAATATTCACAAAAAGTATTGGGATCGAATATACATCGGGGAACCACATAAAAAAAATATGATGATCAATTTTACAATACCCATAATATTTTACATCAGTTACAAACAACTCTTTATAAAAAACACTCTCTCTTCTCTCCTTTGCTCTTAGCATTCAATTTTCTAATGTTAATTACTTTGTTTTAGATTTCATGGTATTTATATATGGATCTGATCCATTCGTTACATATTAGCATGAATCTGATCCATTCGTTTGAGTTTAAAAAATTAAGCTTCCCCCATGCAGTAATTGATGTAATTCCCAGATTTTCTCTGCTTCTTCAAAACAAAAGTAATGAGCTCCTCATCAGATAAAGAGTATATATATTCTATGACGGGCATTGATCGAATTTTATTCAGATATTATTCGAAGTCATTAATATTATTAGAGAAATTTAGATATATACCCATCATATATAACTTAATTAGTGATTTCGATATTTCTCCATCAAAATCTAAAAATCAGTTATTTTCCCATCTAAATTTACATAATTTATTTATGTGCTTTGCTTCAATCAATTAAAAACACAAATTAATATTAATAAACAAAATAATGTCAATTATACCCTTACATTTAAAACACTGCACCTCCGTTCCTTTTTTTTTTTGAAAACCTGATAGAGGCTATCAGTATATATACAACTGTTTGAGTAAACAAACCCCCAAAAAAGACAAACAATACACAGCAGCTAAAAAGAAAAACATCTTCAGGTCATACTAACAGTATTTAAGCCACATTTTATCCTCACGGTACACCAAGTCCGCCAATACCAGCGATTCATCCCCAGCTCCTTCAAAGATGGCTCTGTTGCGGTTTCTCCACATGTACCAGCATCCTGCAAAGAGATACACCGCGCACCTTCTTGCTGTCTCTCTAGAGGAATATGCTCGTTGCGAGTTAAGGAGTATGTTCTGTATGGAGTCTCCATTTGTTGGTACTTTGAAGCCTGTTATCCTTGAAAGTCTGTACCAGATGGCCTTGGCAAAAGGGCAACCGAAAAAAAGGTGTAAGGTCGTTTCCAGTGAGCATGTCTGACACATGACACAATGGAGGTCGCCATGAAATCCACTTGTGCTCATTCTGTCACGGGTCAACAATTTATTGTGCAAACAAAGGAACGCAAATACCTTTACAGTTGGGGGGATCTTAAGATGCCAAGTGTACCGGAATCTACACATCGTTTTCCCACCCGCTATCATGACCTCACAAAATGATTTGGCTGTGTATTCCCGCTTTGTATTCCAGCGCCACATCAACCTGTCCTGTACGGATTCATTGAGTATGGTGCCATCTGTTACACCATTTTGCACTGCAATTTGCAAGGTCCATTTTCGGTTTGCCGGTACCGGTTTCTCAACCGTTGATTTGATTGCACTGCACCTCCGTTCCTTAGGATGGAAATTGAAATAAAATGAAGAGGAGATTAACAATTCGCCCGATCGAGCCATCGTCACAACCGCACGACCATGGTTCTCTTAATCTAAATTTGTAATGCTTGCATGCTGCTACCATTGTTCAATAAGAAAATTAATCTTTTGCAATAAATCCTTGATATATATACTAGCTAGATGCACCAAAAAGAAGTGCTTAATAAATTGCTTGGGATATTTTATTGGGTGAAGCCATTAATTGGAAACAAGTTTAAAATCTTCTCAATTTCAGTATGATATTCAGTCGTCGGAACTGTTGGAATCACTTGGAGATTCATGCGAAAATTAAATTATAAACCGTGTGCAAATTTAAATAAAAGCATGAATATATCTTGATGCAGAGTGAACATCCAAATCAGAAATTAGATAAAATTTGATCGAATGTCCATCAGACCATCTTCGCAGTACCCCTTCACTTATATTTTTTTTTAAGGTCAGTTGGCCAGTAGTCGACTACTGACGGTGTATTAAATCAAATATAAAAATAAATAAAGTCTAATTTAAGAGAGATGCACGGATATACCATGCGGAAATATTCAATTTTATTTTCTTATTTTTTCAAATTATGAAAAAAAAATAAAGAAAGTACGCAACTATTAATTCAATAGAGTTATAGTAGTTTATATTACTTTCTACCTTTCCCAAATTTTTGTTCAAGAAAATTTTAGTTTGGCATTAAATTAAAATCTAATTTCATTTTATGATATCATTCATAAATTGATTGTTTATTTTTGCGTGATTTGTCAAAAAAAAAAGGATTTTTTTATTTTTGCGTGGCACGGTCAAGGGCAGTCTCAGCGGTCAAGACCATTCATTGTCCTTATTTTTCCAAAACCCCACAAACCTAGCTACATCCAATGTCCAAGTTCATATATATTACCACATCATTGAATTTCGGATAGGATCAACACCAACATGGAGGGGCCTATAATATGTGAAGCTGTGGAAAGGGAGGGGGACCTAGGCAGAGCAAATCAGATGGTAGATCAGGCCAGTTTGATGATGATGATGATACACTTTTAGCATCCTTAAGCATTCTTCTTTCTTCTACTATGTATGGGACTGATTGCATTTTATCAAAATTGTAAGTCAAATTGAGTTTTGGCCTTTGCCAAAATGGTTCTAATTAAGGCTAGAGGAAGTATATGGAGAGGAATCCAAAAATACAGAGGGGCACGTACCAAATTTCACAAATAATCTCTAATTAATAAGATGGGAAGTTTTCTCTAATTGGCGAGACTGAATAAAAACAAAAACAATACAATTATATAACTTATATGTTTAGGCCTTTTGAAGGTCTGCATTAATTCAAACCAAATTAAATGCACTCCAAACTGTTAGCTGGTTTGAATAGAGTCAGCCCATCATCACCTTTTTTTTCTTTTTCCTTCAGTACCACCTGTAACGCCTATTTTCTTCTTCTCTTCTAATTAGAACTTTGTAATGATGATGAATCAATAAAAGACAATTCAATTAACTCCAATTGTATCATGGTATCACAGCTGTTTTAAGATATCCAACCAAGTTCGTAGAAATTCAGAAATTCAGAAATTAAAGAAACACCAAATAGTGTATCTCCCACAATATAACAATTGTTATGTGTCTCCAATTATGCATTCTTCAACAAAAGCACAAGAACAGAAAACCCGTACCGGTTACAGAACCAAGAAAGAATATTAATGTTGATTCACCCCATCTGCTGCAAACCTACCAGTACTAGGCCTGACCAAAATATCATTGACCAAATAATGTGACCTTGAAATCTTGAAATAAGCCATTTGTTCAGCAAATACATCATATGTTGGTTTAATAAATGTAGTACACATTGCAGAGAACCACATGAGAGAGCTGGAAATGAGTAGCAAAGAACTTCTAGACGCAAATATAAACTTTAATCTTACCGTCAACAATTACCAATTTAACAACCAATCATCACAATTTTACATTAAAAATCAAGCATGAGCAACTTGTTATAAAAGCATCTAACATGCTATGTTTAACACAACAACATAGACATAAAATTCAATATCCAAATGTAGGAAATATTTAAAATCCAATTGAGCACCCCCAAATTTTAAACCCCTGAGAAGCTTATCTAGTTTGACTACCAAACATCATTGATCTCTCACAATCCATTGCTAAACAACTCCATACCGGTCAGAACTCCAGTATAGCAAGTGTTCGCCACTTGAAAAGAAACAATAAGCCTTCACACAAACCCAGCTATGACCAGTACGGTTATAATCCTAGTACCACATTACATTACATTTAGCTGCAAATTATGCAATACAAAAAATCTGACAACTATTGGTTTTCATCTACATGTTTTGTTACATCTCTCATCTCAGAGATAAGTTTCTTCATTTCATCCGGATTCTCATGATTGCTTACTGTATTCAGAAGTATGTCAAAGGTGACATCATTAGGCATAAGGCCTTGCTTCATCATCTTCTCAGCTAGATGCAAAGCCTCACTGATTCTATCATTTTTACAATAGCCGTTGATTAAGGTATTATAACTATGTTGGTTCGGCTCAATGCCTTTTAAAGCCATTTTTTCTAATAATTCTGTTGCTTCATTGAGATTTCCCTCTAGCACATAACCCTGCAACAGTGCTGTGTAGGTGATTACATTAGGTTTCACCCCTCTTTCCCCGATAAACCCGATCAGCTTCTCTACTTCACAAGTTAACCGTTGCTTGCACAAGGAATCTATTAATGCATTGAAAGTCACTACATTAGGTGAAATGCCTTGACTTACCATATCACGGAATACCCCAATGGCACGGCTCCAGTCACCGACAGCTGAAATCCCATGGATAATAGAACTGTATGTGACAACATCTGGCATCACTCCTCTATCTCTCATCTCTTGAAGAAGCTCCAAAGCACGCAAGAAGGCCCCCCCTTTGCAACAACCATCTATTAAGGTACTATATGTGAATTTATCAGCTTGAAGCCTACAGCCAACTAATTTGTCATATATTTCAAAAGCCTTGTTGATATCACCAAGTCCACAAAATCCAAGAATGAGACCATTGTAGGTATAGACATTGGGAGCAACACCTTTCACAACCATTTCGTCAAACATCCTCAGACCACAATGCATGTTGCCCTGGCTACACAGATGATGAATGAGAATGCTATAGGTAAACACATCTGGAACAACACCTTTACCAGCCATGTCATCAAACATCCTCAAACCACTATCTGTGTCACCCTGGCTGCAAAGACCATGAATAAGACTGCTGTAGGTACGCAAATTGGGAACAAGTCTACAAGCAGGCATTTCATCGAACACCTTACGTGCTGTTATAACATCTCCATTTTTGCACAGGCCATCAATGAGAATGGTACAAGTGATCACATTGGGCCACACTTTTTGAGCAGCCATTTCTTTAAAGATCTCTACTGCCATATCAATATCACCCTCTTTGCAAAAGCCATGGATTAGAGTGTTGTAAGTAATAACATCAGGCTTGCAAGTAACCTTTTCTCTTGCCATCTGACGACACAGCTCAAGCCCAAGTTTGGTGTCACCATTGCTGGAAAGCCCTCCAATTAAAGTGTTGTAAATCACCAAATCAGGAGCGCATCCCATGAGAGGCATTTTAGCAAACACCTTGCCAGCAAGCCCAATCTGCTTCAATGCACAGAGTCCCTTGATCAGGGAGCCGAACATGATGGTATTAACACCACATCCTTCTCTCAAGGACTGACCAAGCACACAGAATGCGAGATCCGCTCGACCCATGCGACGGCAACAATCTATGACGAGGCCAAATGTATGGTTGTTGGGAGAGACGCCCCTATCTCTGGTACGCTTCAAGCGATTAAAGAGGTCTAGTACAGTTGAGTAGCGGCTGGAGTGCTTTGTTTTAGCAATGGAGGCAAGAAGTCGATTGATGGTAAAAATTGATGGCGGGTGATTTTGTTGTGAGAGGAGACGATGGAAGAGAGATACAGCCTCGGGCAGCTGTGTGATCTCTCCGGCTTGGATTCTCTTCCTGACCAATCTCTCCAGGTGACCACCCAATGGTTTGGCTGCCTTGGCATTCATAAGACCAGGCAATTTGTTCAATTTCTTGGTAGGAGCAGAGATCAGAGATTCGCGCTCTTTAAACAAGTCGAGGCTTTGGGTTCACTAGAGGCTGGAACGAAGAGGGTTTTCTCGCTTTGTAAACAAGTCGGAGTTTGGGTTCACTAGAGGCTGGAACGAAGAGGGTTTTCTCGCTTTGTAAACAAGTCGGAGTTTGGGTTCACTAGAGGCTAAAGCGGAGGGCCTTCTCAACTGCGGATGGGTACTGTTAGAGATTTTGATTATTCAAGATAATATATAAATACTGATTTCTTTTCATTATTCAAGATAATTATAAATAGAGTAATTGATTTCAATAATGCTTCTACACTTATACCTAATTCAAAAAAATTTCTTACTTAAATTGCGGGCAAATTAATACTGCGTCACAACACTATATATTTGAATATATTGTTACGGAAGTATTCTACTTTTTTTTTTAATTGTAGCGGAGAGCTACCAAATAGATGTGGAATATGCATAAGTGTATTTAATATGACACTAAAGTGCATTAAATTTGGTTTTGCAGTTTAAACCAGCGAAACTAGCAGTGCATTAATTTAATTCTGCAATTTAAACTTGGAATCTAGTAAATATGAAAATTAAAAAGTGGTTATTTGATTTATCTTTTTTATTTTTAAAGACGATAAAAACAAAATTACGGTTTTATTGATCGCAACCTAACTTTTAAAAATATACTTTTTAATATTTTATGATTTGTCTTTTTTTGGGAACAATGTGCGAATTGACTGTTTCTGTTTCAAATTTTCAATTAGGTTGAGATAAAAAAAAAAATTAACCAAGCTAAGCTGGATAAGCTTGGGCAATCGCCGCATAATTAAATTAGTCAGGTTTCCAAGTCAAAGTTCATCGATCACAAATTAATACCTACATTATTTTCCTATTTCCACGTGCGTTTCATTTTCTTTTTGTCCGTTTCAACGATTAGACCTGCGAATTTGGCCAATTAGCTCGTGCTGTTATATGGCTTTTTTTTTTTTATTGTCGGAGAGCTGGGAAATTGACCTGCACCTCGTCTGTCTGTGGTCAGTGAGCTATCCTTATGTCAAAATGGCCAAATTAAATACACACAAATGAAAATAGTACATAAGCACTCAATTTATGCTTCGATACAGTACATAAGCACAAAATACACACAAATGGTCCAATTAAATAAAAAATCCTTCTGAAATTAAGACTGAGCAATTGAAAATAAAATGCAATTATTGTAACAAATATCAAGGTCTTTGACAAATTCATAATGTAAACCCTTCTGAACAATTCGATCCAGATTAAGATTTATTAATACTGAAACCTGGACCAAAGCAAGGAATAATTATAGTAAAATTTGGAGATTCATACCTTACATATAGTACAACGAGAAGTACAATTTGACCCAATAGAGTTCTTCTTTCCAGAAGTACAACGAGAAGTACAATTTGTCTTACTGAAGTTACTGGTACAGTAACACATTTCAATCTGTCCTTGCAAGAGAAAAATAGCCAAATCGGTAAAAATATAAGTGTTATTTTTAGCTTTAATTGAATAAATATTATATCTTACTTGAAAAACAAATTACTTAATTGTGCAACAGCAATCGATCAAGAAGTTAATAATCACAAACAATTATAGAACAAAGTGCCTTATCAGCTGTACCATTAACCGTTGCACCTTGCTTCGGAGCATCAGGCAATCCTCTGTTATAACCTCACCTGGAATAAGCAATGGAATACCAGGTGGATATGTGCAAATTTCATAGTAAAGAATGCATCTCTATGAGTCAATTCCAACATAGAGAGGGAAATCAGAAAAAAAATCTACTTCGACAGATTTGGTCAACCCAGCTTTTCTTGAACTAATAGAGACAATCTCCAAATGCCTCCTTGAATTAACCAATTACCAATTCACAAACCAATTGCCTTGGATAGATTTCAAGACCTGTGCTGACCACAACTAAAACAATAAGAGAAAAATGAAATCATACATTGGAGAACTAAACTATCGAACTAATACTATTTTCTTTTAACATACACCAACACACACATTGTCTCACAAAAGTAGAGTACGACTAAGCATTTTCACATAATCAACACGTACAACAAATAAAATTATTAATATCTATTGGTTTTCATCTACAAATTTTCTTCCATCTCTCATCTCAGAGATAAGTTTCTTCATTGCATCTGGATTATCATGATTGCTTAATGCATTTAGAAGTATATCAAAGGTGACATCATCAGGCTTAAGGCCTTCCTTCATCATCTTCTCGGCCAAATGTAGAGCCTCACTCATTCTGTCATTTCTACAATAGCCGTTGATTAATATACTATAACTGTGTTGGTCCGGCTTAATGCCTTTTAAAGCCATCCTTTCTAATAATTCTGCTGCTTCATTGAGGCGGCCTTCAAGCGCATAACCTTGTAACAGTGATGTGTAAGTGATTACATTAGGTTTCTCCCCTCTTTCCTCCATAAAACAAATCACCTTCTCAGCTTCACAGGTTAGTCCTTGCTTGCACAGGGAATCTATTAATGCACCAAAAGTCACTACATCAGGTGAAATCCCTTGACTTACCATATCACGGAATACCCCAATGGCACGGTTCCAGTCACCAATAGCTGAAATCCCGTGGATAATAGAACTGTATGTGACAACATTTGGCATCACCCGTCTATCGATCATCTCCTGAAGAAGCTCCGAAGCACGCAAGAAGGCCCCCTTTTTGCAACAACCATCTATTAAGGTAGTATATGTGAACTCATTAGCTTGAAGCCCACAAACAACTAATTTGTCATATATTTCAAAAGCCTTGTTGATGTCACCAAGTCCACAAAATCCATTAATGAGGCCATTGTAGGTATAGAGATCCGGAGCAACTCCTTTTGCAACCATTTCATCAAACATTCTCAGAGCACTATGCATGTTGCCATGGCTACACAGACCATGAATGAGAATGTTGTAGGTGATCACATCTGGAACAATGCCTTTAGCAACCATTTTATCAAACATCCTCAAAGCACAATCAGTGTCACCCTGGCTGCAATGACCATGAATAAGACTGTTGTAGGTACGCAAATTGGGAAGAAGTCTACAAGCAGGCATTTCATTGAACACCTTCCGTGCTGTAATAACATCTCCATTTTTGCACAGGCCATCAATGAGAATGTTACAAGTGATCACGTTGGGCCACACTTTTTGAGCAGCCATCTCTTTAAAGACCTCTACCGCCATATCAATCTCACCCTCTTTACAAAAGCCATGGATTAGGGTGCTGTAAGTAATAACATTAGGCTTGCAACTACCTCCTTCTCTTGCCATCTGACGACACAGCTCGAGCCCAAGTCTGGTGTCACCAGTGCTGGAAAGCCCTCCAATTAAAGTGTTGTAAATCACCAAATCAGGAGCGCATCCCATGAGAGGCATTTTAGCAAACACCTTGCCAGCAAGCCCAATCTGCTTCAATGCACAGAGTCCCTTGATCAGGGAGCCGAACATGATGGTATTAACACCACATCCTTCTCTCAAGGACTGACCAAGCACACAGAATGCGAGATCCGCTCGACCCATGCGACGGCAGCAGTCTATGACGAGGCCAAATGTATGGTTGTTGGGAGAGACGCCTCTATCTCTGGTACGCTTCAAGCGATTAAAGAGGTCTAGTACAGTTGAGTAGCGGCTGGAGTGCTTTGTTTTAGCAATGGAGGCAAGAAGTCGATTGATGGTAAAAATTGAGGGCGGGTGATTTTGTTGTGAGAGGAGACGATGGAAGAGAGACACGGCCTCGGGCAGCTGTGTGATCTCTCCAGCTTGGATTTTCTTCCTGACCAATCTCTCCAGGTGACCACCCAATGGTTTGGCTGCCTTGGCATTCATAAATAAATCTCCGTAGGTACTGTTAGATTTCTTGGTAGGAGCAGAGATCAGAGAGTCGGGGCTTTGGGTTTACTACAGGCTGGAACTTCGGAGGAGGGTTTTCTCGCTTAGCCGGAGTTTGGGTTCAGCGGAGGGCTTTTTCAACTGCGGATGAGGACTTTGGGCGTAGATCCGTAAAATTTCAACCCAATATAGGATACTCTTTGGGTAAAGTCAATGTGGTTGTAAAACTTGGATCATAATATTTTTTAAATTACTTGAGATGTTTGGTCAATATGCAAATTATTAACAAAGGACAAATATCAACACCAATCTGCAAATTATTAACAACGGACAAATATCCTTTCAGCTACTGTAACTTGAGATTTACTCCCAATCGTTTCGAGATTCGAGCTAGTGAAGGGGCAATATTGTTGGGCTTTGAGATTCGAGCTAGCATAGAGGTAGTATTATTGGTCTTTAAGATTCGTGCCATGTTAAAAAAAAAAAACGTTCCAGATCCACTAATTGTAAAAGATTCTTTATTACAGTACCGGAGAAGATTTGAATTCATTAACAACTAGAACATATAATTTTTCACTATCAGAAACTATATCGAGCTAGCCGGTTCACATTTTCATTCTGTCAATTAATTGCTAAAACTGTACTAATCTGTAATATTTTTGTGTAGAGAAATTATATTATCTGAAAACTAGACTTTCATACCTTTATTTGACATAAAGAACACAAAAATCCATGTAGCCATGTTCTCTAAATTGAATTTTGAATCTGATCAAAATTATAGGACTGCTCATTGAAATTTCAGCTTTTCTGATTTCTGACCTCTGTCAATTAATCGCTAAAACTGTACCAATATGTTATATTTTTGTATAGAGAAATTATATTATCTGGAAACTAGACTTTCATACATTTATTTCGATATAAATAACACAAAAATTCATGTAGCCATTTTCTCTAAAATGAATTTTGAATCTGATCAAAATTATTGGATTTCTCACTAAACATAGCAGAAAAAAAAATGAATTTCATTTTGGGCTGGCATGAGCCATGGCGGCCCTTTTTTTTTTTTTCCGTTTCCTGGGTCAGCCAGAGCCATGGCGTCCCTTGCTCTCTTTTTTTTTCCATTTTTTCCACGGGCTGGAGTATGCGCATACCTGCCTTTCCATTTTTCAAATTTCATTGACTCATTTCTCATTTTTAATATTTTATTTATTTATTTTCTTGTATATAAATTTTTTGGTTTTTAAATAAGTGATGATATAAAAGTACAAAGGTAGGTCCGGTAGAGAAGCAATAATTAATATTGAGGATTGGTTTCTCAATCAGTGAAATACAAAATTTGCATCTCTCAAGATAGAAATCTATTTTTTTTTAAATGCTAATTTGCGGAGCTAGATACTACAAGTTAATAGGACTAAAAAATAACATAAAAATGAAGAAAAGATATCTGACCTCTCCTGATCAATTCTTCTCTAAGCTCTGGTAAAGAAGCCTCTCCATTTCTAGCAATGCCTCTTCACTCTCTGTTACATTCCCAAATTGATCCTCATGTTTCCATATTTGGTCATTTTCTTTTTCATTTAATCCATTTTATCCTGACAAACAATTTGTATTATTGGGGTTTTATTAGCTATAAAAAAATTAAGCTATTCTGGGGTTACAACTTTCCCTAATGTGTCAGTTGGGATTTGTACAAGCCAGTATAATAACTAATAACAAAATAGGGAGCTTAACATAAATTAATTAATGAAACTTTTGTGAGTTAGCTCTTGATTTAAAGGTAAAGGTTTGTCACCTTGACCCTAATTTGGAGTTGATTTCAAATTTTAACTTCATTTAATTGTAAGTCAAATTGAATCGAGCTAGACTTAAAAATTAAATTAGATATTGAATTCGAATTAAGTGAAATTCGAATCTGGTATGAGATCCATTAATTGTTAGGATTTGTATTTTCATGTTCGACTTTCCTTAATTAGGGGATTGATGTATAAATTAACTAATATTTTTTTTCTTAGATATTATTTAGTTACTAATGTTTTTATCTTACGATAAATTTTTGGAAATTTTATACATATTTTAAAAAAAGCCAAGTGAGTATCTTATATTATTCATCTTTAGTGCATGAACGAAAGTGTCGCTGAATTCAAAGGAAAGCACCTGCTCCCTCACCAAGGCAATAGAAAACCCCACAAACCTAGCTACATCCAATGTCCAAGTTCATATATATTACCACATCATCTGAATTTGGGATAGGATCAACACCGACATGGAGGGGCCTATAATATGTGAAGCTGTGGAAAGGGAGGGGGACCTAGGCAGAGTAAATCAGATGGTAGATCAGGCCAGTTTGATGATGATGATACACTTTTAGCATCCTTAAGCATTCTTCTTTCTTCTACTATGTAAGGGACTGATTGCATTTTATCAAAATTGTAAGTCAAATAGAGTTTAATTGTAAGTCAAATAGAGTTTAATTGTAAGTCAAATTGAGTTTTGGCCTTTGTCAAAATGGTTCTAATTAAGGCTAGAGGAAGTATATGGAGAGGAACCCAAAAATAGAGAGGGGCATGTACCAAATTTCATGCGTAGGGAAGCATAAAAGCAACAACACAAATAATCTCTAATTAATAAGATGGGAAGATTTCTCTAATTGGCGAGACTGAAAAAAAACAAAAACAATACAATTAGATAACTGTTATGAATAAAATTATTAATGTGGATGTCCATGACTCCCAATATTCATTTCTCCACTACTCCCACTACCATTGGAATTCATATTCCACTACTATTTAGAATTCAATGTCTTATTTATTATTGTAATGGCTTTTCATTTACAATTTGTAGTCTATAAATAGAGGCTTTGTAATCTTGTATTGTACACATGAGAAATGTATGAATAAAGAGATTGTCATCTTTTATGTGTTCACTATCTTGTTTATTATTCTTTGTCTTTATTTTATAACAATAACTTATATGTTTAGGCCTTTTGAAGATCTGCATTAATTCAAACCAAATTAAATGCACTCCAAACTGTTAGCTGGTTTGAATAGAGTCAGCCCATCATCACCTTTTTTTTCTTTTTCCTTCAGTACCACCTGTAACGCCTATTTTCTTTCACTCTTCTAATTAGAACTTTGTAATGATGATGAATCAATAAAAGAATTCAATTAACTCCAATTATATCATGGTATCACAGCTGTTTTAAGATATCCAGCCAAGTTCGTAGAAATTCAGAAATTCAGAAAGAAATTAAAGAAACACCAAATAGTGTATCTCCCACAATATAACAATTGCTATGTGTCTCCGATTATACATTCTTCAACAAAAGCACAAGAAAAGAAAACCCGTACCGGTTACAGGACCAAGAAAGAATATTAATGTTGATTCACCCCATCTGTTGCAAACCTACCAGTACTAGGTCTGACCAAAATATCATTGACCAAATAATGTGACCTTGAAATCTTGAAATAAGCCATTTGTTCAGCAAATACATCATATGTTGGTTTAATAAATATAGTACACATTGCAGAGAACCGCATCAGAGAGATGGAAATGAGTAGCAAAGAACTTCTAGACGCAAATATAAACTTTAATCTTACCGTCAACAATTACCAATTTAACAACCAATCATCACAATTTTACATTAAAAATCAAGCATGAGCAACTTGTTATAAAGCATCTAACATGCTATGTTTAACACAACAACATAGACATAAAATTCAATATCAAAATGTAGGAAATCTTTAAAATCCAATTGAGCACCCCCAAATTTTAAACCCCTGAGAAACTTATCTAGTCTGACTACCAAACATCATTGATCTCTCACAATCCTTTGCTAAACAACTCCATACCGGTCCCAACTCCAGTATAGCAAGTGTTCGCCACTTGAAGAGAAACAATAAGCCTTCCCACAAACCCAGCTATGACCAGTACGATTATAATCCCGGTACCACATGCCAATTATGCAATACAAAAAAATCTGACAACTATTGATTTTCATCTACATATTTTCTTCCATCTCTCATCTCAGAGATAAGTTTCTTCATTGCATCTGGATTCTCATGATTGCTTAATGCATTTAGAAGTATATCAAAGGTGACATCATCAGGCTTAAGGCCTTCCTTCATCATCTTCTCGGCCAAATGTAGAGCCTCCCTGATTCTGTCATTTCTACAATAACCGTTGATTAAGGTACTATAACTGTGTTGGTTCGGCTTAATGCCCTTTAAAGTCATACTTTCTAATAATCCGGCTGCTTCATTGAGGCGGCCTTCAAGCACATAACCTTGTAACAATGATGTGTAAGTGATTACATTAGGTTTCTCCCCTCTTTCCTCCATAAAACAAATCAGTTTCTCTGCTTCAAAGGTTAGTCGTTGCTTGCACAGGGAATCTATTAATGCACCAAAAGTCACTACATTAGGTGAAATACCTTGACTAACCATATCACGGAATACCCCAATGGCACGGCTCCAGTCACCGACAGCTGAAATCCCGTGGATAATAGAATTGTATGTGACAACATCTGGCATCACCCCTCTATCTGTCATCTCCTGAAGAAGCTCCGAAGCACGCAAGAAGGCCCCCTCTTTGCAACAACCATCTATTAAGGTAGTATATGTGAACTCATTAGCTTGAAGCCCACAAACAACTAATTTGTCATATATTTCAAAAGCCTTGTTCATATCACCAAGTCCACAAAATCCGAGAATGAGACCATTGTAGGTATAGACATTGGGAGCAACTCCTTTCGCAACCATTTCGTCAAACATCCTCAGAGCACAATGCATGTTGCCCTGGCTACACAGATGATGAATGAGAATGCTATAGGTAAACACATTTGGAATAACACCTTTAGCAACCATTTCATCAAACATCCTCAAACCACTATCTGTGTCACCCTGGCTGCAGAGACCATGAATAAGACTGTTGTAGGTACGCAAATTGGGAACAAGTCTACAAGCAGGCATTTCTTCGAACACCTTCCGTGCTGTAACAACGTCACTATTTTTGCACAGGCCATCAATGAGAATGGTACAAGTGATCACGTTGGGCCACACTTTTTGAGCAGCCATCTCTTTAAAGACCTCTACCGCCATATCAATCTCACCCTCTTTACAAAAGCCATGGATTAGGGTGCTGTAAGTAATAACATTAGGTTTGCAACTACCTCCTTCCCTTGCCATCCGACGACACAGCTCAAGTCCAAGTCTGCTGTCCCTAGTTCTGCAAAGGCCTTCAATAAGTGTGCTGTAAATTATTAAATTGGGAGTGCATCCCATGAGAGGTATTTTAGCAAACACCTTGCCAGCAAGCCCAATCTGCTTCAATGAACAGAGTCCCTTGATCAGGGAGCCGAACATGATGGTATCAGCACCACATCCTTCTCTCAGGGACTGAGCAAGCACACAGAATGCGAGATCTGCTCGACCCATGTGATGGCAGCAATCCATGACAAGGCTGAAGGTATGGATGGTGGGAGAGACGCCTCTATTACTGTTGAGTAGCGGCTGGAGTGGTTTGTTTTAGCAATGCAGGCAAGAAGTCGATTGATGGTAAAAATGGATGGTGGGTGATTTTGTGGTGAGAGGAGGCGATGGAAGAGAGACACAGCCTCGGGCAGCTGAAGGCTCTCTCCAGATTGAATTCTCTGTTGTACCAATCTCTCCAGGTCACCAGCAAAATGATTGGCTGCCTTGGCATTCATCGATAAAACCAAGTTAGATGTGATGGTTTAGTGTTGAATTTCTTGGCAAGATTAGAGAGGAGAGATTCTCGCTGAAAGAAGTGAAGAGGCTGGATGGAGGATGGGGGTACTATCGGATCTAAGATCCGAAATATTCCAACTGCATCGGTGAAATATATTATTTTGGGTTTAGTTTTTTTTTTTTGAAAACTTGGAAGAGACTTCCAAGGAATATTTTGGGTTTAGTTACAGTTAAAAATTGATAGATGTATTTTTCTTTTAGTGGGTGAAATTATTAGTTCTCCTTTTTAGTTATAGATAACTAGAGAGTTTTGACTGAATTTAAGTATAAATAAAACCAACGCAACCTTATACAAAATAACAATTAAACATAATAAATAAACTATATAAATATAAAAATAATAACCTTAAATTTGTTTATGCTATTGTTAGTGAGATCTTAAAACTCAATCACTTTTATAAATATAAAATTTTATGAATATTTGTGAATGTAATTATAATTCATAATGTCACCTGTGACCCGTTTCATAAGCCATAAAAGTTAATATAAAAAACTGTTAAAAATAAAACCCCAGACCGCACAAACTTTTGGTGGCCTTATTCTTATCTCGGCCGCCAAAAGTTTGGCCGGTCTGGGTATTTTTAAAAAATGTCCAGGGAAACTGGATATATTTATTAATTTATATTTAATGTTGGATATTAAAAAAAAAAATCAGTCTAATGGACTACACATGTGGATGTGGCCTTTCTATAAATATTGAGACATAATTTGTAAGATAAAACAATATGTATCATATATTCATATGATGTTATGTACTTGTGTTGATTTCATATTTGCATGATTACATCTCCAGTTCCTGAGGGAGACTTCACACCAAAAGATAAATTTAAGAATGGAAAGGTTTAATTTATTCTCTGCCAACTAGAATGTGTTTAATAAGATGATCAGATTAAAAATGAAAAAAATGATCAACCTCAGTCCATCAAGAAATTTAAATAATTTGATGGACTCCATCAAATTTAAATAATATTTCATGAGTGTACTCCATCAAGAAATTCATTCATCAAATTCAATAATTATTTTGTTTGAACATATTATGCAATAATTTATCAACCTCACTCCTACCTTGCATGTCAACATAAGATAGACCGTATAAAATTATCTCCCTTTTGCACCATATAAAATTGTTTAATTGCTGATGGTAGACGGTCTTGAGCCCGAAAATTCATTCCTTCATTCGCTTCTAGATCACAAAATCCAGTTACAAATTCAGTTAAAATTACTAAATAGATGTAATATTGATCCAATCGAACCGCACTTTCCCAAATATATATAATTGCTTTGACAGACCACTATTTCTATCCAGTTCATGTTATTCATTTGTTTATCTCGTTCCATCACAAAACCCTGATATATAGTTCAACATTGTTTTACTCTTTTCAGTCCTAGGCTACTGGATCTTGATTTTTTTTATTTTTTTAAATAGAACCAATTTTAAATATTTTAACAAAACAAGTACTATTGATTTGGTTTTTATAAAAAAAACAGCTCCACCAATCTTACGAACAATTGGAGATTAATTATAAATAATTGTCTGTCGAAAATTTATCAATTTAATTAACACCCTCAGCAAATTAATTTGTACAATACACCTGAAATAGACCATTTTTTAAATGAAATTTTGTTTATTCAATTGTCTGATTTATTAAATTTGTTTATTCAATTGTCTGATTTATTCAAGTATCCTCTCCAATGTGTAAAAGATTCCCTTCACTTTACAGTTTGAGATTTACTCTCAGCTGCTTTGAGATTCGGACTAGCACAAGAGCAGTACTATTGATCTTTGAGATTCGTGCAAAGTTTAAAAGAACGGACCGGATCCACTAATTCTAAAAGATTCCCTTTTACGGTACCAGGGAGGATGTGAATTCCAGAGGTAGTCCTGCCAAAAGATTCAAGTCAGGTTTAATTTGAAATAAAAAAAAACTTGAAAAAAAATAATTTAAAATATTGTTTGATTCATATTTAACTAAGGTTCCTGTTTTATTCATATTTTCCAATGTTTAATGTTTGCATTTTGTTGTAGGACTAAACATTATTAGATGACGAAAATATTTTAGGTTTAGTTATTTTAATTTTTTAATTTGTTTGATTCGCTTATATTATAAAAACTGTATGAATTAAGTTTGTTTTCTAAATTGCTTCATAATTTCATACAATTTCTTAAAATAATTTAATGAATCATTTCTATTGACTAAAAAAAATATTGTTTTGTTTATATTTCTAATCCTTCAAAATTGCATTAATTAATTGTTGTATCGCTGAAAATATAATTGTACCAAACCTTCTTTCCAATATATCACTCTTATATATATACTATACTAAGTTTTTTTTTATCAAAAATTGACTAGAATATATCCGAGATTTTTGTTTTTACTCAAAAAAAAAATTATTTTAATATAATTAACCAAGTTTTTGAAAAAATTATATTTGTACCCAAACCGTAAATATTATTTACAGTTTGAATTAAGAATTCAAACTGTACATAATATTTACGGTTTGAATTTTTTTTTTTTTTTAGAGAAAAATAGCTAAAATGCTGAAATGAAATATAACACAAAAAAATCGAATTGTTTTTAAAAATATTTGTTAGAAAATACGCTACGAATAGGGCCGATTTTATGCTAAAATACGGTAAATTACAATAATTATGCTAAAATACGGTAAATTTACTAAAATGCTGAAATTACAATAATTATGTAGAATTATGCTAAAATACGGTAAATTACGCTAAATTACGTATGAATTGAGCCGATTTTGTGGCATCTTTCATAAATCATAAAAAATAGTAAAAAAATTCCAAAAAATAATAAAAATTAGTATTCTACAAATTCATTAGATAACTAATTTACTGAGCTACGTAAATTGAAGAATAGAAATGAAAATCTTAATCAGAAACTTCAACTGAAGTTTTGAGGCTCTTCTCTTTGTTTTTTGGCGATTCTGAATTTGAAAAACTAACAAAGCGAGTATGGATGCATGAGCATTTTCACAAGCTTTCTGAAAAGTGGTCATTTGCTGAAATCGGACACTCGAGCGCCGTTTTATGGCCGTTTAAAGTTTCATCGTCGTTTTTTCGCCTTTTCAGTGAAAATATCATCTCAATTCATACGTAATTTACCGTATTTTAGCATAATTCTACATAATTATTGTAATTTCAGCATTTTAGTAAATTTACCGTATTTTAGCATAATTATTATAATTTACCGTATTTTAGCACAAAATCGGCCCTATTCGTAGCGTATTTTCTAACAAATATTTTAAAAAATAATTCGATTTTTTGTGTTATATTTCATTTCAGCATTTTAGCTATTTTTCTCTAAAAAAAAAAAAAAAATTCAAACCGTAAATATTCTGTACGGTTTGAATTCTTAATTCAAACCGTAAATAATATTTACGGTTTGGGTACAAATATAATTTTTTCAGAAACTTGGTTAATTATATTAAAATAATTTTTTTTTTGAGTAAAAATAAAAATCTCGGAGAATATATAGTTTGGTAGGTGTAAATCTCCTAGTACCAAATAGGCCGAGAGGCTGCAATCACAAGATATAGGCACAGATGCACTAATTATACAAAAATCAATCAATTTGTAAGCTTCTGCTCAGCATGCGCAGCTTCTCCTCAATGAACACTCCAAACAACAAGAATTGAAATAGGTAGGCTTTTTCAGAGCTAAAAAGTAAGGTTATTTCACAAACTACAACTAGCAAGTGAGCAAGGTGGCATCAGAGAAGCAGAGAGGAGACATAGAAAGAGAGGACGGAAACTGAAGAGTTGGAAGGCAGGGTGAAATTAATATTTAGGAGCAATTTTCCTTATAACGTATTTATCATTCAAAACCATAGAAACACACATATTTACCTAAAATTAATAAAGTAATCAAATTTAACACTTACCTTTTCTCTAAAATACATCCCAACAACAGTGAGATAAAAATAATTTTTACATTATTTGCGACTGTCAGTGCAGCTTACAAAGAAAGAACAACTTTTTTAGACAATTTCATCAATACCAAACAACTGATTCAAGAATTCCTATATTATAAAAAATTACTATAGATTTTAAAAAACCTCTTTCATAATCATTAAATCAAGATCAAAGAACCAAACAAAACTTTTCTCGTATCATAAATATGGACAAAGAACATAAATTCACATTAATATATTAGAATAGATATACAACCTGGATTTTAGGAAGGCACTTGGGCTGAAGCAAATTAGTTTGGGATAAAATTAAGCAATGGTGATGCTTGATATATAAATCTTGCAGAAAAGCTCATAAATTTTAAACCCCTGAGAAACTTATCTAGTCTGACTACCAAACATCATTGCTCTCTCACAATCCATTGCTAAACAACTCCATACCGGTCCCAACTACAGTATAGCAAGTGTTCGCCACTTGAAGAGAAACAATAAGCCTTCCCACAAACCCAGCTATGACTAGTACGATTATAATCCCGGTACCACATTACATTACTTTTAGCAGCAAATTATGCAATACAAAAAATCTGACAACTATTGGTTTTCATCTACATGTTTTGTTACATCTCTCATCTCAGAGATAAGTTTCTTCATTTCATCCGGATTCTCATGATTGTTTACTGCATTCAGAAGTATGTCAAAGGTGACATCATTAGGCTTAAGGCCTTGCTTCATCATCTTCTCGGCTAGCTGCAGAGCCTCATTGATTCTGTCACTTTTACAATAGCCGTTGATTAAGGTATTATAACTGTGTTGGTCAGCCGTAATACCTTTTAAAGCCATACTTTCTAATAATTCGGCTGCTTCATCGAGGCGGCCTTCTAGCACATAACCTTGCATCAGTGCGTTGTAAGTGATAACATTTGGTTTCACCCCTCTTTCCACCATAAAACCGACCAGCTTCTCTGCTTCACAGGTTAGTCCTTGCTTGCACAGGGAATCTATTAATGCATTGAAAGTCACTACATTAGGTGAAATGCCTTGACTTACCATATCACGAAATACCCCAATGGCACAGTTCCAGTCACCGACAGCAGAAATCCCGTGGATAATAGAACTGTATGTGACAACATTGGGCATCACTCCTCTCTCCCTCATCTCCTGAAGAAGCTCTGAAGCACGCAAGAAGGCCCCCTCTTTGCAACAACCATCTATTAAGGTACTATATGTGAATTGATCAGCTTCAACCCCACAGCCAACTAATTTGTCATATATTTCAATAGCCTTGTTGATATCACCAAGCCCACAAAATCCAAGAATAAGACCATTGTAGGTATAGACATTGGGAGCAACTCCTTTCGCAACCATTTCATCAAACATTCTGAGAGCACTATGCATGTTGCCCTGGCTACACAGATGATGAATGAGAATGCTATAGGTGATCACATCTGGAACAACACCTTTACCAGCCATGTCATCAAATATCCTCCAACCACTATCTGTGTCACCCTGGCTACAGAGACCATGAATAAGACTGCTGTAGGTATGCAAATCAGGAACAAGTCTACAAGCAGGCATTTCTTCGAACACCTTCCGTGCTGTAACAACATCACCATTTTTGCACAGGCCATCAATAAGAATGTTACAAGTGATCACATTGGGCCACACTTCTTGAGCAGCCATCTCTTTAAAGATCTCTACTGCCATGGCAATCTCACCCTCTTTACAAAAGCCATGGATTAGGGTGCTGTAAGTAATAACATTAGGCTTGCAACTACCTCCATCTCTTGCCATCTGACGACACAGCTCAAGTGCAAGTCTGCTGTCCCTAGTGCTGCAAAGGCCTTCAATAAGCGTGCTGTAAATTATTAAATTGGGAGTGCATCCCATGAGAGGCATTTTAGCAAACACCTTGCCAGCAAGCCCAATCTGCTTCAATGCACAGAGTCCCTTGATCAGGGAACCGAACATGATGGTATTAGCACCACATCCTTCTCTCAAGGACTGACCAAGCACACAGAATGCGAGATCTGCTCGCCTCATGCGACAACACCAATCTATGACGAGACCGAAGGTATGGATGTTGGGAGAGATGCCTCTATCTCTGGTATGCTTCAAGCGATTAAAGAGGTCTAATACAGTTGAGTAGCGGCTGGATTGGTTTGTTTTAGCAATGGAGGCAAGAAGTCGATTGATGGTAAAAATGGATGGTGGGTGATTTTGTGGTGAGAGGAGGCGATGGAAGAGAGACACAGCCTCGTGCAGCTGAAGGCTCTCTCCAGATTGAATTCTCTGTTGTACCAATCTCTCCAGGTTACCAGCAAAATATTTGGCTGCCTTGGCATTCATCGATAAAACCAAGTTAGATGTGATCGTTTAGTGTTGAATTTCGTGGCAAAATTAGAGAGGAGAGATTCTCGCTGAAAGAAGTGAAGCCCAACCCAAAAATTGGAGGATGGGGGTACTATCGGATCTTAGATCCGAAATATTCTAACTGCATGGGTGTAATAGATTATTTTGGGTTTAGTTATATTTGAAAGTTGATAGGGGAATTTTTCTTTCAGCTATAGAGGGTGAAATTATTATTTCTCCTTTTTAGGTACAGAGAGTTTTGACTGAATTTAACTATAAATAAAACCTACGCAACTTTAAACAAAATAACAATTAAACATAATAAATAAACTATATAAATATAAAAATAATAACTTTAAATTTATTTACGCTATTGTTAGTGAGATCTTAAAACTCAATTACTTTTATAAATATAAAAAATTATTAATATTTGTGAATCTAATTATAATTTATATTGTCACCTATCAACTGCTTCATAAACTATAAAATTTAATATAAAAAACTATTAAAAGAAAACCCCGGACCGCACATACTTTCGGTGGTCCTATTCTTTTCTCTGCCAATGAAATTTTGACCGGTCTAGATATTTTTAAAAATATCGAGGGAAGCTGGATATATTTATCAATTTATATTTAATGTTGGGTATTAAAAAAAATCGGCCTAATGGACTACGCATGTGGATGTGGCCTTTCTATAAATATTGAGACATAATTTGTAAGATAAAACAATATGTATCATATACTCATATGATCTTATGTACTTTTGTTGATTTCATATTTGCATGATTACATGTCCAGTTCCCTGAGGGAGACTTCATATCAAAAGATAAATTTAAGGATTGAAATGTTTAATTTATTCTCAGCCAACTAGGATGTGTTTAATATGATGATCAGATTAAAAATAAAAAAAATTATCAACCTCAGTCCATCAAGAAATTTAAATAATTTGATGGACTCCGTCAAATTTAATAATATTTTATCAGTGTACTCCATCAAGAAATCCATTCATCAAATTCAATAATTATTTTGTTTCAACATATTATAAAAAAATTTATCAACCTCAGTCTTACCTCGCATGTCAACATTTTTGCTTGATTAATTATAGCAGATAATAGTATTTTACAAAGCTCTTATTTTGAACCTATGTTGCATGGATACGGGTACGGGTATTGTATCGGATACGATACAGATACGGCGATACGGTAATTTTCAAAAATCCCGGATACGATACGCCAATTATATATATATATATATATATTATTTTTTATTATTTCTATATTGTATTTAGATAATATAAAAAAATTAATTAAAGGTTCAAACTATAAAAAGTTAAAGGCTTAAATATAAGTATATATTAAATATTATAACTATTGGAATTATACACAAGTGCAATGTGGCCGGGTGGTAAAGATTTTGGCCAACAATCGGGAGAACCCGAGTTCGAATCCCAGCGCCAGCGAAAAAATTCACATATTTGACTGGTGTTTGCGCGGCTCACGGGTGCGGGTGCTGCGGCTCACGCGTGTCCCGCCGTATCCAGCCGTATCCGCACGTTAATTAACGTATCCTGGAGTGTCAACAGAGTATCGGCGACCGTATCGGCCAAGTAAGGGTACGCCACGTAGGCGGATACGCCAGCTGGCGTATCGGATACGTATCGGTGCCGTATCGGGCGCGTATCGGTATCGGATACGTGTCCGACACGGGTACGGAGCCTATTTTGGAGTATCCGAGTAACATAGTTTTGAACTATTGTAGCTAGGGGTGAAAATGGTATGGATAATATCCGATCCGTATTTGATCCGTATTCGAAAAGTTAGATGTGGATATCCGATATCCAAATATTCGTGTGGATATGGATACTGATATGGTTTTACGTTTAAATTATCCGTATCCGAATAATAGATATATATCATATATTTCAATATTATGAAAAAATTATTGTTATTCACCATTAAAATTAGATAAATATTATGAATTTTGATATTTTTTTGATATTATTTTAATAAATATTTTATCCGATCACTATCCGTATCTGTATCCAGCTGATATCCAATCTGTATTCGTATTTGAGAAATAATAAAAAGGAATATGGAAATAGTTTTACCACTATCCGCTCCATATTCTATGTTTTCACCCCTACTTGCAGCCCGCTAATTATTGTTTATTGAAAACAAAAGAAAATGATAACCATCTACAGTCAAATCGGCTCGAAGCTTGACCCACTTGACTCCAAGGGATCCGCGGATAGGGCCGGGTCGGATTGGGTACGGGCTTAGAAGAAGACCCGGTCATTTGACCTTTCGTGCCATATCACATGTAATTTTGTATATATTTTTTTAAATGTTTTGTATATTTTTTTGTAAATTTATAAAGTATGTGTTTTAAGATCATATTAAATATAAATTTTAAATTACATTTTGAAGTTGTTCACGAATTATTTTCAATAAACTAACAATATAATTATTTTTAAGAAATCACATTCAGCTTAATTATGCAAACAACAAAGTTCATATTAGATTGTAAAAAGTAATTCAAATATAAAAAAATATAAAAAAACTAACTTACATTATTAGTGTTAAATTTTTTTTGTTGATTTGAAAAGTTTTGGTAATAGCACTAGATTCCTTAGGCCAGGAAAAACTGTAATTCGAATCACATCCAATTAAAAAAAAATAGGATCTTGGCACCAGTAAGAGTTGCGTACATTAATTGGTCCAAATTATCATCGTTCTTTTACAAAACTATTAACGTGCTTTAGCGGGAAAAATAGAAAAGTCAAATCGAAAATATGATTTTTGCCCCAATAAAAATTGTCATAGTTGTGGACCTTGTGGTACATAAATTATGAAGGTGCTATAACGGAATTTTTTTTAAAATTAAATGAAAAAGGAACCCAACTGGATCGGAGCCCAGAGCAATCCAGGATGTGGTTGCATACGACCACATTTAACCTATTGGGAAGAAACTATTTAAAACACTGAATTATTGTAAACTATTTCTTGTGGGATTATTTTTCATGTGGGAGGTTGCATGTTCAAAGCTCAGATTAAAGATTTCTTGTGAATATTAAATAGTTGGATAGCTTGACGTAACCAGTACTTGAAAAAAAAGAAAAAAAATCACATCTATAGGGAGAAGAAAACAGGAGGAAAGAGAGATTATAATCAGTTTCAAATACATTCAAAAGTTGACTTTTTTTGGACAAAATAGGACTTGGTCCAAGCAATCAATTCCTTCGTATTTTGTACTACAAATTTAATATATTTTCCAAATTGTGAAGATACTAAATAATACTACAATTTTATGTTCATTATTTTCTTACATGTTTTTTTTCTTTATTACCTTTATTATCTCTGGTTTCCTAAATAATATCATGTTTATCTTGCAAATCAATTCGCTTTGATTTTTAGCATGCCGAGCTAGCTTCCATAAGTTCAAAACAAATTTAGGGACCTAAAACAAACTTTTCTCACAAAAAATTGAACTGAGGACGATGACAAAAAAAAAAAAAAAAATTCAAATTGTGGATATTTTGGAAATTTGAAACTGAGGAATAATTAGTGGAATGTAATCCAGAATTTCACCAATTAAAAGAATGATTTGATTAAATCACACGTGAAACTGCGTTTTGATTAATTGAAAAACAAACAAATGATTTCTATTGGCTTCAGAAACATATTCCATTAATTACTTTGGATTGTCAGGAATGATTACAATTAGCATTAGGAGACAGTATGAGATGGCCGGTGAATTAAGATTTCATCATCATCAGTGTGGATTTCTTTAGTTTTATTTGTTTAGCTATATATTTACAAATTAATTAAGAATCATATCATGAATAATATATCTTGCATAGAATTCAAGACCTGTGCTGACCAAACAAATTTCAACAAGAGAAATATAAAATCACACATTAGAGAATTAAACTTTTGATCTAACACAACTTTTGTTTTCAATATACATCAGCACACACATTGTCCCACAAAAGTAGGGGTATGGCTAAGCACTTTCACACTTTCACACTTGCACACCAAATTCAGATAGACGTACAACAACTAAAATTATTAGTAGTTACTGGTTTTCATCATCATGTTTTCTTCCATCTCTCATCTCAGAGATAATTTTCTTCATTTCATCTGGATTCTTATGATTGCTTACTGCATTTAGAAGTATGTCAAAGGTGACATCATTAGGCTTAAGGCCTTGCTTAATCATCGTCTCAGCCAGATGTAGAGCTTCACGGATTCTATCATTTTTACAATAACCATTGATTAAGATACTGTAACTGTGTTGGTCTGGCTTAATGCCTTTTAAAGCCATCCTTTCTAATATATCTGTGGCTTCATTGAGATGGCCCTCTAGCACATAACCCTGCAACAGTGCTGTGTAAGTGATTACATCAGGATTGACCTCTCTTTCCTCCATAAAACTGACCAGCTTCTCTGCTTCACAAGTTAATCTTTGCTTGCACAAGGAATCTATTAATGCATTGAAAGTCACTACATTGGGTGAAACACCTTGATTTACCATATCGCGGAATACCCCAATGGCACGGTTCCACTCACCGACAACAGAAATCCCGTGGATAATAGAACTGTATGTGACAACATTGGGCATCACTCCTCTCTCCCTCATCTCCTGAAGAACCTCTGAAGCACGCAAGAAGGCCCCCTCTTTGCAACAACCATCTATTAAAGTAGTATATGTGAACTCATTAGCTTGAAGTCCACAGCCAACTAATTTGTCATATATTTCAAAAGCCTTGTTGATATCACCAAGCCCACAAAATCCAAGAATGAGACCATTGTAGGTATAGACATTGGGAGCAACTCCTTTCGCAACCATTTCATCAAACATTCTGAGAGCACTAAGAGTGTTACCCTCGCTACACAAACTATGAATGAGAATGTTGTAGGTGATCACATCTGGAACAACACCTTTGCCAGCCATGTCATCAAACATCCTCAAACCACTATCTGTGTCACCCTGGCTGCAGAGACCATGAATAAGACTGCTGTAGGTATGCAAATCAGGAACAAGTCTACAAGCAGGCATTTCTTCAAACACCTTCAGTGCTGTAACAACATCACCATTTTTGCACAGGCCATCAATGAGAATGTTACAAGTGATCACATTGGGCCACACTTCTTGAGCAGCCATCTCTTTAAAGATCTCTACTGCCATGGCAATCTCACCCTCTTTACAAAAGCCATGGATTACGGTGTTGTAAGTAATAACATTAGGCTTGCAACTACCTCCTTCTCTTGCCATTTGACGACACAGCTCAAGTCCAAGTCTGCTGTCCCTAGTGCTGCAAAGGCCTTCAATAAGCGTGCTGTAAATTATTAAATCAGGAGTGCTTCCCATGAGAGGCATTTTAGTAAACACCTTAGCTGCAAGCCCAATCTGCTTCAATACACAGAGTCCCTTAATTAGGGAGCCGAACATGATGGTATTAATGCCACATCCTTCTCTCAAGGACTGACCAAGCACACAGAATCCGAGATCTGGTCGACCCATGCGACGGCAGCAATCTATGACGAGGCCAAAGGTACGGATGGTGGGAGAGATGCCTCTATCTCTGGTACGTTTCAAGTGATTAAAGAGGCTGAGTACAGTTGAGTAGCAGCTGGGGTGTTTTGTTTTAGAAATTGATAGAAGAAGTTTGTTGATGGTAACAATGGATGGCGGGTGATTTTGTGGCGAGAGGAGGCGATGGACGAGAGACACGGCTTCGGGCAACTGAAAGCTCTCTCCGGCTTGGATTCTCTGTTGTACCAATCTCTCCAGGTGACGAGCAAAAGGTTTGGCTGCTTTGGCCATTAATAAATAAAACCAAAATTAATGTGACGGTTTAATGTTGGATCTTCTTCACAGAATTAGATATGAGAGATTATCGCTCAATATCTTATGGAGCAGAGCCAAACATAAATGGGAGCTTTGGGTTGAAGAGAATGAAATACTGAAATTGAATAGAGAGCAGAATGAAGAGGAAAGAGGCCTTCTTCAATTCAATTGCGGATGGGGATTGGGGACATTGGGTCAGTGTAGAGATGAAAAAGAGAGTGGATAAGTCGGAGCTGTGTGCCTCAATAGAGAGCATGATGATGCACTGGAGACTGGAGTACAAGTCATAAATAGAGAGCATGGCACATCTAGAGGAGAATCAAAATCCCCTTTCCTTTCTAATCACATAAAGCCCATTTTGGACTGGGCCGCCTTTGGGCCGAATACATTTGGGAAAAATCCCAACAAAACTTGTGTAATTAAGATCTTTAAGAAATAGTAAAAGCCCATCACAGAAAGGCCTAGCCTAGCAATTTTTCAAGCTGGATGTGGATAGATATTATAACGGCACAATACAAGCCACTCTCCTCCTACAATTTATGAGAGAGAGAGAGAGAGAGGTTTATAAAACTTTGCAGTTACTATATATTATTCAATTATGAGATCCATATATACTGAAATATATCACAAGCTTAATTTATTGAATGCTTCATTCCTTAATTGCTGAGATAACTTGGCCAATGGTGTCAAATTTCTGCCTTCCCTTGAGCAACAACTTTGCAACATTGAGAGCCCTTCTTTTGCAGCTTGCTCGCCTCGACTTATCTTTAATTGATTCAAAATCCTCAACATGTGCTATCCCAAATATTCTCCTGTTCATACAATTTCAATAAGCTCAATAGTACATCCCTACCATACGACATGAGGAAAACATCCTCCATTCCTCACTTACCCGGTTTATTCAGAAGAAACCCAAACTGCTCCTCCTTACTGTTTCTCTAAATAAGAAATTTTGTAAGGGAGAACTCATTGGTGAGATTTGTATTTCTCATTTACCATGTTGTACCTTAAATGACCTCTGTACATGAGGTATTCGTATATCCTTAGGTACTTGTCCAGCAAGGGTTCCACTAAATTAAGGAACTTAATACACCTTAATCCTGCCAAATAAGAGTTTCTTAGGTAAGATTAAGAATGTCACCTTTTGCTCAAATTCTTAATCCAGCTAGCTTTTTTTTTTTTTTTGCAATTTTAAGGCCTTTCCTCTATCTCGTTGATTAAAACTTTAATCCCCGATTTCTTAATCCATGTTACCAAAAGACCCTATAGGGTATTGGAGTATTCACTCGTTGTACTAGAACTTAGTATGCTTCTGTAAGTATATATAAATAAAGTTAACAAACTACCTAATCATTTTGGCTGCACCAAATCCAAGTGAATCATGAAACAAATTTTTCATGTGCTTCTTCTGTGCTGTACGCAAAAGCTCTGCATTGTTGTATACGTCCGGGAGATACACCTCTCCATTTCCATTTTTATGTAGATCCCAAAGAGAGCAGAACTTTTTCTCAAACAGCCTCCAAGTTTCTTCTATTGTGTTCAATATCCATTCTTTGTAGGCCTGAAAAGTTTTTAAATCTGTTTTAAAAGTACAACATTTTATTGTCTGTAACTGAGGTATACCACGTTACAAACCTGATGTCAATAAATGATCTTTTTTCCTTTTATCCAATATTTGGTTTGGCCTCCTCCTATCTAACAATAAATAGAAAATCACCTGTCCTAGATATTAAAATTAGCATACTACTCCGTATACATGTATGTAAACATCAACATGTATGGTGTCAGATTCTATGATTATTATACCAGCATCAGTAATTTCAGTATATGTACATCAAAACCAATTCAAACATACACATACCTTGCGATCATTTGTTTCAGTGGCATGGCCATCTTGTGAGAATTAGGCCAGGATCAAGTTTCCCAAAAATGCTCCTATATCAAAGCCCATTGGCCCGTAGAACCCAAATTCTGAATCTATGACTTGGGTTGAGTCAGTCGTCACCATCACCGATCCTGTGTGGAGATCAGCATGTATCAAAGCCTGTGCTCTCTCACAGAACCTATACATAAATTTACAAAATCGTATAGCTCGGTATTCTTTTTATGCAAAATTACCACTCCAGTTAAGATCACTGCTCGACTTGTATCTGCCAGTGTAACCACATTTCAGCTTCTATGTTCCTTCAATTTTATTATTATTATTATTTGTTCTATTCATTCTTTCATGTCCTGCTTTGTATTTGATTGAAAAATTAGTCATAAATTGAGGCTAACTCATTTGAATCAGAGAACAACTAAGTAACATTAAGATTCTATTGTGAGACTCTCAATTGTACAACTTCAGAAATTAATTACTATTTGAAGTTAACAAAAGAACAAAAAAATCAAATGTCAATCTGTAGTCGAAAAATAGAATTTTACATGGATTTGATCTCGGCAATTTGGAATTTTAGTTCATCGTCCTCTCTAATTGACTTAGCATCCTGATCAAGGTATGGTGAGGTTCAGTGGTTGATATTGGAAACCCGGTACGGGTCCGTGAAAACCACTTGCTCAGTAAGTCTACACATCTCCACATTTCCACAAAACTCTGCAACTGTAATTTAGAATAAACAAGGACTCTGTGAGAATTAATTATTAACCCATGTGGCCATCCTATTCTTTATGCTTAGATTTTCAACAGGAAAGCATCACAAAGAGAAATATAGAGCAATACCCACTGCCAGGTACCGTATTAGTCATGACAGTACTGGTACAGCATGACAATAATGCCACTCTCATCATTTTCATATTTTGGCATGACAATTGTCAAAATAGATTCACTGTGGTAGTGTACCATTCATGTCATTACCTATACAATCCAACACCAGGTGCCAGTACCAGTACCAGTACCAGTACCAGTTCCAATTTGTCAAAGGAGCTATATATAAATTGAATTAAAAAATCTAATACATGCAAGAAAAGAGCAATATATTGAATTCAAAAGGCTAACACAATTAAGAACATTTTCTTTATGTTACCAGCTTTCTTGTGATCAGCAGTGGTATGGTATAACAGAGAAGTAAAAAAGAGTGTCTTGGCAATGTAATCAGACATATGTTGAGCTAGCAATGGATACTCAATTCCAGCTATGAGCCCTTTCCTTAAAATAATATGAGGCGGTTCCAGGTATCGCATGCCAATCAGAGACATTGACCTATCAAAGTGGTAGACCTCTGGTACGTGCTCTGGGCAGAGACGGCCGTGCTCTGTTAGAGTTAGTGCCTCAAAATATGCACGCTGTCTTGTCATTGGCCATGAGTCACCAACTAATCTTACATATGGTAGAGCCTATGTTGGTATAGAAGAAGGAAAAAGTAAAGAGAAATGAAATAGGTAATTATTAGACCTGAATAGTAATGCTATAGTGGTTTGGTATTATATTTACAGTAATCATTTACAAACCCAATTCATATGGCTTGGATACCATCAGGGGCATACTAAAATTAAACCAATACTAAAATCAAAAGGTCAGATAGTGAATTATTACCCAGCAGCATAGGCCTGACTGGTACAAATGAAAAGATTTTGGATGATAAAAAATCGTAGAAAAAGTTAGTGAAAAAAACAAGGGAGAAGTTGTAAAGACCTGTTTGGCGACGAAAGATCCTTTGCGGGAAGAGACGATGTAAACGAAGTTGAGGTTTCCATCGCCGACCTCTTTAATGGTGAGGTGCTGGAGCTCTGCCTCGCCTCCTAGGCGAGTGAGAAGAGGTGGTGTCGACTTGATGTACTCCACGAGAGATTTCTTGTCAAACGGGTGGAAACCTCCATTGTCAGCCGATTCCATGGATGAAATTTGAGACCGAGTAAAGCAAGAGAGATGGGAGGAGAAGAATGACAGAGTGAGAATATATATGTATGATGTGATGGAGAGAAAGCGAATGTGGTTGGTTCGTCGAACCTGGACTGGACTCCAGTTTAGTTTTCCTTTCGTAATTTTCTGATGATGTACCAATCTACTATTTAGTTGGAACTTTGAATTCAACGTGGAAAAATGAGATAAAATGTTCCCTGTGGCCCTATGGCTTGTGCTTGTCACTATCAGATATAGATAGATATATATGCTCTGAGACATTATTGCTTTTTTAAGCATTATAATTACGAGTAATTAAGACTTGCAGCAAAAATTTCTTCTCACACTTTTTTTAAGCATTGTGCTGGTACTTAATTTTTCTAAGTTTTTTATGAGCATGTTCTGGGCGAGGGGCGGATTCCTTCCCCATTTGAATTTCTCGGTCATGGAGAAATTCTTCAATGCCCTTTAGTTTTTAATAAAATAGGCTCAAGACTGTCAATTTGTTTTCAACTCCCTGATAATATTCTAATGGAGGTATTGTAGTTTGGACTGGAGATTGCTTGTTAAAACAGCAAAGCAAATTTGATCATTGTAAAATATAAACAAAACGAGGAAATTTTTGTTAATTGAACTAATTGACTAAAACTTTTTGTAACATATTGCAGAAAATATATGAAGCAATTGGTACAGAAAATCGGACAACTATTACACTGCAGAACAAGTCGATTTTTATCCAAGCTTGCATACAAAGCGTAACGAGTTGATTTGCTGCTATTTTCTCAAACTATAACACTTTTCGCTGAAAAGTACGCGTAACAAGTTCATCCTTTCGAATTTTATAATATATTTGAGTAACATTGGAAACCTGCACATCTAGCACTGACTGCTACCCATAAACAACAGGCCTGATTGCATTGTTACCAACATTCAGGAGCAACTTCATATTCTGCCTTTTCAAAATGAAATTCTCCGTAGCATTTCTCAGAACAAATGAAAAACCAAAATTGTGAAGAACTATAAGTACCTTTCATCAGAAAGGCCTCTATGTTCAATGAACCAAGCCAATCTCCAAATGACTCCTTGAGTTAATCAACTAACAATTCACGAACCAAATGTCTTGCATCGAATTCAAAACCAATGCTGACCAAAACATAAATAACAAGAGAAAAATAAAATCATACATTAGAGAACTAAACTTTTGAACTAATACTATTTAATATACATCAGCACACATTGTCCCACAAAAGTAGGGTGTGACTAAGCACTTGCACACTTGCACACCAAATTCACCATAATCAACATGTATGACAATTAAAATTATTAATAGCTATTGGTTTTCATTTTCATGTTTTCTTCCATCTCTCATCTCAGTGATGAGTTTCTTCATTTCATCCGGACTCTCATGATTGCTTAATGCATTTAGAAGTATGTCAAATGTGACATCATCAGGACTAAGGCCTTCCTTCATCATCTTCTCAGCCAAATGTAGAGCCTCACTGATTTTGTCATTTTTGCAATAGCCGTGGATTAAGGTATTATAACTCTTTTGGTTTGGCATAATGCCTATTAAAGACATCCTTTCGAATAAAACTGCTGCTTGATCAAGGCGGCTTTCTAGCACATAACCCCGCAACAGTGCTGTGTAGGTGATTACATTAGGTTTCACCCCTCTTTCCTCCATAAACCCGATCAGCTTCTCTGCTTCACAGGTTAGTCGTTGCTTGCACAAGGAATCTATTAATGCATTGAAAGTCCCTACATTAGGTGAAATGCCTCGACTTACCATATTGCGAAATACCCCAATCGCACGGTTCCAGTCACCGACAGCAGAAATCCCGTGGATAATAGAAGTGTATGTAACAACATCTGGCATAACCCCTCTATCTATCATCTCCTGAAGAAGATCGGAAGCACGCAAGAAGGCCCCCTCTTTACAACAACCATCTATTAAGGTACTATATGTGAATTTATCAGCTTGAAGCCTACAGCCAACTAATTTGTCATATATTTCAAAAGCCTTGTTGATATCACCAAGTCCAGAAAATCCGAGAATGAGACCATTGTAGGAATAGATATCAGGAGCAACACCTTTCACAACCATTTCATCAAATATCCTCAAAGCACGATCAGTGTCACCCTGGCTGCAGAGACCATGAATAATAATGTTGTAGGTTTGCAAATCAGGAACAAGTCTACAAGCAGGCATTTCATCGAACACCTTCCGTGCTGTAATAACATCTCCATTTTTGCACAGGCCATCAATGAGAATGGTACAAGTGATCACATCGGGCCACACTTTTTGAGCAGCCATCTCTTTAAAGACCTCTACCGCCATATCAATCTCACCCTCTTTGCAAAAGCCATGGATTAGACTGTTGTAAGTAATAGCATCAGGTTTGCAACTACCATTTTCTCTTGCCATCTGACGACACAGCTCAAGCCCAAGTCTGGTTTCACCAGTGCTGCAAAGACCCTCAATAAGCGTGTTGTATATTATTAAATTTGGAGTACATCCCATGAGAGGCATTTTAGCAAACACCTTACCAGCAAGCCCAATCTGCTTCAATGCACAGAGTCCCTTGATCAGGGAGCCGAACATGATGGTATTAACACCACATCCTTCTCTCAAGGACTGACCAAGCACACAGAATGCGAGATCCGCTCGACCCATGCGACGGCAGCAGCTGGGGTGTTTTGTTTTAGAAATTGAGAGAAGAAGTCGATTGATGGTATAAATTGATGGCGGGTGATTTTCCAGGGAGAGGAGGCGATGGAAGAGAGACACGGCTTCGGGCAACTGAAGGGTCTCTCCAGCTTGAATTCTGTGTTGTACCAATCTCTCCAGGTGACGGGCGAACGGTTTGGCTGCGTTGGCCATTAGTAAAACCAAGTTTAATGTGATGGGTTAGTGTTCGATTTCTTTCACCGAAGGAAGTGAAGAAGAGATTCTCGCCGAAGGAAGTGAAGCCCAACCCAAAAAAGTGAAGTGAAGAAGCTGGACGGTGGGGGTACTATCGGATCTTAGATCCGAATATTCGAACCGCATCGGTTAAATTGATTATTTGGATTTAATCTTTAGTTACAGTTAAAAGTCGATAGGGGTATTTTTCTTTCAGCTATAGAGGCTGAAATTGTTAAATTGTTATTCCTGGTTTTTAGCTAAGGGGGTTTGACTGAATTTAGTTGTGACCTTATTGTTTGTTTGTTGTCAATCTGAGATTGAATAACATGTTGGGATGAGCACAATTATAGAAATAATGTCATGTATATTTCTAAGGTACTAAAAGTGCAAATATTTATTTTCTTGAACAGTAAGTTGCCCTTAATAATTATTTTCCTCCATTACAACTAAAATTCCAGCAATTAACTGAAGATGAAGGCGCTCATAAAAATAGTTTATATTTTTTAGACAGTAATTCTATTTTAATTGTTGTACTGGTACTGTTGTATCAATGCATATGTGCTTGCAGCCTATTGTCTCATAAGATATAAATGAGGCAAGGAATTGTACTCTATGCATTGGAAAATGATATTTGCCTATATGGTACTAGTAGATTTAGACATAGCAAACTAATTATATTTTAGATCCTTTTCCTTGCATCATATACCATGAAAATAATATAGATAGTTAACCATCAAAAGAAAATATATAGTAGCAATTTCAATTACCAAAATTTTAAATTAATCTCCCAGAGTAATTAATAACACTTACATATATAAGTAGGTGCTACATCTTAATTTTGCACACAAGCACCAAACAACAATAAGAAATTTGTTCCATTAAACAATTAGAAACACCAAACAACAATTAGAAGCATTTGTTCCATCAAACATGCGCAGCTGGACCAGAGTAGGTGCTTACCAAAAATTAACAACAAAAAGAGGGGTACACATGACACTAAGAAGAGAAAGTTGAATATTTCTGCAAATTATATCCGCATTGATTTTATTTTGTATATAGTATTTAAAAAATAAATTGAAATTTATGGCATCTAATCGGCAGATCTGCTGAGGTAAAATGTTGTTGTTGAGAGCGATTTATCATCGCACAAAAACGGTTTTTCACTTCGATTTTATGGTGGATACAAATCTGAAATGAAAGTTTCAGAAAATATAGGATTGTTTATGGCAATAAAATGCTTCGAAACAGAAGGTTTATTTATGCGCTCATTCTTTTTGGAGTTGATTTCAATTTTTAACTTCATTTAATTGTAAGTCAAATTGAATCGAGCTAGACTTAAAAACTAAATTAGATATTGAATTCGACAAAAATAGTCTCCCTGTGTTGTAAAGACCATTCATTGTCCTCATTTTTCCAAAACCCCAGAAACCTAGCTACATCCAATGTCCAAGTTCATATATATTACCACATCATCTGAATTTCGATAGGATCAACACCGACATGGAGGGGCCTATAATATGTGAAGCTGTGGAAAGGGAGGGGTGTTATGTATGTGGGCCTGATTCTAGGATTATGCGGGGGGTGGCAGGGGGGCGGCAGCCCCCTACGAGCGTTGTCTGAGGCTACGAATGAAGCATATGAATCCTTGTATCCGACGGTCCAGATTAGTCAAATTTGTGATCTGAATGTACGGCCCAGAAATAGGCCATTTACTGTTGGCGTGTTTTAGTTTTGCATATACATTTTACTATTCTCCTTTAGTTCTTAGTACCGTGTGTGTTGTAACCTAACTGAAATATAGTGGATTTGTGCGCTGGCGACGGCTGTGGGTTTTTTTTCCCTTCGAGGGTTTCCCACGTTAAATTTCTTGTGTTCGATTTCTTTGATTCTCTCGATTTCTCTTAGATTTTGCTCTCTGAAATTAATTCCACTCAACAAGGGGGACCTCAGCCCTTGTGAATGGATTAAGGAGTGTCAGAGAGGTATCATTGTCTCTAGTTTTATATGTGACCAAATAACCCTGTGACTGTCCAAAGTACGCCTAGTTGCAAGCTTCAGGAACTTGTATTTTGCGAGTCTTTCTGGTGGGAAGTGAATACAGTTTAAACTTGGAGCTACGGAAAGTTTTGCGCTCGAGGAAAAACGGGAACGGAAGTATTTGGGAACGGAAGTTGATGAAGTCAAAGGTGTCGTAGAGTTTTCTGTAGATGAGGCAGAGCAAATCAGATGGTAGATCAGGCCAGTTTGATGATGGTGATGATACACTTTTAGCATCCTTAAGCATTCTTCTTTCTTCTACTATGTATGGGACTGATTGCATTTTATCAAAATTGCAAGTCAAATTGAGTTTTGGCCTTTGTCAAAATGGTTCTAATTAAGGCTAGAGGAAGTATATGGAGAGGAATCCAAAAATAGAGAGGGGCATGTACCAAATTTTATGCGTAGGGAAGCATAAAAGCAACAACACAAATAATCTCTAATTAATAAGATGGGAAGGTTTCTCTAATTGGCGAGACTGAATAAAAACAAAAACAATACAACTAGATAACTTATATGTTTAGGCCTTTTGAAGGTCTGCATTAATTCAAACCAAATTAAATGTAATCCAAACTGTCAGCTGGTTTGAATAGAGTCAGCCCATCATCACCTCTTCTTCTCTTCACCTTTTTTTTTTTTTCTCCTTCAGTACCACCTATAACGCCTATTTTCAGAACTGTTTCAAGATATCCAACCAAGTTCATAGAAATTCAGAAATTCCGAAATTAAAGAAACACCAAATAGTGTATCTCCCACAATATAACAATTGCTATGTGTCTCCAATTATACATTCTTCAACAAAAGCACAAGAAAAGAAAACCCGTACCGGTTACAGGACCAAGAAAGAATATTAATGTTGATTCACCCCATCTGCTGCAAACCAAAATATCATTGACCAAATAATGTGACCTTGAAATCATGAAATAAGCCATTTGTTCAGCAAATACATCATATGTTGATTTAATAAATATAGTACACATTGCAGAGAACCACATGAGAGAGTTGGAAATGAGTAGCAAGGAACTTCTAGACGCAAATATAAACTTTAATCTTACCGTCAACAATTACCAATTTAACAACCAATCATCACAATTTTACATTAAAAATCAAGCATGAGCAACTTGTTATAAAGCATCTAACATGCTATGTTTAACACAACAACATAGACATAAAATTCAATATCCAAATGTAGGAAATCTTTAAAATACAATTGAGTACCCCCAAATTTTAAACTCCTGAGAAGCTTATCTAGTCTGACTACCAAACATCATTGATCTCTCACAATCCATTGCTAAACAACTCCATACCGGTCCCAACTCCAGTATAGCAAGTGTTCGCCACTTGAAGAGAAACAATAAGCCTTCCCACAAACCCAGCTATGACCAGTACGGTTATAATCCCGGTACCACATTACATTACTTTTAGCTGCAAATTATGCAATACAAAAAATCTGAAAACTATTGGTTTTCATCTACATGTTTTGTTACATTTCTCATCTCAGAGATAAGTTTCTTCATTTCATCCGGATTCTCATGATTGCTTACTGCATTCAGAAGTATGTCAAAGGTGACATCATCAGGCATAAGGTCTTCCTTCATCATCTTCTCGGCCAAATGTAGAGCCTCACTGATTCTGTCATTTTTACAATAGCCGTTGATTAAGGTATTATAACTGTGTTGGTCTGGCTTAATGCCTTTTAAAGCCATACTTTCTAATAATCCGGCTCCTTCATCGAGGCGGCCTTCAAGCACATAACCGTGCAGCAGTGCATTGTAAGTGATTACATCAGGTTTTTCTCCTCCTTCAACCATAATACCAACCAGCTTCTCAGCTTCACAAGTTAATTGTTGCTTGCACAAGGAATCTATTAATGCATTGAAAGTCACTACATCAGGTGATATCCCTTGACTTACCATATCACGGAATACCCCAATGGCACGGTTCCAGTCACCGACAGCAGAAGTTCCGTGGATCATAGAATTGTATGTGACAACATTTGGCATCACCCCTCTATCTATCATCTCCTGAAGAAGCTCCGAAGCACGCAAGAAGGCCCCCTCTTTGCAACAACCATCTATTAAGGTATTATATGTGAACTCATTAGTTTGAAGTCCACAGCCAACTAATTTGTCATATATTTCAAAAGCCTTGTTGATATCACCAAGCCCACAAAATCCAAGAATGAGACCATTGTAGGTAAAGACATTGGGAGCAACTCCTTTTGCAACCATTTCATCAAACATTCTCAGAGCACTATGCATGTTGCCTTGGCTACACAGATGATGAATGAGAATGCTATAGGTAAACACATTTGGAAAAACACCTTTGGCAACCATTTCATCAAATATCCTCAAAGCAGGATCAGTGTCACCCTGGCTGCAGAGACCATGAATAAGACTGCTGTAGGTATGCAAATCAGGAACAAGTCTACAAGCAGGCATTTCTTCGAACACCTTCCGTGCTGTAACAACATCACCATTTTTGCACAGGCCATCAATGAGAATGTTACAAGTGATCATGTCGGGACTCACTTGTTGAGCAGCCATCTCTTTAATGATCTCTACCGCCATGTCAATCTCACCCTCTTTGCAAAATCCATGGATAAGGGTGTTGTAAGTAATAACATCGGGCTTGCAACTACCCTCGTCTCTTGCCATTTGACGACACAGCTCAAGCCCAAGTCTGGTTTCACCAGTGCTGCAAAGACCTTCAATAAGCGTGCTGTAAATTATTAAATTAGGAGCGCATCTCATGAAAGGCATTTTAGCAAACACCTTAACTGCAAGCCCAATCTGCTTCGATACACAGAGTCCCTTGATCAGGGAACCGAACATGATGGTATTAACACCACATCCTTCTCTCAAGGACTGACCAAGCACACAGAATGCGAGATCTGCTCGCCCCATGCGACGACAACAATCTATGACGAGACCGAAGGTATGGATGGTGGGAGAGATGTCTCTGTCTCTGGTATTCTTCAAGCGATTAAAGAGGTCTAATACTGTTGAGTAGCGGCTGGATTGGTTTGTTTTAGCAATGGAGGCAAGAAGTCGATTGATGGTAAAAATGGATGGTGGGTGATTTTGTGGCGAGAGGAGGCGATGGAAGAGAGACACAGCCTCGGGTAGCTGAAGGCTCTCTCCAGATTGAATTCCGTGTTGTACCAATTTGTTCAGGTGAGGAGCAAAAGGTTTGGCTGCCTTGGCCATTAATAATTAATAGGGACTTCTTCACAGGAGTAGAGTGTAGAGACGAGAGATTGTCGTTGCAAGGGTATAAGCCAAGCCCAACATAAAAAGAGTAAAGAGGCTGGACTGCTAGAGGATTGTGGTAGTTATCGGATCTTAGATCCGAAAATATTCCAACCGCATCGGCCGCTCTCGCTGAGATGGATTAATTTTTTTCTTGCGTTAATCTGAATGTTAAGTCAATATTAGGATGAAATTAACAATGAATAAAGTCGTATATTGTACTGTTACTCAATATATAGTTCAAATCGTTGATTCAAGCGATATTGCTTAAGCGTTGAGAATCTTCACTTTTATCTTTAAATAATTAAATTTATTTGTCATGTTTGCAATTTAAAAATAGTTTTTCAATAAGTTTAGAATACTTTTATTTTTACAATTTTAATTTTAACATGATAATAAATATTACTTTTAGGATAAATTTCGTTGGAGTCACTAAACTTTGTTGTTTGTTACTCAAGCTTGAATTGTATCTTGGTAGCCATTGAACTTCCAATTTGTTTTGATCATCATTCAGTAATTTTTTTTTAAAATACTAAGAAAATATGATGTGGCAGCCTAATCACCTTGTTTGATAAATTATGTAACTTACTTTGGGGACGTGAAGTATTTCTCATTTATTTTTCCCTCTTCCTTTTTCTCCTCTCCAGTACGACTCAACCCTTGTTTTTCTTTTCTTTTTTTTCCAGCCATCCCTCAATGGTGTCTCTCTTCACTAAAGCAAGCTTTTTAAAGTTCTCCATTACATTTTTGTTCATAGCAATTATAATCAAAAGTTTTTGATAAATCAATTTAATTAAAAAAAAACTACTTTCTTATTCTATTGAGCTCTTGCCATTTTCTACCTAATCAGAGTATAAGCACTAATGACATAACATTTATAACGATTAATGTACTTCGTTCTAGCTCACCTTCATTTTTAAGTACACAGCCAACATGTGTGTGCAAAAAAGAGTGTGCGTGTGCATATTTTAATAAAATTCTAGAACTTTGGCAACAGGGACGATATCTTGCAAGCGTCTAGCCTTCAATCCTGACATTTTCTAATTTTGTGATCTCACCAAAACCCTAATAAGCGTCTAGCCTTTTCTACGAGAAAATAGGAGAAATTGAAGTTGGAGAAGAGAGGTGGATCTCTGATCGCCCATGGCCGCTGGGATAGAGCAAGAGGAAGTGGGAAAGGAGGTGAGAAATAATTCACGTCTCCAAAGTAAATTACGAAATTTATCAAACATGGTGAATAGGCTGCCACATCATATTCTCTTAGTATTTTAAAGGAAAATAGTTACCGAGGTAAATTGATCGAACCAAATTTAAAGTTTAAGGGCTACCAAGATACTAATCAAATTTGAATGACCAATTGATGACAAACAACAAGGTTTAGTGACCTCCAATAAAATTTACCCTTAATTTTGAAATTACCAAAAAGAGCAATATTTTGTAATTACAAGAATGGAGATGTTCACTTGTAAAGTAATTATAATATCTTTATTCTTATATTAAGTACGTAGATGTCCTGATCTGTTAACGACTTTAATTAAAAAATTAAATATCGGATTGAATAGGACTGATTAAATATTCTGATTATATGCATTTTTTTATTTTTTTTTCATTTAGAAGTTATTTAGACACATATTCGCCACACGTATTCTCCACATTCAAATTGTATATCTTTCTGATTGGTCCTGATTTCTTTATTATTTAAATGTCATTTTAAAAAAAATTATGAATTGGTTGATAATTGACTTCATTTCTTTCTACTTTTTATTATTATTTAAGGAATGTTATTTTTCATTTAATATGTCATTTTATTGTTTGAGATTTATTTTTATGAAAATATGTAAAAAAAAATAAAAAATTATGTGTCATTTAAAATGTTATTTAATATGTCATTTGAGGAATGTTATTTATGTGTAGATGTCATTTAATATATTATTTAATAAATGTTATTTGTCATGTAGTTTAAATTTTTTATGAAAATATGTCATTTTGTACGAGACTTTTTTTGTTCTCTTCTAATGTCTCCGTTGCAACGCATGGGCACGATACTAGTTTTATTTGACACATTTTGGACAAATTACTAATTTTGTAAGTGTTCCATATTTCTCTATTTTTTTTTTCCAAGTGGGACGTATCGGTCGTCTATTGATTTATTACTATTTGAAATCGATTACGAAAATCTTTGTTTTTGAAAAAAAAAAATGAAAATCAATATTTTAGAACTGTATACTTGACTACAATAATTTATAATTTACAATAAAACTGGAAAAATGGTACGGATATAATACTTTTGATATCATTACGATACTAAAGAATTTATTATTTGCTTTGATTACTTTATTTTACTATTCAATATTGAGCAATCATTCATCTTTTTTTATTTATTTCTCTAATTGGTTGCTTTGTTATTTCAGCCAAACTGGATAATGGCACAGTTGGCTGCAGAACGTGAAACATTGCTGGAAAGTAGGTTGTATACT
This sequence comes from Carex kokanica, assembly GCA_025461125.1. Lineage (NCBI taxonomy): Eukaryota > Viridiplantae > Streptophyta > Magnoliopsida > Poales > Cyperaceae > Carex > Carex kokanica. Next base: position 26,315 of record JAJGRX010000083.1, on the reverse strand, counting down.
GAAATTTTAATTCATACAAATACAAGTACCAACCCACAATCATATTCTACTATTAACAAAACAACACAGCTCCGGTATTCTTTAATTGGCGAGTATTTACTCACAGAAATGGACCCTATGTCGAAAGAACCAACGCAATCTCCAAATGCCTCCATGAATTAACCAAATGGCTTGCATAGAATTCAAGACCTGTACTCACCAAAACAAAAATAACAAGAGAAATAAAATCATATGAGAGAAGGAAACTTTTGAATTGATACTATTTTTTCTAATATATATCAGCACACCCATTGCCCCACAAAAGTACAATATGACTAAGCACTTCTGCACATCCACACCAAATTCACCATAATCAACACCTACAACAATTAAAATTATTAATAGCTATTGGTTTCATCTTCATGTTTTCTTCCATCTCTCATCTCAGAGATGAGTTTTCTTCATTTCATCCGGATTCTCATGATTGCTCACTGCATTTAGAAGTATGTCAAAGGTGACATCATTCGGTTTAAGGCCTTGCTTCATCATCTTCTCGGCCAAATGTAGAGCCTCCCTGATTCTGTGATTTTTACAATAGCCATTGATTAATATACTATAACTGTGTTGGTTCGGCTTAATGCCTTTTAAAGCCATCCTTGCTAATAATTCTTCTGCTTCATCAAGGCGGCTTTCTAGCACATAACCCTGCAGCAGTGATGTGTAAGTGATTACATCTGGTTTCACCCCTCTTTCCTCCATAAAACAAATCACCTTCTCAGCTTCACAGGTTAGTCCTTGCTTGCACAGGGAATCTATTAATGCACCAAAAGTCACTACATCAGGTGAAATGCCTTGACTTACCATATTGCGAAATACCCCAATGGCACTGTTCCAGTCACCGGCAGCAGAAGTCCCGTGGATAATAGAATTGTACGTGACAACATCTGGCATCACCCCTCTATCTATCATCTCCTGAAGAAGCTCCGAAGCACGCAAGAAGGCCCCCCCTTTGCAACAACCATCTATTAAGGTATTATATGTGACCTCATCAGCTTGAAGTCCACAGCCAACTAATTTGTCATATATTTCAAAAGCCTTGTTGATATCACCAAGTCCACAAAATCCGAGAATGAGACCATTGTAGGTATAGATATCAGGAGCAACACCTTTCACAACCATTTCATCAAATATCCTCAAAGCATGATCAGTGTCACCCTGGCTGCAGAGACCATGAATAAGACTGCTGTAGGTATGCAAATCAGGAACAAGTCTACAAGCAGGCATTTCTTCGAACACCTTCAGTGCTGTAACAACATCACCATTTTTGCACAGGCCATCAATGAGAATGTTACAAGTGATCACATTGGGCCACACTTTTTGAGCAGCCATCTCTTTAAAGATCTTTACCGCCATGTCAATCTCACCCTCTTTGCAAAAGCCATGGATTAGAGTGCTGTAAGTAATAACGTCAGGCTTGCAACTAACCTCATCTTTTCCCATCTGACGACACAGCTCAAGCCCAAGTCTGGTTTCACCAGTGCTGCAAAGACCTTCAATAATCGTGTTGTATATTATTAAATTGGGAGTGCATCCCATGAGAGGCATTTTAGCAAACACCTTACCAGCAAGCCCAATCTGCTTCAATGCACAGAGTCCCTTGATCAGGGAGCCGAACATGATGGTATCAACACCAGATCCTTCTCTCAAGGACTGACCAAACACACAGAATGCGAGATCCGGTCGACCCATGCGACGGCAGCAATCTATGACGAGACCGAAGGTATGGATGGTAGGAGAGACGCCTCCATCTCTGGTACACTTCAAGCTAGTAAAGAGGTTGAGTACGGTTGAGTAGCGGCTGGAGTGTTTAGTTTTAGAAATGGTGGCAAGAAGGCTGTTGATGGTGAGAATGGATGGCGGGTGATTTTGGGGTGAGAGGAGGCGATGGAAGAGAGACACGGCCTCGGGCAGCTGTGTGATCTCTCCAGCTTGGATTCTCTTCCTGACCAATCTCTCCAGGTGACCACCCAATGATTTAGCTGCCTTGGCATTCATAAATAAATCTCCGTAGGTGACAGCCAATTTGTTCAATTTCTTGGTTAGGAGCAGAGATCAGAGATTCACTAGAGGCTGGAACTTCGGAAGAGGGTTTTCCCTCGCTTAGTCGGAGTTTGGGTTCACTAGAGGCTAAAGCGGAGGGCTTTTTCAACTGCGGATGGGGTACTTTGGGTCTAGATCCAAATTATTGCGGATGGGGACTTTGGCTTGAGGGTCTTCTCCTCCACCGTGGTACCCGATGATACCTGAGCAATAGCCTGGAAGAGTAAAGAGAGGAAAATTGTCGGAGCAGTCGACAAGAGAGGGAGAGGAGATGAAATTTCTGGAAGAGAGAAGACGAAACTATCGAGAGACCAAGAAAAAAAAAGGCGACGAGGATAGAGAAACGAAACTGCTGTCAACGGCGAAGAGATGAGCGATAGATTAGATTGATGGAGATCGTCAGATACAAATCCAACGACTGAGAGTAAGACACACTGAATCAACAGTGTAAACCCATCCAGCATTATATAGATTTGAATTTGAACATGTTTTATTTTGTTACTATGTTATGCGTAAAGGTTTCTTTCTACTTCTTGCAATCTAGTACAAAGTGTGTGCACGGATAGAAGTGATGTATCAATTCCGAGCCTAGGTGAGAAAAGAGAGACAGATCACAATTTTTAAGCTCAGATATGACGCCAAAAAATATAGGACCTGGATTGGCTCATCTGTACCATAAAAAAAAAATATTAATTGTGTAGCGAGTCGTTGGTGCTGAAGATATCAATTGGTATATATTTACTGAGGAGGGTTCCAATGCCTCATACCTCATCCATACCTCATGTTATATATCTCCATTTTCAAAGTCTAAACTATCGATCCGACCGTTCAACATGATATTCATACTAAAATATGCTTGGGGATGAAATTTTATAATTTTTTGCAATTTTTTTTACTATTTTTTAAGATAGGTACAAAATCACTGTTTTTTGAATGGTCCAGATACAGTGATTTTGTACCTATCTTAAAAAATAGTAAAAAAATTGCAAAAATTATAAAATTTCATCCCCAAGCATATTTTAGTATGAATATCATGTTGAACGGTCGGATCGATAGTTTAGACTTTGAAAATGGAGATATATAACATGAGGTATGGATGAGGTATGAGGAGATGAGGCATTGGAACCCTACTCATATTTACTAGCAAATTTGTATGTTGGTTGTGTGATATTAAAAGCACAAAAGCATTCTATTCAGGTGCAATTGGGCTTTCAATATCGTACAACCAACTTAAATTTGGAAATAAATTGCTTCTCATAATAACTTTTTGTTCCAATGCTCTACTTTAGATGAATTGTGGATACTTGATGCTTATATCTCACTGAAAGATAGGCTAATGGTTGAATTAATTGGAGGAGTTGTCCTTTCAACATTTTGGCTTGAGAGGAATAAAATTTGCTTTGAGGAAGCTAGGGCATTTACCATCACTGAAAACACTTGGTACCAAAATTATAGCTTTAATTTGCAACCTTTTGGTGCAAGACCTTTGGTCAAAATTGTAATTTTAAACTCTCTTTTTATACCTTTGACATGCAATTAATTAAATTTCATTTACTCTAAATATTATTTTGTAATGTATTAAAGAATAATTAATTCACACTGTCAAAACTTCAATAACTTGATGAACGGTAAATATACATTAAACTCATCATTATTAAGCAGTTGATATTAATTAATAAGAACACAATTAAGGTGTGCACTTGATATTAATTATAAGGGTCAAACATACATTGTGAGTTAATTATATAAAATATTCACAAAAAGTTTGAGAATCAAATATACATCGGGAACCACATAAAAAATATGAGGATCAATTTTACAATACCCATAATATTTTACATCAGTTACAAACAAGTCCTTATAGAAAACACCATCTCTTCTCTCCTTTGCTCTTGGCATTCAATTTTCTAATGTTAATTACTTTGTTTTAGATTTCATGGTATTTATATATGGATCTGATCCATTCGTTACATATTAGCATGAATCTGATCCGTTCGTTTGAGTTTAAAAAATTAAGCTTCCCCATGCAGTAATTGATGTAATTCTGTTGAGAATAAATAGAAAGTTGGAGGGTAAAAATGTAAATAAGATAGGAATAGTAATATGACCGTTAGAGATAACGGTAAAATAAACTCAATAGGCTATATAAACTCAAGAGATAGATTGTAAAGAAAAATAAGAAAGAAAAAAGTCAATAAAAACAATTCTCCTCAGTTCTGCATCTCTGTACAAAAATCTAACATGGTATCAGAGCACTATTCTGTGACCGAAAATTTCCATCAATTTACCAGTAAACTGGTACACAACAAATCAGCAAAAAAACCCATAACAGAAAGTTCAGCAGAGGAGTAAAATGGCTCAAGAGGGCAACTCGAGGCTACCAATACCTCCAAGCTCACAAATACTTTGCTCAATGGAAAAAACTATCTTACATGGGCAAAGGCTGCATCTAGAGCGCTCAGCGGTCGAGAGATGCGAGAATACATCACAGGAGAAAATACCGAGCCAAAACCCTCAAACCCCAAATTTGCTGACCGAATCCGAAAAAAGGCAGCAAAGAAATGGAGAACACACAACGATAAAATCATAACATGGCTCACAAATTCCATGGAGCCATCTATTTAGAGCTCTTTCTCCTCGCTGACACGGCCTTTGAGCTATGGCAAGCCGTGAAAGATATGTACGGGCAAGAAAACAACTACTCCCGTATCTATCAACTCAAATTAGAAATTCAGCAAGAAAAGCAAGGCACAAGAAAGCATATAGAGTACCTTGGTGCTCTTCAAAAGAAGAAAGATGAACTTCGATCATATCGGCCACCAACATCTGATCTGGCCGTAATAAAAAAAAGACAAGAAGAAGATGACATCTTTGAGTACCTTGCGGGATTAAACCCCAGCTACGAGGCCGTACGAGCTCAATCATGAACACCATTCTGCTTCCGTCATACTCTCAAATAAAAAATATGATCCAACAAGAAGAGAGCCGGAGAGAAACCATGGGCGGTCCACAAGTCACAATTGACGATGGACACGAAACCCACAGTTTTGCCGTGGCCAAGAGATCAATTTTTCCCAATTTCAGCCAAAACCCTAGCTCAGCCAAAACAACCGAAAATTGTGAACATTGCAAAAAGGAGGGCCATGAAAAGAACAAATGTTGGTTTCTCCACCCCAAACTAAGGCCGAAATGGTGGGGCAACAGTGGAAAAGGCGAAAAATTGAAAAACCCTAAGGGGGAGAAGAGATTTGGGGGAGCGGCGAAGTTCCAGGGAGACAGGAGCGAAAGAGAAAGAGAAAACGGGTCTGGTTCAGGGTCTGTATACCCTCTTATCGGGTCCGCCCAGCCTATTGGGTCCGCCCCTGTTCAGACCAATGGGTCCGCTCAAACCTCTACCGGGTCCGTTTTTTTTCCTGCCGGGTCCGCTCATTTCCCTGCCGGGTCCGCTTTCCACTCTATCGGGTCCGCTTATGTCCCTACCAGGTCCGCATCTGCTGCTGCGCCTCCCACCCAATCAGAAATTTCTGCCTTGTTCTCTCAACTAAGTGGGCTTCTTAACAGGCCGAATCCAGGTTTTGTTAATTTCGAAAATTTGTTAGAAGCCCAAGGAATAGATTTATTTAAGCCCAAATCAAATAAAGTATATAATACCAAATAAAAGAGTGGATGAAAAACCAAACCTATATGAAACCAAAAACAGTGAAATAAGACCAAAAAAATGTACACATTTAGTAAATCTAAATCAAGAACACTCCACAAATAATTCGGTATGGATTTTAGATTCCGGTGCAACCAACCACATGACCGGAAACAAAAATATATTGCAAAATTATAAAAAAGCAAAGGTCAAGAATTTGTTTATGTAGCAAACGGTGAAAAAATAAAAATTGATGGTTATGGCTCAATTATCGTTTTTTTAAAAGAAATTAAAAATGTTTTACATGTAAAAATTGCACCGCTAATTTATTGTCTATAAGTAAACTCTCAAAAGAACTAAATTGTGAAATTATTTTTTCATAAAAAAATATTATTTTTCAAGATATAATATCCAAGAGGATGATTGGTGAAGGCATTTTTCAAAATAGACTCTATTTTTTGTATGGCCAAAAATGCAAGACATAGGACATTTATGGCATAGACGAATAGGGCATCCTTCCGATAGAACTTTAAAATATATTTTTGATTTTTCTTCAATTTGGATTGTAGTAATTGTGAGGTATGCAAACTAGCTAAGCATACAAGACTCCCTTTTGTAAATTCAAATTCAAAAAGTAATCATGTTTTTGAACTTGTTCATTCCGATGTTTGGGGACCCGCCCCTATAGATTCTTATAATAGGTTCAAATATTTTGTTATATTTATAGATGATTTTTCACGATTAACATATCTATATTTATTAAAAAATAAAAGTGAAGTTTTTTCTCACTTTCAAGATTTTTTTAAATTTAATTGAAAATCAATACAATACAAGGGTTAAAATTCTTAGAACCGATAATGGAACGGAATTTGTAAATCAAAATTTTTCAAATTTTTTGAAACAAAAAGGAATCATACATCAAACAACTTGCGTTTATACCCCACAACAAAATGGAATTTCCGAAAGAAAAAATCGTCATTTACTCGAAGTAACAAGAGCGCTTATGTTTCAAACTAACGTTCCAAAAGTTTATTGGTCGGATGCCGTTCTCACCGCAACTTATTTGATAAATAGATTGCTGTTCGCACGAAAACGCAACGCAAGTTTCGGTACGCTTGAGGGCGTACCTTTTAAAAACCGCGGTTACACCTCACGAATAAGGATTGCAAGTGCACAACCCCTATCGAGTAGTATAATCGGGTGTCGATCCGCAGGGACGACTCAAGTTCTGAATTTTGGCTTAACCTAATTAGGTACTAGAAGTGAGAAGGGTGTTTGAATTTGTTTAAGGTTCCTATTTCAATCAACAATAGTAATGACAGAGAATGAAAGCAAGTAAATGTTTGATTTTGGATTATCTGTAAAATAAAAGCGTTTCGAGGGTTTCAGACTTCATCCTCAACTTTGCTGCTCTGGACTTGTCACGCGACCCGCATACTCTCGTATGCGACCCTTGTGACGCGACCCGCGTAGCCCTCAAGCACTCTGGACATCTCACTCGACCCGCGTACTCTCGTATGCGACCCTTGTGACGCGACCCGCATGGTATCTCATGCGACCCGCGTGGTCCTGGAGCTGACACTGAACATTACTGATTCTGGTTGTTTAATTCGTGTAAGGCTCGACTGACCGTACCTAATGTCACTGAACCTCAACTTTCGTGTATTGGCTTAATAGACTTGGTATGGAATTGCAATTTAACCTTCCTAGATTCAATTAAAACCTAGGTTCTTGAATCTTGTTTACTAAAGGCATCCACGAGTCTTTCGATTAATGGAAATTTCACCTTTCGGCTACTATTGATCTCACCTTTCGGATCTTAGAACTACCTCAAATACTAAACCTAATCCACAGATACAGCAAGGCCAATTACAAAAAAGAAATGCCAGTAAGCAATCAATAGTAGACAATCAAGAATCAATCAAGCAATTAGGTCAAGCAATTTCAATCAATACAAAAATCAAGAAACACGATAACATTCAGATTCAATAACATTCATCATCAAACAAAGCTTTAGGATTACATCTAAACCCTCAAAACTGAAAATCTACTCAAACATGATCAAGAAAGAAGAAAGAGAGATAGAAGATGCAAATCATGATGAAGAGGAGAAGAATCGAAGGAGATCGAGCTCGAATGGAGATCTTGGCCGAATCCACCTTGCTCCTGCCCTTCCTCTGTCTTGGCGCCACTCCTCTCTCTCTCTGTCCCGATCTCCTGGTTTGAAAGTGAGAATTGGATGGTCTGAATCGCGCAGGCCCAGATCTATATATAGACAGCTTACTGGGCTTCAATTGGGCCTGCGCAGTTGATTCGACGCGACCCGCATAGATCGGATGCGACCCGCGTCGGGTTGGGTCTGATGCGTGCTGTGAGGGTCGCGTCTGAGGTCGCGCTGGGCTGTGATGCGACCCGCGTCAGGTGGGACGCGGCCCGCATGGGAGATGTCTGACCTCTGCTTTTTGTCGGTTTTCGCTCATTTCCTGCAAAATCATAACCAAACTGCAGCAGTACCATATTCTATCGATATTTCAATGTAATCAGTGCAATTTAGTTATTCAAATGTGATATTTGGTCTGGAAATAGGTCGAAACAATCAATCAAATAGTGAGACATCAAATTCCCCAAGCTTAACCTTGTGCTTGTCCTCAAGCAAATCATGTTTTGGTACCGGGTTTAGATTCTAAATGCAAGGTAAGTTGCTAAATGTGAAAATTTACTTGATTTGCTTCAACTAAAAACCTAAAGAATCTTTTGTTATGATTTGGACTTTCCTTGGTCAATTTTGATTCACCTCACAAATTGATTAACAAAACTTCAACTCTAAATGCTTTAAAACTTGTAAAGTTGATTACTTGAACTTGTCAATTTATCATTCTTTCACTAAACCTATGCCTTCGTTTGTAGAGATTTTTGGTTTTCATTTTCGCCCCCCCAAGCTTGGAACAAGCTTAGGTCAGAAAGATGCGGACTTCGTGTGTTGGGTATGTGCAAAAGTTTTTTTTTTTTTTTTTTTTTTTTGTTTGGGAGACGAGCTCAAAGGCGTCCATTCAGGACTTATTGCCAGTACTCTTATTTTCTCCGTCTTTTCATTTCTTTTTATATATATATATTTTTTTTTCTTTTTGCACAAACCATGAATACACACATCCACCAGTGTTCATTCACACCGATGAATATCCCAAACTTTCTTTATTTTAAATCCTTATTTCCCTATTTGAAAGGCACAGATCAGTTTCTAAATGTTATTTCGACACTCAAGTTTTCAATTATGCAAATCTCAAAACATTTGTTCCTAATCCGTCTTGTTTAGTCAATTATGAGGTTAGTTCCAATTTTCCAAGGTCATCCTAATCATATAAAAATTTTCAAATAGGTCCCTAATTTCAACAATCAAGCAAATTTTTCACCTAAAAATGCAAAGTACCTAAGAAAAGTAAACATGACCTAAGTAAAGCTACGTAAAATCAAAATAAATCCTAAAACATAAAAGTCTCCCCCCAAGCTTAGCCTGAGCATTGTCCTCAATGCTTCAAGACTAAAAGATAAGGAAAAATAAAAGCAGAGGGGAAGGAAAACATACCCGCTCACTCATCATCAGAACCGTACCATCGCCAGTCGCTCAGCATATCCTCAATCGTGCCCACTCGCGTCTGGAGATGATGAAGGGCAGCACCCTGCTCGCGCCGCATGTCGTAGAGTAGGCTGTAGACATCCTGAATGGTCGGCTCGGAGACGGGAGGTGGATAGGAGGGACCAGCAGAAGACGTGGAGGGACCAGCAGCATAGGAGGTGGAGGCGTGGAACTGCACAGGTGGCATGAAGGCATCGGCCATGTGGACATCACCGTCGGGAGGAGGCTGTGGCTGAGTAGGAGGTGGTGGTGGTGGCGCCTGCTCAGCTGGCTGTGGTCGAGGAAACAGCCAAGTGGCCTCGTCCTCGAAAGAGATAGGTGATGGAGAAGGCAACTCGTGCTGGCTACCATCCTGTAGGCGCCAGAAATATCGAGTGCGGTGGCCGGCCGGACCTCGCGCGATCCTGATGAAAGTCGCCTGCTGGAGGGCCCTGGCATCCATGATAGTCGGGCCCCTGGAGAGAGTGAAACCGGCGAGCGATACGTCAAGCTGCTCGGCAATGAAAGTGACGTATCCCCCGATGTGGATCGAGCCACCTGTCTTCTTGACCTGCTGGACACCGAGCCAGTGACGTACCATAATGAGCATCAGATCGGGCCGCTCTAGAGAATCCGCGGGGCGGAGCATGAAGTCCAACATCGCCAAGTCCTCCTCATTAGCACGTGAGACTGTCTCTCCACGTGCAAAAATGGTATTGGCTAGGGTACGCTGGATGCAACGCAGTACAGGGTGAGGTATGGCAGTGCTCCTGTACTGGTTGCTCGTGGCAACCTCCATACCCGTAATCAGACGCCAGAAGTGGTCTCTGTCGACGCCCACGCGGAAGTGAAGAGAATCGGTGCTAGGGTCGGAAGCAAATCCAAACCACTCGCGCAGCTGAGAGATAGGCACTCGCCAAGTCGCGCTGCGCATCTGGAATCTAATGTATGGCTGTTTCGGGATCCCACTTGAGCCTGAGAGAAGAGAGGAACTCAAGCGTGAGCTCCTCGTAGCAGTCGCGCTGAATGGCCCAGAAAGCGGGAGTGAACCCGATCCTCTCTGTGAGCGAACAAACTCCTCACGCACCCCAAACGCCTCGAGAGCGTCGAAATCGACTCGGCGAGTGTTTTCAAACTTGCACTGCTGCAAGATGTGGGTATAATCGGTGGGAGTGGTGGACTCATCAGAATAAAACTCCACCGCGGGAGACTCGGCACGAGGGACGGAATGATGAGACGAATGGTGGGAAGAGTGACGAGAAGAATGATGAGAAAGTGCGGAGTGGAATGATGGGAATAAGAATGAGGACCGGAATGGTGAGAAGACGAAGAATGACGAGAGGAATGAGGAGTGGAATGGTGAGAAAGAAGATCCGTCGTCGTGCGAGGCCGAGGCGGGAGAAGGTGTACGCGCAGGCGGTGGGGATTGGGCACGGAGAGCGGCTTGCCGCTGCTCGTGTTGGCGTTTAGAACGGCGCTCACGGCCTGGGTCCATGCCTCTGTCTCCTCTGGCTAGGTTCTGACGCGGGTCGCGTAGGGTTTGATGCGGGTCGCGTTGGTAAAGACGCGAGTCGCGTGGACTGGTACCAGGCTGGTTAGGGTTGGAAACTGGTACCGGAGCGGGTCGCGTGAGATTTGGTGCGAGCCGCGTGGGATGGTACCGGTTTGGTCAGTCTGGTGAAAATGGGAACCGGGAGCCAGAGAGAACGCGGGTCGCGTGAGTGTGGACGCGGACCGCGTTGGACGAACAGGGTCAGGTTAGGGTTACAAAACCGATGAAGGAAAAAGAAGGACTTACCTGGTTTCGTCGGTGGCTTCGGCGGAGAAGGAGGAGAGGAAGAAGTGACGACGGAGGCGGTGCAGGATCGGCGCAGCAGAAGGAGGGCGGGGCTCGTCGGTGTTGGCTTGGGCGGAGAGGAAGGAGAAGAGAGGAGTAGGCGGCTGGGGAAGGAGAAAAGAAGAGAGGCGACGCGGGTTAAAAAGGGACCCCGCGTCCATTCAATGCGCCCCTTCAATGCGCCCATTCGATGCGACGCCGTTTCGTATTGACGCGGGTCGCGTCAATTTTCACGCGGGTCGCGTGGCGCATGGTCGCATGGGTTCCCATGCGGGTCGCGTCAGGGTTCTCTTTTTGGAATTTTGTGAAGTCAAAGCAAATGAAAATGAAATGAAAATGAAAAGAACATCTAACTAATCAAAATGCAAGTAAACAAAAAGGCTTGGGTTGCCTCCCAAGAAGCGCTTGTTTTAGGTCTCAAGCTCGACCTTCCTTTCACTATTCTTCGACTGGGGCCGGATCAGACAGATCCTGCTCGAAACGCTCATTGTGTGGATGATCTGCGATGTAATGCTTGAGTCGCTGCCCGTTGACCTTGAAGGTCCCGCACTCCTCATTCCCAATGTCGATTGCACCAAAAGGGTACACCTTCCGCACGACAAAGGGACCGGACCACCTCGATTTCAGCTTCCCAGGGAAGAGTCGCAACCTCGAGTTGAACAAGAGTACAAGATCACCCTCTTGGAAGTCACGAGTCGTGATGCGCTTGTCATGAAGCCGCTTGGTCTTTTCCTTGTAGATCCTCGCATTCTCGTAAGAGTGCAATCGCATCTCTTCCAACTCATGCAGATCGAGGATTCGCTTTTCTCCAGCTGCTTGCATGTCCATGTTGACGGCTCGCGTGGCCCAGAACGCTTTGTGCTCGATTTCTACTGGTAGATGACACGGTTTCCCGTATACCAGTTTGAAAGGGCTCATCCCAATCGGGGTCTTGAAGGCTGTTCGGTAGGCCCAGAGTGCGTCACTCAACTTCAGGGACCAATCCTTTCTCGTCCGTGCCACAGTTTTCTCCAAAATTGATTTGATTTCCCTGTTGGAGATTTCTGCTTGGCCGTTCGATTGAGGATGGTAAGAGGTCGTCACTTTGTGCGTCACCCCATGACGTCTCAGGAGATTGTTGAATTGTCGATTGATGAAATGCTTCCCTCCATCACTGATGACAGCTCGTGGGACTCCAAAGCGAGGGAAGATGACGTCATTGAACAATCGTTTGACGGCACTCGCATCTGCCTTTCGACATGCCACTGCTTCCACCCACTTAGACACATAGTCCACCGCAACCAGGATGTACTCATACCCACACGAAGACGGGAATGGTCCCATGAAATCGATTCCCCACACATCGAAGATCTCCACCTCGAGAATGGAATTGAGAGGCATCTCGTTGCGTTGGGAAATGTTCCCGGTGCGTTGGCAACTGTCACAAGTTTCGACCAAGGCCTTTGCATCCTTGAAGAGAGAAGGCCAAAAGAAGCCAGATTGCAAGACCTTGGCGGCTGTCTTGAGAAAGAAGCATGGCCTCCATAGGCAGATGAATGGCAGTGCTCAAGGATAGAGCGCGACTCCTCATGTGGCACACAGCGTCTGAAGATGCCGTCGACTCCTACCTTGAAAAGAAAAGGCTCGTCCCAGAAATAGTACTTCGCATCAGATTTGAGCTTCTTCCTTTGTTGGTAGGTCATGGTGTGAGGCAGAATCCCGGAAGCGATGAAATTTGCAATGTCGGCATACCAAGGGTCTGATTGGTTGCTTGCGCGGGTCGTGTCGACGGCATTGAGTGCGGAGGCAGAGAAGAGTTGTTCATCAGGGAACGAGTCGTTGATTGGCAAGTTGGCAGAGCCCTCATCTTCCAAACGAAGTCTGGAAAGATGGTCAGCCACAGTGTTGTCGACTCCCTTCTTGTCCCTGATCTCAAGATCGAACTCTTGCAAGAGAAGAATCCACCTGATCAATCGAGGTTTGGCGTCCTGTTTGCTCAACAAATACCGAAGGGCGGCATGGTCGGTGTAGACAATGATCTTGGAGCCAACCAAATACGACCTGAACTTGTCGAGAGCGAACACAACAGCGAGAAGTTCCTTCTCAGTTGTTGTGTAGTTCATCTGGGCAGGATCTAGCACCTTGCTAGCATAGTAAATAGCACACGGCTTCTTGTCTTTCCTTTGCCCCAGAACCGCTCCAACAGCGTAGTCGCTCGCGTCGCACATGATCTCAAAAGGAGAGACCAGTCAGGTGGTTGCAAGATTGGTGCTGAGATGAGAGCCTCCTTCAAATCGCGGAAAGATTTGACACAATCTTCAGTGAAAACGAATTCAGAATCTTTGATGAGTAGATTGGTCAGCGGTTTTGCAATCTTTGAGAAGTCTTTGATGAACCGGCGGTAGAAACCTGCGTGTCCAAGAAAGCTTCGAATCCCCTTGACGTTTGTCGGAATCTCTAGTTTCTCAATCACCTCGATCTTGGCTTTGTCAACTCAATGCCTTTTGAGGTCACAACATGTCCAAGGACAACGCCAGTTTGGACCATGAAGTGACACTTCTCCCAGTTCAGAATGAGGTGGACTTCTTCACACCTTTTCAGGATCTTGCACAGATTGGTCAGACAAGAATCAAAACATGCGCCGTACACAGAGAAATCATCCATGAAAATCTCAACCTCTCTCTCGATAAATCAGAGAAGATGGCCATCATGGCCCGCTGAAAGGTTGCTGGCGCATTGCAGAGACCGAATGGCATCCTACGGTATGCGTACGTACCGTAGGGACAAGTGAAAGTGGTCATCTCTTGGTCTTGTGGGTGAATCGGAATTTGGAAGAAACCCGAGTAACCATCCAAATAACAAAAAAAGAATGGTTAGCGAGTCTTTCCAAAAGCTGGTCAACGAATGGCAGGGGAAGTGATCTTTGCGTGTGGCTGCGTTGAGTTTCCTGTAGTCGATGCACATTCGATAACCGTTCACCACTCGAGTTTGAATCAACTCGTTCTTCTCGTTCCTCACCACTGTCGTACCACCTTTCTTCGGTACCACATGAACTGGGCTCACCCACTTACTGTCAGAGATAGGGTAGATGATACCGGCGTCCAGAAGCTTGAGAATCTCCTTCTTGACTACCTCTTTCAGATTGGGGTTGAGCCGTCTTTGGTGTTCAACCGATGGCTTGTGGTCGTCCTCCAGGAAAATCCTGTGTGCGCAAATGGAAGGACTGATCCCCTTCAGGTCATTGATCGAATACCCGATTGCGCCTCGATGAAGCTTCAGTTTCTCCAAGAGTTTGGCGGTTTGATCGGGATTCAGATTTGCATTCACAATGACGGGGAAAGAGTGATCTGGACCGAGGAACTCATACCGGAGATTGGCTGGTAGAGGCTTGAGTTCAGGAGTTGGCCCCTTTGTCTGGGTCTGGATGCGGGTCGCATCACCTGGCGTGCGGGTCGCATCAAGTGAAATGGCGTTGCGTGCCCCCCATCCGACTCGCATCCCTCTGTTTCATGGCCCTCAGACCATGGAGTGCGGGTCGCATCGCTTGGAGTGCGTGTCGCATCAGAAGGCGTGCGGGTCGCATCAAGATGTATGGTCAGATGCGGGTCGCATCATCTTCCAGGTCAGCCAATTGCACTTCTGCTCCACAGACTTCTTTCGATTCACTTCCTTCATCTTGTGGGTCGCTCAAGAATTCAGCGTGGTCATTCATGCTCTGATGGATCCGATCGAGAAAGTAATCCTCTACCAAACTTGTCAAGCATTTGTCGAGCACATCAACTCGGGAACAAGATTCGGTTGAAGGATACTTCATGGCTCGATCAATTTGGAAGCACACTCTCTCTCCTCCAAAGTTCAAGGTCAGTGTTCCTTGAGACACATCAATGATTGCACCTGCGGTCCGGAGGAAAGGTCGTCCCAGAATGATGGGGACTTCCTTGTCCTCCTCCATCTCCATGACCACAAAATCCACAGGTACAAAGTACTTACGACCTGAACTGGTACGTCTTCCACTATGCCCAGTGGCAATCGTACCGAGGAGTCTGCCAACTGTAATGTCATTCGCGTCGGCCTGAGCTCTCCTACTCCCATTCGATCGAAGATTGTGCGTGGCATGAGACTCACGCTCGCCCCCAAGTCGCATAGAGCTCTCTTGATCGTGGCCTTCCCGATGATGCAGGGAATGGAGAATTTCCCGGGGTCGTTCAATTTGGGAGGTAGGTCGCTCTTCAGAATGGCACTGCACTGCTCCGTCAGTTTCACCGTTTCTTTCCCCCCCAAGCTTCGTTTGTTGGATAAGATATCCTTCAGGAATTTGGCGTAAGAGGGCATTTGGGTCAAGGCCTCGGTGAATGGAATCGTGATGTGCAGTCCTTTCAGGACCTCTGCGAATTTGGCGAATTGTGCGTCCAGTTTGGTCTCAGCTAATCTTCTGGGAAAGGGCACAGGTGGCCTGTATGGTGGAGGTTTCTCAGCCTCTTTCTTCTTCCCTTTGTCAGCTTCCCCCACGCGGGTCGCGTCTGAGACGATGCGGGTCGCGTCCACAGGATCCTCAGGTGGTGGCGCGGGTCGATCTGGCATGATGCGACCCGAGTCCACAGGCTCAACCGTGGATGACGCGGGTCGCGTCTCAGTGGTGCGGGTCGCGTCAGATGGAGTCAGATCTGATGGGAAGGCTGGTTCTTCGTATTGGGTCCCGCTTCGCAGTGTGATTGCCTTGGCTTCTCCTCTGGGATTGGGTTCTGGCTGAGACGGCAGTTTTCCGGGTTGAGGTTGGCTCGAGGTGACGATGTGGCTCAACTGCTCCAACAACTTGTTTTGAGCCCATCTGGGTGGACATGCTCTGCATCTGTTCCCACATCATTTGGTTCATCTTCCCTTGCTCGTGTGTGAAATTGGTCGCATAGGGAGGCATGTACGGCTTGGAAGGACCGGCTTGAGGCGCTCGGCTGTTCTGATTGGGAAAAGACGCATTGTGATGGAAATTCTTGTTGGAGTTGTTGTTGGAAGAGGGATGGCTCCAGTTGTTTTGGCTCGAAGACGATTGGTTGAAGGAGTCGTGAGAAGAGGGATGGTGGAAAGAATTGTTGAAGGGAGGTCTAGGAGCGTTGTTTTGATTCCACCTCCAGTTTTGTTGCTCAATTGGATCCTTGGAGTAGGATCGATTGAAAGGAGGCTTTGGAAAATATGAAGGTTCATTGTTCAGAGAACTTACCTGCTCGTTGCTCTCTTCGACCTCTGCTAATGGGCATTGCTCGTAGCTGTGCCTCTCATCTCCACACATCACGCATCCCTGCGGTTGTTTGTCGACTGCCTTCACACTCATCTTGTCCATTGCCCTCTGCATGGCATCCATCTTGGCGGTCAAGGCGGTGATCTGATCGACCTCGAACTTGCCACCTCCTCTTGGTCGAGAGTTGTCGCGCCCGGACCACTGCTGGTTCTGCGCCATGTTGTCGATCAGGTTCATGGCCTCCAAAGGCTCCCGAGACATGAGCGCTCCACCTGCAACTGCATCTACAGAAGATCGAGTGCTCTCAGTCAGACCGTCATAAAATGTTTGGATCAACAACCAGTCTGGTAAACCATGGTGGGGACAAGAATACTGCAACTCCCTAAACCTTTCCCAAGACTCATTTAGGGGCTCATCTGGTAATTGCCTAAAACTGGTCAGTTCGTTCCTTACCTTGGCGGTTCTCTTGTGAGGGAAAAATCTAGTCAAAAACAACTTAGATAATTCCCTCCAGCTGGTGACTGAATCCCTTGGTAACGACCCTAACCATTTTCTAGCCTTGTCCCTAAGAGTAAAAGGAAATAAAGCGAGCTTGGTGTAATCTGCTGTCGCCCCATTGGTCTTGATGGTCGTGATGCACTCGAGGAAGGTCTGGAGGTGTGCATGAGGATCCTCGTGGTCCATGCCATGGAAGGTGTTCTGCTGGACCATGTTGACCACTCCTGGATTGAAGTTCGGTTGTTGGCCAGGAATTCGTGGCAACCTGATTGCACCTCTGACATCTCCAGCGCGCGGCACGTTGAACTCCCGGAGTGTCCTGGGCATGAAGACGTCCGTCTCATCGTCTGATGGGTCGGTGAGGACATCTTCCCTGTCTCTTTCTCTGTCCTCCTCATGCCTGCCGTCTCTGCTCGGATGTTCTGACATCTCTTCCACGCGGGTCACGTCTGAAGTGATACGGGTCGCGTCTGATGTGACTCGGGTCGCGTCAACCTCAGTGCGGGTCGCGTCAAGAGATGGCTGAGCAGGTACAGCTTCGTCTGGAGGAGTTTCGTCAAAAAGTGGCCCTCTGCTCCTCAGTTGGTATTTCAATCTGAATTTTCCTGCAGGAGGTTGATCAAGAGCCAGCTTTTAGTGAAAGAAAATAAAAGAAAAAGGATACAGGTTAAAATCTAGATTAACTAAGATAAGCTAAAAATCAGAAAATGATTGGCGTCCCCGGCAACGGCGCCAAAAACTTGTTCGCACGAAAGCGCAACGCAAGTTTCGGTACGCTTGAGGGCGTACCTTTTAAAACCGCGTTTACACCTCACGAATAAGGATTGCAAGTGCACAACCCCTATCGAGTAGTATAATCGGGTGTCGATCCGCAGGGACGACTCAAGTTCTGAATTTTGGCTTAACCTAATTAGGTACTAGAAGTGAGAAGGGTGTTTGAATTTGTTTAAGGTTCCTAATTTCAATCAACAATAGTAATGACAGAGAATGAAAGCAAGTAAATGTTTGATTTTGGATTATCTGTAAAATAAAAGCGTTTCGAGGGTTTCAGACTTCATCCTCAACTTTGCTGCTCTGGACTTGTCACGCGACCCGCATACTCTCGTATGCGACCCTTGTGACGCGACCCGCGTGCTCTCACACGCGACCCGCGTAGCCCTCAAGCACTCTGGACATCTCACTCGACCCGTACTCTCGTATGCGACCCTTGTGACGCGACCCGCATGGTATCTCATGCGACCCGCGTGGTCCTGGAGCTGACACTGAACATTACTGATTCTGGTTGTTTAATTCGTGTAAGGCTCGACTGACCGTACCTAATGTCACTGAACCTCAACTTTCGTGTATTGGCTTAATAGACTTGGTATGGAATTGCAATTTAACCTTCCTAGATTCAATTAAAACCTAGGTTCTTGATCTTGTTTACTAAAGGCATCCACTATTCTTTCGATTAATGGAAATTTCACCTTTCGGCTACTATTGATCTCACCTTTCGGATCTTAGAACTACCTCAAATACTAAACCTAATCCACAAGATACATCAAGGCCAAATTACAAAAAGAAATGCCATAAGCAATCAATAGTAGACAATCAAGAATCAATCAAGCAATTAGGTCAAGCAATTTCAATCAATACAAAAATCAAGAAACACGAATAACAATTCAGATTCAATTAACATTCATCATCAAACAAAGCTTTAGATTACATCTAAACCCTCAAAACTGAAAATCTACTCAAACATGATCAAAGAAAGAAGAAAAGAGAGATAGAAGATGCAAATCATGATGAAGAGGAGAAGAATCGAAGGAGATCGAGCTCGAATGGAGATCTTGGCCGAATCCACCTTGCTCCTGCCCTTCCTCTGTCTTGGCGCCAACTCCTCTCTCTCTGTCCCGATCTCCTGATTTGAAAGTGAGAATTGGATGGTCTGAATCGCGCAGGCCCAGATCTATATATAGACAGCTTACTGGGCTTCAATTGGGCCTGCGCAGTTGATTCGACGCGACCCGCATAGATCGGATGCGACCCGCGTCGGGTTGGGTCTGATGCGTGCTGTGAGGGTCGCGTCTGAGGTCGCGCTGGGCTGTGATGCGACCCGCGTCAGGTGGGACGCGGCCCGCATGGGAGATGTCTGAACTCTGCTTTTTGTCGGTTTTCGCCCATTTCCTGCAAAATCATAACCAAACTGCAGCAGTACCATATTTATCGATATTTCAATGTAATCAGTGCAATTTAGTTATTCAAAATGTGATATTTGGTCTGGAAATAGGTCGAAACAATCAATCAAATAGTGAGACATCAATTGCCAAGTGTCATCTTAAAAAATAAAAGTCCATTAGAAATTATTTATCAAAGAAAAATAATTTTTAACCACTTAAGAGTATTTGGATGTACATGTTATGTACATCAAAATAAAAGAGACAAATTAGACCATACTTCAATTAAAGCCATTTTTGTAGGATATTCATCTCAAAAAAATGTTACAAATGTTATGATCCCATAAATCATAAACTATATATTTCTAGGGATGTAACATTTTTTTAAAATGAACCATATTTTAAAACAAACAAAAATGAGCTTGATAATCACATTAATACAAATGATTTTATTATGCCTATGACTACTAATCAAATTGTGGAGCCAAGAGTTGTAGGAAATGAAGAAGAAGAAAATGAAGACGAAGATGACAACATTCCTCAAAGTGGAACCGAGGGAGAAGAAAATGACAATATTGAAGCCGAGAGTGAAAACATTGAAGAAGTTCCACTAAGAAGATCAATTCGGCCTACTCAACCGTCAACGAGGTTACGAGATTTCGTAACCTACAAGGTTCAATATCCTATTGAAAATTTTATTTCATATAAAAATATTTCAAAAACACACCATGCATTTCTTAGTTCAATTTCCAAAATGGAAGAACCAAGAAATTTTGAAGAGGCTAAAAGTCAATCGGTATGGTGCAAGGCTATGAAAGAAGAACTTCAAGCCTTAGAAAAAAATAATACTTGGACCATTGAACCATTACCAAAAAATAAAAAACCCGTTGGATGTAAATGGGTATATAAAATCAAATACAATTGTGATGGAACCGTAGAACGGTACAAGGCAAGATTAGTTGCCAAAGGTTATACCCAAACATATGGTATAGATTACCATGAAACTTTTGCACCGGTGGCCAAAATGAATACCGTAAGGATTTTATTTTCTATTGCGGTAAACCAAAATTGGAAACTTTACCAAATGGACGTCAAAAATGCCTTTCTTCAAGGAACACTTGAAGAAGAGGTATATATGACTTTACCACCCGGTCATGAAAAAGATACAAATCATGAATTGGTTTGCAAATTGAAGAAAGCTATTTACGGATTGAAGCAATCGCCAAGAGCATGGTATGGCAAGCTAAGCTCTCATTTAATTTCTTGTAATTTTAAAGTTAGTAGTGCCGATCATTCATTATTTGTAAAATTTGAAGGAAATAATACTACCATTATATTAGTATATGTTGATGACATTATAATCACCGGAAATAACCAAGAAGAAATTAATAAAATAAAATTTCAATTGAAAGAAAAATTTGACATTAAGGATCTCGGTTATTTAAAATATTTTCTAGGGATAGAAATTGCACATTCTAAGAAAGGTCTATTTATTTCCCAAAGAAAGTATACCTTAGATTTGCTAAAAGAAACCGGTAAACTAGGTTGTAAACCGGTCTCAACACCAATAGATGGTAAAAATAAATTAAATACCGAAGATGGTGAACCTTTAGAAGATATAAATCAATTTCAAAGACTTGTAGGAAAATTAATATATCTAACGGTAACACGTCCGGATATTTCTTTTTCGGTAACGTCCGGATATTTCTTTTTCGGTAAGTCAAATTAGCAAATTTATGCATGCCCCTAGAACACCACACTTAGAGGCAATAAATAAAATTTTAAGATATTTAAAAGGAACACCCGGAAAAGGAATTTGCATGAAAAATAATAATTCTAACAATGTGTGTGGCTATTCCGATGCAGATTGGGCCGGGAGCTTTGATAGAAAATCGACAACCGGTTTTTGCACATTTGTAGGCGGAAACTTAGTCACATGGAAAAGCAAGAAACAAAACGTCGTGGCACGATCAAGCGCCGAAGCGGAATATCGTGCCATGGCGTCCACCGCAAGTGAGTTGACATGGGTCAAGCAACTACTTTCGGATTTGAGAATTAAAATTCATGCGCCAATGCAAATGTTTTGTGATAATCAAGCGGCACGACATATAGCATCTAACCCGGTGTTTCACGAAAGAACAAAACACATCGAAGTTGATTGCCATTTTATTAGAGAAAAAATACAAGCAAAAGAAATTGAAACTCCTTTCGTAAGAAGTGAAGATCAATTGGCGGATATTTTTACGAAGGGACTTGATCCGAAGCCATTTGAAGAAAATATAAGCAAGCTAGGATTGATCGATATTTACAATCCTAGCTTGAGGGGGAGTGTTGAGAATAAATAGAAAGTTGGAGGGTAAAAATGTAAATAAGATAGGAATAGTAATATGACCGTTAGAGATAACGGTAAAATAAACTCAATAGGCTATATAAACTCAAGAGATAGATTGTAAAGAAAAATAAGAAAGAAAAAAGTCAATAAAAAACAATTCTCCTCAGTTCTGCATCTCTGTACAAAAATCTAACAAATTCCCAGATTTTCTCTGCTTCTTCAAAACAAAAGTAATGAGCTCCTCATCAGATAAAGATTATATATATTCTATGACGGGCATTGATCGAATTTTATTCAGATATTATTCGAAGTCATTAATATTATTAGAGAAATTTAGATATATACCCATCATATATAACTTAATTAGTGATTTCGATATTTCTCCATCAAAATCTAAAAATCAGTTATTTCCCCATCTAAATTTACATAATTTATTTATATCCCCATTGCTTTGCTTCAATCAATTAAAAACACAAATTAATATTAATAAACAAACACCGCGAGGCTATGTTAATGGTGGTTAGTGCCATTTGTTGTTGTATTTGGAAGACTCGGAATTCTATATGTTTTGATAATTCTCCTATACCTTCGGTTCGAAATATGATTTTACTAATTCAATCTTTGGTGACCTACTGGGCAAGTGAAAAAAGGTGTCACATACAGCAGTATACACACTCCTGGATGCCTGAGGATATAGATATGGTGCCTCTCCAGTCCCTTTCGCCTATGCCAGCCCTTGAGATGCCTGCTGTTAACGCATGGACTCAGGCCCCTGTCTTGCTGGCAGAATGAATGCACACCATGATTACAAAATACTATCTCCTTTATAATTCTATGTGTTGGCTGTAGTTGCCTGGACTTGATATGGTGCTGTAATAAGTGTTTGCCTGGGAGTTTGGCTCTCTGACTTGGATTATTTGGCTGGCCTGCTGTATAGGCCAAAGTTTATGTTTGGGTTTTTAGGTACGGGTGTAATTGAGTTTGCCCAATGGTCAATGATGAAATACCTAAAGACAGAAATCTAGATACTGCTTCTTGCTCTGGCTCGAAGTTCAGTATCTGATTAAGGATGTCGGGTGTGCTGCTGAGACCGTGTAAGGCTTTGGGTTTTACTTGGGTAGTTTGCAATTCTGTTTGTATTTTGGTTAAGACCTTTGTATTGTTCTCTTTTATCTAATGGACGGGCTTTAAGCCTATTTTTCAAAAAAAAAATATTAATAAACAAAATAATGTCAATTATACCCTTACATTTAAAACACTGCACCTCCGTTCCTTTTTTTTTTGAAAACCTGATAGAGGCTATCAGTATATATACAACTGTTTGAGTAAACAAACCCCCAAAAAAGATAAACAATACACAGCAGCTAAAAAGAAAAACATCTTCAGGTCATACTAACAGTATTTAAACCACATTTTATCCTCACGGTACACCAAGTCCGCCAGTACCAGCGATTCATCCCCAGCTCCTTCAAAGATGGCTCTATTGCGGTTTCTCCACATGTACCAGCATCCTGCAAAGAGATACACCGCGCACCTTCTTGCTGTCTCTCTAGAGGAGTACGCTCGTTGGGAGTTAAGGAGTATATTCTGTATGGAGTCTCCATTTGCTGGTACTTTGAAGCCCGTTATCCTTGAAAGTCTGTACCAGATGGCCTTGGCAAAAGGGCAGCCGAAAAAAAGGTGTAAGGCCGTTTCTAGTGAGCATGTCTGACACATGACAGAATGGAGGTCACCATGAAATCCACTTATGCTCATTCTGTCACGGGTCAACAATTTATTGCGCAAACAAAGGAACGCAAATACCTTTACAGTTGGGGGGATCTTAAGATGCCAAGTGTACCGGAATCTACACATCGTTTTCCCACCCGCTATCATGACCTCACAAAATGATTTGGCTGTGTATTCCCGCTTTGTATTCCAGCGCCACATCAACCTGTCCTGTACGGATTCATTGAGTATGGTGCTATCTGTTACACCATTTTGCACTGCAATTTGCAAGGTCCATTTTCGGTTTGCCGGTACCGGTTTCTCAACCGTTGATTTGATTGCACTGCACCTCCGTTCCTTAGGATGGAAATTGAAATAAAATGAAGAGGAGATTAACAATTCGCCCGATCGAGCCATCGTCACAACCGCACGACCATGGTTCTCTTAATCTAAATTTGTAATGCTTGCATGCTGCTACCATTGTTCAATAAGAAAATTAATCTTTTGCAATAAATTCTTGATATATATACTAGCTAGATGCACCAAAAAGAAGTGCTTAATAAATTGCTCGGGATATTTTATTGGATGATATTCAGTATGATATTCAGTCGTCGGAACTGTTGGAATCACTTGGTGATTCATGCGAAAATTAAAATTATAAGCCGTATGCAAATTTAAACAAAAGCATGAATCTTGATGCAGAGTGAACATCCAGATCAGATATTAGATAAAATTTGATCGAATGCCCATCAAACCATCAGTACCCCTTCACTTATATTTTTTTTTTAAGGTCAGTTGGCCAGTAGTCGACTACTGACGGTTGTATTAAATCAAATATAAAAAAAGTATTCACATCCTACTCAGTGAGAATAAAGCACTCATTTGTATTTCCATCTCTTTTAGAAAAAAATAAATGATTGTGCGGATATACCATGCTGAAGTGTTCGATTTTATTTTCTTATTTTTTCAAATTATGAAAAAATATATATATATAGAAAGTACGCAACTATTAATTCAATAGAGTTATAGTAGTTTATATTACTTTCTACCTTTCCCAAATTTTTGTTCAAGGAAATTTTAGTTTGGCATTAAATTAAAATCTAATTTCATTTTATGATATCATTCATAAATTGATTGTTTATTTTTGCTTGATTTGTCAAAAAAAAAAAAAGGATTTTTTATTTTTGCGTGGCACGGTCAAGGGCAGTCTCTGCGGTCAAGACCATTCATTGTCCTTATTTTTCCAAAACCCCACAAACCTAGCTACATCCAATGTCCAAGTTCATATATATACCACATCATTGAGTTTCGGATAGGATCAACACCAACATGGAGGGGCCTATAATATGTGAAGCTGTGGAAAGGGAGGGGGACCTAGGCAGAGCAAATCAGATGGTAGATCAGGCCAGTTTGATGATGATGATGATACACTTTTAGCATCCTTAAGCATTCTTCTTTCTTCTACTATGTATGGGACTGATTGCATTTTATCAAAATTGTAAGTAAATTGAGTTTAATTGTAAGTCAAATTGAGTTTTGACCTTTGCCAAAATGGTTCTAATTAAGGCTAGAGGAAGTATATGGAGAGGAATCCAAAAATAGAGAGGGGCATGCACCAAATTTCACAAATAATCTCTAATTAATAAGATGGGAAGATTTCTCTAATTGCGAGACTGAATAAAAACAAAAACAATACAATTAGATAACTTATATGTTTAGGCCTTTTGAAGGTCTGCATTAATTCAAACCAAATTAAATGCACTCCAAACTGTTAGCTGGTTTGAATAGAGTCAGCCCATCATCACCTCTTCTTCTCTTCACCTTTTTTTTCTGTTTCCTTCAGTACCACCTGTAACACCTATTTTATTCTTCCCTTCTAATTAGAACTTTGTAATGATGATGAATCAGTAAAAGACAATTCAATTAACTCCAATTGTATCATGGTATCACAGCTGTTTTAAGATATCCAGCGAAGTTCGTAGAAATTCACAAATTCAGAAATTAAAGAAACACCAAATAGTGTATCTCCCACAATATAACAATTGCTATGTGTCTCCGATTATACATTCTTCAACAAAAGCACAAGAAAAGAAAACCCGTACCGATTACAGGACCAAGAAAGAATATTAATGTTGATTCACCCCATCTGTTGCAAACCTACCAGTACTAGGCCTGACCAAAATATCATTGACCAAATAATGTGACCTTGAAATCTTGAATAAGCCATTTGTTCAGCAAATACATCATATGTTGGTTTAATAAATGTAGTACACATTGCAGAGAACCACATGAGAGAGTTGGAAATGAGTAGCAAAAGAACTTCTAGACGCAAATATAAACTTTAATCTTACCGTCAACAATTACCAATTTAACAACCAATCATCACAATTTTACATTAAAAATCAAGCATGAGTAACTTGTTATAAAGCATCTAACATGCTATGTTTAACACAACAACAGAGACATAAAATTCAATATCCAAATGTAGGAAATCTTTAAAATACAATTGAGTACCCCCAAATTTTAAACTCTGAGAAGCTTATCTAGTCTGACTACCAAACATCATTGATCTCTCACAATCCATTGCTAAACAACTCCATACCGGTCCCACAACTCCAGTATAGCAAGTGTTCGCTACTTGAAGAGAAACAATAAGCCTTCCCACAAACCCAGCTATGACAAGTACGGTTATAATCCCGGTACCACATTACATTACTTTTAGCTGCAAATTATGCAATACAAAAAATCTGACAACTATTGGTTTTCATCTACATTTTTTCCATCTCTCATCTCAGAGATAAGTTTCTTCATTTCATCTGGATTCTCATGATTGCTTAATGCATTTAGAAGTATATCAAAGGTGACATCATCAGGCTTAAGGCCTTCCTTCATCATCTTCTCGGCCAAATGTAGAGCCTCACTCATTCTGTCATTTCTACAATAACCGTTGATTAAGGTATTATAACTGTGTTGGTCTGGCTTAATGCTTTTAAAGCCATACTTTCTAATAATCCGGCTGCTTCATTGAGATTTCCCTCTAGCACATAACCCTGCAACAGTGCTGTGTAGGTGATTACATTAGGTTTCACCCCTCTTTCCTCCATAAAACAAATCACCTTCTCAGCTTCACAGGTTAGTCCTTGCTTGCACAGGGAATCTATTAATGCACCAAAAGTCACTACATTAGGTGAAATACCATGACTAACCATATCACGGAATACCCCAATGGCAAGGTTCCAGTCAC